>JAVGWX010000007.1:47153554-47856054 GCA_036924085.1 Ariolimax columbianus
CGAACCAATGAGAAAATTCTTCTTGGATCATATTGGGACAACAGGAACAATAGCAGGAAAGAGACACACAAGAAGTCAGAAAGAGAGAAGATGTTAGACAGCCTGAAAGAGACACACAGGAAGTCAGAGAGAGAGAAGATGTTAGACAGCCTGAAAGAGACACACAGGAAGTCAGAGAGAGAGAAGATGTTAGACAGCCTGAAAGAGACACACAGGAAGTCAGAGAGAGAGAAGATGTTAGACAGCCTGAAAGAGACACATAGGAAGTCAGAGAGAGAGAAGATGTTAGACAGCCTGAAAGAGACACACAGGAAGTCAGACAGAGAGAAGATGTTAGACAGCCTGAAAGAATGGCACGGACTACAATCAACAGTTGGTAAACTGTACACATGATAGAAGCCAATGAAGGTCTATGATCGCCATAGCTAACCAGCAAGGCACCTGATAATGATTATGAATTTATAGCTCATATGTACATATAAACAGATGGCTACAGATTTGAATATATAGTGGAAGATATAAATAGAGTACTGAAGTAATTAATAGATGGCTCAAGATAAAGATAGATTGCTCAAGATAAAAATAGATGGCTCAAGTAATTAATAGATGGCTCAAGATAAAAATAGATGGCTCAAGATAAAAATAGATGGCTCAATTAATTAACAGATGGCTCAAGATAAAAATAGATGGCTCAAGTAATTAATAGATGGCTCAAGATACAAATAGATGGCTCAAGATAAAAATAGATGACTCAAGTAATTAATAGATGGCTCAAGATAAAATTAGATGGCTCAAGATAAAAAAAGATGGCTCAATTAATTAACAGATGGCTCAAGATAAAAATAGATGGCTCAAGTAATTAATAGATGGCTCAAGATATACATATATGGCGCAAGATATGAGTAGTCTGCCAGGGTCTGTATGAAAAGGAAAAGAAAAGAACCACTATTTCACAGAGAAAATGTCATAAGAGGCGACTAACTGTGCGACATGGCATAACACCGGCTATGCTTAGGTGGTTTGTTTAGAGCAGTATAAATGGTGCCTAACAGGCTGCGGGTCTAATTTTCTCAAGTGTTTTAGTCTATTAAGATGGACTCGCATATCGGTTAACCATCCTCCGTAAGCACTTGTCCCAACGCAGCGGAAAATTAAGCTGCTCGAGCCTAGCCCGCTAAGCAAGAACCCCTTCTCCCGGCTACATCCAGCTCATATCAGAGCTGGGATCTGCACAGAGACATCTGTCCCTGTAGAAGTACAGGTCGACTAAGAAGAAGATATGAATGTATGGCTCATGATATTAATATATGGCTCAAGATATAAGTAGATGGCTCAACATATGAATAGATTACCTAACATTTCTAACATCACCAGTGGCAACACTAGACAAGCTCTATGGCAGTGTCGACAGCCTCAGGATGACAGCTGCTTTTTTCGAAAAAATACAGGTTGACGTTTAATAGCGTATGAAGAAGAAGAAGAAGAAGAAGAAGAAGAAGAAGAAGAAGAAGAAGAAGAAGAAGAAGAAGAAGAAGAAGAAGAAGAAGAATAGGTCTGCTCGTAGTCTGATGTTTGTCGTTGTGCCTGCTGAGGTCGTGATTGGGTTGAAGGCGTTTCAACCCGCTCACTGGGCAATGACAATCTCAAGCCACGTTATTTTGTAGGAGTATATGAAGAGACGGCAGATGTAGATATATTCCTAGGCATTATTATTTTTATCATCATATGGTTAGTCAGTTAAGAGACGGGTGTTGAAGTCTTCTTATCATGTCTTGCCATTGTCCCATGTTAGTCAGTCTGGAGACGGGTGTTGGAGTCTTCTGATTATGCCTCGCATTTTCCTCTTTTAGATGGCTCAAGATGTGAATATTTGCCAATGGAAATTTATCATAATGTCGCCCTTACTGCGGACATATTCTGTTATAGTTTTCCCTAAATATGCAAACATCTGTATTTGTTCAATTATTTCTCCACTGATGACTATTTGCATATGTCAATGCTGCTTGGTCATAGTCATTGTCTTCAATGTGTCTATTCTATCAATCTACCTCAGTCCACTTATGTCATTAGACGGCGTTGGGAGGAGTAACCTCCTTTGTTTTATATTTTTTGGCAGGTGAAAATCCACTGCTGACTTGCCAGGTCAATCTTAGCATCTGTTAGCCCCTGGAATATTCGGTCGCCTATTTTTTAGACTGGTGAAGATCGAAGCATAAATCAAAGCAAGATAGACCCGCAGCCTATAAGGCGCCATCTAAGCCTCTACGCTAACCTCATAACCAAGACCTGTAGTTATAGCAAAACAGTCCCCTGTATCCCTAAAATAATTTGAGTATATTTTTAACTTAAATTTTGCCCGAGCAGCGGCCGTTAGGCCTACTCTTTTCGATTTCCAACTGCTATCGTATATGTTACGTGCGCGCCACTGTACACGGGTGTCTGATCTCACTACTCATAGATATGGGAAAATATTTACCGAATGATCCACGTGAAAAAATTCCTGTCTCCACCGTGATTTGAACCCGCGACCTCCAGCACCCGAAGCTACCCACCTTACCTCGAGACCACTGTGTCTATTTTCATGCCAAATTCTTAGGCTGCTCTGTTAAATATTTCCCAGCATCTTTTGAAACGTTGTTCCCCCTATGGCTTGGCCATCGACAAATGTGATGGTATTAGCTATCCTACCATTGACATTCACACCCCCATTATACTCCTAACAACTCTGTACATCATCATCTATGTAGCACATTATTACATTTTAGCACTCCCGTAAGAAGAAGGTAAGCATTAGTAAGAATTTCAAAAATAACATGTATACCGTGATTTACTACATTACGGTAGATCTGGGTCGTCAAAACTTGATCCCTGGATTCTTCTTCATCGTATGCTGTTTACAGCGATATTTACGTTGCACTGATTTAATTTGTTAGCCAGTGGCTCAGTGCATCCGATTTCAACAGGCGTTTCTGTAGGGTTGCCCTCCTTAGCCTTTGGCTGTCCCCAGCCTAACTGCAAGGCAGCAGTTGTTTTTGGTCAGAGTTGTCTCTCTTGGGAAGTTGTCTTGCAGGACTATCGAGTCTTCCCTACTCGTGTCTATAGCGTTTGGCAATGATATGATGGACTATGTACTAGTTTGTACTATCCCGGAAGAGTAGCAGTCCAGTGTGACTTTTTCCCAGGATCGTCACGTCCTGCCAGAAACGTAGCATATGCATATGAGTGAGGTATCTTTTTGCTCGCTTTATTTTCTCGGCTCATCTGCAGTGATGGTACGCCTAGCATTCCCCGCCACCCGGGAGCTTGTCACCATAGGACAGGAAGTGCAATGTCCGCTGGACTGCATCTCTTCTGCGTCCATTGGAATGACTGATAGCAGACAGATGCAAAGAGCGAGGAAGGAGTGCATTTTACCAGGTGCATTCCTGAGGCTCGATCGGGCCAGGACACAAGCCCCAGCCATGTCGTAGCCTCCCATCTCAGCGGTGCTGAGATTTTGGGCGGGATTCTGTCTTAGAGGCGTTCGGCCATAATCCCTCAGATGGTAGCTTATCAGCCAAGCACGTGGACCAAATGTCAGCGACCTGTGATTCCTCTCGAAATAGTGCATTTGACCAGGTGACAAGCCTAGTCTTGCACGGAGATGTTGTCCGCCTAGGGAGCGGACATATCTCATGGTCAAGGGTTGAGTCTCAGCAGTTCGCAGTGAGGTAGCTGATCTACTGCTTAGGGCACCCGACCGAGAACTAAGTCTTCTACAAATGATTTCATACCTCATCGCCGTATGGGGTGAATATCGAGCAGCTTCCCGCTAGCTTTTATCAGCGGACGGCAGAGACCTCATTCTGTGGCTTGACCGGGAGGGGCTGGAGCGTGGCCCCCAGGTCCCCACTATGTCGAAGCCTCCCTTTGCATTCGTGCTGGGCTGCTTTTGGGCGGGATTATTGGCTTAGAGGCGTTCGGCCGTAATCCCTCACCTCGCACCGTTGGCTTATCTGCCTAGTACGTGAACCAAATGTCTGCGGCTCCTCTCGGGCTTAGCAGGATTACCGTAGCAAAGCCCTGTCATTAGTAGGGTAAAACTGACCTGTCTTCAGAGGGTCTATTTCCAGCACCCGTTCAATATTAGCCAGACCGTATCAATAGAGGGCTTTTAGTTTGTCAATGGCCAAGTTTCTGGAACCTGCGATTTCTGCAGGGTGAAGACCAGATTACCGTAGAAGGCGCTCTTTCATTTGGGGGTTTGGAGACTGAACTGTCTTCCGTGGGTCTAATACCAGCACATGTTCACTATTAAACCCCACGAAGGTGCTCTCTTTTTGACAGTCATTCTACAGTATTGGCGTGTTAAGTTAATTTAAGCCTCAGGTTCCCCTCCTGATAGTGCTCTTCCGTCAATTCCTATATCAGAGCACTGGATGCAGACGAACCGAGCCACAGGGGGCATAACCCCAGATTTCTGAGGGTCTAAATCCAGCACCAGTTCCATATTTGACCCCAGAAAAGTGGTCTCGGCATGTCAATCATTTCAGTGTTGGCCGTGTTGAGTCAAATTAAGCCGCAGGCTCCACTCCTGGTGGTGCCCTTCCGTCAATTCCTTTAAGTTTCAGCTTTGCAACCATACTTCCCCCGGAACCCAAACACTTTGGTTTCCCGGAAGCTGCCCGCAGAGTCATCGAAGCAACTCCTGCGGATCGCTAGTCGGCATCGTTTATGGTCAGAACTACAACGGTATCTGATCGTCTTCGCGCTTCTGACTTTCGTTCTTGATTAATGAAAACATTCTTGACAAATGCTTTCGCAGTAGCTCGTCTTGCGGCGATCCAAGAATGTCACCTCTAAAGCCGCAATACGAATGCCCCCGTTTGTCCCTGTTAATCATTACCTCCAGTTCCGAAAACCAACAAAATAGAACCGAGGTCCTATTCCATTATTCCATGCACCATTATTCAGGCAGCCGAGGCCTGCTTTGAACACTCTAATTTTTACAAAGTAAACGCGCCGGCCACCCAGGACGCTCAGCGAAGAGCACCCGTGGGAGAGAGACGGCAGACGGTAGGGCAGGAGACAACGGGCAGTGAACCGGCGCGAGCCGGACCGCCCGCCTGCGCCTGAGATCCAACTACGAGCTTTTTAACTGCAACAACTTTAATATACGCTATTGGAGCTGGAATTACCGCGGCTGCTGGCACCAGACTTGCCCTCCAATAGATCCTCGTTAAAGGGTTTAAAGTGTACTCATTCCAATTACGGGGCCTCGAAAGAGTCCCGTATTGTTATTTTTCGTCACTACCTCCCCGTGCCGGGAGTGGGTAAGTTGCGCGCCTGCTGCCTTCCTTGGATGTGGTAGCCGTTTCTCATGCTCCCTCTCCGGAATCGAACCCTGATTCCCCGTTACCCGTTACAAACATGGTAGGCATGTCACGTACCATCGACATTTGATAGGGCAGACATTTGAAAGATGCGTCGCCGGCACATGAGGCCATGCGATCAGCACAAAGTTATCCAGAGTCACCAGTGGGGACGCCGCAACCCCGCGAGGGGAAACGACGATTGGTTTTGAACTAATAAAAGCGCTCTTTCCGCGAGGGTCGGAGCTTGGTAAGCATGTATTAGCTCTACAATTGCCACAGTTATCCAAGTAGGATCGTGTCATCTAAGGAACCTCGACTGATTTAATGAGCCATTCGCGATTTCACCGTGAGACAGTGTGAACTTAGACATGCATGGCTTAATCTTTGAGACAAGCATATGACTACTGGCAGGATCAACCAGATATCTGTCGGAGACGTACGTACAGCACACACCGGTCGGCGGAGGAAGGGTGTGTGAAAAGCCTCACTGGGACTGCCGCAGGGACCAACTGACGGGACGGACGGACGGTTGTTCCACCCGTCCCTCACTCCGTCGACCTAGGACCGCCTGACAGGGGCCTCCTACACGCACCAGACGACCGACCGACCGGGCTCGCTCGAGGAGGGATGGCAGCGCTCTGTGCAGAACGGATCCCAACGACCTCGGCGATGAATTTCACTGGGACTAGAGACAATTTGGCCTGCCGGCCTGCCCTTCTCCGGAGGAGAACGCAGGGCCTCGAGGCACGATTCCTGCTTTCCATTTGCCGGTCACAAGCTCCTTGCGAGACGTACTGTCGAGCTCTGCTATAAGCCTTAGATAAATCACCACCGACAGACCACGTTTCCTGATACGGACCAGACGAGCGCACCTCGGTGGAGGAGACGCCACAACAAACAGCACCCAATTCGCTCTACAGGGAAAGGCAGGCGAGCGTTTTCCGCAAGCCCGCGCTACCACTCCGCCTGGAGGGACTGAGATCGCTTTACGAACGATCCCTGGATTCGATACACTCTAGTTGACCCTACAGTAAATGGGGCCTTGACTTACTATTTGGGAAGGAAACCTAATGAGAAAGGGATATTCCCTCATAAAAATATGTCTGGTAGCATGAACGCTATAACACATTACTCCTAGTGTAACATGTCCAAGTTTATCTTTTTATAGTGTCCTAGAAGAGCGAGTAGATGAGCAATAGAGTGGTGTCTACCAGGTGTCAAATTTATATCTCTATAAAGTTTTAGCAGAGCGAGTAGATGAGCGGGAGAGTGGTGTCTACCATCGGTCAAATTTATATTTCTATAAAGTTTTAGAAGAGCGAGTGGATGGGCGGGAGAGTGGTGTCTACCAGGTGTCAAATTTATATCTCTATAAAGTTTTAGAAGAGCGAGTGGTTGAGCTGAGAGTGGTGTCTACCAGGTGTCAAATTTATATCTCTATAACGTTTTAGAAGAGAGAGTGGATGAGCGGGAGAGTGGTGTCTACCAGGTGTCAAATTTATATCTCTATAACGTTTTAGAAGAGCGAGTGGATGAGCGGGAGAGTGGTGTCTACCACGTGACCAATGGTATATCCATATAGTGTCTTAGAATAGCAAGTGTATGAGATGTATGGGGAGTCTACCATCTGACAAACTGTATGTCTTTATAGTGTCTTGAAGAAGCGAGCGAGTGGATGATCTGTGGAGTGGAGTCTGCCACGTGACCAGCTTTATGTCTTTATAGTGTCTTGAAGAAGCCAGCGAGTGGATGATCTGTGAAGTGGAGTCTGCCACGTGACCAGCTTTATGTCTTTATAGTGTCTTGAAGAAGCCAGCGAGTGGATGATCTGTGGAGTGGAGTCTGCCACGTGACCAGCTTTATGTCTGTATAGTGTCTTAGAATAGTGAGTTGATGAGTTGTGGAATTTAGCCTACCACGTTACAAATTTATATCTGTATAATTTCTTAGAAGAGCGAATGGAATAGCTCTGCAGTGGTGTCTACCATCTAAAACAACCGTAAGCCTTTATAGTGTCTCGAAGAAGCCAGTGAATGGACGAGCTGTGTAGCCGAATGTATTATGTAGCTAACGGTATATCTGTATATTGTCTTAGAAGAACGAGTGGATCATGTGTGGAGAGGATTCTACCACGTGACCAACTTTAAATGTAAATGGTGTAATGACGTTTGACGCGACCGAACAAATTATATTTCCGAAACATAACATTGTTTATGATCCAGTTTTTTTTCAACATTCGGGTCTTCTAGGATGATTGTTTTTGTCACTAATTTTAATCGAAACATTTTTTAGGATTCTTCTGTAACATTTCGTTTCGAACACTCCAATTTTTTTCCTTGCTACAAGTTTGTACTTGTGTCATAGTCCATGTCTCCCACCCGTACAATGCGAAATGGAATATGCATGTTATCAGGGTCTTCAGTTTTAGTTACCTGTTAGTATTTTGGTATAAATTGTTTAGCTTCTGCATCGCCATGTCCAAAAGTCTTTTTTTTTTTTTTTTGCGTTCGCCTTACTTTTATATTCTCCAAGGCGGTGTGCGTTGCAGTCTTGTTTTAATTTTGCGCCTGTCGACCCAGTTTATCCGACGTCGGCATGCATTTTATGTACGGGTCTGCTTCCTCATGCATTTTCTAAGAGGTAACGACCGGTACTGTGTTGGGGATCGAACCCAGCACCTTCGGTATTGTGAGCCGTGTCACTTGACCACTAGCCCATGCCTTCCCCAAACGTCTTCTAATTTCTTCTAAACAGTCTCCGTCGTTGGATAAGGTAGAGAAAAGGTATTCACAAGTTTAGTAGGTCTCAAAATTGTAAAAAGAAACACAAATGCGAAGATGTTTGTGAAATCCAGATAAATAGGCAGAAGAATTCAATTTAGAAAATTAAAAAAAAAAATGAATGCAAAGACAATATATTGGACATTCCTTCTTTGAATCGTTGTAAACTATTTTAAGACAAAACCATTACAAATAGCAGGTGAAACGAAATAATTCACAGCAACGGAACAAACATCCGGAATGTAATAAACCATTCCATGTTTTTAAAGAAAAATACATGCACAAATTACATCAAGGATTGTCTACACGATATCTCGTGTACGTAAGTAGAGAGTACAGGCTAGGATTTTGTAATTATTTTTTATTAAAGAAGTTTATATATTGAATACCCGCCCTGTGCGTCACAGAGTGTATAGCTTGCATACCTGACTCTTGTACAAAATAACATAGGCGTACCCCACTTTTAGACCTGATGTATCTTTGTCCATTCAGAATTGCGAGCAGAGGTATTGGGTAAGAGCGGCTAATGAACCGTTCTAATATGGTGTAAATTCAGATTTGAACCCCATAAGGCCTTTTTTGAGTGATTTCTTCTCAAATCGGAAGCGACATAATCATATAGTAAATAAACTGTTTTGTGACTGTTTGTGGGTAAGCAATCTTTACTTTTCGGTAAAGCATGTAATCCAAGTTGATCCCAGCAAAACTAAACACTAAATATATATATAGCAGAAGGATGTCGGCAGTTGACATTCATGACAGAATGGAGGCAATGTATGGTGACACAAGTGTGACGAAAGTAAGCTCCGGCGACTGTCCACCCAAATTGCTGCATCAATTTTGACGATGACAGCATCTGGCGCAACAATATGCGCCTGACCTGGCCTCGGAAGATCTTTCGTTAACTTACGTCCTTCTTTAAACATCGTTGTCCAGTTCTTCATTGTTGTCTTTGACACATTTTTGTTACCATACACTGCCTGCATTCTGCGATGAATGTCAACTGGTTGACATCCTGTTAGAAACCGATTCATCGCTCGATGATTAATTCTTGACGGATTCCGTATCACACACGCCATGTTTGCAACGGTCTGCTGAGGAAAGTATGAGTTGGATGAAAATGAAATTTTGCAAATTTAACGGTTGGTATGTGCTGTTTACATTAGAAGTGACGTCCTCGTGTGCATCGAACGAATGTTTACTTAGTGCAGTTAGGTCCAGTTTAATTTGAACACGCCTTGTATATATATATATATATATATATATATATATATATATATATATATATATATATATATATATATATATATATATATATATCGAAAGAGTAATGGAGCGTAGAGTCCTAAGAGATCATATTAAATACAAAGACGGGAACAAGCTATGGAAGCTAGTCAGAGCCATGAACGACGAAACCCCGTCAAACAAACAAATTACCATCAAGCAGGGCGAAAACTTGCTCACAGGTAAGAAAGCCGCAAACGCTTTTGTCGATCACTATGCCAGAGCAAACCACATCGAGGTCCCTGCAGATAAGCATACAGACATTAGCGAAGAGCTAAAGGGGCACGACAACATCAATACAGCACCTGAAGAGCACATGATGGCCAAATTAACAATGAGCGAAATGGAAGAGGCTATGAGAACATTAAAGAAAAGGAAATCTCCCGGAAAAGACGGGATAACAAACGAAATGCTGATGGGGCTGGGCCAAACAGCGAAGAGGAAACTGCTATCGGTCCTGAACCAAAGCTGGAAACGGGGAATTGTACCCCAGGCATGGAAAGACGCAATACTTGTATCAGTACCAAAAACAGGAAAGGACAAAACAGATCCAAATGGATACAGGCCCATCAGCCTACTGAGCTGTGTCGGCAAGCTGATGGAACGTATGATAAACACCAGACTGATTTGGCATCTGGAAGAAAAACGAATACTAATTCCACAGCAAGCCGGCTTTAAACAGCACAGATCCACTGAGGACCAGGTCATCCTCATAGCCCAGGAAATCGAAGATGCCTACCAGGCACAGAAACACACAGTAGCTGTTTGGGTGGATCTGGAAAAGGCATTTGACAAAGTCTGGAAAGACGGACTTAGAGCCAAGCTAAGAAGAAGTGATGTTTGTGGGAAAATGTACAAGTGGATCAACCACTACCTCAAACAAAGAACGGCCAGAGTCCAAGTACAAGAGCAGATGAGCAAAAAGGTGACACTCCAGCAGGGAGTACCCCAAGGGGGAGTACTGTCAGCCACACTCTTCCTGGTATATATAAACGATATTACAGAGAATATACCAAGGAGAGTCCATAGCTCAATGTTTGCAGACGATCTGGCTATGTGGACCTCTAAAAAGAATCTCACCATACCAAGAAATCTGATGCAGCAGGCCCTAACATCGCTGGAAGAGTGGGCGAACTCATGGCTGGTCAAAATAAACGAGGAAAAAACCACATGCACAATATTCTCGCTTTCAATAAAACCCAAAAATACCAAATTAAGCTTAAATGGCAAATTCCTGCAGCCAAACGCCAACCCAACCTATTTGGGAGTCACATTTGGTCGGCGCATGACATGGAAAAGTCAGATCGAGAGAAACCGAATGAGAGCCAGAGAAAGAATGGCAATCATGAGGAAACTTGCTGGCACAAGCTGGGGAGCAGACGAAGGCATACTAAAGAAACTGTACACTGGAAGAGTGAGACCAGTTCTCGAGTATGGCATTGCGGCATGGACAACAGCAGCAAAGGCGAACTTTGATAAAGTTAGCAAACTTAAAAACCAAGCCATGAGAGTTATAACAGGAGGCATGAAGTCAACGCCAATTGTAGAACTTGAAAAGATTACAAAACTGCATTCCATGACCGATAGAAGAGACTGCAAAGCCCAGCTGCAGTCATAGAAACTCCGAATACTGACTGACCATCCAATGCACCAGAGACTAAACAATTTGGGAAATGGGAAACTAAAGCGGAGAAACTTTGCAGAAATAGCCAAAGCAAAGATGCACGAAGATCCCATAAACGCACTAACAACACCAAAACCCATCACTACTGTACGAAAACCTACCTGGAGGCAGGATATATTTCCAGAGGTGGTAGAAAATATACCAGGTATTGGAAACAAAAACTGCCAGACTGAAAAAGAAAGGAGAGATACTACCCTAAGCTTCATATCGAAAAGCTACCCAAGCATGGACTGGACCCATGCATACACCGACGGTTCTGAAACAAACACTACACAGAACGGAGGGGCAGGAGCATTCCTGAACCTACCAAATGGCAAACAGATAACACTGTCATTCGCTACTGGTAAGTACGCAAGCAATTTCAGAGCGGAGGCAGAGGCACTGAGGGCGGCAGTGGAAGAAATGGTGACACACAATCAAAATGAAAGCCATGTAGTCCTGCTTACAGATTCTCTCGCCGTAGTCACAGTGCTAAAAAGCCAGAAAACACTGAGCTTAATGACTTAAGAGCAGCACTCTGCAAATTGTGCCAGCAGTCCGCACCAAAAAGGGTAGTGGTACAGTGGGTCCCATCACACTGCAACATCCAAGGCAACGAGGAGGCAGACAGACTGGCAAAAGAAGGTGCAAGACTACCACAAACAGATACTAGTATGACGTACGAAGAGTCAAAACGGCTTATCAAAGCCAGATACATGACCAAATGGGAAACCGAACATACTGGTTACACCAAAAACGATGCCTATTACCAGTTGAACTGAAGAGAGCAGGTCGTTGTCTTCAGACTGCGCACTGGCCACAATAGATTGAGGTACCACCTATTCAACAAATTGAAGATAGGTGGTACCGACGAATGCCCGTGCGGTACTGGTAAAATGACCGCTGAACATCTGCTGCAGAACTGCCCGACATATGAGGACCAGAGAGAGCAGATGTGGCCATCACCAGTGGAACTGCAAGACAAGCTCTATGGCAGTGGCGACTGCCTCAGGATGACCGCCGCTTTTTTCGAAAAAATAATGGTTACTGTCTGACTGCGTACGAAGAAGAAGAAGAAGAAGATATTAAATACACAGACAGCCGCAACCGAACTGAGTTCCGGTATGTCGTCAACTCTGCAACAATACGAAAGTACATATGGTCGCCACGTGATTCGCATAACTGAACGGCAGAAGGGCGGGAATTGTGTCTTTCTGGTGGCTATACAACTGTATTAGTCCATGCGACGCCCGTCGACGAGATGGAGATGTGATCTTCACCACACCGATGGACCGTCGTGCTACTCGAATACGAAGGCCTGAAAACAGATTCACGCAGATTTGGCGACCTGGTATCAAACACCATTGACTGATTGAATACCAAGATTCAAGTGTTCAAGTATTCAGTGTATACACACACACACACATACACACACATATATACACACATATATATATATATATATATGTATATATATATATATGTATGTGTGTGTGTGTGTGTGTATATATATATATATAACAAGCAAAGCAAGGCAAAGGCCGCCGTTCATCGTATTCGATGAAGCAATGATTAATTTTGCTAGCGTTATTTTTAGTAAGGATTAACTGCGCTACTTTTTATCCTCACTCTCTCGTCTCAAGCAGCCCGACTCCAGTGGCAAGTCAAAGACAAGACGACTAGGGGGCGACTACGAGATGCAGGGAACTCCGCATCAAACACCAGTGAAAAAGACGGCGGAGTCCGGAGTCGAACCCACACCACCTGATCACGAGACCGACGGCTTAACCACTTCGCCACAGAATCCTACTATATATATATATATATATATATATATATATATATGTCCACCAACTGCTGCGGCACGACTCCAGGCCTTGTCCAGAACAGATACAATTGTTTGGCGCTGAGGAACGATCTTTGAAATATTGTTGTTGGCTAAGGATTCCTGGACCAGCAGTATGACATAGCCTAACGAAGAACGTCGGTGGCGGTCTAGTATTTCCTAGATTGGATGGAGAACTGTTTTAACAGAGACATATACGCTGCGAATGTGTGAATGTATTCATGCCATCGGGCGCCAGGATACGCCACTATTTGCGCATGTGGAAGCATTATTGTCTTGAGACGTTATGTTTGAGAAACGTTCAGTTTTCGGAGCCGTAACGTAGATCTGGGACCCCACAAGACTGGTGGATGCGGATTTTTGTTGTAAGGGAAGTCGTTTCACTATTCACAACACTTAGGGGTCGTGCAAACCAGATGCATCTAGTCCGATGAGCCTTGACATATCAGTACGGCTGGGTCCATAAGATCACATCATGATACCGAGATAGATGAATTCCTTGGTGCCATCCACAGTGTGGCATTAAATTTCACTACTCTGGTGTGCCGTGTCTGCAATGAAGTTATGATCCGTGATTTTGCCTTAACGTATAGATAGACCAAAAAAGAACGTTTTTGCCGTCAAGGATTTCTAGAGAGCGCTGCAGCGTAGAGTTGTCTGTGCCTAACAGGCCAAGATCGTCCGCGTAAGCTAGATCGGTGATGATTGACTGGTCGATATCGATACCATCTTGATGCGCGATGAAGCGGTCAAGAAGCCAGTTGATGGCCCAGCAGAAATGATCGAGTGCAAGCACATCAATGTCTCACATCCGAAGCTTCATATGCGTGTTGCTCACTACTACGGGGATCACAACGATCTCCCACCTCGTATTAAAGATGAAGTGAGGTGGGGGTTTTGACCAGTATATTATATCTGACCCTGACTAACATGTCTGATCAGTATGTTTTACCTGACCCTGACTAACATGTCTGATCAGTGTGTTTTACCTGACCCTGACTAACATGTCTGATCAGTATGTTTTGCTCAACTCTGGTTAACATGTCCGATCAATAAATTTTACCTTACCCTGAATAACATGTTTTGATAAGTATATTTTACCTGAACCTGACAGGGATGTTTTGATCAGTATATTTTACCTGACCCTTACTAACATAGTCTGATGAGTATATTTTACCTGGACCTGACTAACATGTCTGAGCAGTATATTTTGCTTGTATCTGACTAGCATATTTGATCCGTATGTTTTGCTTGCCCCTCACTAGCATGTTTGATCAGTATATTTAGCTTAACAAGACGATAGTTTCCGCTACACGTAATGGTTATAAACTAACTCTATAATAATTGTTAATTCTGTATACGGACCTCTGACGAGAATGCTAAACAATTCAACATGGAACGAGGTGTAAAACGTGACGGTGCTATTAGGCGTTTCTAGCCTTGGTTACATCTCCTTGAGCGGGGTCTACGCCCAGCCAGTTAGTGTGGTTTTTTGCGGGTCGCAGGACGATGGACGTGGTACATGCAGCACGTCAAGTCCAAGAGAAACGTCAAAAATAGCTTGGGACTGGTTTACAGTTTTTGTTCACCTGACCAAGGCATTTGACATCGTCAACAGGGAAGGGCTTTGGTAGATGAGCTTGGTTGTTCCGCACATCCGTTGCGATTATGCAACATCATAATGATGCCATGATGGATCGATTACTGAAGAGGACTTATCTGTAGCCATCTCAGTCACCAACGATGCCAAACAGGATTGGAGCTGGCACGTACATTCTTTAGTATGGTTTTTGCAGCAGTACTCTCTAATATCGTTTATTCCGATGCTATTGACATGCAAATAATGTGCAGGACGGAAGGTCAGCTGTTGAATCCGAGATGCCTCAAGCATTGCACCAAAGGGAGTGAGGTCACCATCTTGGATTTCCTGTTTTGTGAAAACTGCTCTCTTAACTTTGTTCTTAGTTCGACCCATTCTTCGTCAAGGGGTGGTCATCCTTGAGCGGGTCCCAACTCAGAATCAGTCGTTTCTGTAGCGAGCACGTGTCGTCTAGTGTGATAGTAGTCTGTCTGTTGTGCGGTCTTGAATGTTGTATTTTTCTAGTGAATCTCGCCAGCGAGTTGCGGGAATTCCCCGAGGTCTCTTTTTGTCGCGCGAGTACAGAATGGTGGTTATGGTACTCCATCTTTCATCTTGTCTTCTGGATATATGACCAGCCCAGCAGTGTTACGAGTGTTTGACGTACTGTAGGACATCCTTGATGTGTGACATTCTTCGGATGTCGCTATAGTGTAGTTCGCTCTGCCGCTGTTGTCTGAGAGTTCTACCCACTAGGCGTCTTTCAAGAGATACGTGTGCTGTTCTCCGTTGGTTCTCTGCTGCTTCTGTTAGAGACCATGTTTCGCTACCATAGCAGAGCGCTGGCAGGACTACCGATTCGAAGATGTCCGCACACAGTCTGGTGTCCTTTGTGGCGTCTTTTGCTGTCATGATGGAGTTGAAGGCTGCCCATCCAGCCATTTCCGTCTGGCGATCTCAGGTTTTAACTGCTGCTCCAAACACGGTATGCGATCCATCATGGCGGATTTTGCCAAGACGATCTCTACATTTATCAGGCTGCAAAAAAAAATCTGCAGCCGACAAGGCAATGGTGTCGCCAACAAAGTAAAAATGAATCGTTCTGTAGTGTTTATCATTCTGCTGCATGAATGCCTAATATGGACAGCGTATTGCAGACACATCAGACAGTTGAAAGTCTGAAATTCTTAGCGAGACTAACATGTTGAGCATGCATACATTTCTACAAATAGCTCAGATAAGGTCGACCGGAAATGTTGTTCACGTGCAAGATGAGCGCATTTCCAAGTAGCTGCTATACGGTGAGCTCAGAATAAGCAGACGCTCATTTGAGAAATAGAAGAAGCGCCAGAAACATGTTGCACATATCTCTATAAAATGTCACATTAATGTCAACTCCTAGGAGTTGCTTGCACAGAACCGCTCCACCTCACGTGCTAGCATAACTGCAGGTGCTCAGATCGCGGAACGAATCTCATGGTGTAGGCTTAAAGTCACTGTGACGCGCAACCGGAAGAGTAGAACGTTCGTCATGAATGCCCCGAGTGTGGCAGTGTCTATCGTGCCAGAATTGGTCTTTTTAGCAATATGAGAACACATTTTGCAGCAAGAGTTGATGGTGTATTTATCTCATTTGCGATGGGCAACAACTATTTTGCCTGGGTTATGTTAAATGACACCTCAAGTAACAAAATAAGCCTACTTAACAGTTACATTGCGCAGTTGATGAATATTGGAATGTGTGCCTGCATCCTCGTAAGCCAGCCATGGCACCCCAGGGCAAGACATGGCAAGGAATGAAAAAGTATGGGAAAGGGGCCAATACAACGGATTAAGCAACAAATAAATCCTAGAACATGAGGTTGAATACATACCCTGCGGAAATCCCCATTAAACGTGGTCGGACAGGGCCTGACATGGAATCCACAGGAGAGAAGAGGAAGAGAAGTAGACTAAGATACATCCCGATAGCAGACCGTGAACATGAACGTCGTTGTCTGGGCCTCAACTGGACCAAGGCAGAAAGGACAGCTTAAGATCGAACTTGCTGAAAGGGGGGGGGGGGGTGTTGTCAATGGTCTATGGAAAAGAGAGACGAGCATTGGCGATGACAAAAATACCTGATATGGCAAATTATATAAATTAGTTATACATTTGCTGTTGAACACTGTTAAGTCAAAAAAACAAAAAAAAAACAAACGCAATGTCTCGTTTTAAGATCCTTGCGAGAGCGCTTTAGATGGAGGACTGTTGCAACATTCGGGAGTCAAATTTGTCTTTCTAAGGTCATGGACATCTAGCTTGTTCTGTGTCTCATTAACTTGCTAATGTGTGACTCTTGTCTCATTAACTTGCTAATGTGTGACTCTTGTCTCATTAACTTGCTAATGTGTGACTCTTGTCCCATTAACTAGCTAATGTGTGACTCTTGTCCCATTAACTTGCTAATGTGTGACTCTTGTCCCATTAACTTGCTAATGTGTGACTCTTGTCCCATTAACTAGCTAATGTGTGACTCTTGTCCCATTAACTTGCTAATGTGTGACTCTTGTCCCATTAACTAGCTAATGTGTGACTCTTGTCCCATTAACTTGCTAATGTGTGACTCTTGTCCCATTAACTAGCTAATGTGTGACTCTTGTCCCATTAACTTGCTAATGTGTGACTCTTGTCTCATTAACTTGCTAATGTGTGACTCTTGTCCCATTAACTTGCTAATGTGTGACTCTTGTCCCATTGACTAGCTAATGTGTGACTCTTGTCCCATTAACTTGCTAATGTGTGACTCTTGTCCCATTAACTTGCTAATGTGTGACTCTTGTCCAATTAACTTGCTAATGTGCGACCTTTGTTCCATTAAGACTTTTTACAAGCCCCTTGTGTATATATATATATATATATATATACACACACATATATATATATATATATATATATATATATATATATATATATATTTATATATATATATATGTATATATATATATATATATAGACGCATGTGTCTGCAATGGGACTACATTAACGTTTAAACTTCAATTGTAAACGTTCAGACAGAGACATAATTATGACCCTGCTTTTAAATGGTTTGCTATTCTGGCCAAGCTTGCCACTTCACTTCCACGCAGATCTCAGTGGAAACGGGATGGTTTCATGGCAGCCTGACTATCGAGGTGAGGGAGCGAAGTGATCCCCTTTATAGTGGTCGGCACACAGAAGTCAACCGTCTGTAAGACCACGGTCCGCCTTCATCAGCACGCTGGGATTGTGAAGATACCTACTGCAACGCGTCACTTAACGCCATTTTTAGGGCCTGCAGAAGAGGCATTTTACTTGTCATTCAGCAACAACAAAACCTTCTAACCTAACGTACAAATGTTCAGAGACATATTAGAATCTCCACTTGTGTAGCAAAGATTTTATTTCTTGCAATAAAAATATAATTTCCCTCTGATGTGAACAATAAGTCTGAACCCCGAATCTAAGTCGAAATCTTTGACTTCAAATGAATACATTCGTGAAGTTTGGTAATGAAAACAAACCGTAAAATGGAACGTGTAATACATCATGTATGCTTTCCTTGTAATGTGACACTGTTGATTTAAATAAGTGTATGCACCAACAGCCAGTATATATTTACACATGTCGATAAAACACTTACATGTAATAGTTCAGTTTCCTAACTGTGTTTTATCGACTGGTAATCTTCACTGCCGATGCAGATTTGATCTATTTATTTCCCATTTATAAAAGGAAGTGAGGTAGAGTTACTTCTCCTAGCAATGACGGTTAGGATATCAGTTTTCTGACCATTAGGACATGCATTCAAAACCCCGGTATGTAAAGGTTTTTTTTTTTATTGGATGTGAAATATAAACTTAACATGTGCATTGCGAGCAGATGACAGGGACAAACGATCTTAAATTCATAAGATCTATAAAAAAAATCGTTATGGAGCTCACCAATATGACCAAACGATACTATAATAGTATGTTTAATGTTTTGTTTTTTGAAAAATTGTCCTGCCCCACCTTACGGCCTCTAGCCCGCCACCTCCTACCCCAACCCATCTTTCATCTAGGGAGAAAGGTCAGAAACTCTTCAACCAAAGATCTGTCAGATTCCTGTGGAGCATAGCTCATCAACAAATACTCGCCAAGTCTTCCTATCATGAGCCATCAGAGCAAATTCTGTCCACGTTCTGTTTGCGGCCTTTACATTTGTTTCCATTTCCCTCTTCTATGAGGGCCTCAGTCTTCCTCTACTTCTCTTCCCATGTGGATTCCAGAACAGAGCTTGTTTAGTAATGTTATCCACTGGTTTCCGTAATGAATGGCTTATCCATCGCCCTCGTCTCCCCCGTGGTTCCTGCTCTAGTGGTATTTGCTCCGTTTTCCCCATCAGTTCCGCAATGGTGATCTTGCCGTACAATTTCCACCTTTGTATTTTGCCCAGGCAAGCGTTTACGAAAGTCTGTACCTTTTCCATAGCTTCTTGTCCTATGTTTTCTATGTCCACCATGTTTCAGAGTCATATAATAGATATGATTTTACGTTGTAGTTGAAGATTTTTATTTTGGTGGTGGTTTTAATTTCTTTTTATTTCGATAAATTCGTCAATGCAATAGATGCCTCTTGCGTTTTCTGTATTCTTAACTGAATATACTTGTCTGTACCTCCTACTATGTCTATATTGCTGCCATGACTCTACCTTCAGAAGGTGGATTGCTCCCAACCCAATCCCATCATTGTTAATTGCAATTATTTTCAGAACCCGTGTTTTGTCTCTGTCTATTTTTAGCCCCAATTGTAATGTCCTCTCTCCGAGTATACGGGTCTTATTTTGTATCTGTCTTACGGTATTGTACAGAAAAGCCAAATCATCGGCAAAGCCAAGATCGTAAAGTTGTCTCGTCAATATCCTTGTAATGCCGTTGTCGCTTGACGATAATGTCGACTTCATAATCCAGTCAATGACAGTTGAAATATTATGAGTAATATATATATATATATATATATATATATATATATATATATATATATATATATATATATATATATATATATATATCCGTACTTCTCTGTATTCTTTCCAGCATGTGTATGTCCCCTCTACGACAAAGACTCTACACCTGAACACAATACACCAATCTAGATCGAAGTATTGCTTTATAGAGTTTGACAATCACTTCCATGCACCTATGTCCTTTAATCACACCTAATATTGCATTTGCTTTTTCACTAATAATTTGACCTTTTCACTTACTTTACCTGTACAGTCTACTTATAACCCCTAGTTCACTTTCCTTTTCTATCTTTCTAATACTGTTCACTCCCATTCTGTAATTATGTTTCATACTGGATATACTCGTATGGATGACTGTACATTTATCTACATTAAACCCCATCTGCCAGCTCTCATGTTATTCTTTAATTGTACCTAAATCAGACCTTAACTTATTCGCTTCTGCTTTAGATACGACGCTACTGCCTAGTTTTTACGTCATCTACATATTTTGCAATCATGGATCCGATATGATTGTCCAAATCCTCTCTCTCTTTCTCTCTCTCTCTCTCTCTCTCTCTCTCCCATTAGCCATTTTTCTATCGATTTGCCAACTTCCCCACATATTCCGTGTGATTTCAACTTCCTAATCAATCGTTGTCGCGGTACTCTAACAAATGCCCTTGCAAAATCTAGATAAATAACATATACTGGCTCCCCTCCATCTATTATTTTGGTAACCCCCTGCATGAATTCGAATACATTTGCTAACCACGATTGTTTTTTAGTAAACCAATGCCGACTTCCTGATTACGGTAATGCCAAAAAAGCTGAGAGGGAACACTTCTTCCAAAACTTATACTCAACTTAAGACCTGAAAGCCGACGAAGATGAAACACTTATAATATTCCTTATGGATTCCATTTGAGCATAACACCGCATCTGATTCAATCAACTGAGCTTTGTTTTCACCTTATTCGTCAGCATAGAACACTCAATTCAATGTGACCCTTCGCTATCTCCCATTATTCTTTGATATGTGTTATTTCTACATGAGGAAGTTATTGCTGTCTTACAATTAGGGTTTATCCGTTACTTGTACCTGCCACCTGTCATATGACATTTTTCCCATTGCTGGGGCAGTCGATGGGTTTTGATGGCTGAAGACTACAGACCTCTTCGCCACTGCGGTCGCCATGTCGTGTGCTGGCTATGTTTGTTTATTTCACCCTCAACCGAAAAACAACATATGCCATACCGGGGATTCGAACCGCTGCCCTCCTTGTCGGCAGGCAGGCCTGGAAACCATTCAGCTACGCGCTCCTCAATTCATCCGTTAGCAATTAAGACAAACTATCATAGCGACGTTTACTGCATTTCTTATCTATGTCGTTTTCCGTTCTTATCTACGTCGTTTTCCGTTCTTATCTACGTCGTTTTCCGTTCTTATCTACGTCGTTTTCCGTTCTTATCTATGTCGTTTTCCGTTTTCTGTTTATGCGGCTGAGTAATGTAGATCGCTTACTTAGACCGTCGCCGCGCATCTACAGGCTGCGTTTAAAAAAAATGCCAACACTTGATAGAAATAACTGAAGACACCGAGATTCGAACTTATGTGTTTACTAAGAGGCCCGTATCCTACTGCTTGTCTAACCTCTTCCTTTGTGTCATCCCTACAATGATATACTTTAAGATGTGAGGGAGGTCCCATAGCTGAGATTAAATTTGTAGCATTTTAATTTATAATGTTTCAGTTTCTTTTCAGGGACAGACGTAAAAAAATGGATTTTATTAATGCCTGAACTTTTCTATTTCCTTGCCGTATCAACTTCTCTTCTCCCTCGTCACTTTAACTTCTCTAATTCCTTGTCACTGTAAATTCTTTTCTCTCTCGTCACTTCCCTAATTCCTCGCTTCCCTTAACATCTCTACTTCCTCATCACACTTGCTTCTCTACTTAATAGTCATATTAACTTCTTTACTCCTCGTCAGAGAAACTTACCTCAGTCCTCGACCAATTAAATTTTCATATTTACCCCCGAATCAACTTCTTTAATTACTCGCTTTTCTTAAGATCTAAATTCCCTCGTCACATTAAAATCTCAACTTCTCGTTTTCCTCGTCACATTGATTTATCTTATTGCTCGTGACATTAACTTCTATAATCCTTCACTTCCCTAACATCTCTATTTCCTCGTCACATTAACTTATATAATCCTTCCCTTAACATCTCTACTTTCTCGTCACATTGATTTCTTTTTCTCGCCACATCAACTTTTATAATCCTTCACTTATCATAACATAGCTACTTCCTCGTCACATTGATTTCTCTTACTCGTCACATTAACTTCTCTAATCCTTCACTTCCCTTAACATCTCTACTTTTTCGTCACATTAACTTGTGTAAACCTTCACTTCTCTTAACATATCTTCTTTCTCAACACATTAACTTCTCTACTCCCTAGCCACATTAATATCTCTACTTCCTCGTCATATTAACTTCTCTAAATTATCGCTTCACATAACATCTCTATTTCCACGTCACATTAACTGCTCTACTCCCTCGTCACATTAACTTATCTACTCCCTCGTCACATTAACATCTCTACTTCCTCGTCACATAAACATCTCAAACCAAACGCCAGACAATTATATGTATTAACAGTTAGAAAGAGTCAAAAATTAAGATTGAACCCGAAGCGTTCGTCACGAGAGGCACATGCGCTATATGCAAGTACCGCTGTTTGCACTTTGATTTCTTTTATTAGCTTTCTGTTTATCAGTTCTTGTAAACATTCAGCGTGAGAAACCGATATGACCTGATTCCATTTACCTTTTGTTCCGTGTTTTTATTTCTTTTAAATATTTATTTTTTGTGTCGTTGCTTCAATGATCTCAGACTACACAGCATTCTGGCATCCCCTCAATCATTGTAACCTGTTGGGAATGAATGGAATGCTTTAGAACAATCGTTGGCGATGAGACTAGAAGAAGTGCATAGTTTATGTTTCAATAGATATAGGCACATGAAGGAGACAGACATAGGAGCAATTGCTGCAGAGGAAGGATTTACAATGTTACGCCAGTTGGAGAATCAAGTTTGTCCACATGCAATTTTGCTAGTACATCTTGTGTGGCTTTCGTTAAATGCAACAAATAATTATTTAATACGTTTTATTTCTTACTCTTCGTCTTTTGTTTCTTTTTCTTCTTCTTCTTCTTCTTCTTCTTCTTCTTCTTCATTCTCGTATTCTTCTTCTACTTACTATTATCACTTACACTTGGGATCTGGAATTCGAACAGGCATGTTAATATATGTTGTCAGGTAGTGGAAGGCTTCATCTATATGTAGTAGGTATTTTAAACTTGTTGCGGTTTACTAGTCCTGGAGAAAGGATTCATCTTCTTGTTATTATTATATCGTCTTCTCTGCCGAAGACGGATGTGTCGGACCGAAAGATGCGGCAAATATCACAATCAAGCTGTAAACTAGCGACACAACGCATTGCCGTTCTTCTGACTACATCTTGCTACTTACAAAACTCTATTCAGGGCTTGGTAGCGAGAGATTGAGAACGAACGCAGAAAAAGAAGAAGAAGAAAGATAGAAAAGAAAAGTGACCTAGGGGTTATAATAGATCTTACAGGTAAATAAGGTGAGTGAGTAAGTTCAGGTAACAGTGAAAAAGGCAAATGCAATGGTAGGTATCATAAAAAGAAATATTGAACATAGGAACAAGGAAGTGAAAGTCAAACGGTATAAAGCATTAGTTAGACCTAGATTGGAGTACTGTGTACAGGTGTGGAGTCCTTATCATAGATGGGATATAAACATGCTGGAAAGGATACAAAGAAGAGCGACAGAGCTGATAGTAGAAACCCAGAATTACAGTTATGAGGAAAGACTCTGAAAAACCGGTCTACAGTATTTAGAAAAGAGAAGAATTCGAGGTGACTTAATACAGGTTTATAAGATTATCAGTGATAAGGATATTTTAAGCTATAACAAGCTTTTCAAAATATAACCACCTACAAGAACAAGAGGGCATAGTTACAAATTAACTAAAGAAAGCTCCAGATATATTAGGACATGTTTTTTAGGCCGAGAATGGTGAATGCTTGGAATGCATTGCCACAGGAAGTAGTGGAGACACGGACAATTAATGCATTTAAGATTCGATGCTCATAGCTTTCGGAGCAAGGGAATGTATTTGAAACTGGTTGTGTAAAGACTCTGCAGTCTTCTTCTTCTTCTTATTCTTCGTTCGTTCTCAATCTCCCACTACCAAACCCTGAAAGGGCTTAAGTAGCAGAATGTAGTCCAGAGAACGGAATGCGTTGTGTCGTAGTTTACAGATTGGCTGCGATATTTGCACCTTTCGGTCCAAAACATCCGACTTCAACAATCATTTTTTTTAGTACCGGGTTAGCATTCCCTCTTCGATCCCTTCTCCTTAGCCAGTCTGCTCTGCTGCAGCCTGTTATCCAGGATCACTGCGTGGAAGTGAAGAAGGGTCTTGGCAGCTCTGGTTCGCTGGCCCTGACCCTAGCAGTCAGCTATGGGTCGCTGATCACTGCTCAGCATCTTGATCCCTGCAGTCTTCTAAATCAGTATTAAGACGTTAGTTTAGAAGAGTTTCTAGCTGATGTCAGCTCATTCACTGGACTGCATCTTTGGTTCTGGATGTTATGCCCGACTGTACGCAAATTATATATCCCCAAATGTTCCATTACAAATCATTATTCTGCAGCTTCCCTTCATGTGCTAAGTGGTTCCTAATCTCGGTCGGATGCACCGACCAAGACCTGACATGCGCTTAGAGACAGGTCGCAGCAGTATATGCCAACGATCAGAACATTAATACTGAGATTCCTGTTATGATGAGCTGTTAAGAAACCTAGCATTACACTACAGCCAGGAGGGCTAATTCTCAAGTACCTATGTCTTCATCTTATCAAATGTTCACTCGATCCCGAGCATAGGGACACCAATAATTACTCATTTTATGAAGCCGCACCAAAGCACTGTGCAATTGGGGTTTCTGTAGCAACCTTTTTTACCTTTTCAATTTACTGGAACCACACACAACTCTCTTTAGTCTCTTTCTGTGACATGTATGGACATATATCGGCCTATTATCTGTGCTGAAGGAGTGGAGCTATCTTCAGCACCCATGATATATAAAAAGATTCACTATAATGGATCTACGTCGCCTTTCTTTCTTCGGCCACGGAGTCCACCTATCTTATAACGTCCCGACTCGACAGCTTCTACACATATTCCTGGATATCAGAGGCGGGAAAAGACCACACTTCTAATGGAGTCGTGTCCCGGGTCCGCCTGCACAGTACCTAGCTGAGACACATGGCCTCCTATCCAACTGCCCTGCATGCTGCCTGAGACTCTCATATCAACCGTGGTGATGGAGGGTTAGCGAGATGTCCCGTGGTTGCCTAAGTGAACAATTTTTCTTGAATATAGCTTGTATCAGAGAAAATTTATTTTGATCGAAGTACTCAGTACTATGAAAGTCCAACAGCAACAGCATCACCAACAACAACAACAACAACTGAATAATGTCAGCATCGGAAATAATTTCATCAGAGATAGAGTACGATGTTGTACCACAGGACCGGGATCAAGATGCTGAGCAGCGCATGAGCTGCAGTGGTCAGCGACCCATAGCTGACTGCTAGCATCAGGGCCAGCGAACCAGAGCTGCCAAGACCCTTCTACACCTCCACGCGGTGATCCTGGATAACAGGCTGCAGCAGGGCAGACTGGCTAAGGAGAAGGGATCGAAGAGGGAATGCTAACTCGGTACTCAATAAATGCTTGATGAAGTCGGATGTGATGGACCGAAAGGTACAAATATCACAGTCAAGCTGTAAACTACGACACAACGCATTCCGTTCCCTCGACTACATTCTGCTACTTAAGCCCTTTTATGGTTTGGTAGCGGGAGATTGAGAACGAACGGAGAAGAAGAAGAAGAAGAAGAAGAAGTACCACACGACCGACACACTCGTTTCATTCGTATAATTCATGATGAAGACCATTATTACACATAATGTTTTTGTGTTGTATGACCGGCGAACTTTCCATTGTTAATTGCTGTGACGCGTTGCTGAAGACATTGGGTCACCGTTATTCCAATACTTCAAGAGCAGAAATATTAAATAAAAATTTATGTTCAGGCGTGTCAAACTTAAATCTCTCAGAGGACATCAGAAACCATAAAAACACTGAATTGGACAGCATATTTGAGGTACTCATGAATACAAGCTACGTTTTCAACATTCTAATAGATTTTCAGAGGATTCCTGCACACTGTACGATTCACGGAACTAAGGAAGCAGATAGACTGGCCAAAGATGATGGAGGCACTCAAATTTTAATCCGAACTTCATATACAAAAAATAAAGACAAAGATGACAATTAAATTCAAAGACAATTGCAACAGATAAAACCCAAAATCAGATATAGCAGAGGCATACCACGCTTTGTCAGGATGAGATCAAAATAAAAGAAGAAGAAAAAGAACGAGAAAAAGAAGAAAAAGAAGAAGAAGAAACAGAAGAAGAAGAAGAAGAAGAATAAGAAGAAAAATGAAGAAGAAGATGTAAAAGAAGTCGAAAAATAATAATAAGAAGAATAAGACGAAAAAAAAGAAGAAGAAAAAAGATTAAGAAGTACAAGAAGACCTCTGAAGACTGAAAATGGTAATTTTAAGGTCTACACCAAGTCAAGTTAATAAAAGGGACAGACGATGCAGAAGTGAGTTATCTGACCCTTACAAGAGACTCATACAAGGGTGCTTGCATTAAGGTCAGTGATCCATGACCATTTTTCGCCTCCGTGGCCACCCTGAAAACAGAATGTAACCTTGCAGACTGGCTAAGAGAATAGGAATTGAAGAGGGAAGGCAAACTTGGTCCCAAAGAAGAAGAAGAAGAAGAGGAACAGGAAGAAGAAGAAGAAAAGGGAAACGAAGCAGAAGAGGAAGAAGAAGAAAAGAAAAAGAAGACGTAGAAATGGATTAAAAAAAGAAAAATAATAATAATAATAATATGAAGAAGAACTTAGGGCTATATAAAGTAGTTAAAAACTCGAGGTCAGCATAAAGTTAATGATCCTTGGACCATATACCGTCGTTAAAAACTCAAAGTCATCATAAAGTGAATGATCCAAGGACCACACAATGTCGTTAAAACTCAAGGTTAACATAAAGTGAATGATCCAATGACCACACAATGTCGTTAAAACTCAAGGTTAACATAAAGTGAATGATCCAATGACCACACAATGTCGTTAAAAACTCGAGGTTAACATAAAGTGAATGATCTAATGACCACTTACAATCAATTTTAAATCCCAAGGTTCCCATAAAGTGACCGATTCAAGCGCCTCATAACACAATGGTTACATAAAGATTAGAACCGAAGGGCCGTACAAAGCATTAGTGGCCATGGACGATATACAGCATTAAAGATACAAAGAACCACACCAAGTGAGATTAATCACACAAAACCATTATAAGCTAAACAAACTGCTAATGATTCAAGAGCCATAAAAAGTAAGGTTTATGACCCAATTATCATTATAAGTGAATAGAATGTTCCAAGGGTCATACAAAGTGAAATTAATTACCCAGGGACGATTTTAAGTGAAAGTGGAATTAATTATGCCAGATGAGATCTGAGTGCGTGTGAACATGTCCCATGTGCGATGAAGATGATCCATCGACTAACTAACTAATGATTCAAAGCCATACAATATTAAATTAATGGCTAAAGGGCCATATAAAGTATTACATTTAATACAACTGCCATATCAATCACTTATAACCATACGTGTGCCACATATAGTTAAGATTCTATCACAATTCGATACCTATATCTTGGTAATGGGTCAGTGACAACATCAGAACAAAAACGAAACAAATCCAACGTTTTCACAGCAAGTGCGGCGACAAGAACAACGAATAAACGTTTACAATTAACAAATCTTAACAAAATAGAAAGATTGAAAGTAAGACGGTAATGCGATACAGTTTTGAGTTGGCAGCCATTACAGGAAATAGCCAGGAACGTGTGAGTCGCAGCTTGTCAAGTCACTTAAACCGTATCGTATATCTGTCTTTCATCAAGACTTGTTTTTGTATTGGGATTTCTTAATTGTGTTCGTTTGATCTTTCCCCAAAACGAATGCCGTGTGCCGATAGCGACATTGTTTTTTGGCTGTTCCTTGTTTTTTGCCAAGGTCAGTCACCTATATATGTTGTTATAGACATAGAATTAGTTATATTTAGATAATGCAAAATGGAGTACATAGGGCGAAGTTAAATGTCAAATATATTCATGAAATATTAACATGAAGAAAACTAAAACCAAGATGTTTAAAATCAACACCTTAAGCAAAGAGCCAGTCATGCTTGGAGGTGAGGCACTGGAGGCTTTCACATTTTTGGACAGCACGATTGATACTTTTGAGGGCCCAGAGCAATTGTAAGGCCTTGAATCCCTGTTACCCAAACATCAATAGAACACATTGGGAAATAAAAGCTAATACTGAGTTAAAGATTGTTTCCAATGGCAGGTCAGTACTCCTGTATGGAACAGAAACTACAGTCGTTCGTTAATAAATGTACGTAGAGAATGATAGTGATGTAATGACCTATGGGATACATAAAGTGATGGTAATGACCTAGAGGCTACATAAAGTGATGATAATAACCTATGGGTTAAATAATATTGTGGTGATGACCTACGGGTTATATAATATTTTGGTAATGACCTAAGGGCTACATAAAGTGTTGGTATTGACCTAGAGGCTACATAATGTGATGCCAATGAGCTAGGGGCTACATAAAGTTATGGTGATGACTGTAGGGCTACATACAGTGATGGTGATGATCTAGGGCTACATTCAGTTATCTAATGACCTAGGAGCTACATCATTTTATGGTAATGACCTAGATGCTACATAATATTATGGTAATGATCTAGGGGCTACATAAAGTGATGGTATTGATCTAGAGGCTACATAAAGTGATGTATTGACCTAGAGGCTACATAAAGTGATGTATTGACCTAGAGGCTACATAAAGTGATGGTAATAACTGAGGGGGCTACGTACAGTGATGATAATGGCCGAGAGAACACATTCAGGCCTGTTTGATGAATATAGAACCACAACAGAGCAGCCTGTATGTGCCGTTAATATGAACATTTTGGTTGTTTACGAAAGAGACTATGGTCTGATCCTCCGTCTGCTCAACTTTTTACCCACAAATCCTGTAAGTAGTGTCTCTATTCCCGATCTATTGTGAAATCGTCAATTTGATTTTCAGGTGGCCTAATCTACTCGTATGCTCATTGATTACCATTCATATTTACTATAGTTTTGATTGGATTTCCTTCATCATTTATTAACTTACAAATTCAAGCAAATGTGTGTTGCCATGAATACCGCCTCATGTGCAGTGGCCATGCAGTGTGCAGGCTAGTTCATATTTCATCCTCCACAGAAAATAAGAACACATCCTAGCCGTCCCAGTGTTATAAACAAGTACATTCTTATTCAGTGCATGTATACCCAAAACGCTTTGTCGCTTGCATTGGAGCACAGCAATAATCTGATTTTTGCAGCTTATGAGAAGCATACGTTTGGCACCTGCATTAACGACAACAACAAAATAACAACAAAAGCAACAATATATTAGATTAAATCAATGACAAGATTTGAATGAAGAGATTGTCAAACTGTATAAAGCATTAGACCTCGATTGAACTACTGTGTACAGGTGTGGAGTCCTTATAGTAGAGGAGATATAAACATGCTGTAAAGAATACAAATAAGAGCGACAAAGCTGATAGTGGGATTCCAGAATTACAGTTATGAGGGGAGACTCAGAAAAACCGAACTACAGTGTCTAGAAAAGAGACGAATTTGAGGTGACTTAATACAGGTGTATGTACTGTTCTTCGACATTTTACCCATTGCTGTAGTAATAGAGGGGCTATAAAGGCTGACGACTACAGACCGCTTCGCCACTGCTGTCGCCACGTCGTGTGCTGGCTTTGTTTATTTCACCCCCAACAATATATATATATGCCTTACCGGGAATTCGATCCGCTGCTCTCCTTGTCGGCAGACAGGATTGGAAATCATTTGACCACGCGATCACGGTGACTTAAAAAAATAGATTTACTTCCCATAGGGGTACGATCTTGCTGTTTTAAGATCTGAACCTGACCAGTTCGGGCTGTATGCCGTGTCACGAACTATTTTATATATCAGGTTTATAGGATAATCGGTGGACTCAGTGGTCTCGAAGTAAGGTGTTCGCCTCGGGTGGGGGACCCAGTGGTCTCGAGGTAAGGTGTTCGCCTCGTGTGGGGGACCCAGTGGTCTCGAGGTAAGGTGTTCTCCTCGGGAGGGGGCCCAGTGGTCTCGAAGTAAGGTGTTCGCCTCGGGTGGGGGACCCAGTGGTCTCGAGGTAAGGTGTTCGCCTCGTGTGGGGGACCCAGTGGTCTCGAGGTAAGGTGTTCTCCTCGGGAGGGGGCCCAGTGGTCTCGAGGTAAGGTGTTCGCCTCGGGTGGGGGACCCAGTGGTCTCGAGGTAAGGTGTTCGCCTCGTGTGGGGGACCCAGTGGTCTCGAGGTAAGGTGTTCTCCTCGGCAGGGGGCCCAGTGGTCTCGAAGTAAGATGTTTGCCTCGGCTGGGGGATCCAGTGGTCTCGAGGTAAGGTGGTCGCCTCAGGTGGGGGACCCAGTGGTCTCGAGGTAAAGTGTGCGCCTCAGGTGGGGGACCCAGTGGTCTCGAGGTAAGGTGTTCGTCTTGGGTGCTGGAGGTACAATCACGGTCGGACCGTGATTTTTTCACGTAGATTATCCTGTAAATAGTTCCTCTGATCTCTGAGTAGTGAGATCAGACACCCGTGTTCAGTGGCACGCACGTTAAAAATACCTTAGCAGTTGGAAATCGAAAAGAGGAGGCTTAATGGCAGCTGCTCTGGAAAAATTTAAGTTAAAAATCTACTCAAATTATTCTAGGGATATTCGCTCCACAGAGAATATGTCGCAAAAAGGAGACTATGTGGCTAGAACTTCCGGTCTTGACTATCTGGTTAGCGGAACGGAGCGGTTAGATTGGGCCGGTTCAACTTTCTCTAATTTACGCTTCCCACCTCCACCAGTCTCAAAAATAGGCGATCGTATATTCCAGGGGCGAACAGATGCTGGGATCATCTGGCAAGTAACCAGTGAATTTTCTCCTGGCCTCCCAAAAATATGAAACAAAGGTGGTCACTCCTCCCCACGACGTCTAACGACATAAGTGGACTGAAGATAGATAGATAGATGTAAGATAATCAACGGACAGGATAAATTAGACTAAAACAATTAATTTTTTTTAAATGCAACCACCTACAAGAACAAGAGGGCATAGCTACAAATGAACTAAAGAAAAGTTCAGATTAGATATTAAGAAATATTTGTCAAGTCAGAGAGGGGTGTATGCATGAAATGCATTGCAACAGAAAGTAGGGAAGGAAGGGAGAATTAATGCATTTAAGAAAATCTTGGGTGCGCATAACATTTAGAGCAAGGAAATGCTGATAAAACTGGTTGTATGCATCCTTAGCAGTCTTCTAAACCAGTATAAAGACGTTAAGTTAAGGAGGTCGATCTCCCCTGATGTCACTACGAACTGTACAGGCAATGTTTTGTCGCCTCATAATTGAATATTCTTAGAGTTTACACGTGTTTCCATATAGTTGATAAAAAATGGCAATAGAAAGAGGAAATAATAGAACGTTTAATATCATGCATTGGATTATTGTTAACGAAGGTATTGATTGATAAGTAAGATTGGAAACAATGGGATATCGAGATTATGTCGGCACGTTGCATCATAATTTTGTAGATTCTAGCGATACATAGTATATCCTGGTTTTTGTGTATCGTTTAGAAATTATGTTTTTTTCTAAATCATTATCTGCAATAGTCGTGTCTCGCTCAGGGCAGCTATGCAGATGTTGTATCTAGCCAGTTCCCTGGCGATCAGTGCTGTCCGTCGTTCGGGTCTGTTTGCTTTGGTGTTGTCCAGTAGCGTGCGGACATTCCATGTTGCAAGCGTGATGGGTAGTTTTCGTGATCGTTTTCTGCCTGTTCCGCCGCTGCAGTTTGGGGGCCCTGCCAGTTGCGAGCTGCTAGTCAGGGTGTGATCTGTAGGGTGATGTCGTGAGTTGCGCAATGTGTTTATAGTGAGGGAGATGTGCGCAGGATCTTCCTCACTCTCTCGTCCGGGCTCAACATGTTCTAGAGGCAAGACATTGTCAAGACTTCTAGTGAAGGGCTCGGATGCAGACAGTATGGTGTCAGCGTGTGCCTCATTTTCTCGGTAGCCCTTCCCTTCTCTTTTATCGCTGGGGTGGAGCTTTGAGGTATCTGTTTCTGAGTGCATTTGTTTGTGTATTCTTTTTCCACCTCTCGTTCCTCTGGTCTTCCGCCTTGATTGTATACTTGTGAGTTCCGATGCCTCCTCGGCTAAGTGTATTTTCAGCACACGCAACAGATGTAGATCTGAGTTTGAAGGGCCGTAGTGTGCTGATCGAAGCGCAGTGAGCTCCTTTCTGAAGTACCGTAAGTTTGACGGGGTCAGGATGACCTCCTTCGTTTCAGTGTTCATGCTTCGTTATCTGGGTCACGATACAGCACGGAGCGACACTAGCTTTTGACCGGGTCAAGTTTCGGCCACGCTTTGTCCCATCGAAACTGTTCACATTAGTCTACCTTTCACGACTAAAAATACACTGTTATATACTTCGTTGCATCACTTCTTTCACATTAGTATGCCTAGACGATGAGGTGGCAAGCAGAATAGCAAAGGCCAGTACAGCCTTTTGTAGAATGCGCTCGATGGTCTGGGCACGTCGTGGCATCAGCGTCAAGACCAAACTCAAAGTCTACCGTGCAACCATCATTCCAACCCTACTATACGCTTGCGAAAGCTGGACTGTATACTCTGGACATGCAAGGAGGTTAAACCACTTCCACACAGGTTGCCTGAGGCGAATATTCCACATCCGATGGCAAGATCGTGTCACTGACATCGAGGTTCTCTCGAGGGCTAACATGCCCAGCATCCATGCACTGCTAGAAAAAGCACGACTAGGATGGGCCGGACACCTCGTCCGTATGTCAGACGAGCGGCTCCCAAAGAAGCTTCTCTACGGCGAGCTGAGAGAAGGATGGCGCGAGAGAGGGCGCCCAAAGAAACGTTTTAAAGACGGTCTGAAGGACTCACTAAAAAGTTGCCAGATAGACATCGACACCTGGGAATGTCTTGCGCAAAACAGATCTGACTGGAGAAGCGCAGTCAAATCGGGTGTAGCTGCCGGTGAAGATGACCGTGTTGTGAAAGCCCAGAACAGACGAGAGACGCGGAAATCCCGAACAGCGGGAACACCATCCCCTTCTACAAACCTCGTGTGCCCGATATGTAGCAGATATTTTCGTGCTCGCATTGGCCTGTTCAGCCACATGCGCACCCACACCCAACAGGGAAATCTGTGACAAGGATGATGTCGGCGGTCCTCATCGACAACGATGGACAGCTATTATTATGTTATATATATATATATATATATATATATATATATATATATATATATATATATATATATATTCATAGACGTCTTTGCAGACAATGCCCATGGCACCCTGTCAGTAGCCTCTCATGGTGGAAGCCTGGGCGTTGAATATGGAGACCTCGGGCTGCCATAACTGCAGGATCCCCCTCTCGGCCTCGCTCGAGTAATCCAAAGGAATGCAAAGCATGACAATTTGGCCCCAGCTCAGCTGCAGGAGCTGCCGGATTGAGCTCGCAATTTTGAAACCATCCGCCTTAGATTCTACTCCTCCGGATTTTCTCTCTGGGTTTACTATCGTAGCGCTACCCTCTCCCGAGGTTTCCAGAAGGCAGTGGAGTCGTTTCCCGCAGATGCTAGTTACTCGAGACATACGATGATACTCTCATCGTCCCAAAACTAGCTAGTACTCTCTGGGACTTGTGGGCTTAAAAATAGAGTTCCTCCTCTCCTAGGCGAACTGTCTGAACAGGCTAAAGAGCTTCGTCTACACGGGTTTAGAGACAGAGTTTACCGTCTCTTAGATTCACTGCCAACAAAGGCTAATGAGCCTAATTTACTCGCCCATTTATACCACCGGGTACTCGGTCACGCCCCACAGCAGGTTCTGTAAAAAACAGCGGGCCCCTCATAAAGATGATGCTGGGGACACAATAATGTAGGAGAAGCCACTGGCATGGGAACTCCTGAACGGCAAGCCGAACAGTGAATCCAGCAGTGATCTCTACACATGAAAAGGAGAGGCTATAACAGACGCTTCACATTCCTATAACGAGCGGGACGTCCAACTCAGACTTCGCTACAACTTCAGTGCCTCTGCCTCCACTCTGAAATTGCTTGAGTATTTACCAGTTGCCACAGACAGTGTTATTTTTCTACCATTTGTTAGGCTCAGGAATACCCCTGCCCCTCCATTCTGTGTTGTGTTTGTTACAGAACTGTCGGTGTATGCATGGGTCCAGTCCATGCTTGGGTAGTTTTCCGCTATGTACTTCAGGGTTATGTCTCTTATTTCTTTTTTCAGTCTGGCTGTTCTTGTTTCCAATATCTGGTATATTTTCTACAACCTCCGGAATGATATGCTGCTTCCATGTGGGTTTGCGTACAGTAGGGTTGGCTTTTGGTGTTGTTACGGTGTTCATGGGGTCTTCGCTCATCTTTGCCTTAACTATTTCTGCAAAAGTTTCTCCGCTTTACTTTTCCATTTCCAAATCTATTTAGTCTCTGATGCATTGGATGGTCTGTCAGTCTTCTGAGTTTCTCTGCTTGATGCTGGGCTCTGCAGTCTTTTCTGTCGGTCATGGATTGTAGATTTGTAATCTTTTCAAGTTCTAGAATTGGCGTTGACTTCATGCCTCCTGTTATAACTCTCATGGCTTGGTTTTGAAGTTTGCTAATTTGATCTTCTTCTTCTTCTTCATCGTACGCAGTCAGACAATAACCATTATTTTTTCGAAAAAGTCAGTGGTCATACTGAGGCTGTCGACACTGCCATAGTGCTTGTCTAGTGTTGCCACTGGTGATGACCACATCTGCTCTCTCTGATCCTCGTATGTCGGGCAGTTTTGTAGCAAATGCTCAGCGGTCATTTTCCCAGTACCACACGGACATTCGTCGGTGCCACCTATCTTCAATTTGCTGAATAGGTGGTACCTCAGTCTATTGTGGCCAGTACGAAGTCTGAAGACCACGACCTGCTCTTTTCTGTTCAACTGGTAATAGGCATCGTTTTTGGTGTAGCAAGTATGTTCGGTTTCCCATTTGGTCATGTATCTAGCTCTAATAAGCCGTTTTGACTCTTCGTATGTCATACTGGTATCTAGTTGTGATAGTTTTGCACCTTCTTTTGCCAGTCTGTCTGCCTCCTTGTTGCCTTGGATGTTGCAGTGAGATAAAACCCACTGCACCACTACCCGTTTTAGTGCGGACTGCTGGCATAGTTGACAGAGTACTGCTCTTAAATCATTATGTTCAGTATTTTTATGGCTTTTTAGTGCTGTGACTACAGCCAGAGCATCTGTAAGCAGGACTATGTGGCTTTCATTCCTTTTACCTGTCACCATTTCTTCCACTGCCGCCCTCAGTGCCTCTGCCTCCACTCTGAAATTGCTTGTGTATTTTCCAGTAGCGAATGACAGTGTTATTTTTCTGCCATTTGATAGGTTCAGAAATGCTCCTGCCCCTCCGTTTTGTGTTTTGTTTTTGTTACGGAACCGTCGGTGTATGCATGGGTCCAGTCCATGCTTGGGTAGTTTTCCGTTATGTAACTCAGGGTAGTATCTCTTCTTTCTTTTTCAGACTGGCAGTTTTTGTTTCCAATACCTGGTATATTTTCTACCACCTCTGGAAATATATGCTGCCCCCAGGTAGGTTTTCGTACAGTAGGGATGGGCTTTGTTGTTCGTGCGTTCATGGGGGTTTCGTGCATCTTTGCTTTGGCTATTTCTGCAAAGTTTCTTCGCTTTAGTTTCCCATTTCCGAAATTGTTTAGTCTCTGGTGCATTGGATGGTCAGTCAGTCTTCTGAGTTTCTCTTACTGCAGCTGGGCTCTGCAGTCTCTTCTATCGGTTATGGATTGCAGTTTTGTAATCTTTTCAAGTTCTAAAATTGGCGTTGATTTCATGCCACCTGTTATAACTCTCATGGCTTGGTTTTGGAGTTTGCTAATTTTATCGAAGTTCGCCTTTGCTGCTGTTGTCCATGCCGCGATGCCATATTTGAGAACTGGTCTCACTCTTCCAATGTACAGTTTCTTTAGGATTCTTTCGTCTGCTCCCCAGCTTGTGCCAGCAAGTTTCCTCATGATTGCCATTCTTTGTCTGGCTCTCATTCGGTTTCTCTCGATCTGACTTTTCCATGTCATGTGCCGATCAATTGTGACTCCCAAGTTGTTTGGATTGTCGTTTGGCGGCCGATATTTGTCGTGAAGACTTATTTTGGTGTTCTGTAGACCCACTGATATAACAATGCAACTGTGCACTTCCCCCCCCCACCCTTTCTGCCTCGCCCCCCCCACCCACCTCCTCCCCACCAAATTCCTTCCACCACACCCTTCTCCCTGATACTGTGACGTGTGCATTCTGAAATTGCTACAGGTCAAACGTCTGCTAACTGTAAAGTAGTAATCCTTCTTCGTTTGAGACTCAACTCTTGAAAACAACTTCTACCGTATTTACGAGAGATGAACCACTATTTGCTCCTCTTGGTAACTATCAAAAGAAGGAAATTCGTTTAGTACGGTCTCATATCGAGATCAAATGGTCTTGCAAATACAATCCTCCACGGAATGGTGCAAGTCAAACGAAGAAGAGGCCGTGCCAAAAAGAGATGGGAAGACAACATAAAAGAATGGACCAATCTCCGACCAGAAGAGGCACAAGCAGCGGCCGCTGACAAAGAAGGGTGGCGTAGTGTTTTGAGGATGTCTTCATGTGTGCCCCAACGACCTCACCGGTTATGGGATGACCTGACCTGATCTGACCTGAACCACTATTTTGTATAACTAGTTTCAGTGGGAGAAGAGGCAGATGAAAAAGAAGAAGAAGAAGAAGAAGAAGAAGAAGAAGAGAAGAAGAAGAAGAAAAGGACGAATCCGTTGATGGATGCACGCAACTTGAAATACAACAAGCGGCTATAGGAAACTGTTATGTGAAGTTTGAATGGTCATGTTAGGAGTACACGTTACAAACATACGTCCCGCTTAATTTGTGTTTATATTCAGGCCACGTGTCTTTATTTTTAGGCCGGCGTGTGCTGGTGAGCATGTAAACATTCTGCTCACGTGTTAACAGTCACATGACATGTGTGAGTACATATGTGATTGTATATAAGCCATATGTTTACATACGCATGCATACGAATCCAAATTATGTACGAGGTGTACAATCGTGAAAGTGTATTTATTGTTATAAAAGTGTTAGCTCCTTGTTGGATTAGACTACTCACTAATATACCTCATTCACACTACTCGAGATGTGTCAGGCCGATAGAGACAGATATCCCATAACCGCTGCATGATACGACAGAACGTCCGTTTCTGAATGAACGCCGAAGAAGACAAAAAAGAAGACGTAGGACAAGATTGCTGCTCAAAGTGTGCTCATAGTGTGCTCATAGTGTGCTTGCAAGTCATAAAGTACTCAGAGAGACTATCTTTAAATTCAAGAGTACGAGAGCATTATCATCTTGTGCACTGATCTGGCAGACTCTGTTAAGAATCGAAGTCGGTGCACTTTACGCAGACGTATACCTGCTCAGTCTTTCTCAGTAGTAGATTGTTGATTTTGGTTCCTATAGCTTGTTGGTTCTACACACTCCTGCCTCTTCTCAGCAATCTCTCGCTACCAAGCCTTGAGAATAGAGCTTTGAAAGCAGCAGGATGTTGTCCAGAGAACGGAATACATTGTGTCGAAGTTAACAGCTTGACTGCGATTTTTGCACCTTTCGGTACGACACATCCGACTTAAGCAGGCATGTTTCAGTACCGGGTTAGCCTTACCTCTTCAATCCCTTCTCCTTATCTAGGCTGCCATTTTGCAGCCTGTTATCCAGGATCACCGCGCAGAGATGTAGAGGGGTCTGGCCTGACCGATGCAGCTCCTTTCCGGACTCGCGTATAATTTAAAAATTCTGCAGTTTGTGTCTTGCTGCTCTTCCATCGATTGACATCTTTTCGTCAAAATGTCATCACTACCAATTGCCAATGCTCCCTCTGTTGGGTATACATGGTGCCAAGCTTTTTCCTTCCTTTTGTATCTTTTTTGGGGTCAAAGTATTTCAATTTCTGTTCCTGGTGAAATGTATCAACCAGTTCTTCTCTCTGTCCAACTCTTTTCTAATGTTTGCATTATTGTTTTGTTTTGGATCTACTGTATTAATAGGCCTTTCTGTAACATTCAGACTCGAAGTAGTCGAGGTTTGGACAAGTGTCCATGTTTCACAGCCATTTTATGCCACGGGAAAAACACAAGTTCTCAAAATTTGCACTTTTTTGGTTTGATGCAATTTGCTATAGTTTCCTCAGGTCATGTTTTAATGCAACAGCTCATTACTCTGTTACCGCCCACCTGAAATCTAAAATCGCTCATTATTGGGCGGTACAGCCCAGGTTGAACACTACTCTAGTAAGATCAATATGATACATCAGAAAAACATCTTCCTTGCAGGAAGGATGGGAACAACTAAGGAATCAACGGCAGCAAATGTATGCTGAAGATGGTTGTACTTGGACTCTGAACGCAGGACACATTGCATCGTAAAATGGCTCACCAAGACATCTCCATTTATGATTCATTTGAGCCATTACTGAAGATTATGTTTGTGGTCCCGCAAGATCTATGTGGATGTCTTTGTGTGAGCATGACGTAAGAGGCGACTAAGTGTGTGACATGGCATAACACCTGCCATGGTTTGGGGGCATGTTCAGAGCAGCATTAATGGCGCCTAACAGGTTGTTGGTCTACTTTTCTCTAGTGTTTAAGTCTATTCAGATGAACTCGCTAATCTGTTAACCCTCCTCCGCGGCCCATGTCCAAACGCAGCAGAGTAGTAAGCTGCTCGAGCCTAGCCCGCTAAGTAGGAAATCATCCTCCCGGCTTCATCCAGCTCATTCCAGAGCTGGGACCTGCACAAGACCATCCTCCCGGCTACATCCAGCTCATTCCAGAGCTGGGACCTGCACAGGACCATCCTCCCGGCTACATCCAGCTCATTCCAGAGCTGGGACCTGCACAGGACCATCCTCCCGGCTACATCCAGCTCATTCCAGAGCTGGGACCTGCACAGGACCATCCTCCCGGCTACATCCAGCTCATTCCAGAGCTGGGACCTGCACCGGACCATCCTCCCCTGTAGAATTACAGGTCGACTAAGAACTAACAACTGAAGATGGTTGATGGCGAACTAGACAAATAAAGTGAAAGAAGAACAACCTCAAACTGAATAAAGTTCAAAGTATAAATGTACAAGCTACAACAACACAAAAATAATATGTCATAAATGAAGTTCAAAGTATAAATGTACAAGCTACAACAACACAAAAATAATATGTCATAAATAAAGTTCAAAGTATAAATGTACAAGCTACAACAACACAAAAATAATATGTCATAAATGAAGTTCAAAGTATAAATGTACAAGCTACAACAACACAAAAATAATATGTCATAAATAAAGTTCAAAGTATAAATGTACAAGCTACAACAACACAAAAATAATATGTCATAAATAAAGTTCAAAGTATAAATGTACAAGCTACAACAACACAAAAATAATATGTCATAAATAAAGTTCAACGTATAAATGTACAAGCTACAACAACACAAAAATAATATGTCATAAATAAAGTTCAACGTATAAATGTACAAGCTACAACAACACAAAAATAATATGTCATAAATAAAGTTCAACGTATAAATGTACAAGCTACAACAACACAAACATAATATGTCATAAATAAAGTTCAACGTATAAATGTACAAGCTACAACAACACAAAAATAATATGTCATAAATAAAGTTCAAAGTATAAATGTACAAGCTACAACAACACAAAAATAATATGTCATAAATAAAGTTCAAAGTATAAATGTACAAGCTACAACAACACAAAAATAATATGTGATAAATAGCAACAGAGAGCAGACATTCTGATATCATCATCATCATCATGTAGCATTTATTTTATAGAAATTCGCTCCCACGACAGTCTGTCTGAAAGAAATTCTTTCCGTTGCCAAAACTCCAGGCTCCGTTCTATTCATACCTTGGAATTCCTGGATAATTTTATGCTATCGTCTTCTTGGTCTACCCCTGCCTCTTTTTCCTGGCACTATACCTTCCATCACTGTTCTCTGAAGACCGTTGTATCTCTTGATGTACCCAAAGTATTTACATTTTCTTTTCAAAATGGAATTGATAAACTATTTCTCGATTAGTTTTCTAGAATTCTTAGTAATCGTCCATGATCCGCAGCCATATGTTGCCACAGGAAAAACACAGGCTCGCAAATCTGATATAGGAACGATTTAGACATCTATTCAAAAATAAAAACAAATTTACAAAGTTCAGACTGCAGACTCTGATACCATCTGTTTAACAGATTAATAATCAGACTCATTTACATGTACGGAGGCCAAAACAAACAAACCAACAATGAAATATGTTCTTCACTTTTATCAGACCCAATAGAGGAGCAGAATGGCAGTGTGACCTTTTTTAAAGCACAAGCAAGATATAAACTGGGTGAAGATGAGTGAAATCTGAGACAAACTGTCACATTTATACCGGAAATGGATGTGGTATCTGATAGCGAACAGCGGATGAAAAAAAACAACTCACGAACAACGTCATCTGGGAGTGTTTAACAGATAGCTCTAAAAATAATGCCTGTGATACGACACAGAAAACAACAATACATCTCGTTTTCCCACAGTTCAGAGGTTTCCACACTGGCAGCAAAACCATAAAGTAAGTAGCGGCAGAGTTTGTGTTTCACTGACGACGACAGACTGGACAAAAAAGATAGAACATTTAATTCAAAAGGCGAACAAGGTGCGCTATAGGCTAGCGTCGATGTTGAGACATCTACGTGTTACTATGTCCACTAAACAGACGCTGATAAACACATTGATAATCCCTACGTTAACAGTGCCAAACTATGGACTTATAAGATAGGGACAAACGTAAGAGCGAGACCTGTGAGATGCACTGTATGAACCAGTTAATTAATATATTGAAACACCGACAATAAAGCTGTTTGGACAAAGGATGCAGTATGATCAACTTGCAGCAAGGTTGAACTTCATGGAGGTTTCAGGTACATGAGCAAGAGATCAACCCCGGTTGCGGTCTATTGATGGGATCAAAGAAACACTTCAAAAGCTCAAAACGTCAGCATGACAAACCTCCTACCTAGCGCAAACCAGAAGTCCACGAATACCTTCTCTCTGCAGCAGGACAAGAGGGTAGGACAAAAGAAGAAGAATATTGTTGTCTCATGAACAGGAAAACGAATGATGTAGTTGGATGTTAATAAATACTAGATGACCCGTGCAGAACATCTGCCCGTTATAAATATAACTGACATCATTCATGCCACTTATATGGTTGCCTCGAGCTTACGTCTGGCCCCTACTTCTCTTGTCCTGGCGATTCCAGAGCTGACACTATTTTGAGATGCTATCAGGGGGAGTTTCCGTAATGTTGCCCTTCTCATCGTCAATATCTTATTTTCCCGTCTAGTCCCACTGGCATTTGTCCTGTTCTTTCCCAGTTTTATATTAGTGACTTCATCATACCATTTTATTCTCTCAGTATGCTGCAAGCGTCCATTGATGAAAGTCTGTATCGTTTTAGTTGTACTTCTATTTTTTCCTGACGTCACAGAGACATACCGTAGAGGGGCATGACATTGTATTTGAAGATCCGTATTTTTGTGGTAGACTTATTTCTTTCAATTTCCATAAATTTATTTAACGCAATAAAAGCCGTTTTGTATTTCGTAGTATTCTTAATTTGAAATCTATCAGTACCTCCGAACTTGTCTATGTTGCTACAAAGATATATTAATGAATCTACCTCTAGCAGTATCGTGTCCCCCAAAAAATTCGCACTGTCGTTTGGTGCTTTTACTCATAAGTACTATATCTGTTCTTTGTAATCACGCCACTTAATTTGAGGAGTCATTCAGTAAGCAGATTTATTTTATTTTGTGTTTGGTTGTGGTTATGAAATAGAAGAACCAATTCATCAGCCACTCCCAGATCATAATTATTTAGTAAGCAAAAGCCATGTTCTCATAATCCAGTCAACAGCTAGTGGAAAGAGGAATTGTGATAGGAGTCAGCTCTGTTGATATTCTAAATGACACATTATGTTTCTGGTGACTATCTTTTCAAGATCTTGATGACATGTTCCTCAGTGTAGCTGCATGTCCCAACTTCGTCTCCAGCAGACCCTGTCTTGATCACGGAAGTCCAGTGTGTGGTAAGTACTCCTTCAGATGCATCTCTGTTGTAGCGTACAGCAAGGGAGTCTTAACAACGCATTGGAGGTCTTGCCCACAGTCTCTTCTTACCTCAGGGGTACTAGACTGCTGTCGTCGTGCTCCATCGACCATCGTTTTATCGTAACATGTAGCCTGCCCATCTATGTTTTGCCTTGTCTGCATGGATTACCGTATCATTCAAAAGGAACAATTGCCTTATGTCAGAATTGTGGAGACCTTGCATACGCTGGTAACAAAGAGTCATTCCCATCAAGCGTCTCTCAAGGAAAGCTTCGGTCACTCTCAATATCTTTTCAAGATACCTGGTGTAAATGTTCTCTGGAGTGATTATTTTACCGTTATTGAGGAGCGTATTGGTAATTGTCAGGTTTTGGGAGTGAGTGGAATGGAGCTTAAAAAGCGATGTTTTTCTGAATGTCTCCAAACCAACCCCACTATCTTTCTGAATGTCTCCAAACCAACCCCACTATCTTTCTGAATGTCTCCAAACCAACCCCACTATCTTTCTGAATGTCTCCAAACCAACCCCACTATATTTCTGAATGTCTCCAAACCAACACCACTATCTTTCTGAATGTCTCCAAACCTACCCCACTCTCTTTCAGAATTGCTTGTTGTGTTTGTTGTTGCCGTGCTCTTTTCGAAAAAATATGTGTCAGCCATTACCTATGGCCATCTAACATGAAGTCTGTTAGCCATCACCTATGACCATCTAACATGAAGTGTGTTAGCCATTACCTATGGCCATCTAACATGAAGTGTGTTAGCCATTACCTGTTCTGTTCTGTTGTGTACTAGAAGTCGATTTCACTGCACTCCGGGCATACCCATAGGTGCTCAGTCTCTCTCAGCAGATAGCGCAAATTGTGGATTCTGATTGTGCCTGTAGCCTGTTGGTCGTACACCTTCCTGTTTCGTCCTCTCAAGTTCTCTGATCCACTGAATTCTAATTTGATTCCAAAATGCCGCAGCATGCGCCTTGCAGACTCATCCAAAGCAGTGTCGTTTTTCAGTAGGTGGTCCTTGATATCCTTCACTATGTCACCTTTATCCATGTCCGCTGTGCCTGTTATGGGTGCGTGTGACGCAAAAAAATCAGCTCGCTCGTTGCCCGGAACCCCGGCATGACCAGGACAGTAGATCCACACCAGCCCCTGGAGTTTTGAGGTCTCCAGCGCTGCTATCCACTCATGTCATAGCCACCCATTCTGCACCTTCCGAAGTAGTGTTTGGGAGTCTGACACGATGACTGCTCCTGTTGAAGATGTCTCAGACAGCCACCTCAGAGCTTCTGTCACCGCCTCCATCTCCATTCTCATACTTGATGTTGTAGTCTCGTATGCGCCACTTCGTTTAGCAACGATCCGCTCTTTTATTCTAGCCGAGAAACCCCAGCCTGATGTTCCACTACTTTGCACCTACCCATCAGTATATATGATGGTATCACTTTCATGCGTGTTGGAGCCTATCAGCTGGTTGACTTCGAGCTTTGTCTGTCCATTTCACCCCTTCCTACACTCACTGCCCATGGTTATGATGACCGTGTGGTACTCTGTTAGTGTATCCCCAGTGTGGACCCATTCCTCTCCCTTGACCATCGTCTCGACTGCAGTCACCTCTCCTATAGTTCGTTCTACCTATGCCATCCATGACATCCCTCTTTTGATTCTGGTTCCCTTGATGTCTGCAGTGGTATTGTACATTGGGTGCCTGTTGTCCGCTATGACTTGCATATAAGCTGTAGCCTGTGCTAAATTATGCCTGGATGTTACTGACGGCAGTCCCAGCATGTACCTCATCTTTATTATCGGGGTATCTCTGGTGTAACCCAACACGAGCCGCATTCTTTCATTTTGGATTCGTTCCAGCCGTTCACATTGTGATCTTGATTGGGTGAGTATACCCAATCCATAATCAATGACCGAGAGAATCAACTGGTGATAGAGTATGAATAGCAGCCGTTGTTCCAAGTTGGCAGCTACCATTGTCTTGAGTGCACCCAGTTCTCTCTTGCATCTTTGTATGGTTTGGTCGACGTGGTACTTGAATGACAGGCTGCGGTCAAATCTTATTCCGAGATATTTCAACCTGTCGCTTCTGTCTATGACACAGCCATCAAATGTGATGCCAGGGAGGTTGTCTTTCACGATGCAGTTGTTCAATGAACACCACATCACACTGGCCTTTTTTTGATTAATCTGTGCACTGGAGTCTTCACACCCCTTTGAGATCGCCTGCAAGGTGTCTTGAATATCACTAACCATTTCACGCCTATCAGAACCAGTCCTGTAGATTATTATATCATCTGCGAATGTTAACGTCCGCCCCAGCTGTGTAGGTTGCATGTTGGCCACTTTTAATGTGTAAATGTTGAATATCACCGGTGAAAGTGGCGATCCTTGGGGCAATCCTAGACATATCCACATTGACTCTGATGTCCAAGAACCCAGACGAAGTGCAACTGTTCTCTCCATCAGGGCAGCTCATATCCAGCTAACGAGCCACGGGTTTATTCCGCATTCCTTCAAACAGCACATCAGTGTACCAACATCGACCCTGTTACAGGCATCCTCGAGGTCGGGCGCAACGGCGACTGTCTCTTGCCGACGATGGAATCCCTCGTACACATCATATGCGATAAGTACCGGCATTACCCCAGGTCTCCTTCTTGTGTCTGTAGCTGCCCAGTGTATCGGGTAGAATACGTTCACGCTCCAAAAAGGACACTAATTTTCTTGGCACTATCTTCGCAAGCAGTTTGCCATAGACATTTTGTAGGGTGATAATTCTATAGCTGATGAGCAGCGTAGAATCCTTGCCAGGTTTAGGTAGAGGCCGTGGATTACTATGCAGCCAGTCCTCAGGCACTGGTGCTTTCTCTGTGCTGGTATTGATATCCTGCACCACATTGCCCATATCTGTCTCATCTAGCTCCCTGAGATGGCAGTACTGTACTCCATCAGGGTCTGGTGCGGTATTCCTGCTGGAACGTAAAACATATTCTACCTCTGCCTTGTTTATTAGGTCTATATAAGTCAACTCCTTGGTTGCAGCCTCCAGAACGTCTTGCCGAATCTCCTGCCGAGCAGCTCTGTCCCCTTTGTCTGTTTGAGGTACATATCGGTTAAGGAATGCCGTACCTTTTTCTGCCTATGTCCTCGTGGGATTTCCCGTGGAATCGTGCACAGTGGGAATTAGCTGGTTTGTATTCTTTTCATTCATCTGTCGATGCATGTGCTAGAACTTCTGTAGGGTGTTATCATTCCCTACGCCTGTCATTAATTCCTACCATCTCTCACTTTTGGATTCCATTGCCACGGCCTTGAAACAATTATTGGCAGTACATTTTTTGTCGCTCAAGTTAGCAACCTCACCCTTATCCATCGGCCTTCTCTTTCTGGCTTTCCGCCACGCTTTTGTTGCCATCTCCTTATTTATCCATGTTATTTCCACAATTGGATTCCACCATGGTGGCTGAACGAAAGCCGTTTTGGTGGGCATGCGCTTGACGGTCTGGCGTAGTTTGTGTAATGCGTTATTTTGTTCATCTTCCTTGTAGCTGAAAGCATGTCTAAGTTTTCTGGGTATGGTGGCTTTGCCTTTTGCAATTAAGACGACACACGGCAGATGATCACTGTCCTGTGTCCATAACACGTCCCAGTGTGTAAAGGGAGAGGCTTCACTGGATACCAGAGCCAGGTCAATGACCCCGTCTGTGTCGCCAGGCCGAGTTGCCAGCCTTGCTGGACACCCATCATTCATGTTTGTGAGGTCTGTGTTGAGAAGTGCCTGGCTCAACGCAATCCCCTGCCTATTTTCAGTAGAATTTCCCCACTCCTTGGATCTAGCGTTGAAGTCGCCAACGATGAGGCACTTCTTGGTTGGCACTTCTGATAACTCACTCAAAAAATCCCATTTTATTTCCCCCACCAGGAGGTCGACGTGAGCATACAGATTATACATTCTCCAATCCTGGTTTTTGATTGTCGTTTCAATCCCTTGTAGTTCGACGCCTTCGGTTGTGCTAGCACTCGTATCCATCAATGTGTGTGGTAGTTCATGCTTGACATACATTGCCAGCCCCCGCCTACCAGTCCTACATGGGTTGGTGTAGCACGTATATCCTGGGCACTTGATAGTTATATTCTCTTTCAAGTTGGTCTCCTGGATCATAAGAATATCGAAGTCATGTACCAGATTTTGAAGGATAGATTCTCGTTGGGTGGCGCTGCGACAGTTCCAGAAGCCAACGCGTACATGTTTCAGACCGAGTCTGTCTGCCTTTCTTCGCCCTCTTCTCTTTCCAGCCCTCTTCTTTCTATCTCTCCTCTTATTACCCTTTCCTCTCCTTCTGCGTCCACCTGTCTTTATGCCATCTGCTGGAGATATCGACGACAGAGCAGGAACTCCGTAGCTCTCGAGATGACTCTCCATTTGTGCTTTGTAATCGAAGTTTTCTTTCTTCTAGAAGAGCTGCCTGCCAGGCTTTCGAGTCTCATCCACTCGGTTTGTGTCCGGTTTTCTCCGCATGCACCGTTTAGATCACATCTCTCCGATGTCAACTACCGACCTATCATGTCCTTCCAGCTGGTTTTGTCACGAAAACCCGGGGAAATCGTTGATGTTCGGTGAAATCCAACTGTCTCGTCCAAAATGGTCGGCCACACCACACCGTATGTAATCCGACCTCGTGTGTCCTTCCCGACAGTTGTTTACGAAAACACGTGAATATCGCTGCAAATCCGTGAATCTTCACCAGATGGCCCGGTACGGGACTAATAAAGCGTTGTAAATGCCTACTTGTCACTCCCTAAACTACAAAATATTCCTTCTTAAATAGGGAACTTCTACTTGTTTTCGGAGACAAAAAAAGATCACAGCCGCCATTTTTGGGGCACGTAACTCCAATCAAGCCAATACCTATGACGATCTAACACGAAGTGTGTTAGCCATTACCTATGACCATCTAACATGAAATGTGTTAGCCATTGCCTATTGACATCTAACATGAAGTGTATTAGCCATTACCTATGACCATCTAACATGAAGTGTGTTAGCCATTACCTATAGACATCTAACATGAAATGTGTTAGCCATTACTTATTACCATCTAACATGAAGTGTGTTAGCCATTACTTATTACCATCTAACATGAAGTATGTTAGCCATTACTTATTACCATCTAACATTTAGTGTGGTAGCCATTACCTATGACCATCTAACATGAAGTGTGTTAGCCATTACTTATTACCATCTAACATGAAGTGTGTTAGCCATTACCTATGGACATCTAACATGAAGTGTGTTAGCCATTACCTATGACCATCTAACATAAAGTGTGTTAGCCATTACCTATAACCATTTAACATGAAGTGTGTTAGCCATTACCTATGACCATCTAACATGAAGTGTGTTAGCCATTACCTATAACCATTTAACATGAAGTGTGTTAGCCATTACCTATGGACATCTAACATGAAGTGTGTTAGCCATTACCTATGACCATCTAACATGAAGTGTGTTAGCCATTACCTATGACCATCTAACATGAAGTGTGTTAGCCATTACCTATGGAGATATAACATAAAGTGTGTTAGCCATTTACCTATGACCATCTAACATGAAGTGTGTTAGCCATTACCTATAGACATATAACATGAAGTGTGCGACAAAGACACTTGTTTAACAAAAATTGCAGTGTGAATGTGACAATGTTAGTCAAACAATGTCCCGGAGTTATATAGCAGGACCTACTTTAAATTTGCGTGAAACCGCCTGATCTTATTCTTTACTGTGAATCCTGTCAAGTTCCATTTCTGGTGAAGAGAGTTGAAAGCAAATATGGCCTTGTTGATCCTGTCGTTAACACCTTGGTCTGTTCCTTTGTTTTTATCAATGTAAATTCCTAGGTATGTAAAAATATTGCACTAATTCAATTATCGGGCCATTGGTCTTTATGGGGTCTCTTTGCTTGTTATTTATTCTCATTTCCTTTATGTTGTTCACAGTAATCTGCAATGTCGCTTCTAATTTATATGTTAATATGTGCGTCTTTTCTTGTATCTTGATGCATGTGACTGCACACATATATAAATAAAATTGAGGTATTTCAGCTGCTTACTAAATGTCCATTTCATTCTTGTTTTTCTTACCTGTGTTGTTTGTCGCATCCTGGATTCATTATCACAAGAAAGATTGCTGAAACACAGTGGACATCCATGTCTGGCATCAGTTTGACATCTAAATGAGTTGAACCTTTGAAATACTTGGATTACTCTACATAAAACCTTTTGGTAGCGGGAGATTGAGAACAAATGCAGAAGAAGAAGAATAAGAGGAAAGAAGAAGAAGAAATGGAAGAAGATGAAAAAGAAGAAATTTATCTTTTTTAATTTTTTTATAAATTTATCTAGTATTTCATAATACCTTAACATTTTTCAAATTGATTTTTGGTCTATTGTACCAAAAGCCTTCCTAAAATCTATAGCCATGTTTAAGAGAGGCATGTTTTTCCGATATCTTGATGAAGATATGGTGTAGTATCTCTATGGAGGATGCGATGTTTGCGCTCATGGTTTATGTAAGAAGGTAAACTGAGGAGAGTGTGTGTTTGCCAATGATGAAAAATCTCAAACACAAAAAGTTATACAACATCCTATACTTCAATTGATATTGTAATGATAACTGTTGGCGTACCATTTGTAGACCACACATGTAAATATCATGCATAGATTTAATTGTAATTCAATACGAACTTACTTTACCATTAAAGTAGAGGAATCTTAATTCCTGGACAGGATTGTGAGACTTTTATTATTGGACTTTTCGGTTTTTTCACCTGAATTTTGCGTTTCAGTATTTTCAATTGTAGACCTTCATCGTGATTTTTCATATTGTCGTGTCCCAACTGTGGCTCTACAAACAGAACTATTTGAAATAGTTTAAATAGAAATCTAATACCTAATTATAATGATAGACAATCTCACACACAATAAGTGATAATTCATGATCAACAAAGTCATCTGGAAATGCTATTACCCTCTGCTGATATCTTCACCCCTGCAGGAATCTGCATATTCATGTGATTATTTGGGGTCGTGGCTATTAGTCTAAAGTCAATATTGTTCAGTCAGCGTGCATGAAGTCATACAGTTTTGCAGATTAAAAATCTGTAAGGGTAAAAAAGGTAATAATGTATTTTGTCTGCCACTCTGAAATATAATATTTTAGTTTAATATTCTATTGAATTTTGAATTACATATGGATATATGTGTGTGTGTGTGTGTGTGTATGGTGTGTGTGGTATGTGTGTGTGTATAGTGTGTATGGGGGTGTTTGTGTGCTATTTGCGTGTGGTGTGTGTGTGTATGTGGTGTGTGTGTTTTGTTTGCAGTGTGTATGTGTAGTGTGTGTGTGTGTGGAATGTGTGTGTGGATGATGGGTGTGTGTATGTGTGTGGTGTGTGTTGTGTGGTGTGTGTGTGTGTGCATGATGGGTGTGTGTGCGATTTGTGTATGTGTGTGTGGTGTGTGTGTGTGTCCATTGTGTAAACACATTTGATTCTTAGTGCAATTTATTTAATTTTTTATTTGCATTTTTAAAATAAAACATGTAGTTCTCATCACCAGCATAATCTGGTTCATCAGTTATTCTACTTCTTCTTTGAACGCTCTCAGAGTTCGACTTGAATTTGTTCAAATAAAGTTGCGATCATTCTTAGGCTGTCGAAAGTGCAATAAAGCTCGTCTAGTGCTGACACTGGTGATGACTACATATGCTTTCTCTGGTCCTCGGTTCTCGGGCAATTTTGCAGCAGATGTTTTATCAGCACCACAGACGCAATCGTTAGCATTCTGCAAAGACATTTCATCTCTGTTGTTACATTGTCTCTTTTATCTTTGCTTGTCAATATCCAATTTTGGTACTATTAGCACAATGTTGGTAGAAATATCGTGTTGTATAGTGTTCTATTTGTGGCGAAGTGGTCAAGCCGTTTGCCTCGTGTTCAGACGGTTGGGGTTCGATTTCGAGCTGCGACGGTCGGTTCATAATGTCAATTTTTTCCGGAGATCCCTGGGCTCATCGCTGGATCTACGGAGTTCGTGCTTTGTGCGATGCTTTCGACAGATGGGGTACCCATCGGCCAAGAGAGACCGAGCTAAAATGGGGAAAAAAGCCGAGGCAATGAAGACGAACCCCCGCTGAAAATTTTTTTTTTATTTTAATTTTTTTTTAAATTTTACATTGTAACGTGTTTACATTGTAATACCGGAGACATTTGCCCAATCCTTCGACTTGCTTTATTACATCTGTGTTGGATTTAAATGACTCGTTTGCCATACATTGATATTATATTACTTAAATACGTTAAAAGTTTCGCCTATTTTTACTTGTTGGTTTTGTATAAATATTTTTGTTTTTTGTTTCTTTTCTTGCAATCGTCACAACTTCGGGTTTCTCTAGCTTGACTTTCATACCGTAATCCGTACAAGTCTCATCTAGCTTGACTTTCATACCGTAATCCGTACAAGTCTCATCTAGCTTGACTTTCATACCGTAATCCGTACAAGTCTCATCTAGCTTGACTTTCATACCGTAATCCGTACAAGTCTCATCTAGCTTGACTTTCATACCGTAATCCGTACAAGTCTCATCTAGCTTGACTTTCATACCGTAATCCGTACAAGTCTCATCTAGCTTGACTTTCATACCGTAATCCGTACAAGTCTCATCTAGCTTGACTTTCATACCGTAATCCGTACAAGTCTCATCTAGCTTGACTTTCATACCGTAATCCGTACAAGTCTCATCTAGCTTGACTTTCATACCGTAATCCGTACAAGTCTCATCAAGTTTGTTGATAAGTTCCTGCAGTCGTTTGTCTGAGATTGTTGTTACTGCTTGGTCATTGATAAAAAGGAGTTCATTTAAGTGACCACTGAGGTTGGTTCATTCATCAATGATTGGTGACTTTCTTACATATCCCGTTTATATATCTGATAAACAGTAAAGGGAATAGTAGACAACCTTGCCGTACATCGATCCTAATATGACATTTTTTCGAAATATCCTGCGTTTGTCCTTAATGTACATTGGCTACATCAGGGTTAGACGGTTACCTTATTTTGGTTAAATAACAAGATATACCTCCTCGCTGAAGACCATACTTGAGGGTAGAGTGAAAAGCCGTCGTTCAATAGACAACGTTTTAAGTGAGTGTATAACATCAGGAGAGGGACTAGAAAAACCTCTCAGATTGCACCATTACGGCAAGAGATAGTGTACACAGTAGATTTAATTCGCAGCCGACCTTCGATGCGGGGATGTCACTTCAACTGAACTGAACTGAAGAATAACGCGGAAAATAGTACTAAAGACAGTATTCCTCTACTCATTTGATGATCCCTGTAAAGCAACTGCTCGCCATTGCAAATTTAAAAGCCTGAATTTGAGATGTCTAGTTTATCGTAGGGGTTGTGTGGCCTAGGAATGAAGCGTCCGTTTTACAATCCCAGCGCACCAGGTTCGAATCACGTTCTTATCCAGTTTCGCAGACATGGCCTTTTTTTTCGCTCCTCTACGTTCCGAAAGTAATGGCAACCTATGGTACTGCACACTAGCCAAAAAAAATATACCCGCCAAAAAGGTTGACCGTTGTAAGACGCGACGTTCTGCAAAGGACATGCAACTTACTATTTTGTGTGGACGTATGTTTGCCATCTCCTTGTTGTCCTTATAATTATATCTTATTGTTGCATACGAAATATATGTTTGATCTTATTTGTTTCTTTGTTACTTATCATATGTCTTAGTTGAATCATAGTATTAAATCAGGCATGGTTGTCTTATCAAGCAAAGCTGAAGGTTAGTTCCGTTTTAACAAGTGCTGTCGGGGATGAATATAACTCTTCATTTACTAAGCCGCAGTCTAAATGTGGCCAGTTCCATTCCTTGCTGTATGTACCTTCCCCAATTCATAAGTCATGTGCCCATTTACAGCTGGGTCGATAAGAGGAGCGGTGGTACCAGACAGGAACCATGACCTGGATTTTGTTATGTCTGTTCGTGATGTCGAATATTGGAACACTATAATCCCAGTCTGGCTGTCGACTTGGCTACACGTTCCACGGTTGTCCTATATCACGAGGTAGCCAAAACTGCTTGAATCAATGTCTGTCCTTTGCTATGTGGTATACCAATGGTCCAAGTGCGGGGTCCGGATTGTTTCTCCATTTGTTGGCGGGCTGCCCAGCGAGTGGTTAGAGTTGTATCGCCGCCAGAAAGACAATCTCCTCGTCCATCATTCGTCTGTCACTCGGACCACATGGCTGGCCCATCTATCGTCTGTCACTCGGACTACATGGCTGGCCCTTCTATCATCAGTCACTCGGACCACATGGCTGGCCCATCTATCATCAGTCACTCGGACCACATCGCTGGCCCATCTATCACTCAGACTACATGGCTGGCCCATCTATCATCTGTCACTCGGACCACATGGTTGGCCCAACTATCACTCAGACTACATGGCTGGCCCATCTATCATCTGTCACTCGGACCACATGGCTGGCCCATCTATCATCGGTCACTCGTACCATATAGCTAGCGCATCTATCATCGGTCACTCGGACCACATGGCTGGCCCATCTATCATCGGCCCCTTGGACCACATGGCTGGCCTATCTATCATCAGTCGATCGGACCACATGGCTGGCCCATCTATCACTCAGACGACATGGCTGGCCCATCTATCATCGGTCACTCGGACCACATGGCCGTACCAATCGAGTTTATTTGACAAGACATTTGACCAAGAGGTCTTCAAAAGGCCCTTTTGCTGTTGTGATTCTTTTTCGTATTTCCTTATTTGTAACTCTGTCTTTGCATATGACGTTTAGAAGTCTTTAGAAATATCTAATCTACAAGACTTGTATCCTCCGCTTCAAGTCTCACAAGCATAGAGGAACATCTATTTTAGCTAATAATAAAGATAAAACGATGATATTTTGCACACCTTAAGTTTGGTGTGTGTTGATTGAATGTACGAAATTTCACCACATTGGGACTAATGAACCAGTCGTAACAACCCGTTACAATGGCGCCTCTGAATAATATGCGTTACAAACAGCGAGTTGTTGTAGAATTCTTCGTTGCAGAAAAAAAAAACAGTTGTGAATATTCACAATCGCTTGTGTATCGCGTGTGGATGTTGTGCAGTCGATAGGAGCATAATCAGTAGAAGGGCTCAGAGAATTACAAATTTAGCAGGTAGAGACATGGAACTGCTTGATCAGCAGCGCTGTGGAGGTCATGCACCAGCAACCAGGCCAGACATGTTGAACCCTGCTGATATCATTATTGGTTGTGATAGGTGAATCACAATTAAACAATTAGCCTTGCAGCTTTCAGTCAGCAAGGGAAGTGCAGTTCAAATTATCAAATCTCTAGGATTTGCAAAGGTATGTTTAAGCTGGATTCATTGAAGTCTCACAAATCAGCATCAAACGCAACGAAAAACAATTTCGTTTGAATTGTTGGAGCGTGTCAATGATAATTAAGAAACCTTTTGTCCAGATCGTTACAGATAGCGAAAGAAGGGCGCATCACTTTCAGCCTGAGACAAAAAGGCAGTCAATAGAGTGGCATCATCCTCAATTACCAAAAACAAAGAAAATTCAGAAAAATGCCTTCAGCCGGAAAAGTCATGATCACTGTCTTTTGGAACAATGAAGGTGTGTGCCGATGTGATACCAAGAGGAGAGACAATCAATTCGCAAAGTCTACATCAATTCACTGACCAAACTCAATCGCGGGTTTCACAGAGTTCGTCCTCACAAAAATTCACAGAACTGCTTCTCTGCCATGACAATGAGCGCCCTCAAACAAGTCTGACAACACGTGAGGCAGTAACCAAATTGGGTTGGAAAGTTATCTCATATTCACTCTATGGTTCTAATTTGGCTCTCTCTGGCTTTCATCTCTTTAGTCCACTTGTTGTTTGCGAATGCCCACACTGAATTGGTTGCTCTTATGTGCGCTCTGAAATGGACGTTAAGTGACGGGTTGCAGTAGCTTTCCTCACATCTCGAACGTGCTGATGAAGGTAGACCGGCGTCCTCCAGGCGGATGTGCTATGCTTAGCTTCATCTGCGTGTCGCACACTACTACGGAGATCCCGTCGAGCCCACCTTGTTAGGCAGACTGTTGTCCTCGACAACAGCCCGTTTCCAGGACGAACAACGTGGAGGTCAGGAGATGGTCTTGGCCATTATATTTCTCCTGATCCTTGCTAACATTCTCTGATCAGTGTGTTTTGCCTGACCAGACGTTAGCATCATCGTCCCTTTTAGTCCACTTGAAAATGTACTCTATGAGATAAGTTTTGAAGATGATGCCAGTGTGATTAAAACAGTGAAGAAACGACGACATGATTAGGACAAAAAACTGGTACAAGCGAGTCATACATGCACTTGTTTTGCGCTGGCGTAAGGCCGACCAAGTTGATGAGGGATTATGTTGCGTAAGAAATATGTTTTCATGACATATCCTTGTTGCATTGTGTAAAAAATGTCTTGCATTTTGAATACACAGTTTCTGAAGAGTAAAAAATGGTGTGGTGCATTCTGATCTCGCCTTGTATATAACACTTATTGTAAAAGATATTTGGACTTTCAACAAAATAATTTTAGAGAAGGAGAGCGTGGCCGAATGGTTTCAAGGCCTCCCTGCCAAAAAAACGAGGCAGTGGTTCAAATCCTGGCATGGCAAATGCTGTTTTTCTGTTGGTGAAATTAAAGAAACATAGCCTTCACAAGACTTGGCGACAACAGTCTCGAAGCGGCCGGTAGTTCTCAGCCTACTAAAAAACATCGACTACCCCAGCAATGGGAAAAAGTCGTATTTACATATTTTTTCCAATTTAAAAAGTAATAATTGATGATCATCATATACACATTTAAATCAAATAGTCACTAACAAATTAAATGAGATTTTTTAAACAAGCATAAGGATTTATCCTGTATTGAGTCCTGCCATCAGGTTTTCTTTTCGACTGTACGTTTCTGAAAATTGATTGTTCGTCTTTCCCTCCTGTAACTTAGTCAGCCAATCAATGAACCAAATTTACTCATGCTGTATAGGAACTTCCTGTTTTTCCAATAAATCAGATACTGTCATTTTGTAAATATTAAGCTTAGAAAAAAATCTGGATGAATTGGTAGTCCACATTTCTTCTTCTTTTGTCGTCTCACATTCTATCGGGTTGTAGCCCAGTGCTGTCTCACTTTCTACTGGGTTGTAGCCCAATGTCGTCTCACTTTCTACTGGGTTGTAGCCCAGTGTTGGCTCACTTTCTACTGGGTTGTAGCCCAATGTCATCTTACTTTCTACTGGGTTGTAGCCCAGTACTGTCTCACTTTCTACTGGGTTGTAGCCCAATGTCGTCTCACATTCTACCGGGTTGTAGCCCAATGCTGTCTCACTTTCTACTGGTTTGTAGCCCAATGTCGTCTCACTTTCTACCGGGTTGTAGCCCAGTGTTGGCTCACTTTCTACCGGGTTGTAGCAGAGTGTCGTGGTAGGAATTTGTCTTTCGGATCTCTCGTGGCCCGAGTAACATTTTTCCCAATTTGACGGCAGGTCCCGTTTACGCTGTCTATTCACCTTTTCCTGGGTCTACCTCTCGCCCTTCTTCCTCATTTTCCCCTGTAGAAGGTTACGTGAATAATCTGGTCTGGTTGCATTCTCACAATGTGGCCAAACCAATTGATTCTCTGTTGCTCGATGTACTGCAGGCAGGAAATGTTCCAACCTTCTCCCAAATACTCATAGTTGTTAATCTGTCTCGTCTGGTGTTGTGACTTTACATAAGAAAGGCATTTCGCAGGTTGCTAACTCTCGTTCCTGGGCCCTATACAATCCCCATTTTCAGCACTGGCAGTGTTGGGGTGACGATACCATTTATCATCTGCTTTTTTCCTTGGAGGAAAATCTTGGGGTGTCTTAGAAACAAAGACAACTGGTAGGTGACAGTGGATTGCATTTGAAGAAGGGAAATGTGAAAAGACGCAGACAACAAATGGGGAAAATCATATATTTTCTTCTGTCAGACGTCAACCTGTATTTTTTGAAAAAAGCAGAGGTCATCCTGAGGCTGTCGACACTGCCATAGAGCTTGTCTAGTGTTGCCATTGGTGATGGCCACATCTGCTTTCTCTGATCCTCGTATGTCGGGCAGTTTTGCAGCAAATGTTCAGCGGTCATTTTCCAGGTACCACACGAGCATTCGTCAGTGCCAACTATCTTCAATTTATTGAATAGGTGGTACCTCAGTCTATTGTTGCCTGTGCGGAGTCTGAAGACCACGACCTGTTCTCTTCTGTTCAACTGGTAATAGGCATCGTTTTTTGTGTAGCCAGTATGTTCTGTTTCCCATTTGGTCAGGTATATGGCTCTAATAAGCCGTTTGGACTCTTCGTAGGTCACACTAGGATCTGGTTGTTTGTAGTAGTCTTGCACCTTTTTTTGCCTCGTTGCCTTGGATGTTACAGTGGGATGGAACCCTCTGTACCACTACTCTTTTTGGTGCGGACTGCTGGCATAATTGACAGAGTACTGCTCTTAAATCATTAAGTTCAGTATTTTTCTGGTAGTTTATTGATGTGACTACATCCAGGGCATCTGTGAACAGGACTATATGGCTTTCATTTCCTTTGCCTGTCACCATATCTTCTACTGCAGCCCTCAGTGCCTCTGCCTTCGCTCTGAAATTGCTTGAGTATTTTCCAGTTGCCACTGACAGTGTTATTTTACTACCATTTGGTAGGCTCAGGAATACCCCTGCCCCTCCGTTCTGTGTTGTGTTTGTTACAGAACCGTCGGTGTATGCATGGGTCCAGTCCATGCTTGGGTAGCTTTTCGTTATGTGCCTCTTCTTTCTTTTTTCAGTGTGGCTGTTCTTGTTTCCAATACCTAGTATATTTTCTACCACTTCCGAAATGATATGCTGCTTCCATGTGCGTTTGCGTACAGTAAGGATGGCTTTTGGTGTTGTTACGGTGTTCATGGGGGTCTTCGCTCAACTTAACTATTTCTGCAAAGTTTCTCCGCTTTAGTTTCCCATTTCCAAATCTATTCAGTCCCTGATGCATTGGATGGTCTGTCAGTCTTCTGAGTTTCTCTGCTTACTGCTGGGCTCTGCAGTCTGTCATGGATTGCAGATTTGTAATCTTTTCAAGTTCTACAATTGGCGTTGATTTCATGCCTCCTGTTATAACTCTCATGGCTTGGTTTTGAAGTTTGCTAATTTTATCAAAGTTAGCCTTGCTGCTGTTGTCCATGCCGCAATGCCATGCTCGAGAACTGGTCTCACTCTTCCAGTGTACAGTTTCTTTAGTATACTTTCGTCTGCTCCCCAGCTTGTGCCAGCAAGTTTCCTCATGATTGCCATTCTTTCTCTGGCTCTCATTCGGTTTCTCTCGATCTGACTTTTCCATGTCATGCGCCGATCAAATGTGATTCTCAGGTAGTTTGGGTTGTCGTTTGACCGCAGGTATTTGCCGTTAAGACTTATTTTTGTGTTTTGGGGTTTGTTTGGAAGCGAGAATATCGTACATTTTCTCCTCATTTATTTTGACCAGCCATAAGTTCGCCCACTTCTCCAACGTTGTTAGGGCCTGCTGCATCCGATTACTTGCTGTGGTGAGATTCTTTTCAGAGGTCCACATAGCCAGATCGTCTGCAAACATGGAGCTGTGGACTGTTCTTGGTATATTCACTGTGATGTTATTTATATACACCAGGAAGAGTGTGGGTGACAGTACTCCCCCTTGAGGTACTCCCTGCTCAAGTGTCACCTTTTTGCTCATCTGCCCTTGTACTTGAACTCTGGCTGTTCTGTTTTTGAGTTAGTGGCTGATCCATCTGTACATTTTCCCACAAACTTCACTTCTTCGTAGCTTGACTTTAATTCCCTCTTTCCAGACCTTGTCAAATGATTTTTCTAAATCCACCCAAACCGCTACTGTGTGTTTTTTCTCTGGGAAGCATCCACTATATCCTGGGCTATGAGAGTGATCTGGTCCTCAGTGGATCTGTGCTGTCTAAAACCTGCTTGCTGTGGACTTAGTATGTGTTTTTCTTCCAGATGCCACATCAGTCTGGTGTTTATCATACGCTCCATCAGTTTTCCTACACAGCTCAGTAGACTGATAGTCCTGATATCCATTTGGATCTGTTCTATCTTTTTCTTTCTTTGGTACTGGTATAAGTACAGTGTCTTTCTATGCCTGCGGTACAATTCCCTTTTTCCAGCTTTGGTTCAGGACTGATAGTAACTTTCTCTTTGCTGTTTGGCCCAACCCCATCAGCATTTCGTTTGTTACGCCATCTTTTCCGGGCGATTTCTTTTTCTTTAAAGTGTTCATGGCCTCTTCCATTTCATTCATTGTTAGTTTTGCCATCATGTGCTCCTCTGTTGCCATATTGATATTGTCGTGCCTCTTTTGTTTTTCATAAATGACATGGCAAGATGAAATATAGAATGTCGAATGACGTAGGAAAAGGTAGTCCCACAGGAAAAACAAGAGTCGGAGGTGAAGTTTTGGAGATTTCATTGTACTAAGCCCCATATTCTGTGAGGTGGGGTTGCCACTGAAGAAATCCGATGTCAGCCTTAGCACCGAGGAAGGACACCGCAAGAAACAAACCAACCTGATGCCTCGCAGGTTTCATCGGGAGATGATGAGGCTACGGGAGACAAACCAGAAGGAAAAACACAACCTGGCCGTAGTGTAAAATGCCAAGGTGCAGATACCAGGGAATATTAGAGCACAAACTCACTAACGTGTTATGATGATGATAAGTACATTGTTTAAAAGTTGTAAGGAAAAACCAGGGGCCGGTAGCACACACACACCGACAGACACGCTCGGGCCTGCTCACACACACACACACTTGCAACATTTAATATGACCTCATTATGTTTCTCACACACCAAGATGTGTCCTTATCAAAATGTGTTGAATTACGCTGATTGGTTTAAAAGTTTTAAGAGAGAACCGGGGGCGAGTAGTTTGTAAGACACACTGTAGTCATCATCATGTAGTGCCGTCTCGGCAAAGGAGGAGGTTGACTGTAATAGATCTCCAGCTGTCTAGATCCCACTCCAGGCTGGTACACCAAGTCAAACTGTGTCTCGGCTACATTCTGATGTTGTCTGTCTATCTGTGTCTCTGTTACCGCTTGGCTCTCTTACGCTCTTCTCTTCCCTCCAAAATAACCTTTAACAGAATGTCAAAACGGAATGCACATGGCAATTAATGATTCTCATTTTTATAATCTGAGATATTTGCTATGACAAAAGTGTATCTCTCATGCTATTAGATATATTCTTGGGCATTGTCTTGTAATGATCTCCCTTTCCCATGTACCATCAGCCTAATAAGTTGACACTTGTTCCAAAATTTCTTCAATAATGTGGATAAAAACCTTTGGACCTTCTTCCTGTTTGGTAAGAGGCATTGGCCATTCTGGTTGTTTCGCTTTACTCAAGGGAGTGACAAATAAGTTTAAGATCAAGGCCACTTATAACAGGTATAGGAACCAGGCACATCGCTGGGGGTAACGTTTCTTGAAAGGTTAAGCAACACACCGGAAGGCAGGTGTGAATGCTTTTGAAAGAAAAAAACAATTTTAAAGTGCAAATATAAGTTTATTTTTCAACTCCTGTTCACCTCTTTATGCTATTTCTTATTTATGTTTTTTCTTCGCTGCCATGTAACATGACGCCGGCAACCTGACCTTGAAAGTCGGCAGAAATAGAGGAAACTTCGCGTTGTAATATTATATATCATATCCCTTAAAACTGAAAGAGAATATACGCGATGGCGGAAATTGTGCGAGTAAATACGACACCTGTCCTGAAATATTAGACACAACTGCGACGCGTCCAGGCGCCATGGCGCCCAGCATTTGTTGTGCTCTGGTACATACATATATAATTCGGAGACCTTGATACACCTTGAAACTTTGTCATGAAATGAAAATGACATTATATAAAGACCCACCCCCCACCCCCACCCCCCTACGTCCGTTCCCCATCCCTTGGCTTCTATGAGTTGATAGATCATTCAAGAATACAACTCCTTCCCTTTACCAAGTACAGCAGTGCAAAACAAATATATTTAAAAACACGTACCTCCATACCTGAGCTCCGTCTTGTGGACCTATCACTTAGGCAACAACGCCAGATGGGCTTACACAACAGTGACATCCGGGTAGTGTCACACGTCAAGGATGTCATCCATCATGCCAACAACTTCAAGCACCGTGGGGCTGGCCATGTAGTCGGCAGGAAAGACTAACGCTGGAGCACATCGACTACTCTGGGGTACCCGCGCTGCAAATAAAGACCACCTGGCAGACCCCCTTCTGGCTGGCAAGATTCGCTCCAGCTGCACAACCCTCGCAATCCTGAAACAAACAAGTTAGGCATCCCCTGGACAACCCGTGCTCGAGACAGAAGTTAGCCATCCCCTGGACAACCCGTGCTCGAGACAGAAGTTAGCCATCCCCTGGACAACCCGTGCTCGAGACAGAAGTTAGCCATCCCCTGGACAACCCGTGCTCGAGACAGAAGTTAGCCATCCCCTGGACAACCCGTGCCCGAGACATAAGTTAGCCATCCCCTGGACAACCCGTGCCCGAGACAGAAACTAGCCATCCACTAGATAACCCGTGCCCGAGACAGAAGCTAGCCATCCACTGGACAACTCGTACCCGAGACAGAAGTTAGCCATCCCCTGGACAACCCGAGCCCGAGACAGAAATTAGCCATCCCCTGGACAACCCATGCCCGAGACAAAATTTAGCCATCCACTGGCCAACCCGTGCCTGAGACAGAAGCTAGCCATCCACTGGACAACCCGAGCCCGAGACAGAAGCTAGCCATCCACTGGACAACCCGTGCCCGAGACAGAAGCTAGCCATCCACTGGACAACCCGAGCCCGAGACAGAAGTTAGCCATTCACTGGACAACCCGTGCCCGAGACAGACTCGACTGGAAACCTAGACGAGACCAGCGCAAAACCAAAAAAAACAGCACGATCGAGCCCAGCCCACCAAGCAGAGACATTCCTCTGGTTACTACTAACTCGCACAAGAGCTGGGACCTTGTAGATACACAGGTCGGCTAAGACTAAGGCTAAGTACCTCCATAGCGGTTACTACCTCTGGATTGAAGTGTTAGATTTCATGAGACCGTGTCTTCAGGTTATGAAATGGTTTAAATGAATAAGTCTGTCTCTTCATTTCCGTAACGATAAAACGTCGCAGGGACATCACATGTCACGACTTCTTGAATTATTTTTCGCTCATTCGGTCTGTGTCTAAAGCCATTACTTCGGTCTGTTTCAAGGTTTTGTCCGTCATCATCTGTCCAGTGCCTCTTGGAGAGCACACTCTTTCCCTTGTCAGGGACTGTGCTTTTGAGTATCTTGTATGGTAGTACACTCGAATGCATTATATGTCAGTGCTATTGGAACTTCCGTGTTTTTACCGCGAATGTAGTTTAATGTTTAATGTAGATTAAAGTACAGTCATCCACATGGCTATTATAAGAAAGGAGAGAACAATTACAGAAAGAAAAAACTCAAAGGGACCCAGGGGGTGTAACAGATCATGCAGGTAAAGTGAGTGAGCAAGTCCAGGTAGCAGTGAAAAAGACAAATGCAGTATTATGTATGATAAAAAGAAATATTAAACGTAGGAGCAAGGAAGGGATAGTTAAACTGTATAAAGCATTAGTTAGACCTATATCGAAATACTGTGTAGAGGTGTGGAGTCCTTATCGTAAAGGGGATATAAATACACTGGAAAGGATACAAAGAAGAGCGAGCAAAACTGAAAGTGGGATTCCGAAATTATAGTTATGAGGAAAGGTTCAGATAAACCAAATTACAGTGTCTAGGAAAGAGAAGAATTCGATGTGATTTATTACAGGTGTATAGAATAATCAACGAAAAGGATAAATTAGACCAGTGGTTCTGAAACATTTTCGGTCCACAGCATCCTTAGTGTACCAAAATGTTTTTCCACGGCACCCCAATTCACAAAATACGCCTACTTAACAACTGCAGTGCGTGGCTGATGAGGTTAGGTTGGTTAACTGAAACAAATTAATGAAACTCGTATTTCAAATTTCCAAACAGTTTATGTAAAAAGTAAATAAGTGCTTGAACGATCATGTCGATTAATCTTAATTGATGGGATGGATGAGCTTATTGTTCACTGCATATCTTCTCAAGTCTTGGAATCAAACAGGACACATCCACCAGCTTTTCTCTCTTCAACGTCGATTTTCGCACAATACTTGGTTTTTGTCACAGCGATTACCGAGCGGCTCCAAATATGACGTCACAAATGGAATTAAGAGTCGCAAAACCTTACCACTTAGCAGCGGATGTTCATCTTTTACAGATATCCAAAAAAAAATTAGTTTCATACCGCCAAATGTTACTGCCGCAGTTGAATAGGATTTTGTTTTTCTACAGAAGTAAATTCAGATGTAGTTTCGGCCCTGAGTGGACTTTCAATCCATGAGGATATTATCTTCTTGAAAGTATTTTCTTTATAACATACAAGGAATTTTCCTTCTGGTAAATTCTGCTCCAACTATACTGCTGAGGTTCAAGCTCTCAAACAGGCTGAGGTTCAAGCTATCAAACAGGCTGAGGTTCAAGCCATCAAACAGGCTGAGGTTCAAGCCCTCAAACAGGCTGAGGTTCAAGCTCTCAAACAGGCTGAGGTTCAAGCTCTCAAACAGGCTGAGGTTCAAGCCCTCAAACAGGCTGAGATTCAAGCCCTCAAACAGGCTGAGGTTCAAGCTCTCAAACAGGCTGAGATTCAAGCTCTCATACAGGCTGATGTTCAAGCTCTCAAACAGGTTGAGGTTCAAGCTCTCAAACAGGTTGAGGTTCAAGCTCTCAAACAGGCTGAGGTTCAAGCTCTCAAACAGGCTGAGGTTCAAGCTCTCAAACAGGCTGAGGTTCAAGCTCTCAAACAGGCTGATGTTCAAGCTCTCAAACAGGCTGAGGTTCAAGCTCTCAAACAGGCTGAGGTTCAAGCTCTCAAACAGGCTGAGGTTCAAGCTCTCAAACAGGCTGAGGTTCAAGCCCTCAAACAGGCTGCTAACATGATCCAGACCAGCTATTCTCATTGCCACCAAGTAGTCGTCTTCACAGACACATTATCTGTGCTGCAGACTCATATTAAGGGTGGCAAACTCTCGCTTCTGAGAAGGGAACTGGGTAGCATAGCTGCTGGAAAGCGGACTGTACTCCAGTGGCTGCCATCCCACTGCTGCGTGTCTGGAAATGAGAGGTCAGATGGGATTTCAAGGAGGGCAGGAGAATGTGATCAGGAAAACAGCGAAATCACAAAGTAGGAGAAAAAGAGAGTTGTCCAGGCTGTCAGAAGAGAACAGAACCAACACAACGATGACCACCACACCCTTGACCGGCAAGGGCAGATTATCATTCTTCGCTTCAGGACTGGGTGCAATAGACTGAATAAACACATGTACAGGCTTAGTCTGTCTGCTTCACCGCTGTGTACATGTGGGACATGCGAATAAGCTGCTGAGCATGTTTTGCAGGACTGTCCTCTGTATGGTATGTTGTTGTTTAATGCCCACACTGAGTAGGCTTACTCTTGTGTGCGCCCTGAAAAGGGCATTAAGTGGCGGGTTGTAGTAACTTTTCTCACATCCCTAGCCTGCTGATGAAGGTGGACTGCGATCCTCCAGGCTGTTGTGCTATGCTTGGCTTTATCTGCGTGGCGCTCAGTACTACGGGAATCATATCGATCCACATCTCTTCAGCCAGGCTGCTTTGAAAACAGCCTGTTTCCAGGGAAGGCTACATGGAAGTGGTATTGTAGTCTTGATCAATGTATTGACCCTGGCTGGAATTTCTGGTCAGTATTTTGTGCTTGGCTGGACTAGCGTCTCAGTTCCCTAGTATAGTTAGTTAGGAAGAATACACTGGCCAAATGATTCGACACTACAATCAAAGCTGTATCAAGCTAAAGAGCAGCTACAGTCAACGGTCGAGCTCATCACGGGAACTCGCCTGATGGTGCAAACATCTATGATGCGATCACAAGTAGAAGAAGAAGAAGAAAGTATTTCTCTAACCAGCTGATAAACTGTGACATGTCCCCTTATAGAACAGATCTTTTGTAGCGAGAGAAATCAACTTCATTGGAGACTACAAACTGCTGCAACATGGCGAAACAATCTATGACACCATCTTCATTTATTTTTCTTTTCCATAGCGGTATTGTTTTTCTTATAGCTAAAACCTTTTCGACCAATATCAAAATGTTGCTTCCCTGCAGGGCGAGGTTCAACACATTTATCATTTCAAAGATATCACACAAGTATGCTAGTTTTTCCCGAAAGATATGTTGCTGTGAAGTGTTTTTCCATATTACAGCAGCCGGTAGAGTTAGTTGTTCTGCTGTGGTGCAGGTTTTTTTTTATACATGGCGACTCTATACGTAACCATGTATGATAAGGGCAAAGCTTTACTTGGTATTGACTCCTCCTGAGAAATAGGAGCTTTATGATGCGTATTGTTTGTTTGTTTCTTAAGAGTTTGCCTCACTAGTTTCGACTGGCGGAGGCGCGCCCATTCCACCCCAGACCTTAGTCCTTTGGGCGAAATCAGGACGCATAAACCAGTGCCTGGATGCATGTGTGCGTCTGTATGTACCTATGCTAGGTTTGTGCGCCTTCAGAAGCTAGCCCAACCTAAGTGCAATGGATATTCTTGTAACTATCTTTTAAACTAGTCGCTAGGTTTACCAAACATGTTTCCATGACTGGTATCTAAGCGGCGTTCTAGTTTACTTGGAGCCATGCACTCTGGTTCGAAAACGTTCATACACTGTACACACTGCGTACTCTCGTCAACATTTACATGTGTCGATGTAAAACTAAAATCCAAATAACTGTCGCCGCATTTATGACATGTCTGCTTCTTCACACCATCTCCACTAGTCCTTTTTATTTTCACGCAAACAACGATTATTATTAACGTTTAATAACAACTTTTCCATTTTTATGAGGATAAAAAACAACAACTTTTAAATGATTACTTAATCCCAACACAATTCAGTTGGATCCACTTTCAATAAATAAGGATCGCAGAGATAGTTATTTATATCTTAGTCTTAGTCGACCTGTACTTCTACAGGGGTGGATGCCCTTAGTCGACCTGTACTTCTACAGGGGTGGATTCCCTTAGTCGACCTGTACTTCTACAGGGGTGGATGCCCTTAGTCGACCTGTACTTCTACAGGGGTGGATGCCCTTAGTCGACCTGTACTTCTACAGGGGTGGATGCCCTTAGTCGACCTGTACTTCTACAGGGGTGGATGCCCTTAGTCGACCTGTACTTCTACAGGGGTGGATGCACTTAGTCGACCTGTACTTCTACAGGGGTGGATGCCCTTGTGCAGGTTCCAGCTCTGGTGTGAGCGAGATGTATCCGGGATAAGGTTTTCCTGCTAGACCAAGCATCGTAATACTCCGCTGTGGTGGGACAAGTGCCGCGGAGGGCGGTTAACCGATGGGCGAGCCCATCTTATTAGACTCATGCACTTTAGCAAAGTAGACCCACAGCCTGTTAGGCACCTTCTATGCTGCTCTCAACAAACCACCGAACCATGGCCGGTGTTATGCCATGTCACCCAGTTAGTCGCCTCCTTCGACATGCTCCCTGTGGGGCAGTGGTGCTATTCTTGTCTGTGTCATACACAAATACCCCTGCGAACCATTAGTGATGTTATTTATATACAAACACAGAGAACAGTGAAAGTGTGATATATATCTTAGCTATAATTAGAATATTCCAGTCACTATACTCGCATTTATGCTCTGAACTGTTAACCAAGTTTCAAAGCCATCCTTATTCATATGTACCGACCACCCCCCTCCATGATCCCTCCACCTTACTCGTACCAATACTAAAGACAAAGCTACATCAATCTTTTGATCTCTCAGACTTGCCGATAGTAGGAAAATTGGTCATCAACTCACTAACAAGGACGCCGACTGAACGTCTTTGAATATCTGAGTCAGTTGACAACCATCACCGATTTGAGGAAATCATTTCTCTTTTGTCTGCATTTGGTTAAATGTTCTTATATGTCCTTCCTACAGACTAACGTCTGGTCAGGCAAAATATACCGGTCAGGCATGTTAGTCAGGGTGAGGCAAAACATACTGGTCAAGACTCTCACCTTTGCTTCCTCGTAATTCTTCCTAGAAACGGGCGTTTTCATGGCAGCCTGACTAACAAGGTGAGGGATCGACGTGATCTGTGTTGTAGTGAGCAATACGCAAATGAAACCAAACATAGCACAACCGCCTGTAGGACCCCGGTCTACCTTTATCAGCACGCTCAGGATGTGACGAAAGCTACTGCAACCTGCCACTTAACGTCCTTTTCAGGGCGCACAAAAGAGTAAACCTACTCCTTGTGCGCATTCTTCTTCTTCTTATTCTTCTTCTTCTTCTTCGTCGTACGCAGTCAGACAGTAACCATTATTTTTTCGAAAAAGCGGCGGTCATCCTGAGGCTGTCGACACTGCCATATAGCTTGTCTTGTGTTTCCACTGGTGATGGCCACATCTGCTCTCTCTGATCCTCGTATGTCGGGCAGTTCTGCAGCAGATGTTCAGCGGTCATTTTACCGGTACCGCACGGGCATTCGTCTGTACCACCTATCTTCAATTTGTTGAATAGGTGGTATCTCAGTCTATTGTGGCCAGTGCGAAGTCTGAAGACAACGACTTGCTCTCTTCTGTTCAACTGGTAATAGGCATCGTTTTTGGTGTAACCAGTATGTTCGGTTTCCCATTTGGTCATGTATCTGGCTTTGATAGGCCGTTTTGACTCTTCGTACGTCATACTAGTATCTGTTTGTGGTAGTCTTGCACCTTCTTTTGCCAGTCTGTCTGCCTCCTCGTTGCCTTGGATGTTGCAGTGTGATGGGACCCACTGTACCACTACCCTTTTTGGTGCGGACTGCTGGCACAGTTTGCAGAGTGCTGCTCTTAAGTCATTAAGCTCAGTGTTTTTCTGGCTTTTTAGCGCTGTGACTACGGCGAGCGCATCTGTAAGCAGGACTATATGGCTTTCATTTTCTTTATGTGTCACCATTTCTTCCACTGCCGCTCTCAGTGCCTCTGCCTCCGCTCTGAAATTGCTTGTGTACTTACCAGTAGCGAATGACAGTGTTATTTTTCTGCCATTTGGTAGGTTCAGGAATGCTCCTGCCCGCCGTTCTGTGTAGTGTTTGTTACAGAACCGTCGGTGTATGCATAGGTCCAGTCCATGCTTGGGTAGTTTTTCGATGTAAAGCTTAGGGTAGTATCTCTCCTTTCTTTTTCAGTCTGGCAGTTTTTGTTTCCAATACCTGGTATATTTTCTACCACCTCTGGAAATATATCCTGCCTCCAGGTAGGTTTTCGTACAGTAGGGATGGGCTTTGGTGTTGTTAGTGCGTTTATGGGGTCTTCGTGCATCTTTGCTTTGGCTATTTCTGCAAAGTTTCTCCTCTTTAGTTTCCCATTTCCCAAATTGTTTAGTCTCTGGTGCATTGGATGGTCAGTCAGTCTTCTGAGTTTCTCTGACTGCAGCTGGGCTCTGCAGTCTCTTCTATCGGTCATGGATTGCAGTTTTGTAATCTTTTCAAGTTCTACAATTGGCGTTGACTTCATGCCTCCTGTTATAACTCTCATGGCTTGGTTTTGAAGTTTGCTAACTTTATCGAAGTTCGCCTTTGCTGCTGTTGTCCATGCCGCAATGCCATACTCGAGAACTGGTCTCACTCTTCCAGTGTACAGTTTCTTTAGTATTCTTTCGTCTGCTCCCCAGCTTGTGCCAGCAAGTTTCCTCATGATTGCCATTCTTTCTCTGGCTCTCATTCGGTTTCTCTCGATCTGACTTTTCCATGTCATTCGCCGATCAAATGTGACTCCCAGATAGTTTGGGTTGTCGCTTGGCTGCAGGAATTTGCCATTTAGACTTAATTTGATGTTTTTGGGGTTTGATTGAGAGCGAGAATATTGTGTATGTGGTTTTCTCCTCATTTATTTTGACCAGCCGTGAGTTTGCCCACTCTTCCAGCGATGTTAGGGCCTGCTGCATCCGATTTCTTGCTATGGTGAGATTCTTTTCAGAGGTCCACATAGCCAGATCGTCTGCAAACATTGAGCTATGGACTCTTCTTGGTATATTCTCTGTAATGTCGTTTATATACACCAGGAAGAGTGTGGGTGACAGTACTCCCCCTTGGGGTACTCCCTGCTCCAGTGTCACCTTTTTGCCCATCTGCCCTTGTAGTTGGACTCTGGCCGTTCTTTTTTTGAGGTAGTGGTTGATCCACTTGTACATTCTCCCAGAAACTTCACTTCTCCTTAGCTTGACTCTAAGTCCGTCTTTCCAGACTTTGTCAAATGCCTTTTCCAGGTCCACCCAAACCGCTATTGTGTTTTTCTGTGCCTGGTAGGCATCTTCTATTTCCTGGGCTATGTGGATGACCTGGTCCTCAGTGGATCTGTGCTGTCTAAAGCCGGCTTGCTGTGGAATTAGTATTCGTTTTTCTTCCAGATGCCACATCAGTCTCGTGTTTATCATACGTTCCATCAGCTTGCCGACACAGCTCAGTAGGCTGATGGGCCTGTATCCATTTGGATCTGTTTTGTCCTTTCCTGTTTTTGGTACTGGTACAAGTACTGCGTCTTTCCATGCCTGGGGTACAATTCCCCTTTTCCAGCTTTGGTTCAGAACCGATATCAGTTTCCTCTTCGCTGTTTGGCCCAGCCTCATCAGCATTTCGTTTGTTATCCCTCTTTTCCGGAAGATTTCCTTTTCTTTAATTTTCTCATAGCCTCTTCCATTTCGCTCATTGTTAATTTGGCCATCATGTGCTCTTCAGGTGCCGTATTGATGTTGTCGTGCCCCTTTAGCTCTTCACTAATGTTTGACAGGGTTTCGTCGTTCATGTCTCTGACTAGCTTCCATAGCTTGTTCCCTTCTTTGTCCAGGTTTAGGCTTTCCGTTTTGTTTTTCCAGCTGTCTCTTGCCGTTTGCTTGAGAGTGTATTTGTATTTCTCCGTGGCGGCTTTGAGGGCGATGTTTGCCTCCATAGTTTGTTCTCGCTCTGCCATGTTCCTAGCATTTGTTACTGCATCTTCCGCTTTCTGCAACTCATCATTCCAGTAGGGCTTATAGTTTTTCCTAGCTCCTCTTGGGATGGTTTCAGTGGCGGCTTGCATTATTGCCTTGCTTAGGCTTTCCACCATGGGCTTCATTTTGTTGTTTCGTGTGTTGATGGTTTCACACAGCCCATCTGTCAGGATTGCAAATCTGTCCCAGTCGGCTCGTTTGTAATTCCAACGAGGGAGCGGTTTTGTTTCCTGTGGGCCTACTTCCATATCAATGTCTAGCCTGATCAGCCTGTGGTCGCTACCTGCCAGTTGGTTTAGCACCTGTCGGTCTATTTTATGGTGTATGTCCTGTGTGGAGAAGGCCAAATCTGGAGTCTAGGTGGTATGCCATGTTCTAGAATAGAAACTAGGGCTATCCTCCGGCCTATTGATTAGGGAGCGATTTGTGTCTATCTCCCAATCTTCCACTTCGTCACCTCTGCTGTCTGTGTCCGAGTATCCCCATCTCTCCGAGTGGCTGTTGAAGTCTCCAACTACTATGCAGTTGGAGTCTTTGACGTCCATACTCGAGAGCGATAGGTCTTTATTTGGTAGTCATTTGAGCCATTATGTCAACTCCTACAATTTCCGCTTGTCAGCTGTGATTGACAAATACTGCGCTACTCGTTATGCAGTTTCGGGTCAGTATCAGGACCCTTCCTTTGTGACCTTCTCTATCGAGACGGAAGGTCTGGTATCCTCTGATTGAGAATTTATGGTTTTTGTTGAGGTGCGTTTCCTGGATACATGCCACGTCAATCTTACCTTCATGCAGGTGATGTGTTAGGGAAAGCTTTTTGTTAACGACACCGTCCGCATTCCACTGTAGTATTTTGAGGGTCTTGAGTTTTTGGTCAATAGGAGTTGCACCATAGCCATGTGCCTTGACTCCACGACACATGGGTGGGTGACCACCAGTAGTCAAGGGAGGGCCCCTTCGAGGCGTGAGGCCCGGCACTCTTGCTGCCTGGCGGGACTCCGCAGGATGAGCGCCATTCGTTTTTCTGATCGGTTGTACTGTCATCATACTGCGATTTACGTTGCACTGTTTCGTTAGGCTTGTGGCCCCATGCATCCGATTTCAACAGGCGTTTCTGTAGGGATGCCCTCCTTAGCCTTTGGCTGCCCATAGCCTATCTGCAAGGCAGCAGTTGTTTGTGATCAGAGTTGTCTCTCTTATGGAAGTTGTCTTACCAGACTAACGAGTCTTCCCTACTCTTGCGCGAAACAACAACATATGTCCTTCCTATCATATCATCAACCCGTGTATATTCCGATTCTATGACAATGAACGCTAAATATCATTTCAGTGAAAATACCCCTATAAACCAGCCATGGCCCCCATGGTGGCTCTCCACACAGTTTGGGAACCATTGAATTAGACTATAACAAGATTTTTAATGCACATCAGCTACAAGAACAAGAGGGCACAGCTACAAATTAATTGTAAAAAAGGTCCAGATTAGATATTAGGAAATATATGTTGTAGTCACAGATTGGTGAATGCTTGGAATACGTTGCCACATAAAATAGCGGGGGTAGGATCAGTTAATGCATTCAAGAATATATTGGATGCACATAGCAGTGGAGTAGAAGAAACTGGTTGTATACAGACTTAGCAGTCTTCTAAACCAGTATAAATATGTTAAGTTGATAAGAGGTCTTGATAAGGTCCGACAGACAGTGTAATTGTGTTGCGTAAATTGACATTTACAATACGGTCGGTGTATGTTATTCCAAGGATCCGTCTGAACGACCTCATCTCAAAGTAGATACATTTACATAATGAGACTGAATATTTTCGCTTCTGTAATAACTATGAATAAAGGACGATAAAAAAAAACGTTGCTAAACGCGCCATTGCAAATCGCTCTGTAATTTTCTCCATGCGCTTCGTGACATAACCAACCCGTTCGTTCATCTAGCGACATAATGAAGACAATCTGTCATTCCACAAACATGCATCCGCCATCTCGGGGCAGATGTAGTGCTAAACGGCTAGTTCGTGTATTTAAGCTGTACAAATTCTATTAAGTTCCATACTGTAAATTCAACACTTGAGGCAGATGACATGTTTTGAAAGTTTCCGCGCCGTTAAGAAGTAATTAAAGCTCACAGCAATAGCACGAGATCTCTGACACGAAACTGTTTGCTTAACCGTAGAAGTTGTTGAGAAGAACAACCTGGGAGAGATAATTTAATAGCGAAGATAGTCGGAGACATGATCCGTTTAACGTTGCTATCAGACGATACATTGACACAGCGAAAGGGAGATCATGTGGCCGTTAGATTTGAGGAAAATAATTCGGGCGCAGCGCTACAGCTAATGCCGCTAAAGACAGCCGTATAACGAGAGGTGGTGCATGCGACTAGCAACATTATGATGTAAAACAATTGCTACAGAATGCGTCACTGGAAGAGAACACAAAGTGCTTGTGTATATTCTTCATGAAGGAGACCAGATTAAGTGGTGGTCCTACGCGTTTGATAAAGAAAAATATGTGTATGTCTTTGTGTGTGCCTATGTGCGCGTGTCTGTGTGTGTCTGTCTGTGTGTCTGCCTGCCTGTCTGTCCCCCAGAGTGCGTGTGAACGTGTGTATGTGTGTGTGTGTGTGTGCGTACGTGTGTGTGTCTGTGTCTGCGTGTGCGTGCGCGTGTGCGAGCGCGTGTGCGAATGCGCGTAGACAGACATGCAGACAGGCAGACTGACTGACATACATACACACACAGACACACATATACATACACATACATATACAAAAGGGCAAGTCTTTAAATAGGTAACGAGTTGTTTGAATATGTTTTTGCCTTTAAATTGTCCTTTATTTCTAAAACGTGATGGCGTATCATGTCGGGTTTTGTCAGATTTGGTTGTGCAACTTGTTTTCTGATAACTCTGAAAGTTGTTCAGTATCTACCAAACTTGACAACCATCGATGTGGAAAGGAGCACACGCAAGAGGAAACAATGTCTTATCCTAGAGCAAGGAAAGACAACATCAGCTGAGTATTATGGCTGGGCAGACCGAGCCCTTTGCCTTGGTTGGCGGGTGGTCTAGGAGTGAAGCCCCGACAGGCGAATAGATAGAGCATTGCCCTGCTGATCAATGTATTGGTATCACCTTTCCCTTGGAGTAAACAAGGCAGACCGAGAGAGGGGCCGAACTGCAAGGACAACACATGGTCTCTATATTTCAACCCTGATTTGTTCTAATAGCACAATTACTATCGTCTGCCATTACGAAAAATGCCAGCGATGATTCCTAAACATATTTCCGTTTAAGATCTAGTCAATCCCGAAACGTGTCCGCCCAATGTGGGTTTTGCTGTACCAAATGGGTTTGATCCCCATCACAGCACCGACCAGAAAGCAAACCTTTATAAAATTCTGGAAGACGCAGACCCTTACATAAATTAAATGCTGATGTCGGATGCACTGGGCCGATAGGCGCAAAATAAAAACCACAGTGCAACGCAAAAAGGGAGCGCAAAAAAACAAATACTAATAAAATTCACCAAATAGATAGCTAAATCGGGATCATGAGGTAGATGATCAAGAAGTGTCCACCCCAGTTTGGCAATTTACTTTTCGATTAATCGAGCGGTATGTGATCTGTTATGTTCATGATGGAGCAGTAACCCTAGCGAGCAGGACTACACGATGTCTTCTAAACGCTTCACAAAGTGTCCACAGAACTTCCCAGACAGAATTCTTACTTACTTAGTCGCTCCTCTTCTACCGTGAGGTGTAGAGGGTCACAGACAGAATTCTTACTTACTTAGTCGCTCCTCTTCTACCGTGAGGTGTAGAGGTTCACAGACAGAATTCGCGTATGCATATCTTTTGCAGAAAGTTTGTTTGCCTCACATAGAAAAAGTATTTGTTCAAGACCAAAAAATATTGTAGTTGTTGAACGCTCATAATATGTAATGTTTTGTGCACTCTGAAAAAGGTGTTATTAAGTGGCGGGTTGCACTAGCTTTCCTTGCATCACGAGTATGCTGGTGAAGGTGCACAGGAGTCGTCCAGGCGGTTGTGCTTGGCTTGAATTCATTTTCGTATCGCTCACTACTACATAGATGTTGTCGGTCGCCCGCCTCGTTAGCCTTGAAAATAACCCGTCTCCAATAAGGAATATGTGGACGTGAGGTGATAGTCTTGGCCAGTATATTTTACCTGACCATGACTAACATATCCGATCACTATGTTTTACCTGACCATGACTAACATCTACGATCACTATATTTTACCTGACTATGACTAACATCTCCGATCACTATATTTTACCTGACCATGACTAACATCTCCGATCACTGTATTTTACCTGACCATGACTAACATCTACGATCACTATGTTTTACCTGAGCATGACTAACATCTCCGATCACTATATTTTACCTGACCATGACTAGCATATCCGATCACTATATTTTACCTGACCATCACTAACATATCCGATCACTATGTTTTACCTGATCATGACTAAACTCTCCGATCACTATGTTTTACCTGACCATGACTAACATGTCTGATCACTATGTTTTGCCTGCCTAGACGTTAGACTCTTATACCTGTCAAAGTTTGTAAATTGCGAGGAAAAATACATTCTTGACAACATGTGGAACGCATGGAAGAGAATTAAGATGATGTAAACTGAATGTGTCAGACTTTCATAGAGTTTGATATGGCAACATTGCGACATCCAGTCAAATCAAATCTTGCAAAATAAATAAAAACCAACCAGAAACATTCATAAGCAGCAAGTGGGACTGACGATGAAGCTCAGTGAATGAGCTGACAACATCCAGTGACTCAAACTGGCTGCTTACAACAGGGTCAACGAACTAGAGCTGGCAGAGACCCGGATCCTTCTTCTTCTTCTTCTTCTTCTTCTTCGTACGCTGTCAGACGTCAACTTGTATTTGTTCGAAGAAAGCAGCTGTCATCCTCAGGCTGTCGACACTGCCAAAGAGCTTGTCTAGTGTTGGCACTGATGATGGCCACATGTGCTTTCTCTGGTCCTCGTATGTCAGGCAATTTTGCAGCAGATGTTCAGCGGTCATTTTCCCTGTACCACAGATGCATTCGTCAGTACCACCTATCTTCTGTTTATTGAATAGATGGTACCTCAGTCTGTTGTGGCCTGTGCGGAGTCTGAAGACCACGACCTGCTCTCTTCTGCTCAACTGGTAATAATCATCATTTTTTGTGAACCAGTATGTTCTGTTTCCCATTTGGCCATGTATCTGGCCCTAATAAACCTTTTGGACTCTTCATAGGTCACACTAGAATCTGGTTGTGGTAATCTTGCACCTTCTTTTGCCAATCTGTCTGCCTCCTCGTTGCCTTGAATGTTACAGTGGGATGGAACCCACTGTACCACTACTCTTTTTGGTGCGGACTGCTGGCATAGTTGACAGAGTACTGCTCTTAAATCATTAAGTTCAGTATTTTTCTGGCTTTTTAGTGGTGTAACCACGGACAGTGCATCTGTAAACAGGACTATCTGGCTTTCATTGCTTTCGCCTGTCAGCATTGCTTCTACTGCATCCTTCAGTGCCTCTGCCTCTGCTCTGAAATCGCTTGATAATTTTCAAGCTGCCACTGCCAGTGTTATTTTTCTGCCATTTGTTAGGCTCAAGAATAACCCATCGCCTCCATTCTGTGTTGTGTTTGTTACAGAACCGTCGGTGTATGCATGGGTCCAGTCCATGCTTGGGTAGTTTTTCGCTATGTACCTCAGGGTTATGTCCATTCTTTCTTTTTCAGTCTGGCTGTTCTTGTTTCCAATACCTGGTATATTTTATACCACCTCTGGAATGATATGCTGCTTCCAGGTGGGTTTGCGTGCGGTAGGGATGAGACCCGGATCCAATTTCAAGCGGCAGCCCTGGAAACAGACTGCACTAGTGTTGTCTGGCTAAGAGAACAGAAATCGCGATGAGAAGGCAACCCCTAATGTAAACAACGGCACAATGTCTTATTCAGGATAACAGAGAACAGGAGGACCACACGCACCGGAGAACTAAAACAGATTACAAACCTGCAACCAATAAAGAACAGAAGGGACAGATGGGCACAACAAAGGTGTGAAATTCAGAAAGCAGATTGACTGTCCATGTTATCAGAGGTTAAATGAGGTTTAACGGGACGACTCAAGCAGAGCAACTAAGTACATTCAGTAAAAACGAAGAAGAGAATAGATCATATAAATAGAACACCAGAAATACAACACATCTACACTATACACATGCGTCCCACCTGGAGTAAACAGCGCTTCCATGACCTCAAAGAAAATATTCTCGGCATTCACAACAAAAGAACAGCCAGACAGAAGCAAAGAAGAATAGCAATAACTAAAAGAATACGTCGAGAAACACTATCCAAGCTAAGGTAGGCCCAGGTATGCACAGATTGATTAGCAACGAATGTACAGATAATGAAGGTAGCAGGTTCGTTATGGGCCTAACAACAATACTAAATGAAAACGTTTAGTGGCGAAATGAAAATGTGCAATTAACTTCAGATCATCCATAAAAAATTTTTTAAAAAAATAAACGCGTAGAGACATTTCCAGAGCGGCGACAAAAATATCCAGTAAGGGAGTTCAAATACCTAGGTAGTATGTTCACTAATGACGCATAGTAGACTGACAGATCGCACATAGAATTCAGAAGTTGAACAGAGTCCACTATCAAATTGCACCGATTTTGAAATAGCATAGAGTGATCTTTCAACTAAGAGAAGGCAGAGAATTACACTGTTAGCTACAACATTGTTCTACCAATGTCAATCTTAGTTCTTGCTAGAAATACATAAGAGGAAGATCCAGAGCTGTGAGATGCGTGAGAAATGCAGGCGGAAAGACAATCCGTGACCGAATTCACAACACCACGCTGAGGCAGACAGTGGGGACAAACCCAGTTTTTTTCATTTAGTCAGAATGCATTATGGCCAGCATGCAGCGTGATCATATCATATGTAGGTCTCCCGTCCACGTGCACGAGGCAGACCTCGACGTTAGTGGATTGAGGGTATCTTTGACACTCACAGGAAGTTACACCTAACGACAGTACAAGCCTCCAACTTGGCGAAAAAAGAAGAAGAAGAAGAAAAAGGAATAGAAGAAGAATAAACTTTAGAGCAAAAGCAGATGCCTTTAAAAGAAAAAAAGCTGGAGTTCTTTAGAGAGATAGGGGACGGCGTGGGCTAGTGGTTAAGTAACACGGCACACACCCCAAAGGTGCTGGGTTCGATCCCCATCACAGCACCGGCGGTTACCCAGGGGAAGCAAACCCTTAGAAAATGCAGGAGGAAGCAGACCCTTACATAAAATGAATGCCGAAGTCGGATGCACTGGGCCAACAGGCGCAAAATATAAACCGCAGTGCAACGCACGCCGCTTTGGGGAATAGAGAAATAAAGCGAACGCAAAAACAAATTTAAAAAAAGAAAATCGAGAGATAAAAGCACATAAAAAAGTGGTACTGTTCACATACACATTATTAGTAGTTGGGGCATTGTGCAACCAAGCTCACAAAATACATCACTAAAGGGGCTAAGAATGTATATCACCAAGAGAGCTGTTTCAATGTCAATATAACATCCCAGGCAAAGAGGAGGCTGGAAAGGGACGGTGGAAACCAACCCCAACCTGATATAAGTATAGTTTATGAAAAGGTCAAGAGGTTTACCAGGTGTAGATACATGAACAGGAGGGAAACAGAGCGCACATGTCAACAACCAAATTATGCATATTACCAGCTCAACAGAGGTGAGCAGGAAGTACTCTTTAGATTACACCCAGGCACTTAAGACTATGATAGTACAGTAAAGTAACCCATAGGGGTGAGAGGTGTTAGCAATCTCACATTTCAAAGGCTCGGCTATATGGGTGCGGTAGCCATTTTCTCTCATTTGCCGCTTTTATTTCCCGAACTGAACCGGTTCCCATTTTAAGGCTGGGTCGACCCTGGAGCCATTGTGGTCTGAAAAATTATTACCGCCTCAACTGAAGAATTAACCCAAGACCACTCAGATGCGAAGCCAGCGCGCTAACCACTGCGCTACGCGGCTCCCTACTATGACAGACTTTCCAATAAACTAAAGAAAAGCACTGCTGATGAATGTGTCTGCAGCAGCGATAAAGGGGCCGTTAAACATCTGCTACAAAGGTATCCGACATGCGAGGAGCAAAAACAGTAGATGTGACCAGTGCCCCTACCATTCTTGTAGGTACCAATAGCCTCAGACCAACCACTGATTTCTTCAGATTTATTAAATTCGAGCAGTCGCCAGAAGCATACTAAGTCAGGAACAACCTGGTCTTCTAGGTGACCTCAATGCTAGAGAGGGAGCTGATCATGATTAGGGGACTTTGTGTCTTCACAAATTTGGAGACGGTAAAGTTAATGAAAATGGGCAACCAATTTTAGAGTTATGTGTCTACGACGGAATCTATGTGACCAACTCATATTTTCAGACCAAACCCAAACATAAGGTCTCTTGGATAAACCAACGACCCAAGCATTAGCATCAGCTTGATTTGATTCTTACGAAAAATTATCCTCTAATTATGTGCTTCTGACAAGCTCATGTCTTAGCACAGACTACGACACAGACCATGCGCTGGTTCGCTGTAAAATCAAATTGCAACCAAGAAAGTTCATTGCACAGACACGAAGTTAAACCACGCATCGACACGATAAAAATGTCAGGCCGTGCTCTTTTCCAGAAAACTTTTCCACAAGGTTCCAGAAACCAGTGACCAATTTCGAAACAGCATCCATAGTACTGCGATTGCTATATTTGGAATAAGAAATGCAAATTCAAATGACTGGTTTCAAGCAAAAATAAATGATATGACATCCATTATCTGATCAAGTACAAGCGTCTTCCGAATGCAGTTACTCTACAAACTTTAAAATCCGACAGAAGCCAAGTTTAACAAACAGCTCGCTTGCCGCTGTGCAAATGAGAACTAGTCCAGATTGCAGCAAAGACAGGAACAATGGCATTTAAAAAAATGTATGTATCCCATACACAGAAATACAGCACCGCTGAAATCCATCACTGACGAGAAAATAACGTAGAAAAGAATGCATGTGGAGCAATGGATATAACACTTCTCTGAGCTCTATGGATGAGACAATACGTTCACTCTCACAGCCTATGGTGAAGTTAAGTGTTATCCTAGAAAAGAAAAACAAGATATCAAACATTCTCTAGAAGATTTCAATAAAAACCAGCAACAACTTCTCCCGAAGCACGACAGGAGGCAGTGACGTGATCCCACCTGACAAGATCAAGCACAGTAAAGATGTTCTCTTGAAACCTCCTCAAACGATCGTTTGTCTACGGCAGCAGTCACGCGAGCAAAACAAGCCTTTTTTATTGTCGCTTTCATAAACCTCACAAAAGCCTTTGATTTGGATCGCAGGGATTGACTAACCAAAATCTAAAAATAGACTGCCCTGATAAACTGCTGCAGCTAATACTGACGACATTTTATGAGAATATAAACGAAACAGTTGAATTTGACGCCAACGTATCACAGCCATTTAGTATTCAATTTTAAACCACGACACTATTCGGCATTTTCTTTGCGCTGCTACTAAAAAACGCATTTGGTAATGCAACATAAGGGATTTTCCTTATAACTAGATCAGATGGCCGTCTGTTTAATCTTGCGAAACTCAAAGCTAAAACCAAGACCAGGATTAGTTACTGTCAGGGACTTGTTACATGCTGTTGACCTGCAATTGTCACTCACAGTCAGCAGGAACACCAGAGCTTGCTAGATTGCTTCTCCGAGGCTTGCAAAGATGTTGTCCTCACCCTAAATCTTAATCAAAAGATATTTGCTGAAACAAGACTAGATGCCACCCCAAACATCCCCATCGACAATTACGAATTGGCAATTGCAATTGCGGTCCCTCACAATACGATCTCACTAGACCCCGAAATATGCAATCACACTGGCAAAGCTGCAGCCATATTTTTCCGTATCACAACACGTGTCTGGAAAAAGCCTTAAACGTACAGCCACGACCACGGCCATGGTCTGTAACTTCTGTGTCGTCAGTTGGCCCATATATCAGCGAACAATCTATGCCAAACAAGAACATTGTCTCAACACGTTCCACTTACGACGTATGAGATCCACGCTTGGGGTCTGATGGAGAGACAGGCAGACACACGCAGATGTGCATTCTCGCACTGGTCTTCCAAATATGCACATTCTCTTAAGCAGAGAAGAGGGCGATGGCTTGGTCATGTTCGTCGCACAGAAGCCGATCGCATGCCCAAATATGTTTTCTACGGACAGCTGGCGTGTGGTAAAATAACAGTTGGCCGGCCACAGCTGAGGTTCAAAGACGCATGTAATCGGGGCATGAAGGCACTTTATATGGATCTGACATCTTTAGAAGACATAACTGCAGACCGATCCAAATGGAAAGGCAACCCGAAGAGTCACCTCAAATTTGGCGAATATAAGCTCTTGCCACCCAGATAAGTGAACAGGCAATGCCACAAACAAAAAGACAACGAGAAACTCAATAGATAGTTGCTACTTCAAGGTAGGATTGTCTTATAGTCAGTCATGACTTAAAGAAGCAACTATAGTAATGATCATTGAAATTGGCTACTATAGTCAGTCATGACTGAAAAGGGGCTGCTAGAGTCAACCACGGCTGAAAAATGGGCTACTACATTCAGTCATGACTAAAAAAGAGATACTATTGTCAGTCATGACTGAAAATGGGCTACTATAGTCAGTCGAGACTGAAAAAGGGCTGCCATAGTCATTCATAACTGAAAAGGGGCTACTATTGTCAGTTATGACTAAAAAGGAAAACTATAGTCAATCATGTCTGAAAAGGGGATATTATAGTCAGTCATTACTGAAAAAGGAATACTATATTCTTCTTCTTCGTACGCTGTCAAACGTCAACTTGTATTTGTTTGAAGAAAGCAGCTGTCATCCTGCGGCTGTCGACACTGCCATAGAGCTTGTCTAGTGTTGTCACTGGTGATGGCCACATGTGTTTTCTCTGGTCCTCGTATGTCGGGCAATTCTGCAGCAGATGGTCAGCGGTCATTTTCCCTGTACCACAGGTGCATTCGTCAGTGCCACCTATCTTCAGTTTATTGAATAGATGGTACCTCAGTCTGTTGTGCTGAGTCTGAAGACCACGACTTGTTCTCTTCTGTCAACTGGTAATAGGCATCATATTTTGTGTAGCCAGTATGCTCTGTTTCCCAAAATGGCCATGTATCTGGCCTTAATAAACCTTTTGGAATCTTCGTAGGTCACACTAGAATCTGGTTTCTGGTAGTCTTGCACCTTCTTTTGCTAGTCTGCCTCCTCGTTGCCTTGGGTGTTACAGTGGGATGGAACCCATTGTACCACTACTTTTTTGGGGGCTGACTGCTGGCATGAATACTGTATTCAATTATGACTGAAAAAGGCTACTATATTCAGTCATGACTGAAAAGGGACGGCTATAGTAAGTGGTGCCTCAAAAGTGTCTACGAGTATTCAAGTTGACCTCTAAAATCAAACTCATAATAAACATAAGAAATGTAATTTTCCTGTGAATAAAGATGCTTGCAATAAGACAGAAATTAAGACAAGGATTACATTGCAAATGCGGGCTAGAGAAAAAATAAATATTGCTGACGTCAAAGAATATCAAGATGGGGCAGAGGATAAGAATAATCGCTGCGCATGCCTCCCCAGCTGCATTGTATGTGACTGAAACATGGACATGATAAAACTTGCAAGCGTTTAGAATGTAGTGTGACCGTAAAATGGTAGGAGTCGGTTGGACAGAAATAAGACCCAATGACAATGTCCTCACTGAGGTAGGTGCCCAAAGACAAATATTGGAAACGGTACAAAAACGATGATTGAGTTGGCTTGGACAAAATATGGGACGCGAAAGTCTTCTAAAGAGTATACTAGGGTAAGATTCAGAGTCGACCAAGACTCACATTTACATCTCAGGAATGCAGAGACATTAAAGTACGAAACTGTGCTCAAATAAAATGAGCTGCAGAGGATAGGGCGAAACGGAGAAATATGGGCATACATCATTACAATAAGTACTATGACTGACCAACCAGAGGAAAGGACCAAACGGAGAAACATGGGCATACATCATTACAATAAGTACTATGACTGACCAACCAGAGGAAAGGACCAAATGGAGATACGAAGATGCTAAACAGCGCATGCGCTGCAGTGCTCAGTGACCCATAGCTGACTGCTAGCGTCAGGGCCAACGAACTAAAGCTGCCAAGACATTTTACCACATTCACGCAGTGATCCTGGATAACGTGCTGCAGCAGGGCAGACTGGCTAAGGAGAAGGGATCGAATAGGGAATGCTAACCCGACACTAAAAAAATGCTTCCTGAAGTTGGATGTGTTGGACCGAAAGGTGCAAATGTCGCATTCAAGCTGGCAACTACGACACAGCACACTCCGTTCTAGGGACTACATTCTGCTACTTGAGCCCTTGTCAGGGTTTGGTAGTGGGAGATTGAGAACGAACAAAGCCAAGCCAAATGGAGATATATGCTCAGGCATCCCTACAACCAGATGATGATTCTGATAATGATCATGACAATGAATGATGGTGGTGGTGGTGATGATGTATGAATAACAATTGTTGAATTAACTATTGTTTATAGATCCCTCCAACACCATGTTCTCCATACATTGTAGTTACGCCCCTGGTCAGAAACAAACTCCGGAAAGCCTAAACACAGATTTGAAGCTCAAAAATCGCGTCTCAAAAATACGTGATTCTACATTGCCCGCAGGGAATTATGATTGCAATCTGACCCAAATTTGATCCTCAGGGTCCCTATGCTTTCATCACATTAATGAGGCTATGTTTGCTCTCTGGAACAGAGTCTTAACCAATAATTGTTCGTTGATAGTGAACTTAAGAATAAATGCTACTGAGAACACATCTCTGTTGGCTGGCTATTGAAGCCTACCGACTACATCTATCAATATGCTCAGCGTAGTGAAAACAAAATAGTGATGGCAAAATGTGAATGAAAAAAGAAGCGAAGTTTTCATCGCTTTGCAAATCTTATAGAATTTAAAAGAAAGTACATCATAGAGAAAAGGTTTTTAATTTAAAAGTAAAATCAGTCTTATTATAATGCCCTGAAACATGGAGAACAATAAACGCAGCATAATCATGCAGCGTGTTTAAAGCAGAGTATCGTTTTACTCTTAATCCCTCTGCCAGACCCTCATTATTTAGTTAGTTTTCCTGCCTCCGTTACTGTGACCTGCAGAACATCTTTGATGTCTAGTCCATCTTTCTGTTTGATCTGTCCCAGATACAACATTTCACAGTATAGCTATTTTCTAAACCATTGTGGAGTTTGACGTGATCAAAGTATGTTCTGTTTCTACTGAAGTCGTTCTGGAATGGACGTTGTGTTGTGTCGTTATTTACAGCGAGACTTCCGTTTCTGCGTGTTCTGGTCCGACACTTCTGGTTTTAGCTGGCGTTGTTGGATACCAAGTTTGCCTTCCAACTTTGATATCTTTCTCTCAGAGAGACTACACAAGTACAGTCTGTTTCCAGGCCCGTCACCTGGAGGCGGAAAGAGGTCTTGGTTAGTCGCTGACCATGATGCGAACAGCCATATGTGAGTTGATGGCTGCTGTCAGTTTATTTACTGTACTACACCTTTGGCTCCTCAAAGTATTTTAGTTTCCTAGACGTAATGCTGTTTACGAGTGATTTTTGTTATATATCCAGTTCCTGTCTGCTTGTTCCCTTGTCACTATCTATGGTATTCTTGGAACATTCATGTAAGATTTTAGCTGAACATTCTTTTTCAGTGGTTGTTTGATAGTCCAAATCGAATTTCAGTACTTTACCACATGGAAAAGGCATGCTCACAAGAATACTATTTTTGCAATGTTTGCTAGTGTTCTGTCAAAGGTACTTAAATTTATTTAACTTCTGCGCTGCTGTATACACCTTTATCTGGCTTGTGTTTTGACAGTCTCATCATCATCATCATCATCATCATCATCATCATCATCATGTAGAATGGCCTTTTTAGAACGTCGTATTTCTGGATATCTTGGTGCCATCGTCTTCTTGGTCTACCTCTTTCTCTTTTACCTGGCCCTATACGTTCCATCACTGTTCTCTCGAGACCGTTGTGTCTCTTGATGTGACCAAAGTATTTACATTTTCAGGGCAAAATGGAATTGATAAACCAGTTCTCTTCTATGCTCAACTCTTTCCGAATGTCTGTATTGTCTTTTTCTCTGTCCAGCGTATTCTGAGGATCTTTCTGCAACATTTGACACGAAGGATTCGATTCTTTGTCTGGAAGTTTTGGTAATCGTCCATGATTCACAGCCATAAGCTGCCACAGGAAAAATACAGGCTCTCAAGACTTTTACTTTTGTCGTTTCGTTGGTGCTCTGCCATAATTTCTTGAGGCTGTTCAGTCTCTGCATTGTCATGGTTAGTCTTCTTCTGATTTCTTTCGAGCAGTCGCCATTATTTTTCAATTCTAGAACCCAGATATTCAAATTGCGTGACCTGATCTATTTCCTCACCATCCACTGTAAATTTATTTTGACATCGTTTTTTGTAGGTGGTCATTATCTTTGTTTTGTTTATGTTTATAAGCAGGTTTGTGATCTTTACTGTGTCCATTTACAGCTTAAATTAGCTGCTCTAGCCCTTCTGCACTTCTTGATAGTAACACTGTATCGTCTGCGTATCGTAACTCTGGAATCTCGTAACGGCCAATCATAAATGTATCAAAACTTTCAATGTTCTAGTCTTCTCTAACATTTCTCATTATACATTCTACATATATGTTGTTTAGATAAGGGGAGAGGATACATCCCTGTCTGACTCTGTTTTGTAAGTAAAGTAAAATATGATGTTTGCCCAGATACTTGGACAGCGGCTCGTTGATTTTGGTATAATGTTTCAATGAGAAGGCAGTCTACATTGGCAGTCTACATTTATCTTTATAATTCAGCCGAGATATTCAAAATTTGTGACAGTTTCCATGTCTTGATTTCTTATTGGATGTTTTAGGGTTGCTTTTTAGGGTTCATTTGCTTTTTATCAGTGGTCATTATAAAACATAAATATAAATCAATAATATGCAGACAGTCATCAGTATGTGCTGTGGTAAATACAAGGGTCGAAATAATATAACAAGATTACTAATGTGGACCTGTTGGAAAAAGTCAGACAAACAGCAATTGAATGGAAGGTGAAAGAGGAGAAAATACTGACGGTGGATAGCGTAGGGAAACCAGTTCACGGTATTGCAAAACAGCTTCTTTTATGAAATCTCTATGATAATAGGGATTGAGGCATTTCGATACGGACATATGTATATATGAGGCTTGCACAGATTACGGTAGTAATATCAACAAATAGAAAACTGAAGTTATGACGATTACAAGAACAGAAACAAGAAACAAGAACAAATATATTTATACATAATAAACAAGTAAAATACCTTCAATATTTTACATACTTTGGTGAATTCATCTTAGCAAATGACAAAGGATACAATGAAATCCAACACAGACTTAACAAAGCAATTCAAATCTTTGGGTAGGAATCAAGATCTTTAGTGAGCTAAACGATTTTGACTCATTGATACATCTCTTTTATCGATTTTGCGTATGTTTCTTATGGGTATTGTGTTAAATTTAATATTAAGAGCACCCAAACTCAATTTGGACCCTTTGCTTCGTGCATTGTAAATACGCCTCTAGTCGGAAACCACTCATAGAATAACTGCCAGCTATGATCTTCACACAATTTAGTAATTTGGCTGATTCTAAGGAGAAGCATGATTGCAATCTGACCTTAATCTTTTTTTATCTTCAAATTTCCTATGCGTCCCTCACGTTAATGAGACAATGTTGAATGTGCTAGGCATAGTCTAAAACTCGTAATTCTTCATTGATAATCAACAATTTTAAATACACGTGAAGAAATGTTGACCAAGATGGAATGAAACCCAATTACGTTTACACAAGGATCAACAAAGCCAGAATTGTGCTCAACTCTTTTGGTCTTCTCGAAGAATGGGAACTGATAGCATGATAACGTAATTCGAGGTTTCTCTATGATTCACATCAAATATATTCCGTTTTTTTTACTACACAATGATACAATTACATCATGTAACTAAATGTTCTATTCCAAGACTGGAGCCCGTTATCAACAGATGTCTTCCTCGTGTACTGAGTATTAGATAGTTTTTTTATGACTTTTCTTCACAGGAACAAAATAATGTTATTTTCATAGATTCAATGTCAGCTGTTCAAGCATTAGAAGTTGCTGGTTATTGTAGACCTGACCTTATCTAAATATCTCTAGACGTTGACTACATTATCACTTTCAGTGCTGTCAAAATCGTTATGCAGTGGATCCCTAGACACTCAAGCACGCCTGGCAATGACAAGGCAAGCAGACTGGCAAAGAGGGAATCAAGACAAGAATAGACACACACAGCAACAACTTTACAAACAGCCAAACAGCTCATAAGATCAGCAAACAATGAAACTTGGCTGAACATATGGGACATGGGAAATACGGGAAGGGAGGTCTTCAGGCATATGGCAAGCCCCGTCTAAATGGCAGTGTAAATCAATTCACAAGGAAGAATCAGACTACCATTTTCCGACTGAGAACCCAAAACATCCTACTATTGAAACACCTAAATCCAACCACAACATAATCCTAAGTGCCAGTTGTGTACACACCCATATGAAGCCGTTGATCATCATCTCTTTGAGTGCTCAGCGTGCAATGATTTTAAGAAAATGTATCTTTCTCCGTAGCCAGATACATGAAACACTTTGCATGGTACTAGACAACAGCTGATAATCACGTGCAATTACCATTACATGGCATTTGGTCGAAAGGCGAGAGCCCAGAAGCTGCTGTATCAGTAACAGGAACAACAATAAAAGATATACAGGCGTAACAGATGCGGATCTGTGGCAAAGACAATGACACCGGCCAAAGCAGCTACAAACAAAGCAAGAAAAGCAGAAACAGATTAGGCATAGCCCTAGTAGGACACACAGTATTACAGCCATGCATACATTGAATTATAAAACACATTGAAGATAAAGATAGAAAAACACACGGAAAGCACTTATCGAAGACCCTATGTATAGAAAGTTATTACCACTTGTGGTTCATGGATTCAGCGCAATAAGTTATCGAGTATATTAATTCTCGCCTATTGTACGTCCGTCACAGAAATTCGGTCACGTGTTACTGTGAAGTGGTTGTTCGAAGTTAGGACTGTCGGTAGGGCAGGCATACTAGCGTCTGGCCAGACACAACAGACTGTTAGTCAGGGTCATATATTTATATATATATATATATATATATATATATATATATATATATATATTTATATATTTATATATATATATATATATATATATATATATATATATATACATGTATATAATCTCATGACAGTGCACCTCTGCATGCTTTGTATCAACATATATAGGCACAATATATAGTTTCAATTGGGTGAGAAAACTAATGTCAGGTCAGGTGAAACATATTGAGGAGACTGAGATAGGGCCATGTTAAACATGCTGATGAGATTATATTAGACAGGTTCAGGTGAAACAATACCGAGTGGCTTATGTTAGTCATGGTCAGGTGATACATATTGAGCAGCCAATGGTAGTTCGGGTCAGTTGATACATTCTCATCAGACTATGTTAATCAGGGTCAGTCAAAACATACTGATCAGACTATGTTAGTGAGGGTAATGCAAAACATATTGATCAGACAATGTTAGTGAGGGTAATGCAAAACATATTGATCAGTCAATGTTAGTGAGGGTAATGCAAAACATATTGATCAGACTATATTAGTGAGGGTAATGTAAAACATATTGATCAGACTATGTTAGTGAGGGTAATGCAAAACATAATGATCAGACTAAGTTAGTGAGGGTAATGCAAAACATACTGATCAGACTATGTTAGTGAGGGTAATGCAAAACATATTGATCAAACTATGTTAGTGTGGGTAATGCAAAACATATTGATCAGACTATGTTAGTGAGGGTAATCCAAAACACACTGATCAGACTATGTTAGTGAGGGTAATGCAAAACATATTGATCAGACTATGTTAGTCATAGTCAGGTGATAAATACTGATCAGACTATGTTAATCAGCGTCAGGGCAAACATACTGATTAGACTATTTTAGTCAGTCTGTTGAAACATTCTCATCAGACTATGTTAGTCATAATCAGGTGATACATACTGATGAGACCATGTTAGTCTTGGTCAGGGCAAACATTCTGATCCCCACATCATCTCCAAGCAGTTCTACATGGAAACTGTTCAGCTGGATTCTGACTAACGAGATGAGAGTCGGCTCTGTGCTCCACATAGTGGGAGCTTAGTGAAGTGTCATATTTTAAACTACATCCAGAAGGACCTCGGTGTACCTCTTTAAGTCCGCCTCGGGATGTGAGGAAAGCCACTGTAACCTGCCACCAAAGGAATTCGTCTAGAGTTGTTCCTAGCTAACATTCGTTTGGCATTAGACACACCAGCATAAACATAGCAATGATTGATGACTTGGCTGTGGTATGCTTCAAGAGACACTTATAGGCTTTGATTGACTGTTGTTTCTTCACTGCGTATGTCGGAGAATAAAAGAGCAGAGCAACTGAAACCTGTCATAAAGAGATACTAAAGTGTAGCACATGAAGACACACTCGCCCCTTTAAAGACATTGCTCTGGAAAACAGTACAGAGACGATTCTGAAAAAAGGACAAATAAACTGGTTGGTCTAAGTTTTATAAGGATACAAATAGAGACATAGAGTAGAGTGATTCAGATACCTGACATAATTGCAATCCAAGTTACCAGCTCAGCAGATCTACATCCTTAGACATCAGGGTTGCAGAGAGGGAAGGAGACCAAGAGAAACATGAATAAAAGGTGTCAATGAGACGCTGAATAAACACGAAGTTTTAACATTATAGAGCGACATATGTAAACACGAAAAATAACTGCATCTTTCCTGTGACGTCATCCTTTTCCCGGTTCTAAATGAACACCCCTAAAGAACATCGTTACGCTTCTGATGAGGAAGTGCAAGGAACTGTACCTACCTGGTTTCGTGAGAAGTCTGATGTTTTCATCGACGAGAGGCAACAACTAGATCGAAGTTGGCGTTTGTGGACCAGGATGGTGATTATTTTTAAAAAGTGATAACACATCACCTAAACGACATTCCGAGCTATAAGAAAATATATAGCTCATGTGTAAATCTTGCACGTTTATGAACTTATCTGCACAAAGTCAATACTTCTCAAATCGACCTCATACTGGTATCTGGGCCAGAAACGTCAGGGCCAGCGAACCAAAGCTGCCAAGAACCTTCTACACCTCCGCACGATGATCCTAGATAACAGGATGCAGCAGAGCAGCCTGGCTAAAGAGAAGGGATCGAAGAGAGACGGCTAACCCGGTACTCAAAAATGCCTGCTGAAGTCGGATGTATCGGACCGAAAGGTGCAAATATCGCAGCCAAGCTGTAAATTACGGCCCAACGCCTGCCGTTCTCTGAACAACAATCTGCTACTATCAAAGCCAGTTGAGTGACTTGGTAGCGGGAGATTGAAAACGAACGAAGAAGAAAAAGTATCTAAGTATAGATAAATCGAAAGCACTGAGCACATACATAAAACTAAGCCTGTTCGAATCCAACACTATATCAATATTAAGACCTTGATCTTGATCTTGATGACCGGTTCCTCAGCGTAGCTGCGGGTCCCAACTTTGTCTCCAGCGGACCCTGTCTTGGACCACTGAAATCCAGTGCGTTGTAAGTACTCTTCTAGGGGCATCTCGGATGCTGCAGCGTTTAATAAGGGAGTCTGGACAACGCATTTGGGGTCTTCCCCGCCGTCTTTTCTTGCCTCGAGCGTACAAGACTGATGTCACTATGCTCCATCGACCATTGTTTCGTCGTAACATGTGACCTGCCCATCTACGTTCTGTCTTGTCTGCATGGATTACCGCATCCTTCACCAGGGACAATCGTCTTTTATCAGAATTGTGGAGACCTGGCATACGTTGGTTCCGTAGAGTGATTCCGACCAAACGTTTTTCAAGGGAGGCATGGGTCAGTCACAATTTGCCTCTAGTGATTTTGTTACTGTCCTCGTCTCAGCACCATAGCACATCGCAGAGATTGTAGTGGAATTAAAGAAGAAGGCTAGTAGGTCCTTTTCATGACAACCGACCAGAACCGTGTTAATAGACGAGAAGGCAGGCCAACCTGCGCGATCACGTCTTGTCAGTTCGGGTTCCAGGTTATTCTCTACATTGAGAAGGCGATGATTAACATATAAATGTGGAAAGTTGGAAAATGACCAAAATAATTTTTTTTAATGTTTAATGTATTTGAAAATAAATGTCTTAGAAACTTATTGAACGTTCGCTGGAAAGAATTTAAGACAAACAAACTAACAAGATTAGAGAACAAACAGCAATATGCTTGTACTATCATAACGGGAAAAAACGTTGTATGGACATCGGCATGTCCTTAGAATGAACAGCAACATACTTCCATACCAAGCGATTATGTGGAGATCTAGTGGCACCAGAGATAGAGGGTCATGCCGGGGGAGTCATTACTAGGGACATTCACTACAAGGGGCTGCCATGGTGATTCTCAGCAAAATACATGATCTATAACGATCTACCTGGAGAGAATTGATTTCTGCCTTATGCGCCGTGTTTTGCTTTCAAAGAACAAAGAGGGACAGACAGACAGACAGACAGACGGACTGACGGGCAGACATACAGACCTATTCAAGTACGCCTCGGCATGTGAGGAAGTCCACTGTAACCTGCCGCGAAAGAAGTAGAATATACCGTAATATTATCTCTAAACATACGATAAAACAGCATGGCTGTAGGGCATGAAGAGGGGATAAAGAAAAACTACACGTAAAAGTGCCAGAAATCCCTACATAGGCATGGATAAATTTAACAACAACCAGAAAGATTGCACACGAAAAACAACAATTAGTCTCTATCTTAGTCGACCTGTACTTATATAGGAGCAGATGACCCCGTGTAGGCTAAGATCGAACATCTTATTACTCCGAGAGATCAGACACCCGGGTGCAGTGGCGCGCACGTTAAAAATATTTTAGTAGTTGGAAATAGAAACGGGTAGGCATAACGGCTACTGCTCGGGCAAAATTCCAGTTAAAAATCTACTCAAATTATTCTAGGGATTCTCGCCACATCACAACAGGTCTTGGTTATGTGGTTAGCGGAGCGGCTTAGATGGCGCCTGACATGCTGCAGGTCTACCTTGCTCTAATTTACGCTTCCACCTCCACCAATCTCAAAAATAGACGATCGTATATTCCATGGGCATTTGTTGGGATTGACCTGGCAAGTCATCAGTGGAGTTTCACCTGCCAAAAAAATATGAAACAAAGGAGGTCACACCTTCCCACGACGTCTAACAACATAAGTGGACTGAAGATAGATAGATAAAAGGTCATTGACAGAAAGGTTGCCATTACTTTCCGTATATAAAGGAACACTCAACTGAGAAAAAGACGTGAGTGCCTGCAAAACTGGACTCGGTGGAAATCAAACCTGTGTGTGTTGTGGTTGTGAAAACCGAGAGAGTTTCACCCCTAAGCTACGCAGTCTCCTTGTCAACTAAGATGGGAACGATTTCTCATGAAATATGTTCCATTATACTCAAAAGAAAAGTGCGACAAATATACGCCACGCACAATAAGTACAAACTGTCTAAGAGCCTACCTGAAAAAAAATGGATTGAAAACCTGTCAATGAGCTCTACTCAAACAGCGGATGCGACTAGCTGGCTAAGCAAATAGAAATGACACGAAGCATCCAGTAGTTCTAAATGTCAAATTATCTAAAGGCCTAGAGAGTTAGGGAACTGGGCTGATCTCTTCAAATAAGAACCTGCCACTCGACAGTTTAATGGGGAGCCCTGTAGAATCTATGTGACAAATGTCGATATATTAGAGCTCATGTTTCCTCAACGGCCATCCGGAGCATTGTCAATATGTGTTCTACCTCACACTTGTAAATAGCAATATCGGTCAGTTCTTTTAAAGTATTTCCTTGCTAGGTAAAACTCTTCAGACATGTGTACATGTATGTTCTACGTTGTACAAATAGTTGGCGGATTGGTGAAGAAAGATGTTACAATTATGTGGACAGGATACAATAGTACCACGGAAATGGTTACCATGTGTACTTCTAAGGTAACATCTAAATCGAAGGAGATAAATGGAACTTGATTAAACACCAGCAACGTATTGTTCAGACCACTCATCCGTGCTATAACAATAACAGAAGTAGCATTTGGCATCAGCCAGTGGTCTTACACTAGAAGCTTTGCATGGAGCCTCAAATTGACTGCTGCCTCCGTAATAGTTATTTATCTCATGTTTCTTGGTCCGTTCTCAATATCCCGCTACTAAACCACGAAAAGGGCTCTGCAAAGATGTAGTCCGGAGAACTGAATGCGTTATGTCGTAGTTTACAGCTTGACTGCGATATTTCGGTCCAATACATCCAACTTCAGCACTTTTGGGTACCAGGTTAGCCTTCTCTCTTCGATCCCTTCTCCTTAGCCAATCTGCCCTGTTGCAGCCTGTTATCCAGGATCAGCGCGTGGAGGTGTAGAAGGGCCTTGGCAGCTTTCGGTGGCTGCACTGACGCTAGATGTCAGCGTTGCGTCGTTGACTACTACAGCTCAGCCGCTGCTCAGGATCAACATCCCAGAAATAACATTCGTTGAAGTCATTACCGTTGAGATCTGAATGCGACAGAGAGAGAAGAAGAAGAAGGAAGAAGGAAGGACGCAGAAGGAAGGAGGGAGGAGGGAAGAGGGAGGAAGGAGGGAGGAGGGAAGAGGGAGGAAGGAGGGAGGAAGAAGAAGGAAGGAGGAAGGAAGAAGGAGGAAGGAAGAAGAATGAAAGAAGAAGAAGACTACGACTACCCGCAAGATTAGCATTAACACGGAACATACGTTTTGAGACAAATGATTTTCTTCAGAGACAAATAACAATTCTGATAGCAGTTGCCATGCACTCATCTTCTTCTAGTTGCGGTTTTCGCGCTTGTTCTGTAACATATATCTGACACTACAGCCGGCCGTTTGCAGGAAGCATGTGCTGCTGTTGTTGTTGAATGTCCACAATGAGTAGGATTACTGTTTTTTGAGCCCTGGAAAGGATGTTTAGTGGTGAGTTGCAGTAGCTTTTCTCACGTGCCGAGTATGCTGATCAAAGGAGGACTGGCGTCCTACAAGCGGTTGTGTTATTCTTAACTTCATAGGCCTGTCGCTCACTACTGCGGGGATGACGTCGATCTCTAATTTTGTTAGCCAGGCTGCCATGAAAGTAACACGTTCCCTGTGAGTACTATGTGGAAGTCGAGGTGATGATCGTGCTGTACACAACAACATCACAGACGCCTCTGGAGAAGGGCTTACCACGCACTGGACTTCCGTGGTTCAATACACGGTCCGCTGGAGAAAAAGTTGGGGCAGCAGCTACGCTTGCCATAAAGATCAAGATCCTTTTATTTCGTTCATTAGTATCCTACTAAAATGATATTGTGCCAAGTGATCGTTGCCTACACTTTAGTACATGTTCCTATGAGCACGTTAGTAACCGATCCTGAAGATTGTGGTTAAGAAGAGCGCCTGAAGCTATTCTGAAGTTTATGTTACAAAGAACAACTTACCGAGTCTTGCGAGTAAGTTTAGGTTTTATGACACGTCTGTTACTTTGTCTTAAGATTACGTTTAATAAAAAGTACGTTACTTAGTCTTAAGATTACGTTTAATAAAAAGTACGTTACTTAGTCTTAAGATTACGTTTAATAAAAAGACCGTTACTTAGTCTTACAAATTAGGTCAGGTCAGGTCACCCCGTAACCGGTGAGGTCGTTGGGGCCGACATGAAGACATCCTCACAACACTACGCCACCCTTCTCTGTCAGCGGCCGCTGCCTGTGCCTCTTCTGGTCGAAGATTGGTCCATTCTTTTATGTTGTCCTTCCATCTCTTTTTGGGGACAGCCTCTTCGTTGTCTGCCTTGCACCTTTCCGTGGGGGACTGCAATAACATTTGATCTCAATTTGTGACCGTTCCAAGCGAGGTTCCTTCTTTTGACAGTTGCCAAGAGGTCTTCAAAAGGCCCCATTACTGTTGTAATTCTATCTCGTGTTCTTAAGAATACGTCTTATGAAACGTCCGTTACTTAGTCTTAAGAATACGTCTTATGAAACGTCCGTTATTTAGTCTTAAGAATACGTCTTATGAAACGTCCGTTACTGACCTTGAAGTTACGCTTTAGGAAACGTCCTTTATTTAGTTTTAAGATTACGTATTATGAAATTTACGTTACCTAGTCTTAAGATGTATTTAGCTAGCATTATGTCTTTTAAAGATTCGTGGGTGTTTTCGATGCGACCATTTGTCTATTCTTAATAATCTAGACTAAGATAGCCTGATCAGTATGTTTCACCTGACCGACTAAAATAGTTCGATCAGTAGGTTTTGCTTGACCAGACATTAGCCTCTTCTTCTCGCAAACAGAGAAGAAACTATATCAAGCAAAATTAAAAACAAAAAAATACAATCAACATAAAAAATGATAAAGAGCACTAAAGATAGATACCGGTATATTGATATCCCACTCAACCCATCCTTGAATATCACAGGAAGTCAAGTTAGAAGATCAAAGAGCACTTAAGGTTAAGTTAATGGACCAAATTTCCATAACGTAAGTTAACGGACCAAAGGCCGCACGAGGTAAGGTAATTGACCGAAGATGGTGTGAAGATAATTTAAGTAATGTCACTCAACATTGAACTCAGCATGCACACTTGATAAGCGTCGTTTACTGGTTCAAACTTGCTTTTCTGTTACGCGACACGTTTTGACTTTTGGTGTATCCGAGATATACATAAGTTGTCTTTATGTTATTTGGGCTGCTGAAAATAAATATGGCCATTGAAACACCAGGTTAGCTCTAGTTCTTTTAAAGAATCTATAAAAGAAGTTTTGTGGAATTATATATATATATATATATATCCTTTGTGGGGTCTGATATCAGCAACACTCTCTCGCTCAAGAAGGAGATAGTAGTAGGTTTGGCAGGGCACGCACTGTCATGGCCCACCTGACGGAGAGTGTCTGGGAAAACACTGCGCTGTCTCACTACACCAAGGTCCGGGTCTATCAGATCTGCGTTCTTGTCACTCTTGTACGGAAGCGAGACTTGGAGCACTTACACTAAACAGGAACGGCGGCTGAACATCTTGCGCATGAGGTGTGTAGGGCGTATATTGTGGATTAGGTGGCAAGAGAGATTGTCACATAATACGCACTTACAGAGAGCAAATACTTACATCATGTACTCGATGTTGAGCCAGCGACATCTACGGGGGTTGGGTATTCAGTTCCATCAAATTACCAGGGCTTTGAAAATGTCTGTCTTTGAGGAGGTAATGTCAGTTACGTGTCAGATTTACACATCATCTTCTTGTTCTTCTTCGAACGTCCTCAAACTCCCGTTACCAAGCCCTGAAAAACGTTTTGCAAGAAGCAGGCTGTTGTCCAGAGAACGGAATGAGTTGTATCGTAGTTTACAACTAAACTGCGATATTTACACCTTTCGATCCGACACATCCGACTTTAGCAGCAATTTTTGGATACTGGGTTAGCCTTCCCTGTTGTATCACTTCTTCGTAGCCAGTGTGCCATGTTGCCTGTTATCCAGGATCACTGCGTGGAGCTGTAGAAGCTCTGGTTCGCTGGCCCTGACGCTTGCAGCCAGCTTTGGATCGCTGACTGCTGCATCTAATGCGCTGCTCAGCATGTTGATCCTAGATTTACACATGATCTATACATTGTCTTACAGCTTGGAATCTCGTGTAGGGAGTGTGCTATTATTTTATTTTTTATTAGTCACTATCCCGTTCCATATACAAAAGCCAAAGTCGAAGAAGTTGTTGTATACTGTCTAGGAAAAATATCTTCATGACGCATCTGTTGCCAGAGTTTTTCTATATCCGGTGTCAACATGTGAGAGACTCATGTCGCACACACTTTTATATACTCAAGCAAGGCATGTAGTAATGTCATGGACTCGCTCAACCGAAAACATAAACATTGCGACTATATCTTTATGCTTTACGCAACGAATGGCACGAATCAGTTAATTCACATAAGCTTGGTGCGGTGCATCCATAGCTGTGATCGGTCGCATGCTGCGAGTCTTATCATTCAGGCTCGTCGTGGCTAGTTTGTCGCCTTCTACGGTCCTTGCCCACCCCCTGACAGTACTGAAATCAACGCAAACGTTACAATATGTCGCAGTCGTTTTTCAAAGCATGTTTATGCGCACATAACCATTAGTCATCAAGAATTCAATCCCATCACCTTCCTTCAACAGTATTCCATGTAGGCTGCCATTTTACTGTTTTCTGTGCGCATCCGTCACGTTCCAAGCGCATGCCACTACATGCCCTTATAGTTCCTCTATGCTACTACATCCCTCTATAGTCACTTCATTAGAGAATATTTTCACATAGGTGTCACGTTGCTTTGGGCACTGTTGTCATAGTTGCGACATGCTGTAAAACTTGTCCAATGGCCCTCGCTGTTAGTTTTACTTTCACTTCTTATCCAATCGCTCATTATTTTTCGTGACAAATATTAAATAAAATCGTGGGCCCTAAATACTTATTTTAATGCCAAATATATATATTTTTTATTTTCTAACAGTTTTCACTTGAAGGTTCTCAAACAAGTTACTTGTTTTCTCTTATATTAAAAGTTTTCGTACTAGCACGATGACAAGGATGGGGTAGATCAAATACTCGGTAGGGCGCACGTTTTTTTTGTTTTGTTCAGGCGAAATTAAACAAATATAGACAGCACACGACGTGGCGACAGCAGTGATGAGGCGACCTGTTATCCTCTGTCTAAAAACCCCTCGACTACCCCAGCAATAGGAATACATTAGAGCACAGTTCACATGCAGTGCAATTCCAAATAAAAGCTTTCTTTTTTAAATATTTATTTGATTTAATTGTGTTTTATTTAAAATAACTGTGAAATTTGTCTTATATTTAAGTATATCATACTATTAAAATATAATATTAGTATATGATTCACACACACGCTTAAGTGTGTCTGAAGTTTCAAAAAACGAACACACATATGCACAATCGGCAAGAGTTGAGCATAGAGGAGAACTGGTTTATCAATTCCATTTTGGCTAGAAAATGCAAATACTTTGGTCACATCAAGAGACGCAACGGTCTCGAAAGAACAGTGATGGAAGGTATGGTTTCAGGTAAAAGAGGAAGGGGTAGACCAAGAAGAATATGGTACCAAGATATCCAGGAATGCCTGGGTATGACTGTGGTGGAGGCTGGAGTTTTGGCAAGGAAATGAGTTTCTTTCAGACAGACTGTGATGGGAGCGACATTCTATAAAGTACAGACTAAATGATAATAATAGCTGTCCATCGTTGTCCATCGATGAGGACCGCCGACATCATCCTTGTTACAGATTTCACAGATTGTCTATCTGGCAACTTTTTAGTGAGTCCTTCAGACCGTCTTTAAAATATTTCTTTGGGTGCCCTCTCTCGCGCCATCCCTCTCTCAGCTCGCCGTAGAGAAGCTTCTTTGGGAGCCGCTAGTCTGACATACGGACGAGGTGTCCGGCTCATCCTAGTCGTGCTTTTTCTAGCAGTGCATGGTTGCTGGGCATGTTAGCCCTCGAGAGAACCTCGATGTCACTGACACGATCTTGCCATCGGATGTGGGATATTCGCCTCAGGCAACCTGTGTGGAAGTGGTTAACCTCCTTGCATGTCCAGAGTATACAGTCCAGCTTTCGCAAGCGCATAGTAGGGTTGGAATGATGGTTGCACGGTAGACTTTGAGTTTGGTCTTGACGCTGATGCCACTAAATGATATTGACATACATATGCACATACAGATGCCCACACAGACAAACGGACATACACATAAAAACATACGTACACATATATATACAATCAAATGTCCGTGTACACATGAGTACACAGACCTTCTATGCGAAATGCAGAGCGCCAAACGCTACCAGGGAGGGAAAAAAACCGCTTTATAAACAACACTAAAAACATCTCTAAAGGCCTTCAGCTTAAACTTTGAAACTTGGGAGGATGCTGCGAAAGACCGTACAACCTGGCGCACAGCTTTTGCAGAAGTGCAGCATCATCCAGGACGTCCATGTTGGGATGTTGTTGGTGTTGGGGGTGTTGTTGATGTTGGGGTGTTGTTGGTGTTTGGGTGTTGTTGGTGTTGGGGTGTTGTTGGTGTTGGGGTGTTGTTGGTATTGGGGTGTTGTTGGTGTTGGGGTGTTGTTGGTATTGGGGTGTTGGGGTGGTGTTGGTGTTGGGGTGTTGTTGGTATTGGGGTGTTGGGGTGTTGTTGGTGTTGGGGTATTGGGGTGTTGTTGGTGTTGGGGTGTTGTTGGTATTGGGGTGTTGGTGTGTTGATGCAGCAGAACAGCGGAGACAGAATAGAAATACCCGTTAACGATCACCGTCTTGCGAAGTAAATATTCCATACCCTCGCTGTCTGCGATCTTGCAGATCCAATATCGGACTTGTTAGCCATTCCCGCACCCATCCAGTTGAAAAAAAAGTAGTTGAAAAGTTGAAAAAGAAGTAGTTAAAAAGTTGAAAAAAGTAATAGAAAAGTGGTAGTACAAGAAGTAGTAGAAGAAGTAGTAGTTAAGAAGTAGTAGAAGAAGTAGTAGAAGATGTAGTAGAAGAATTAGTAGAAGAAGTAGTAGAAGAAGTAGTAGAAGAAGTAGTAGAAGAAGTAGTAGTTAAGAAGTAGTAGAAGAAGTAGTAGAAGATGTAGTAGAAGAAGTAGTAGAAGAAGTAGTAGAAGAAGTAGTAGTTAAGAAGTAGTAGAAGAAGTAGTAGTTAAGAAGTAGTAGAAGAAGTAGTAGAAGAAGTAGTAGTTAAGAAGTAGTAGAAGAAGTAGTAGAAGAAGTAGTAGAAGAAGTAGTAGAAGAAGTAGTAGAAGAATTAGTAGAAGAAGTAGTAGAAGAAGTAGTAGTTAAGAAGTAGTAGAAGAAGTAGTTGAAGAAGTAGTAGAAGAAGTAGTAGAAGAAGTAGTAGAAGGAGTAGTAGAAGAAATAGTAGAAGAAGTAGTAGAAGAAGTAGTAGAAGAAGTAGTTGAAGAAGTAGTTGAAGAAGTAGTAGAAGAAGTAGTAGTTAAGAAGTAGTAGAAGAAGTAGTTGAAGAAGTAGTAGAAGAAGTAGTAGTTAAGAAGTAGTAGAAGAAGTAGTAGTTAAGAAGTAGTAGAAGAAGTAGTTGAAGAAGTAGTAGAAGAAGTAGTAGTTAAGAAGTAGTAGAAGAAGTAGTTGAAGAAGTAGTAGAAGAAGTAGTAGTTAAGAAGTAGTAGAAGAAGTAGTAGAAGAATTAGTAGAAGAAGTAGTAGAAGAAGTAGTAGTTAAGAAGTAGTAGAAGAAATAGTAGAAGAAGTAGTAGAAGAAGTAGTAGAAGAAGTAGTAGTTAAGAAGTAGTAGAAGAAGTAGTTGAAGAAGTAGTAGAAGAAGTAGTAGAAGAAGTAGTAGAAGAAGTAGTAGTTAAGAAGTAGTAGAAGAAGTAGTAGTTAAGAAGTAGTAGAAGAAGTAGTTGAAGAAGTAGTTGAAGAAGTAGTAGAAGAAGTAGTAGTTAAGAAGTAGTAGAAGAAGTAGTAGTTAAGAAGTAGTAGAAGAAGTAGTAGAAGAATTAGTAGAAGAAGTAGTAGAAGAAGTAGTAGTTAAGAAGTAGTAGAAGAAGTAGTTGAAGAAGTAGTAGAAGAAGTAGTAGAAGAAGTAGTAGTTAAGAAGTAGTAGAAGAAGTAGTAGTTAAGAAGTAGTAGAAGAAGTAGTTGAAGAAGTAGTTGAAGAAGTAGTAGAAGAAGTAGTAGTTAAGAAGTAGTAGAAGAAGTAGTAGTTAAGAAGTAGTAGAAGAAGTAGTAGAAGAATTAGTAGAAGAAGTAGTAGAAGAAGTAGTAGTTAAGAAGTAGTAGAAGAAATAGTAGAAGAAGTAGTAGAAGAAGTAGTAGTTAAGAAGTAGTAGAAGAAGTAGTTGAAGAAGTAGTAGAAGAAGTAGTAGTTAAGAAGTAGTAGAAGAAGTAGTAGAAGAATTAGTAGAAGAAGTAGTAGAAGAAGTAGTAGTTAAGAAGTAGTAGAAGAAATAGTAGAAGAAGTAGTAGAAGAAGTAGTAGTTAAGAAGTAGTAGAAGAAGTAGTTGAAGAAGTAGTAGAAGAAGTAGTAGAAGAAGTAGTAGAAGAAGTAGTAGTTAAGAAGTAGTAGAAGAAGTAGTTGAAGAAGTAGTAGAAGAAGTAGTAGTTAAGAAGTAGTAGAAGAAGTAGTTGAAGAAGTAGTTGAAGAAGTAGTAGAAGAAGTAGTAGTTAAGAAGTAGTAGAAGAAGTAGTAGTTAAGAAGTAGTAGAAGAAGTAGTAGAAGAATTAGTAGAAGAAGTAGTAGAAGAAGTAGTAGAAGAAGTAGTTAAGAAGTAGTAGAAGAAGTAGTTGAAGAAGTAGTTAAGAAGTAGTAGAAGAAGTAGTAGTTAAGAAGTAGTAGAAGAAGTAGTTGAAGAAGTAGTTGAAGAAGTAGTAGAAGAAGTAGTAGAAGAAGTAGTAGAAGAATTAGTAGAAGAAGTAGTAGAAGAATTAGTAGAAGAAGTAGTAGAAGAAGTAGTAGAAGAAGTAGTAGTTAAGAAGTAGTAGAAGAAGTAGTTGAAGAAGTAGTAGAAGAAGTAGTAGAAGAAGTAGTAGAAGAAGTAGTAGTTAAGAAGTAGTAGAAGAAGTAGTTGAAGAAGTAGTTGAAGAAGTAGTAGAAGAAGTAGTAGAAGAAGTAGTAGAAGAAGTAGTAGAAGAATTAGTAGAAGAAGTAGTAGAAGAATTAGTAGAAGAAGTAGTAGAAGAAGTAGTAGAAGAAATAGTAGAAGAAGTAGTAGAAGAAGTAGTAGAAGAAATAGTAGAAGAAGTAGTAGAAGAAGTAGTAGAAGAAGTAGTAGTTAAGAAGTAGTAGAAGAAGTAGTTAAGAAGTAGTAGAAGAAGTAGTTGAAGAAGTAGTTGAAGAAGTAGTAGAAGAAGTAGTAGTTAAGAAGTAGTAGAAGAAGTAGTAGTTAAGAAGTAGTAGAAGAAGTAGTAGAAAAATTAGTAGAGAAGACGTAGTAAAGAAGTAGTTTAAAAGATTAAAAAGAAGTAGTAGAGAAAGTAATAGAAAGTTGGTAACATAAGAACTACCAGATATAGTAGTAGATGAAGTAATAACATATGAAGTGGTAGAAGAAGTGGTAGATGAAGTAGAAGAAGAAGCAGTAACAGATGAAGTAGTAGATGAAGTAGTAAATTAAGTAGCAGAAGAAGATGTCATAGTAGAATAAGAAGAAATAGTAGCAGAAGTATTAGAATAGTATATAAATTAGTAGAAAAGTAGTAAAAAAAGTAGCAGATGAGAAAGAAAATGCAGAAGAAGTAGAAGAAGAAGTAGTTGAAAGTAGAAAAATAAGTAGTACACGAAGTAGTAAAAGAAGTAATATAAGAAATAGTAGAAAAGTGGTAGAAGAAGTAGTAGAAGAGGAAGTAGAAGAAACAGAAGAAGTGGTCGATGAAGTAGAATATGGGGATGTAGCAAAACAAGTAGTAGAAAAAGTAATTGAAGAAGTAGTAGATAATGTAGTAGTTGAAGAAATAGATGTAGTAAAAGACGAAATAGTAGATAAGGTAGTAGAGAATAGTAGAAGATGTAGTATTTTTAATCAGCAGAAGAAGAAGAAAAAGAAGTAGAAAAACAAATTATAGTAACGAAGAAGGGGAAAGAGAAGAAGAAGAAGAAGAAGAAGAAGAAGAAGAAGAAGAAGAAGAAGAAGACAAAGAAGCACAAAATGAAGAACAACAGAAACAACAAGTTTAAGAAGATGAAGAAAGTAAACGACGAATATGAAGGAATAGGAATAGAAGATAGAGGGAAAAACGAAGAAGCAGAAGGAGAACAAGAAAATGACGAAAATGGCATGGGAGAAGAAAAGGGAGAAAAAGAAAAAAAAAGGAGAAACGAAGAAGGAGATGAAGAAGAAGAAAAGAAGAAGAAGAAGAAGAAGGAGAAGAAGTAGAAGAAACATTTGTTTGAAGTAGAAAATCAAGAAAAAGTTGAAAAATTGTTGCCTGTTGTCACAAACTGCTCCAACCTTACCGGACTCAAAACTTACCCTCTCGAAAGATGGTTGCTTCTTTCTGAGAAATGTAATACAGGCAACGGTGTTGTTATTTTTGGAGGTCTTTCTCAAAATATTTTCTCCAGCTACCTCAACTGTTAGTGGGATGCTTAATATTCTTCTATAAACTGCTTATGGCTTTCGCTGAGCATCTGAATTATAATAGAGCGATCGGGGTGTCTAGTTGTTCTGAATTTTCCTGTATATATTTTAGGGATGTCTAGCTCTGGTCTCAAGACGTTTAATTTTTCTCACGGTGAGACAGCAGGGGAGGAATCAAGGAAGAGTTAACTGCACGAAGGGCACCAACTGACAGATTTTTCCATGCAATAAACAGATTATTCCTCACCAAAAGAGAAATACACAGGAAAACAAAGGTGGATGTATACCGCTCGACCTATGTGCCTGTCCTGACATATGGATGTGAGTCATGGGCAATGACTACAGCCCAAGAAAGGCAAATGCAAACTTCAGAAATGAGGTATCTAAGAAAGACGGTTTAGGGGACGAAAAGGGACAAGATCCGTAACCAGACAATACATAGCAATCTCGAAGTCCAACCAATGCAGACACGAGTGGAGCAGTCCCAACTACAGTGGTTTGGCCATGTCTGTAGAATGGAAGAAGATCGGATAATAGGCGGTCATGGGAGATAAAACGTCAAGGACGCAGACCCGCAGGACCTTCCCAAAGTACGTTGGGAAGACAACATACGACAGTCCCTAAGTGATCGAGGGCTGGATTGGAAAGAGGCTTGGAAAAAGACGGCGGAATGAACACCTCTACACCTGACGGTGGAAGAGGGGCGACTAAGTTAGACAAGTTGGTCTCGATATGTCTAGGTGGAATCATGGAGTCCGGTATGTCTTGAAATCTCTAGTTTATGATGGGTGTCTAATTGGTCTCTTGATGTCTAGTTGGTATTGGTTTGTGTGTTGGCGTTTATGTGTCTGTCTAGTTTGAGTCAGAGTGCCTTGTTGGTGTCGATGTGTCCATAAAGAAAAGGTTTGTCATTTAGTGGTTACGCTGAGGTCGAGGTCTTAGAAGGAAGTTGTTAGAGACTTGAGTAAAGGTTTGTCCTATAGTAGTTAGACTGATGACGGGGAAGGAAGTTGTTAGAGAATTGAGTAAAATGTTGGTCTTATAGTAGTTACACTAATGTCGGGGAAAGAAATTGTTAGAGACTTCAGTGAATATAATGTTTGTCTTATAGTAGTTACACTAATGTAGGGGAAAGAAATTGTTAGAGACTTCAGTGAATATAATGTTTGTCTTATAGTAGTTACACTAATGTCGGGGAAAGAAATTGTTAGAGACTTCAGTGAATATAATGTTGGTCTTACAGTAGTTACACTAATGTCGGGGAAAGAAATTGTTAGAGACTTCAGTGAATATAATGTTTGTCTTATAGTAGTTACACTAATGTCGGGGAAAGAAATTGTTAGAGACTTCAGTGAATATAATGTTTGTCTTATAGTAGTTAATACTGTACGGGAAATGATGTTGTTAGACCAGTACAGGTTTGTTACATAATAGTAACACTACTGTTGGGAAATGATGTTGTTTTAGATGTAAGTATATCGAAGCACATCTTGTATTTGGCAGTGTAACCTTCCCATTTCCCAGCTACATTTTTTGGTCTCTAGCCGCATGCCAGGTACCCATTTACAGCTCGATCGACTGAAGCCCGATGCATATACGAGTTGAGCCGCTTGCTTGAACCGTGAAAAAAGAGAGTTCTCGAACACTTTTCTAATCTGGAGATATGTATTGCTGGTGTTGGGATGTTGTTGGTGTTGGGGGTGTTGTTGGTGTTGGGGTGTTGTTGGTGTTGGGGTGTTGTTGGTGTTGGGGTGTTGTTGGTGTTGGGGTGTTGTTGGTAATGGGGTGTTGGGGTGTTGTTGGTGTTGGGGTGTTGTTGGTATTGGGGTGTTGGGGTGGTGTTGGTGTTGGGGTGTTGTTGGTATTGGGGTGTTGGGGTGTTGTTGGTGTTGGGGTGTTGTTGGTGTTGGGGTCTTGTTGGTATTGGGGTGTTGGGGTGTTGTTGGTGTTTGGGTGTTGTTGGTGTTGGGGTGTTGTTGGTGTTCGAGTGTTGTTGGTGTTGGGGTGTTGTTGGTGTTGGAGTGTTGTTGGTGTTGGGGTGTTGTTGGTGTTGGGGGGGGGGTGTTGTTGGTGTTGGGGTGTTGTTGGTGTTGGGGTGTTGTTGGTGTTGGGGTGTTGTTGGTGTTTGGGTGTTGTTGCTATTGGGGTGTTGGGGTGTTGTTGGTGTTGGGGTGTTGTTGGTGTTGGGGTGTTGTTGGTATTGGGGTGTTGGGGTGTTGTTGGTGTTTGGGTGTTGTTGGTGTTGGGGTGTTGTTGGTGTTCGAGTGTTGTTGGTGTTGTTGGTGTTGGGGTGTTGTTGGTGTTGGAGTGTTGTTGGTGTTGGGGTGTTGTTGGTGTTGGGGTGTTGTTGGTGTTGGAGTGTTGTTGGTGTTGGGGTGTTGTTGGTATTGGGGTGTTGGGGTGTTGTTGGTGTTTGGGTGTTGTTGGTGTTGGGGTGTTGTTGGTGTTGGGGTGTTGTTGGTGTTCGGGTGTTGTTGGTGTTGGGGTGTTGGGGTGTTGTTGGTGTTGGGGTGTTGTTGGTGTTGGGGTGTTGTTGGTGTTGGGGTGCTGTTGGAGTTGGGGTGTTGTTAGTGTTGTGGTGTTGTGGTGCTGGGGTGTTGTTGGTGTTGGAGTTTTGTTGGTGTTGGGGTGTTGTTAGTATTGGGGTGTTGGGGTGTTGTTGGTGTTCGGGCTTTGTTGGTATTGGGGTGTTGTGGTTTTGGGGTGTTGTTGGTGTTGGGATTTTGGGGTGTTTTTGGTGTTTGGGTGTTGTTGGTGTTGGGGTGTTGTTGGTGTTGGGGTGTTTTTTGGTGTTGGGGTGTTGTTGGTGTTGGGGTTTTGTTGGTGTTGTGGTGTTGGGGTGTTGGCGTGTTGTTTGTGTTTGGGTGTTGTTAGTGTTGGGGTGTTGTTGGTGTTGGGGTGTTGTTGGTGTTGGGGTGTTGTTGGTGTTGGGGTGTTGTTGGTGTTGGGGTGTTGTTAGTGTTGGGTTGGTGTTGGTGTTGGAGTTAGGGTATTGTTGATGTTGGGGTGTTGTTGGTGTTGGGTTTTTGTTGGTGTTGCGGTGTTGTTGGTGTTGGGATGTTGTTGGTATTGTGGTGTCTTGTTACTGGCGGGGTATCTTGTTGGTCTGGAGGTGTCTTGTTGATGTTGGGGTGTATTGCTATAATTGGGGTGTCTGGTTGGTGTAGGGGTGTCTTGTTACTGGTAAGGTGTCTTGTTGGTCTTGAGGTGTCTTGTTGATGTTAGGGTGTATTGCTATAATTGGGGTGTCCTGTTGATGTTGGGGTGTCTTGTTGATGTTGGAATGTATTGTTGGTGTTCGGGTGTCTTGTTGGTCTTAGGGTGTCTTGTTGATATTGGCGTATCTTGTTGGTCTTGGGGTGTCTTGTTGGTATTGGGGTCTCTTGTTGGTGTTGGGATGTCTTGTTGGTCTTTGGGTGTCTTGTTGGTGTTGGGGTGTCTTGTTGGTGTTGGGGTGTCTTGTTGGTGTTGGGGTGTCTTGTTGGTGTTGGGGTGTCTTGTTGGTGTTGAGGTGGCTTGTTGGGCTTGGGGTGTCTAGTTGGTCTTGAGGTGTCTTGTTGGTCTTGGGGTGTCTTGTTGGTCTTGGGGTGTCTTGTTGGTCTTGGGGTGTCTTGTTGGTCTTTGGGTGTCTTGTTGGTGTTGGGGTGTCTTGTTGGTGTTGGGGTGTCTTGTTGGTCTTTAGGTGTCTTGTTGGTGTTGGGTTGTCTTGTTGGTGTTGGGGTGTCTTGTTGGTATTGGGGTGTCTTGTTGGTGTTGGGGTGTCTTGTTGGTCTTGGGTTGTCTTGTTGGTGTTGAGGTGGCTTGTTGGTCTTGGGGTGTCTAGTTGGTGTTGAGGTGTCTTGTTGGTCTTGGGGTGTCTTGTTGGTCTTGGGGTGTCGTGTTGGTCTTGGGGTGTCTTGTTGGTGTTGGGTTGTCTTGTTGGTCTTATGGTGTCTTGTTGGTCTTGGGGTGTCTTGTTGGTGTTGGGGTGTCCTGTTGGTGTTTGGGTGTCTTGTCGGTGTTGGGGTGTTTTGTTTATGTTGATGTGTCTTGTTGGTGTTCGGGTGTCTTGTCGGTGTTGGAGTGTCTTTTTGGGGTTGGGGTGTCTTGTTGGTCTTGGGGTGTCTTGTTGATGTTGGGGTGTCTTGTTGGTGTTGGGGTGTCTTGTTGGTGTTGGGCTGTCTTTTTGGTCTTAGGGTGTCTTGTTGATGTTGGGATGTCTTTTTGATGTTGGGGTATCTAGTTGGTGTTGGGGTGTCCTGTTGGTGTTGGGGTGTCTAGTTGGTGTTGGGGTATCTAGTTGGTCTTTGGGTGTCTTGTTGGTCTTGAGTTGTCTTGTTGGTCTAGGGGTGACTTGTTGGTATTGGAGTGTCTTGTTGGTCTTGGTGTGTCTTGTTGGTGTTGGGGTGTCTTGTTGGTCTTTTGGTGTCTTGTTGGTGTTTGGGTGTCTTGTTGGTGTTGGGGTGTCTTGTTGGTGTTGGGGTGTCTTGTTGGTTTTTGGGTGTCTTGTTGGTCATGGGGTGTCTGGTTGGTGTTGCGCTATCTTGTTGGTGTTGGGGTGTCTTGTTGGTGTTGGGGTGTCTTGTTGGTCTTGGGGTGTCTTGTTGGCGTTGGGGTGTCTTGTTGGTGTTGGGGTGTTTTGTTGGTCTTTGGGTGTTATGTTGGTCTTGGGGTGTCTTGTGGTTCTGGAGTATCTTGTTGCTGTTGGGGTGTCTTGTTGGTGTTGGGGTGTCTTGTTGGTCTTTGGGTGTCTTGTTGGTCTTGGATTGTCTTGTTTGTGTTGGGGTGTCTTGTTGGTCTTGGGGTGTCTTGTTGGTCTTTGGGTGTCTTGTTGGTGTTGGGGTGTCTTGTTGGTGTTGGGGTGTCTTGTTGGTCTTTGGGTGTCTTGTTGGTGTTGGGTTGTCTTGTTGGTGTTGGGGTGTCTTGTTGGTATTGGGGTGTCTTGTTGGTGTTGGGGTGTCTTGTTGGTCTTGGGGTGTCTTGTTGGTGTTGAGGTGGCTTGTTGGTCTTGGGGTGTCTAGTTGGTGTTGAGGTGTCTTGTTGGTCTTGGGGTGTCTTGTTGGTCTTGGGGTGTCGTGTTGGTCTTGGGGTGTCTTGTTGGTGTTGGGGTGTCTTGTTGGTCTTATGGTGTCTTGTTGGTCTTGGGGTGTCTTGTTGGTGTTGGGGTGTCCTGTTGGTGTTTGGGTGTCTTGTCGGTGTTGGGGTGTTTTGTTTATGTTGATGTGTCTTGTTGGTGTTCGGGTGTCTTGTCGGTGTTGAAGTGTCTTTTTAGGGTTGGGGTGTCTTGTTGGTCTTGGGGTGTCTTGTTGATGTTGGGGTGTCTTGTTGGTGTTGGGGTGTCTTGTTGGTGTTGGGCTGTCTTTTTGGTCTTAGGGTGTCTTGTTGATGTTGGGGTGTCTTTTTGATGTTGGGGTATCTAGTTGGTGTTGGGGTGTCCTGTTGGTGTTGGGGTGTCTAGTTGGTGTTGGGGTATCTAGTTGGTCTTTGGGTGTCTTGTTGGTCTTGAGGTGTCTTGTTGGTCTAGGGGTGACTTGTTGGTATTGGAGTGTCTTGTTGGTCTTGGTGTGTCTTGTTGGTGTTGGGGTGTCTTGTTGGTCTTTTGGTGTCTTGTTGGTGTTTGGGTGTCTTGTTGGTGTTGGGGTGTCTTGTTGGTGTTGGGGTGTCTTGTTGGTTTTTGGGTGTCTTGTTGGTCATGGGGTGTCTGGTTGGTGTTGCGATATCTTGTTGGTGTTGGGGTGTCTTGTTGGTGTTGGGGTGTCTTGTTGGTCTTGGGGTGTCTTGTTGGCGTTGGGGTGTCTTGTTGGTGTTGGGGTGTTTTGTTGGTCTTTGGGTGTTATGTTGGTCTTGGGGTGTCTTGTGGTTCTGGAGTATCTTGTTGCTGTTGGGGTGTCTTGTTGGTGTTGGGGTGTCTTGTTGGTCTTTGGGTGTCTTGTTGGTCTTGGATTGTCTTGTTTGTGTTGGGGTGTCTTGTTGGTATTGGGGTGTCTTGTTGGTCTTGGGGTGTCTTGTTGGTGTTGGGGTGTCTTGTTGGTGTTAAGGTGTCTAGTTGGTCTTTGGGTGACTTGTTCGTCTGTGGGTGTCTTGTTAGTCTTGGAGTATCTTGTTGGTGTTGTGGGGTCTTGTTGGTGTTGGGGTGTCTTGGGGTGTCTTATTGGTGTTGGGGTGTCTTGTTGGTCTTTGGGTGTCTTGTTGGTCTTGTGGTGTCTTGTTTGTGTTGGGGTGTCTTGTTGGTGTTGGGGTGTCTTTGGGTGTCTTGTTGGTGTTGGGGTGTCTTGATGGTTTTGGAGTGTCTTGATGGTGTAGTGGTGTCTTGATGGTGTTAGGGTGTCTTGATGGTGTTGGGGTGTCTTGATGGTGTTGGGGTTTCTTGATGGTGGTGCGATGTCTATGTGGTGTCGGGGCGTGTAGTTGGTCTCGGATTGTCTAGTTGGTCTCGGTGTGTCAAGTTTGTGTCGTGGTGTCTAGTTGGTCTCGAGACGTCTAGTTGGTGTCGGGGCGTCTAGATGATCACGCTGTGTCAAGTTTATGTCGGGGGTATAGTTGGTCTCGGTGCGCTTAGTTGGTCTCGGGGGCGTCCATTTTGTGTTGGGGTTTCCAGTTGTGCTCGGAGTGTCTAGTTGTGATCTCGGAGCGTCTATTTTGCGGGAGGTTATCTAGTTGGTGTCGAGGTTTCTAGTTGGTGTTGGGGTTTCTAGTTAACCTTGCAGTGTCAAGTTTGTGTTGTTGTGTCTAGTTGGTCTCCGAACGTCTATTCTGTGTGCGAGTGTCTAGTTGGTTACGGACGTCATGTTTGTGTCAGTGTGTTAACTTGTATCCGGCTGTCTATTTTGTGCGGCGTGTCTAGTTGGTCTCCACGTCTATTTTGTGTCGATGTGTCTAGTTGTGTCGGAGTGTCTAGCTGCTCTCGGGTCGTCTAGTTGGTCTCTAAACGTCTATTCTGTTTCCGAGTGTCTAGCTTGTGTCGGGGTGTCTATTTGGTCTCGGATAGTCTCGTTGGTCTGGGGACGTCTAGTTTGTCTCAGGTATCATGTTTTTGGTGTCAGGTTTGTGTCGGGATATCTAGTTGTTGTCGAGACGTCTAGTTTGTGTCTGAGTGTTTCGTTATTTTCGATACGTTTAGTATGTGTCGGGTGTCTAGTTTGTCTTGATATGTCTAGTTTATTACGTGGGTTTCTAGTTTGTGTCGGGATGTCTAGTTGGTCTCGAGACCTCTAGTTGGTCTCTGGACGTCTATTTTGTGTTGGGTTATCTAGTTGGTGTCCGGCTGTCCAGTTGGTCTCGGGACGTCTAGTTTCTGTCGGAGTGTCTAGTTCGTCTCGAGGCGTCCAGTTGGTCTCGTGACGTCTATTTTGTGTGGAGGTTTCTAGTTGGTCTCGAAGCGCCAAATTTGTGTGGAGGTGTCTAGTGGGTCTCATAGCACCTAGTTTGTGTGGAGGTGTCTAGTGGGTCTCGAAGCCCCAAGTTTGTGTGGAGGTTTCTAGTTGGTCTCGGAGCCCTAAGTTTGTGTCAGTTGGTCACATGATGTCAAGATTGATCACTCACTGAGAGCAATGCCCGCCTCTTGTCTTGACTGTACACTCTGCCAGACTGACATTAGTCCATCTTTTGATGTTTCTCGTCACTGACATCGCTGACAGCTTCTTTTTCTCGGACCTTCAACTTTCCCTTTCAGTATTTTCAACGAAATTTCGTGTCTTGTATGTCCAAAATGTGTGACTTTCTTGATTTTAATGTATCTCAATAGTCTTTTAGTCATAACTTGGTGACTACGTCCTGATATAACCCAAAGGACTACGGTCTAGGGTGGAAAAGTGCATGCCTTCGCCAGTAGAATCCAGAAAGGCAATCTGTACATTAAACCAAATACTCTGACCAGGAAATTGCTATTTGTTTGTTTCTCTTTCCACGAAATGGGACACATTCTTCTGCATCGCCTCATTTCGAGGGCCTCTGTTACAATCTATACAAACAGGTGATACACAAAGTGGTGAGGTGACCGAGGATCCACAAATTGCACTACAGCCAGCATTAACCCGGTGCTCATTCTCAATTATTCCTCAGGATGAGAAACGTTGAGAGCCAATGTAACAGACGAATAAAGAAAGTCCTCAAGGATATATAAATCAAATACAAGTGATATTAATAGCAATAATAGCAACAACAACTGTGTCTACTGGAATGTTGCCATAACTGGGATCGAACTCTGCAACTTTTCTATGAGCTAGAAGTGAGCGCTCTATTTGCGTCAATGATTCTAATGCGATCTTAAAAGTTTGCTCAATGAATGTTGCCACCATTCTTCTTCTTCTTCTTCGTTCGTTCTCAATCTCCCACTACCAAACCCTGAAAGGGCTTAAGTAGCATAATGTAGTCCAGAGAACGGAATGCGTTGTGTCGTAGTTTGCGGCTTGGCTGCGATATTTGCACCTTTCGGTCCAACACGTCCAACTTCAGCAAGCAATTTTTGAGTTCCGGGTTAGCATTCACTCTTCGATCCCTTATCCTTTGCCAGTCTGCCTGCTGCAGCCTGTTATCTAGGATCACCGCGTGGAGGTGTAGAAGGGTCTTTGCAGCTCTGGTTCGCTGGCCCTGACGCGAGCAAGTCAGATATGGGTCGCTGACCGCTGCAGCTCATGCGCTGCTCAGTATCTTGATCCCGCCCCCATTCATTTCAGCTCATTTCATCCCATGACCTCTTGAGATCGTTGGGGCACTCCTGGTGACACCTCCACAATTCGGCGGATTTCCCTCTCTATTTCCGTTTGCCGTTTTGTGCCTCCTCTAGTCGAAGGTAAGTCCATTCATTGATTTTGTCTTCCCATCGTTTTCTCGGACGTCATCGCCGTCGCTTGCACTGTAGTATGGTATTTGCAAGTCCATTGGGCCTCGAGCTTTCGCCTTTTGATCATTGTGAGGAGGTCGTCGTACAGTCCACTTGCATTCTCGATTCTTCGTCGTACCTCATAATCTGTGATACGATCTTTGTAGGTGACAATTAAGAGTCTTCTAAAACATCTCATCTCCATGGCCTGGATTCTTCTATGGAGAGCTGCTGTAAATATCCATGTTGTGCAGGCGTAGAAACATATCGAGTGATCCCGAGTTGTCTGTCATGGTCTTTGTGTATGGGGGGTGTCTGTGGCGAAGTGGTCAAGACGTTTGCCTCGTGTTCAGACGGTCGGGGTTCGAATTCGAGCCGCGACGGTCGGTCCATGATGTCAATTGTTTTTTGAGATCCCTGAGCTCATCGCTGTAGCTACGGAGTTCGCGCTTTGTGCAATGCTGTCGACAGATGGCCCTCGCTTAAAGTTTTTTGTTGTTGTTTGTTTTGTTTTGTTTTTGTGTATGACAAGGACAAGAATAGCACCACTGTCTCACAGAGAGCATGTCGTAAGTGGCGACTAGCTGTATGACATGGCATAACGTCGGCCATTGTTAGGTGGTTTGTTTAGAGCAGCATAGATGGTGCCTAACAGAATGCTCTAGTGTTTGAGTCTATTAAGATGAACTCCCACATCAGTTAACCACCCAACATAGCGGAATATTTTGCTGCTCAAGCTTAGCCCGCTAAGCAGGAAATCCTTCTCTCGGCTACATCCAGCTCATACCACAGCTGGGACTCGCACATGGGCTCTGCTTCTGTATAAGTACAGTTCGACTAAGAACTAATAGGAATATCGAAATAACCGGTGAGCGCATCAGTCTGACCTTAATGGCAAGGGCGGGTGGTTTATCAGTCGCGGAATCGTCTCCGTGATGTCGTGGTAGACACTCCATTGTATGAGGCCCCATCTTGTTTAAGATGTGGAGTGACCCCTTTATCTTCGATCCTGCTTTACTTTCTCTACCAGTAAACACGGTTACCATTTACAACTGGGTTGACGGGCGCGGGCCAGTACTTGGAATTTGATCTAGAATATAACTTAACCTAACGTTTTTATACTGGTTTAGAAGACCCTGCAGAGTCTGTATACAACCAGTTACATTTACATCCCCTTGCTCTAAAAGCTATGCGCATCCAGTTTATTCTTAAATGCATTAACTGTCCCTGCCTCCACTACCTCCCCTGGCAATGCATTCCAAGCAGACACCACTCTCTGACTAAAAAAATATTTCCTAATATCTAACCTAGACCTCTCTTTAGTCAGCTTGTAGCTATGCCCTCGTGTTATTGTAGGTGGCTGTATTTAAAAAAACTGTTTATAGTCTAATTTATCGATTCCTCTGATCATCTTATAAACCTGTATTAAGTCACCACGAATTCTTCTCTCTTCGAGACACTGTAGGCCGGTTTTTCTGAGTCGTTCCTCATAACTGTAATTCTGGAATCCCACTCTCATCTTTGTCGCTCTTGTTTGTATTCTTTCTAGCATGTTTATGTCCCCTCTATGATAAGGACTCCACACCTGTACACAGTACTCCAATCTAGGTCTAACTAAAGCTTTATACAGTTTGACGATCACTTCCTTGCTCCTATGTTTAATATTTCTTTTTATCATACCTAACATTGCATTTGCCCTTTTCACTGCTACCTTAACTTGCTCACTCACCTTTCCTGTATGATCTATTATAACCTCTAGGTCCCTTTCCTTATTTATCTTTCTAATATTGTATGTGCCGTGAATAGCGAGTGCTCCACCGTAGTGCCTTCAACATACGAAGGTGTTGTTTTTGTTAATGTCCCTCGTACTTAAGTATGATATTCTTAACAATTTTCATTGTGACGGGTTGCAGTGGCTCTCCTAATATCCCGTTGGGTACTTGAAGGTCGACCTAGGTTCTCCTGGTTGTAGTGCAATGCGAGGCTGCTTAGAAAGATCATCAAGATAGGGATCACATTGTCGATCACCACCTCATCAGCCACTCGCCTGAGAGATCTAGAGAGTCAGGTGAGGTCTTGGTCAGTATGTTTCACCTGACCCTGACTAACATAGTCTGATAATGTTGTTATGTAATGGCCACATTGAGTAAATTTAGTCTTATGTGCGCCCTGAACAGGGCGTTAAGTGGCGTGTGGTATTACCTTTCCTCAAAACCTCTAGGGTGCTGTTGAAGGTGGACCGGGGTCATCAAGATGGATGTGCTATGTTTCGTTTCATCTGCATGACGCTCACAACTACGGGGATCACGTCGATCCAGAACTCGTCAACCATAGTGCCTTGAAAACATCAAGTTTCCAGGGAACGCTACACGGATGAGATATAAATAGTCTTTGTTAGTATGTTGAGCCTGACCGTGACGGAACGTCCTGGTCAGTATGTTGTGCCTGACCCTGACTTGACGTCCTGGCCAGTATGTTGTGCCTAACCATGACTTGACGTCCTGGCCAGTATGTTGTGCCTGACCTTGACATAACGTCCTGGTCAGTATGTTGTGCCTGACCCTGACTTGACATCCTGGTCAGTATGTTGTGCCTGACCCTGACATGACGTCCTGGCCAGTATGTTGTGCCTGACCCTGACTTGACGTCCTGGCCAGTATGTTGTGCCTGACCTTGACATGACGTCCTCGTCAGTATGTTGTGCCTGACCCTGACTTGACGTCCTGGCCAGTATGTTGTGCCTGATACTGACATGACGTCCTGGTCAGTATGTTGTGCCTGACCCTGACTTGACGTCCTGGTCAGTATGTTGTGCCTGACCCTGACATGACGTCCTGGCCAGTATGTTGTGCCTGACCTTGACACTACGTCCCGGTGAGTATGTTGTGCCTGACCCTGACACGACGTCGTGGTCAGTATGTTGTGACTGATCCTGACGCGACGTACTGGTCAGTATATTGTCTCTGCTCAGTTATATTCTGCTTGACCGTTCTACCGTCTCAGTTCCCCAACAAGTCTGATCAGTACGTTTTGCCTGGCCAGACATACGTATCCACTTCCCCCAGTCACACTTCAGAATCACAGTCCCCACCACAGCCTCGCCTTACTCTTAACAACAATAAATTGATAATCTACTGAAAGAGCCCCCCTCGCTACTCTCTGCGGTACGCGTTCAAACTTCACCCTGGCCTCATGTTCTCTCCTACAGGTAAAACTTTCCCTTGTCTATCCCCGCCGGAAACCCGTCTTCAACCTCTCGTTTCACACGCCGGCAGTTCCCAGATCCTGGCCGAGTCCGCTGGCAGGCCCCTTATACGCCCCGCCCCCGTTGGCCGGATTTGAACTGCGTATCGCGGTCTTACAATTCACGCCACAGGACTAGTATTTGTTGTTAGCGATAAGCTTTAAAAAGACAAAAGTTTCGTATTCGAAGGGATGTCCGCATTCGGTCCTGGATTCATTCTTTCAACCCACAACGGTTTCATTAGCGTTTGCTCCTTTACTGAACAGTGTGAAGATTAGACAGAGCAGTTACCGAAACAATATTTACGGTCATTTTCTTAGTATCGTTGTCGTCACTGATTTACTGAAATTTTTACAGCTAAGATTTCTGTAAAGAAGTTAAAGATTTCAGATCGCTCTGTTGACTACTAAAAAAACAAATATATACATAAATATCTTTATCTAATACGTATTACTTTAACCAAAAATACTTAGTATTAGAAACTATGCGTGACTGTTCTTAAAAGTAGGATTAATCGTTTGAGAATATATATTAAGGTGAATTACACTTTTAATGTTTTCGGTGAATGGAAAGACGATGGTTCAGAAGGCTTCAAACGCATCCCTGGGGTGACGATCTTTAGTAAATGGCTTGGATTTGTCGAGTATGACGTCACTGAAGAACACGGTTCACGCCTGGATTATCTTCAACCCGTGCTGATTGTGTTGTGACCTTCAGTTGGCTCTGTCGTGCCAGCAACGCCACATTTCAGATTGTAAACAGCGCTGGTACTTACTGCGTGAATGCGTGTGTTTATTTTCTAACTAACAGGGTATATATTCCATTCAATCAGGTAAGAGTTTACAGATATATAAATATATACACATACAGTCACACACACATACCAAAATGGGTGTGTGTGTTTATTTATTTGTAAATGCTTGCTTGTCTGCCCGACTACTTTACAGGCATGCATATATATAAATATATATATATATATATATATATATATATATTGTTTTGATAGTTCGTTGATCCTTACATTAACGTAGAATTGCTGTTGTGTTTGTTTCAGTTTGTATCAGCTTACCAAAACTAGATTTGATATCTTGTGACGAAGACCGGTTTGGCGAGGTGATTTGTCTTCTCTTTCTTCTTCTTCAGTCGTTCGTTCGTTCGTTCTCAAACTTTCGCTTTCAAGCTCTGATAAGGACTTTGCAATTAGCAGGATATTGTCAGGAGAACAGAATGCGTTACGTCGTAGTTTACAGCTTGACTGCGATATTTGCACCTTTCGGTCCGACACGTCCGACTTATGCAGACATTTTTGGTTACAGAGTTAGCTTTCCCTCGTTGATCCCTTGCAGTCTGTTAATCCAGAATCTGTGCGGTGAGATGTAGAAGGGTCTTGACAGCTCTGGTTCTCTGGACCTGAAGCTGGCAGTCACCTTTGGGTCGCTGACCACGCACTGCTCAGCATCTTGACCCCGATACGATTAGTAACATGGCGTACAATCTGAACTCAGAAGGTTCGATTTCACGAAACAGCAACGTTTTACCCCTATAGGTAGGAAGTGAACCCATTTGTAAAATACGTGAGGAAATCTGATACATTATATCATTAGGCACATGACACAGTGCAACCCACATTGACGTATCGTATGAAGACAGTCGAGTGAAGAAAATATCAAGTAATGGCACTACACGTGCATAAATCAAACGATAATAGTACCACTAGAACAGTGAGAACTGTCGTAAGAATTTAAATGATCCATCAATGCGACATTTCACCGAAATTGTGCATGGGGAGGGAAGAATATGGCCCCTCTAACGTTTGAAGGGTACAGTAAAATTGTGACTAAAGTTGGTTGTTTATGGAGTTAGCAATCTCGTCACGTGAAACAAAATGCTACAAAAACAACCATTAGCAATAAGCAGGAAAAAAAAACAAAGTGAAGAAATAATTATAAATTGGTATGGTCAGATATCGCACTGAGACGAAAACACACACGAAACCCGCGTTACGACGAATAGGTCTTCATCAGGGACAACGAACCACATTAGCAATAAGCGCGTATCAGTTCTTTGATACAGAACTGATTCGAGAGAACCAGCCACAGTCGGTGGTCGCTTCATTCATCATATAGAGATAATATGAGACGAGAAGGAACATTCATAATACATTTCTGCTTCCTTATCTTCTTTTTCTTATCTATTTCGTTTTCCTTATGTTCTTCTTCCTCTTTTTTTGTCCTCTGCTTTTTTATTTACTCCTTTACTCCTTCTTCTGTATCTTAGACTTGTTCCTCTTTATCTTCTACGTCTTTATTTGTGTTGTTGCCATTTTTCAGTTCATCTTCTTTATTTGCTTCTTCGTTATATTATTTTTCTACACTCATTGTTCATCTTCGTCTCCCTTTATCTGAATTTTCTTCCTTTTCTGTATCATCTTTTTCTTTCTTTCCTTATTCTTCTTCTTCGTCACTCCCTCTCCTTTTCTTCAGTGTTTTGTATTTATTGTTCCTCTTGTTCTTAGTCTGCTTCTGTATATTCCTCTTACTCCTCTCATCTTTCTTATTCCTCTTCTCACTTTTTTTCCTTCTTTCTTCTGCATCCTCTTCTTCCTCTTTTTCATCTTCTTCTTCTTCTACACTATTACGCAACTTATATAACCTAGGGCCCCCACTGAAAATTGCTCCTTACGGGAAACCTAGACTAAATCACATATTGTCCTCTTGCCGTAACAATGTATTCTACAAAATGATGTTGCTAACGTACATCACAGTTGTCATTAGTCGTCTACTGCGACATGCATGATGTGCAGTGGGTCTCTCCTTTTCTCTTTAGTAAGCTGACCTATGTACATATAGGAAGAATTATGTTAATATATTTCGCCGAACAAAAGGACATTTGACTAATGAATGAAAACACATGCCTGCGAATGGAATCAAGATGCTGAGCAGCGCATGAGCTGCAGCGGTTAGCCACCCTTAGCTGACTGCTAGCTTTAGGGCCAGCGAACCAGAGCTGTCAAGACCCTTCTACACCTCCACGTGGTGATCCTGGATAACAGGCTGTAACAGAGCAGACTGGCTAAGGAGAAAGGATCGAAAAGGGAATGCTAACCCGGTACTCAAAAAATGCTTGCTGAAGTCGGATGTGTTGGACCTAGTAAACTAGGATAAAACGCATTCAGTTCTCTGGACTACATTCTGCTACTTAAGTCATTTTCAGGGTTTGGTAGTGGGAGATTGAGAACGAAGAAGCCAAGCTATTTACCTGCGAATAATTTATTTGGTCTACTAATAATGCATTTGACCTACTAATAATACATTTGGCCTACTAATAATACATTTAGCCTACTAATAACACTTTTGGCCTACTAATAACACATTTGAATTACTAATAATACATTTAGCCCAAAGCAGTTCAAATCGATTCTCGTTATGTTCATTCCCGATGTAGACCATGTCTGTAGGTTATTTGTCTGTGCTAGTTAGCGAGAGATAACACTGTCCTTCTCTCGCGGTAGGATTGGCAGCCCAGCCGGCAGGTACACTCAGGTATTAGTTATCTGCTTCCAGGTAATCTCACCGGATACTATTTTTATCCCTCCTTGCTAGTCGTGTGGCAGGGACAACCAGTATTTGACCTTCGTTTCAGGGTGTTTGTTTTTGTTTAGATAAGATAATGCGTTCAAAATCAAATGTAAACAAGTTTGGGTCATTTCGGCATGGTCTCAACATACATAATTATTATTAAAATGAAGCCCGTCGCTCCAATTGGCGTTACAGAACTGACATTTGAGTGTCTTCTTCTTCCTCTTTTTCTTCTTCTTCTTAATTTAACGTTTTTATACTGGCTTAGAAGACTCTACAGTGTCTGTACACAACCAGTTTCTTGGAGGGTGTTTTGACTGATGTGCGAGTCCATCTTAAAAGACTCAATTACAAGAGCTAGGTAGACCCGCAGACAGTTAGGCTCCATCTATTGCTGATCTTAACAAACTACTTGGAGATAAGAACCAATAACTTAGGCAGATTTATAGATTGAAATGTATCCGGGCAGCAGCCGTCAAGTCTACTCTTTTCGATTTCCAACTGCCAAAAGATTTCGAACGTGCTCGCCACTGGCCACGCTAGTCCGATCTCACTACCCAGAGATCAGGGGCATTTTTACCAGAACGATAAACGGGAACAACACCCCAATCACCACCGGGATTCGATCCAGCGACCTCTGGCACTTGAGGCGGACACCCTACCTCGAGAGCATTTAGCCCTCTCATATACCTAATAGGCCTGCTCTACATCTATGTTTGTTTTCCTTTTACTTTGACTCTTCTATTTCTGTAAATATTCTAACTAGCTTATAAGTTGTTGATCCATTTATTTGTATAATGCATTTTGTCAATGTCAAACTTGGAGAGTGGAATTACAAAAAATGAAATTAGATATTTAAGAATAGTCAGTGACGTCACGAGCTGATAGTAAAGGAGAAATGTTGACATCATAAATATGTCGAAAACAATCGCTTGTGCTGTTATCAAGACAGCTCTGACAGACAGGGGTGATATATACGCCCGACAGGATATTCAAGTAGTTATTCTTGGCCCAGAAATTAGGGATGTCTTATATAGACCTAATTACTCTGGTTCGGAGAGAGTACAGTTGTGTGACAGAACAGCTGGATAAAACGTTCATTTAAAAGCAAAAGTATTTATAGATCATGTTAACACACAATTGTTGTACATTTTTCTGTCAGTGGCAACTGGAAAATTCTCAAGCAATTTCAGAGCGGGGGCAGAGGCATTGAAGGCTGCAGTAGAAGCAATGCTGACAGGCGGAAGTAATGAAAGCCAGATAGTCCTGTTTACAGATGCCATGTCCGTGGTTACAGCACTAAAAAGCCAGACAAATACTGAATTTAATGATTTAAGAGCAGTACTCTGTCAACTATGCCAGCAGTCCGCACCAAAAGAGTAGTGGTACAGTGGGTTCCATCCCACTGTAACATTCAAGGCAACGAGGATGCAGACAGACTGGCACAAGAAGGTGCAAGGTTACCACAACCAGATTCTATTGTGACCTACGAAGAGTCCAAAATGTTTATTAGGGCCAGATACATGACGAAATGGGAAACAGAGCAAACTGGCTATATAAAAAAAAAATATGCCTATTACCAGTTGAACAGAAGAGAACAGGTCGTGGTCTTCAGACTCCACACAGGCTACAACAGACTGAGGTACCATCTATTCAATAAACTGAAGATAGGTGGCACGGACGAATGCTCGTGTGGTACAGGGAAAATGACCACTGAACATCTGCTGCAAAATTGCCCGACGTACTAGGACCAGAGCAAGCACATGTGGCCATAACCAATGGCAACACTAGACAAGCTCTATGGCAGTGTCAACAGGCTCAGGATGACAGCTGCTTTCTTCGAACAAATTCAAGTTGACGTCTGACAGCGTAAGAAGAAGAAGAAGAAGAAGAAGAAGAAGAAGAAGAAGAAGTACATTTTTCTTGGCCAATGACACTATAGGGCGTGATGTGGCCAACATAACGTCGGCATCTTTTACTTTCACGCATGATTCTGGTACCCATTCTTTGAGGCTAGGTCGACCCCAGAAGCCATTTTGCGATCAGAGAAATCTGGCACCAACTGGGGACAAAACACCGATCGCTAGGATAGAAAGTCAGTGCTCTAACCACTGCGTTACCTCGATCCCCATTCGTTTAAAATGCGGTGGAGGATTTTGAGAATTTTTCTCAGTATCACCACTACTTCACGTACATAAATGGTTGGTAAAACTATTGTATCGCAGAACTATCGTAATAGAACATACTACAAACAGATGCAGACACTCATCAATATATTGACCAATACGTCCACATTACAAGCAGATACACACACTGGTCAAAACATCCTATCGCCAAAAAGACTACGGTAAGGGATGCAAAGGTGGTTTCCTTTGCCAGTAGAATCAAGGAAGACAAACCTTTAATTTTTAAAATCCCCCGAAAACAGCGATACGTTTGAATTAACATTCAAACGTATCGCTGTTTCCGGGGGATTTTAAAAATTATTGAGGTCTGGCTCAACAGCTGTCTCTGTCCATTTCCTAAACCCGGACAAGGACTCCACCATGTAAGTAGTTATAGGATATACACCTTACAGAATGGTATCGTCAATACGATCGGGTCCATAAGGTTGAGGTCACACTACGCACATGACTAGACAATGCTTACACCACGCTACATCATGTCTTCCCAGCTGAGCGATCAGGGTTCAATCCCCAGTTGGTGCCGGATTTTGTTCCGATCGAAACCCTACTCGTGTGGTCGACTCGGCCACATAAATTGGGTGCCAGAAACAAATATGGGTAGCAACTGCAGCCGGCGTGATGCTGACCACATCATTCACTATGTGCCGCCCATCACCAAATAATATGGGCCTAACACCATATGTCGCATACGCCGTGTGGCGGGAAACGTAATCTACACTTACATAATCATTGCATTCAGGCTCGGACACAACTTGTGAGGACGTCCCCACACACCATCATCATGAAGCAGATCATGGACATTAGTGGCGGTAAGCGGCCCTCCCCTAAATGACCATTCCTTGCTCGACTGCCCTCGCGCTTTCGAGATTGACCAAGCAGGAATTACTTTACTCACACTGAGTGCAGTCTGGTCCACGACTATTGATCGGCGACACGGTTGATTGTCAGCACCAGCCTTTGTTGCCGAGATGGATTACTTCTTCCGTGACAAAACGACCTAAACCCAAAAATAACAAGTCGCCGTCGTGCGGATTTGGCGGATTTGATGTTCATGAGGACGGCACTAGACCATGCCCACAACCAGTGCCTGTGCGCCTACCTCTTGAACTCCACAATACTCCCTGTAATGTCACAGAGGCTTGGTCACTTACAAAATAAATCAGACGTGTGTATATCAAGCGTGCTACGGGAACCATCAGTACAATCTTTGCATCGACAATCTTTGCTAAGAAATGATTGCACTCATGGGTCTGCATGGAATACAATAAAGTTGATTCTTAATAGATTATAACATATCAGGATTCACAATACAAAGGTTTGATCATCTCACGAGAACGCAAACTGATCAATACCAACTGCACGATTGCACAAGAAGAGCATCCTGCAAGATGCAAGGAAGGCCACATCACGGATGAATATATGCTGTAAGGGAATCTTACAACAAGTCTGCCAAAGGCCAACGCTCTTTCTGAGTCTCGGCGTTGGGGTTGCGCTCTGCAATCTGAGCACCTTGCGTGCTGTTAGCGCGCAAGGTGAAACAGTTCTATGCGAGCATCTCAAAGGAGGTGACATACTCATTCAAGGTTTTCAGAGATACGTTCAACGAGTCTCTGTAGCATTTGTTCTGTTCCCCTGATTAGCGTATACTTGCTGTAATCTCACCGTAAACAGCTGCTTAGATTGGCGCTCTTTGACCATGCAAACAACATGCCCATTCCATCGTATACGCAGAAGCGTATGGCCGTTCAACATGTTTGGCTTGCAAAGAAGTTCAGAGTTAAGCCCCTTGCCTGCAACCCGATCCTGACCAGCCTAGCTACTTTGCCCTGCTACCTGATTCTGACCAACCTAGACACGTTGCCCTGCCACCTGATCCTGACCAACCTAGGCACTTTGTACTGCCACCTGTTCTTGACCAACCTAGGCACTTTGTACTGCCACCTGATCCTGACCAACCTATGCACTTTGTACTGCCACCTGATCCTGACCAACCTAGGCACTTTGTACTGCCATCTGATCCTGACCAACCTAGGCACTTTGCCCTGCCACCTGATCCTGACCAACCTAGGCACTTTGTACTGCCACCTGATCCTGACCAGCCTAGGCACTATGTACTGCCACCTGATTCTGACCAACCTAGGCACTTTGTACTGCCACCTGATCCTGACCAACCTAGGCACTTTGTACTGCCACCTGATCTTGTCCAACCTAGGCACTTTGTACTGCCACCTGATCTTGACCAACCTAGGCACTTTGTACTGCTACCTGATACTGACCAACCTAGGCACTTTGTAATGCCACCTGATCCTGACAAAGCTAGGCACTTTGTACTGCCACCTGATCCTGACCAACCTAGGCACTTTGTACTGCCACCTAATCCTGGGCAGCCTTCGCAGACAGCTCTTTTGAAAATAATGTAACTCTCTGGCGTGTCTGCTATACGCTACCCATGTTTCGCAGGCATGCAGCAGAATTAACACCTCAGTATAATACACCTTTACCTTTGTGCGACACTGATGCCTTGTCGGTTCCAATAGGGAAATAAGAAGTAGCTACTGTAACCTATCAGACATGACACCAAAACATCATCGTCATGTAGCCACACACACACACAAAACCGTGAAACTGAACCACAGGCAACACTATAATGTGACATTAATAAGCAAACCGGCTCAGAAATAGACAGGCAGGCTTTGGACAATAGATCCTATGCAGCTGATAATAAAGGTAGAACGCGGTGTAAATTAGAACCCATCGCCTTTATATGGGATTCGTGGTCTATGAAAAGGCATTTGACAGATTGGGCAAAGAATCACTCTGGAGACACTAGGCCTCAGCCTCAGATAATCCAAATAGCCCACCAAGCTATCAAATGAAGAGCTTGACATGATGGATTACTTAATGAGCCCTTTCAGATAAGGGATGTGTGCGGCCTGGATGTTTCTCTTTCAGTTGGTTATTACTGAAATTCAGTTGAATCTGACATAACTGCTTGCTAATCTGGAATTTACCGGTGACTTGGCTCTCCCCAGAAATAACCGTAATCAAATTCAAAGTCGGATTTGTCAGACCCAAAGGTGCATATAAAGCAGTCATATCGTAAACTAGCGACACAACGCATTCCACTCATCGGACAGCATTCTGCAATTTGCAAAGCCCTTTTCAGGGCTTGGTAGCGGTAAATTGGCTTAGCTTCGTTCGTTCGTTCTCAATCTCCCTCTATCAAACGCTGAAAGGGCTTAAGTAGCAGAATGTAGTCCAGAGAACGGAATGCGTTATGTCGTAGTTTACATCTTGAATACGATATTTGCACCTTTCGGTCCAACACATCCGACTTCTGCAAGCATTTTCTGAGTACCGGGTTAGCATTCCTTTTTCGATCCCTTCTCCTTAGTCAGTCTGCCCTGCTACAGCCTGTTATCCAAAATCACCGCGTGGAGGTGTAGAAGGGTCTTGGCAGCTCTGGTTCGCTGGCCCTGGCGCTAGCAGTCATCTATGGGTCGCTGATCGCTCCAGCTCATGCGTTGCTCAGCATCTTGATCCCAGCGGGAAATTGAGAACAAAAGAAGAAGAAGAAGAAGAAAATGCAAAACACTATATGCATGCTTCCTGAAGGAACAAATAAATTGAGATTGAAAATTTAGTTAGTTGGCCCTCGCAAGCAATGATGGCACGAGCAGACGATGTTGCATTGCTGATGAAACTTGATCTGTATTTGAATTATATAACATCAACCTCACTTTCTGGTCCCGAGCCACGTTAGACAAATGGCAAGACATAAAGTCAAGGTGACTGGAGGTAACTCAGGATGTAGGCACTCTGGTCCCATCTACCATGATAAAAGGAGTCACTTGAAAACTTGCGGGATTCGATCGCGCAGTGTTTCTGTTCATCACTTTGAGAAGCGAGTTCCTTACCTCTTGACCATATCGACCCCAGAAGACAGTGCAGAGTCTGTAGACAACCAGTTTCATGTTCCAGTACTGTAGTTTTGTCACAAAGGGATCAGCGGACGATTGGGATATTAGAGCCACTCGAAGTCGCCCCAACGCAGGGAATATAGCGCTGAAGGTGTCAGGTCTGATGGATCTGAGGTATTCATTGAAAATACATAAAGATAAACCATTTACTATGATAATAAATACAACAAACAACAGCCAGCGTGTGCCGAGAGACACATTCTTACAAGATTTGTAATCATTCATGTATCTTAGCAGCAATACAGATACAATAGTAGGCACATATACAGACAATCACGGTGCTAGCACGGCTTAATATAATTTGGCAAGATAAACGGTTAGCCAAATGCACGAAAATCAGATTAATGCGTACATTAGTTCTGTCAATATTCCTCTATGCTTGTGAAACATTGACAATGACAGCTGACTTGCATCGGAGGATATATGCCTTGGAGATTAAATGTTTCAGAAGATTTCTGAACTTGACGTGCAAAGATCGAGTTAGAAATGAGGAAATACGAGAAAGAATTACACCAGCAATAGAGCCTTTTGAAGACTTCTTGGCAACTGTCAAAAGAAGGAAACTCGCTTGATGCGGTACCATATCGAGATAAAATGATCTTGCAAATACGATCTTGCACGCAAAGGTGCAAGACAGACGATGAAGTCCCCCACCCACCCCACCAACACAAAAAAGAGATGGGAGGACAACATAAAGGAATGGTTCAATTTCCTACCAGAGGAGAAACAGGCAGCGGCCAATGACAGAGTGGAAAATCGTCGAGTTGTGGGGATGTCTTCATGTGTGCCCCAACGACTTCACCAGTTACGGGATGACCTGATCTAACCTGACAGATACATATATCGAAATAACAATACAATTGCGAAAAGAGCTTTCATTGCACTGGCGAAATTATAGAAATCAAAATAAATTTAGCCCAACACCAAAATAAACTCTTTCCAATGAATAGTCAAAAGAAAAAGTTAAGATTTAATTTATACATCAATGTTTCAAATTGGGAATATGATCTTAGGTACAGATTGTTCTTGACCAACGCATACCATACTAGGGGTGATGTGGTCAACATCACACTGACCTTCTGTATTGTCCCAGACTTTTCTGGTATCCACTGTTTTTGGTTCGCACCCAGGAGCCGTTTTTGGAGAAAATCACGCACCGCGGACCGAAGCTAAATCGCTGGGTTTGAAAGCCAGTACTCTAACCACTGCGCTACGTTGGTTTCAAATTCCAATGTCAAGTCCGTTCTATTGTATGCCCTTGAAACACGGAGAACAAAAACAATGATAACGTAAAAGTTGCAAATGAGTCCCGCACATAATAACAAGATTGAACGAATGATAGAATCAGAAATGATGAAGTTGATGAAGAAATAGTGTGTGCACCAATCGAGGTATTCGAACCGCCTCTACTCACACCCTTCAGTATTCCCTGAAAAAGGATTCGCCACCTATGAGTCTGCCCAAAGTCCAGTGCTACTGACGATGATTATTAACAGACCAGACTGAAAAATTATGAAAATCTGCAGATTACCAAGAAGAGATACATTGAAAGACAAGAAGAAGACAAACAAGGGATCTTGTAACACCAACATTTCGTGTTTACAGTTACAACCTGCCATAACCAGTTACCAGCATGCCGAGGCATGTGCCGATATTTTGTTATGCGTTTCTGCATACCTGTGATCGTCTTTAGTTTGTGTGGGTATAATACCTTTGCGTGCCCATTTACACCAACCGTTTGGTTTCTTGGAAGCTTAAGGTTTCAAAGTTCACAAACCATCTTTTTCTTGTTTGCTATGGCTTCTTAAGTACATGTGTACGTGCAAATATTTACATGGACGCATATATATATATATATATATATATATATATATATATATATGTGTATATATATATATATATATATATATATATATATACGTAGGTGTGGGTGAATGGGCGTGGGTGTGGGTGGATGGGCTTATTTGCGTGGATGTGTGTGTGTGCAGGTGTGTATGTGTATGCATGGGCGCGCATATATAAGGAAACAGCTTTATTTCAAACCTCTCAGTGGGAGTCAACTCTGGTTTTTCATTTCTGTGATCTCTTTCTCTCACACTCTGATTCATTTAACTCTGTCAAACAATCACACTCTTAGACAACTCAGGGTGAGGCCCTTCCATTTGATTTGGTTTACCTCTTAGAGCGCACGAACTAGCATATGTGCATACAGATGCACACAGGCATCCAAGCACTGGTTAATACGTCCTGATATCACCTACAAGGCTGCAGCCTGGGATAGAATAGATAGGCAAACGCTTTACAAAAACCAAACAAAAAACAACTCCCAAAAAACATATTATTCCCCTGTAGAAGTTTTCAACAAATTTAGACTAAGACACGTCGATCAGCATTTTTCCAGTCCAGAGCAAGAACAGCTGAAAGTCATCATCTTCATGTAATAATAATAGCTGTCCATCGTTGTCGATGAGGACCGCCGACATCATCCTTGTCACAGATTACCCTGTTGGGTGTGGGTGCGCATGTGGCTGAACAGGCCAATGCGAGCACGAAAACATCTGCTACATATCGGGCACACGAGGTTTGTAGAAGCGGATGGTGTTCCCGCTGCTCGGTATTTCCGCGTCTCGCGTTTGCTCTGGGCTTTCACAACACGTTCGTCTTCACCGGCAGCTACACCCGATTTGACTGCGCTTCTCCAGTCAGATCTGTTTTGCGCAAGACATTCCCAGGTGTCGATGTCTATCTGGCAACTTGTTAGTGAGTCCTTCAGACCGTCTTTAAAACGTTTCTTTGGGCGCCCTCTCTCGCGCCATCCCTCTCTCAGCTCGCCGTAGAGAAGCCTCTTTGGGAGCCGCTCGTCTGACATACTGACGAGGTGTCCGGCCCATCCTAGTCGTGCTTTTTCTAGCAGTGCATGGATGCTGGGCATGTTAGCCCTCGAGAGAACCTCGATGTCAGTGACACGATGCCATCGGATGTGGAATATTCGCCTCAGGCAACCTGTGTGGAAGTGGTTTAACCTCCTTCCATGTCCAGAGTATACAGTCTAGCTTTCGCAAGCGTATAGTAGGGTTGGAATGATGGTTGCACTGTAGACTTTGAGTTTGGTCTTGACGCTGATGCCACGACGTGCCCAGACAATCGAGCGCATTCTACCAAAAGCTGTGCTGGCCTTTGCTATTGTGCTTGCCACCTCGTCGTCTAGGCTGACAGATCTCGACAGCGTGCTGCCCAGATATGTGAATTTGTCTACGGCATTCAACGTCTGCCCGCTGACTGTAGTCTCTGGTTTTGTGTACGGTATGCCTGGTGCTGGTTGGTACATGACCTCTTTTTTTTTGGCATTTATGGTCAGGCCAACATTTTTGCATGCGACAGAGAACTGGTCCATTCCAACCTGCATGTTCAGTTCTGAGTTGCTCATTAAAGCACAGTCGTCAGCAAATACAAGTTCCCTGATTATGTCGCCAGCCACTTTGGTTTTTGCCAAAACCAAAGGTCATCATCATGTAGCATGTCCTTTATAGAACGTCGCTCCCATCACAGTCTGTCTGAAAGAAACTCGTTCTCTTGCCAAAACTCCAGCCTCCGCCACAGTCGTACCCAGGCATTCCTGGATATCTTCGTGCCATCGTCTTCTTGGTCTACCCCTTCCTCTTTTTCCTGGCATCATATCTTCCATCGCTGTTCTCTCGAGACCGTTGTGTCTCTTGATGTGACCAAAGTATTTGCATTTTCTAGCAAATATAGAAATGATAAACCAGTTCTCCTCTATGCTCAACTCTTGCCGAATGTCTACATTTGTCTTTTCAGTTGAGAGTATGCGATCTATATTCCGCAGGGAGATTAAACGTATCGGTCGATAGATTTGATGGTCTAAATATGTTTGTGTGGCTCAAACTTTCTACAACATGTGGTAATCAGGCCTTAAATACAACCCTCCTTAATTCCCTCCTAAGACATGTCTAGCATGTTTTAATCTTTTATTCGCTTGGAAATGTATTGTAAATCTGCAATGTTATCTCTTGTATAAACTTCGGTGTATTTTGTAGTTCACATACAGGTCCATAGATTTTCTCTTCCAGTGCTGTTTCTAAGGGCAAATGGGTATGTCTCTTTTCATCATATTCGAGTCAAGTACTGTGCTGTCTGATGTACCTGTCCGCATGTACACATGGTCGAGTTGCCGATCTTCAATTTTGCGTACATGTGGCAGCGCAGTCGGTTGTGTCCTCTTCCGAGGCGCAACACACGTGTATGCTCGTGTCTGTTTATCTGGTGGTAATCGTGTTGTGTTAATGCTGCTGCCTTTCTGATTGATTTGATTATCCTTTTCGTTTGTTGGTACGTAACTGGCACATCTGGTTGCTCGTCTGCAGCACCTTCCATTGGCAGTCGATCTGCTCTCTCGTTTCCCGATATTTCACAATGAAAGGGAATCCACTCGCGAGCCAATCTTGTCCTGCTTACATAGTACAAACAGTAGAGCCTGTAGACCTGGCAGTTTCCCAGACTTCATTGTTTAGAGGAGTCGGTGTTGTGTCTGTCAGAAATACAAGTAACATTAATTAAGCAACATCAATTTGATTATAAAGTGCGTGGAAAAGTATGCACAACCTTAAATCTTATTTCATGATACAACATGTCTCTTTATCAATGTTTCATGGTGGGATTGGGACGGTCGAGCTGTATGCGGATGCCCAATATAGAGTACAACATGGCCGCCCCACAGTTGTCTTGTACCGTGGAAGAACTATCTATCTATCTATCTATCTATCTATCTATCTATCTATCTATCTATCTATCTATCTATCTATCTATCTATCTATCTATCTATCTATCTATCTATCTATCTATCTATCTATCTATCTATCTATCTATCTATCTATCTGTCTGTCTGTCTGTCTGTCTGTCTGTCTGTCTGTCTGTCTGTCTGTCTGTCTGTCTGTCTGTCTGTCTGTCTGTCTGTCTGTCTGTCTGTCTGTCTGTCTGTCTGTCTGTCTGTCTGTCTGTCTGTCTGTCCTGTCTGTCTGTCTGTCTGTCTGTCTGTCTGTCTGTCTGTCTGTCTGTCTGTCTGTCTGTCTGTCTGTCTGTCTGTCTGTCTGTCTGTCTGTCTGTCTGTCTGTCTGTCTGTCTGTCTGTCTGTCTGTCTGTCTGTCTGTCTGTCTGTCTGTCCGTCCGTCCGTCCGTCCGTCCGTCCGTCCGTCCGTCCGTCCGTCCGTCCGTCCGTCCGTCCGTCCGTCCGTCCGTCCGTCCGTCCGTCCGTCCGTCCGTCCGTCCGTCCGTCCGTCCGTCCGTCCGTCCGTCCGTCCGTCCGTCCGTCCGTCCGTCCATCCATCCATCCATCCATCCATCCATCCATCCATCCATCCATCCATCCATCCATCCATCCATCCATCCATCCATCCATCCATCCATCCATCCATCCATCCATCCATCCATCCATCCATCCATCCATCCATCCATCCATCCATCCATCCATCCATCCATCCATCCATCCATCCATCCATCCATCCATCCATCCATCCATCCATCCAATACCCACCCACCCACCCACCCACCCACCCAACCCACCCAACCCACCCACCCACCCAAACCCACCCACCCCTCCCTCCCTCCCTCCCTCCCTCCCTCCAATTGCAAGGTCTCTAATAACCACTACGGAACGAGACCGACACGATAATGGCGCCGCTTAAAACATGCACACCCACATAGAAAATGGTTACGCCACTGGCATTGCAAGACAGTTTGCAGCCAGGAATGCCATCGACAACATCCGATGACCTCAACGAACGGTTTAAGGAATCTAGGAACCTCGCGTTTAAACAGAGGATAGTCTGACGGCTCATGCCGATTAGATCTGGCTCTATCTTCGTCATTTCTGCCCGCTGGTAAAGGAACAGTTCTAACGTGTTCTCTGTCGGGCCTCAGATCTCTGGAATGTTCACGACTTGATTTACACCATGATGGCTTACACCAACGGCATGTTCTCTGCAAGGGATTTCCGCTTGCATACTGTTAAGAAAAATTGGTAGGGTATCTATGTGTTCCCATGTATGGTTACTCTTTGCTCTTGGACAACATGTCCATAGTTTGTTAAGTTGTTTTATATTGTTTTCTACATTTTCTTTGCGAAGCATGGAATCTTCAAGTACTATTCGAGTCCTTTTTTTTCTTTATTTCTTGCGTTCGCCTTATTTCTCTAATCCCCAAGGCGGTGTGCGTTGCACTGTGGTTTTTATTATGCGCATGTCATATTTTCGTATATTAGGATCGTATTTTCAAGACCGTTTGATCTCGATATATGGCCGTACCAAATTGAGTTTCCGTCTTATTCTTCTTCTTCGTTCGTTCTCAATCTTCCGCTACCAAGCCCTGAAAAGGGCTTTGCAAGGAGCAGAATGTAGTCCGGACCGGTATTAAGAGGTCTTCAAAAGGCCATAATGCTGTTTTAATTTTTTCTCGCGTTTCATCTGGGAACTGAAATGCTAGTCCAGTCAGGTACAAAATACGGAGCAGGACGTTACGTCTGGGTCAATACACTGACCAAAACCTCAACTCTTTCTAGCATCTCCTGGAAATAGGCTATTTTCAGGCAGCCTGGCTGACGAGATGTCGGTCGATGTGATCCCCGTAGTAGTGAGCGCCACGCAGATGAAGCCAAGCATAGCACAACCGCTTGGAGGACTGCGGTCCTCCTTAATCAGCATGATCGGGATGTGGGGAAAGCTATTACAACCCACCACTTAACGTCCTTTTCAGGGCGCACAAAAGAGTCAACTTTGTCATTGTGGACATTAAACAACAACAACAACAGGTATTTCCTCATTTGTAACTCGGTCTTTGAATTTGACGTTCAAAAGTCTTCGGAAACATCTCATCTCCAATGCCCGAATCCTCCTCTGCAGTTCAGCTGTAATTGTCCGTGTTTCACAAACATAGAGGAACATTGACAGGACCAATATACGCATTACTCTGATCTTGGTGCATATAGTAACCGTCTTATCTTGCCAGATTTTGTTAAGCCGTGCAAATACCGATATTGTCTGTGCTATTCTAGCCAACACTTCACCTTTTGATCCTTCATCACTGACAATTGAGCACAGATATTAAAATCCTTCGAGCACGTCGAGTTCTTGGCCATTATCTTTTACCCCACTGTTGCGACACTGTTATTGGAAACTAAAACGAAAATCTCCGCAGGAGTTTAAAAACAGAAGTTGGAAATGTAATCTAACATTTCATGCAGATGGTACATCTGCTATTAATAATTGGATTTTTTTGGTTTTTTTTTTTTGCGTTCGCCTTATTTCGCTATGGCCCAAGGCGGTGTGCGTTGTACTGTGGTTTTAATTTTGCGCCTGTCGGCCAAGTGCACCCGACTTCAGCATGAATTTTATCTAAGGATCTTCTTCCTCCTGCATTTTCTAAGGGTTTTCTTCCTCGGGGAACGGCCGGTGTTGTGGGGATCGAACCCAGCACCTTCAAGTTGTGAGCTGTGTCACTTAAGCACTAGCCCACGCCGTCCTCTATCTTGTATTAATGAACTCAATCTTATGTATCAAACCCAAGGACAATTGGTTCACGAGCTTGGGCAGAGATACACTTTGCAGATATGGCCAGACAAATTTCTTCAGAATAAAAACGCGACATCGCAGACTCCAGACTCACCTCTACATAATGGATCTTAGAAGAAACACGGCTACATTCAATCGTCGAGCAGACGAACAAACATCTGAACATCTGCAGGAGGTGTCCCATTTATGCAAACTGAAGATAGACAATCTGGCCCGGTGAAGCGACCATACTCGAAGGACGGGGGTGGGGGGGGGGGGGGCGGGTGGGGTTTTGGGGGAATCGGTGAAGACCTGGTGAAGACAATCTCCGTCGTGATCAGGATAGAAGACTATCATCAGCTGATCGAAGATGAAGATGGTTTATAATCTCTATAGACACATTACGTCATTTCAGAAGAAATTTCGGCTCTAGGAAAGCCAACTAATGAAAGACAACTAAGGAAAGACAACTAAGGAAAGACAACTAAGGAAAGACAACTAAGGAAAGACAACTAAGGAAAGCCAACTAAGGAAAGACAATACGTTTGCTCACACGTGAACCGCAATAATGATTTGGATTGCGTTTCATTTGTGGACGAATTACTTTTTAATGAATAATTCAACACCTGGTTCCGTGATTTTCGACCACAAGAAACACCATTTGAAGATATTCTGTTACATATTTCTAAGTTGACTTGGAACATGCTCCACCTTCTTGGTAAATCGATAGAGCCGCAAGGGAACTCAGATTTGAACACAAGTATAATATATTTGATTAACTGACACGAACGGCAGCTCAATACCTTCCACGTGAGGTGTCTACGGCGTATATTGAGGACTGGGTGGAAAGAGATAGTGCCACATAATGTGGTCTTACAGAGATCAAACACTCATATCATGTACTAGCTGTTGAGTTAGCTCCGTCTTCGATGGTTGGGATATGTTTATCGCAGGGAAAATGAGGGGCTGCCAAAGGATATCATTTATGGACAGCTAGCCATTGGAGTTAGAGAAAGCGGGCGTCCCACTCTGCGATTCAAGGACCTATGCAAGAGGGCTATGACATCCGATCCGAAGGCTTGGACAAAATTGTTCTGGATCAAGCTGTCTGAAGATAGTCACTTGGAGGGGCATATTGACTGCTGACGCTCGTAGAGGCCTTCTGGCTGCAGAGAAAAGAGGCAGACTGAAAAGATCAAGGATAATCCAGGAAGTCCAGACTCCTCAGTATGGTTGTACAATCTGTAGCAGGGACTGTCACTCGCGGTTCGGCCTTTACAGTCATAGCAGATCGTGTCGAAATACAGGAGACAAAGCTGAACAAAACTTGCAGGGCGCCACGCGCATGGTCCATAGAGATTTAGACGTCTATGATGATGATTATCAGAAATATAAAAATGTATCTGAAATTGCAACTTAAGCTCGATATAGAATAACGTCAGTTGAATGAATTTACACCTGCGAGCAATTTCTTTCTCTGCAATGAAAATCATAAAGTCTAAAACGAGGTAGAGAAAAAAACTGATTCACATCCGTAAATCATTTTGTGTGTCGCAACCAGTTATTTCCTCGAACACAGACCGTCTTGTGGGAGGTTTGAATTCCCAAACGTCCAATTGAATTAATCTTTTTTTTCCGAAACTAAATTCATTTTATTTTCACTACTAACTACAAAATTATATCCATTCAAATGAATATAAAATAATAATAATAATAAAATGTAATGCAATGTATGTTTTACTTTTAATCTACTGGTACATTTTAAACCAATGACATATCTGGGGTAGTTGTCTCGCCGCAGCGACTCAATTTCAACCAGTGTTCGTAAAGCGATCTCAGTCCCGCCAGGCGGAGCGATAGCGCGGACTTGCGGAAAACGCTCGCCTGCCTTTCCCCGTAGAGCGAATTGGGTGCGGTTTGTTGTAGCGGCTCCTCCACCGAGGTGCGCACGTCTGGTCCGGATCAGGAAACGTGGTCCGTCCGTGGTGATTTATCTAAGGCTTATAGCAGAGCTCGACAGTACGTCTCGCTGGTGGTCCGACTCTCGCAAAGAGCTTGTGACCGGCAAATGGAAAGCAGGAATCGTGCCTCGAGGCCCTGCGTTCTCCTACGGAGAAGGGCAGGCCGGCAGGCCAAATTGTCTCTAGTCCCAGTGAAATTCATCGCCGAGGTCGTTGGGATCCGTTCTGCACAGAGCGCTGCCATCCCTCCTCGAGCGAGCCCGGTCGGTCGGTCGTCTGGTGCGTGTGGGAGGCCCCTGTCAGGCGGTCCTAGGTCGACGGAGTGAGGGACGGGTGGAACAACCGTCCGTCCGTCCCGTCAGTCGGTCCCTGCGGTCGTCCCAGTGAGGCCTTTTACACACCCTTCCTCCGCCGACCGGTGTGTGCTGTACGTACGTCTCCGACAGATATCTGGTTTATCCTGCCAGTAGTCATATGCTTGTCTCAAAGATTAAGCCATGCATGTCTAAGTTCACACTGTCTCACGGTGAAACCGCGAATGGCTCATTAAATCAGAATAATGGTGCATGGAATAATGGAATAGGACCTCGGTTCTGTTTTGTTGGTTTTCGGAACTGGAGGTAATGATTAACAGGGACAAACGGGGGCATTCGTATTGCGGCGTTAGAGGTGAAATTCTTGGATCGCCGCAAGACGAGCTACTGCGAAAGCATTTGTCAAGAATGTTTTTATTAATCAACAACGAAAGTCAGAGGCGCGAAGACGATCAGATACCGTCGTAGTTCTGACCATAAACGATGCCGACTAGCGATCCGCAGGAGTTGCTTCGATGACTCTGCGGGCAGCTTCCGGGAAACCAAAGTGTTTGGGTTCTGGGGGAAGTATGGTTGCAAAGCTGAAACTTAAAGGAATTGACGGAAGGGCACTACCAGGAGTGGAGCCTGCGGCTTAATTTGACTCAACACGGCCAACACTGAAATGACTGACATGCCGAGACCACCTTCCTGCGGTCTAATATGGAACTGGTGCTGGATTTAGACCCTCAGAAATCTGGGGTTATGCCCCCTGTGGCTCGGTTGGTCTGCATCGAGTGTTCTGACAAAGGAAATGACGGAAGAGCACTATCAGGAGTGGAGCCTGATGCTTAAACTAACTTAACACGCCAATACTGTAGAATGACTGTCAAAAAGAGAGCACCTTCGTGGGGTCTAATAGTGAACATGTGCTGGAATTAGACCCTCGAAAATCTGGGGCTACCCTCTAAGTAACTTGATTGTCTCGCTAAAGGAATTGACGGAAGGGCACCACCAGGAGTGGAACCTGCGGCTTTATTTGACTGAACACGCCAATACTGTAGAACGACTGACAAATCGAGAGCACTACCGTTTGGGTCTAATAATGAACGTACGCTGGTATTAGACTCATGGAAACAAGTCAGCTCTCTAACACTCTAATGAAATAACGCTACGGAAATCGTGTTCAACTCCGCAGAAACCGCAGATTTCAAATACCTGGTCATTGACAAACAAAAGCCCTCAATAAATTCGTCTGACCAAATAGTGAACGGGTGCTGGAAATAGACCATCTGAAGACAGGTCAGATTTACCCTACTAATGACAGGGCGTTGCTACAGAAAACCAGCTCATATCGAGAGGAGCCGCAGACACTTTGGTTCACGTACCAGGCTGATAAGCCAATGGCGCGAGGCTACTATGTGGGGGATTACGGCCGAACCCTTGTAAGCCGCAATCCCGCCCAAAATCTCAGCACCACTGCAATGGGAGGCTCCTACATGCTCGGGACCTGGGGCTTGCGCCCCAGCCCTATTCGATAGAGCCGCAGCAAGAGGTCCTTGACGTCCGCCGATCAAAGCGGGCGGACAACTGCTTGATACTCACCTTATACGGCGATGGGGTGCGAAACCACCAACCAAAGACTTAGTACCTGGTCGGGGTGTCGAAAACAGTAGAGCAGCCACCTCACTGTGAACTGTCGAGACTCAACCAATGACCATGAGAGCTGTCCGCACACCAGGCAAACAACATCTCTGTGACATTTCCAGGCTTGTCCTCTGGCTAAATGCACTTCGGCTACGATATCTACCTCTGTACGTTATCAGCCATATAACTATCATGCTGGACGCAGAAGAGATGCAGACCAGCGGACATTGCACACCTGCCCCACTGTGTCAACACCCCAGGTGGCGGGGAATGCTAGGCGTACCATCCCTGCATAGAAGCCAAGAAAATAAAGGGAGAAAGAGATACCCCACTCACATGCAAATGCTACGTTTCTGGCAGGACGTGACGATCCTGGGATACAGACACACTCGACTGCCTCTCTTCCGGGTAAACCAGTCCATCTCATATATCATCTCACATATCATCATTGCACCCTATAGACACGAGTAGTGAAGACTCGATAGTCTGGTAAGACAACTTCCATAAGAGAGACAACTCTGATCATAAACAACTGCTGCCATGCAGATAGGCTGGGGACAGCCAAAGGCTAAGGAGGGCATCCCTACAGAAACGCCTGTTGAAATCGGATGCACGGGGCCGCAAGCCTAACATAACAGTGCAACCATCAAAATACTACAGTGGAATGCGGAGGGAGTCATTAACAAAAAACTTTCCCTAACACATCACCTGCATGAAGGTAAGATTGACGTGGCATGTATCCAGGAAACGCACCTCAACAATAATCATAAATTCTCAATCAGAGGATACCAGACCTTCCGTCTAGATAGAGAAGGCCACAAAGGAGGGGTCCTGATACTGACCAGAAACTGCATACCGAGTAGCGCGGTATCTGTCAATCACACCGGACAAGCAGAAATTGTAGGAGTTGACATAATGGCTCAAGAGACGAAGCTCCGCATATTCAATCTGTACGGACCACCAAATAGTGACCTATCGCTCTCGAGTATGGAGGTCAGAGACTCCAACTGCATAGTAGTTGGAGATTTCAACAGCCACTCGGAGAGATGGGGATACTCTGACACAGACAGCAGAGGTGACGAAGTGGAAGATTGGGAGATAGATGCAAATCTCTCCCTAATCAATAGGCCGGAGGATAGCCCTAGCTTCTATTCAAGAACATGGCATAGGACATCGACTCCAGATTTGGCCTTCTCCACACAGGACATACACCATAAAATAGACCGCCAGGTGCTAAACCAACTGGCAGGTAGCGACCACAGGCCGATCAGGCTAACCATAGACATGGAAGTAGGCCCACAGGAAACAAAACCGCTTCCACGTTGGAATTACAAACGAGCCGACTGGGACAGATTTGCAACCCTGACAGATGGGCTGTGTGAAACCATCAACACACGAAACACCAAAATGAAGCCCATGGTAGAGAGCCTAAGCAAGGCAATAATGCAAGCCGCCACTGAAACCATCCCAAGATGAGCTAGGAAAAACTATAAGCCCTACTGGAATGATGAGTTGCAGAAAGTGGAAGATGCAGTAACAAATGCTAGGAACATGGCAGAGCGAGAAAAATCCATGGAGGCAAACATCGCCCTCAAAGCCGCCGCGGCGAAGTACAAACACACTCTCAAGCAAACAGCAAGAGAAAGCTGGAAAAATAAAACGGAAAGTCTAAACCTGGACAAAGACGGGAACAAGCTATGGAAGCTAGTCAGATCCATGAACGACGAAACCCCGTCAAACAAACATATTACCATCAAGCAGGGCGAGAACTTGATCACAGGTAAGAAAGCCGCAAACGCCTTTGTCGATCACTATGCCAGAGCAAACCACATCGAGGTCCCTGCAGATAAGCATACAGACATTAGCGAAGAGCTAAAGGGACACAAAAACATGAATACGGCACCTGAAGAGCACATGATGGCCAAACTAACAATGCGCGAAATGGAAGAGGCTATGAGAACACTAAAGAAAAGGAAATCTCCCGGAAAAGACGGGATAACAAACGAAATGCTGATGGGGCTGGGCCAAACAGCGAAGAAGAAACTGCTATCGGTCCTGAACCGAGCCATGAACGACGAAACCCCGTCAAATAAACAAATTTCTATCAAGCTGGGCGAGAACTTGATCACAGGTAAGAAAGCCGCAAACGCCTTTGTCGATCACTATGCCAGAGCAAACCACATCGAGGTCCCTGCAGATAAGCATACAGACATTAGCGAAGAGCTAACGGGTCACGAAAACATAAATACGGCTCCCGAAGAGCACATGATGGCCAAACTAACAATGCGCGAAATGGAAGAGGCTATGAGAACGCTAAAGAAAAGGAAATCTCCCGGAAAAGACGGGATAACAAACGAAATGCTGATGGGGCTGGGCCAAACAGCGAAGAGGAAACTACTATCAGTCCTGAACTAACTGGAAAAGGGGTATTGTACCCCAGGCGTGAAAAGACGCAATACTGGTACCAGTACCAAAAACAGGAAAGGATAAAACAGATCCAAATGGATACAGGCCCATCAGCCTACTGATCTGTGTCGGCAAGCTGATGGAACGGATGATAAACACCAGACTGATGTGGCATCTGGAAGAAAAACGAATACTAATTCCACAGCAAGCCGGCTTTAGACAGCACAGATCCACTGAGGACCAGGTCATCCTCATAGCCCAGGAGATAGAAGATGCCTACCAGGCACAGAAACACACAGTAGCTGTTTGGGTGGATCTGGAAAAGGCATTTGACAAAGTCTGGAAGGACGGACTTAGAGTCAAGCTAAGAAGAAGTGATGTCTGTGGGAAGATGTACAAGTGGATCAACCACTACCTCAAACAAAGAACGGCCAGAGTCCAAGTACAAGGGCAGATGAGCAAAAAGGTGACACTCGAGCAGGGAGTACCCCAAGGGGGTGTATTGTCACCCACACTCTTCCTGGTATATATAAACGATATTACAGAGAATATACCAAGAAGAGTCCATAGCTCAATGTTTGCAGACGATCTGGCTATGTGGACCTCTGAAAAGAATCTCACCATAGCAGGAAATCGGATGCAGACGGCCCTAACATCGTTGGAAGAGTGGGCGAACTCATGGCTGGTCAAAATAAACGAGGAGAAAACCACGTGCACAATATTCTCGCTTTCATTAAAACCCCAAAGTACCAAATTAAGTCTAAATGGCAAAATCCTGCAGCCAAACGACAACCCAACCTATCTGGGAGTCACATTTGATCGGCGCATGACATGGAAAAGTCAGATTGAGAGAAACCGAATGAAAGCCAGAGAAAGAATGGCAATCATGAGGAAACTTGCTGGCACAAGCTGGGGAGCAGACGAAGGCATACTAAAGAAACTGTACACTGGAAGAGTGAGACCAGTTCTCGAGTATGGCATTGCGGCATGGACAACAGCAGCGAAGGCGAACTTCGATAAAGTTAACAAACTTCAAAACCAAGCCATGAGAATTATAACAGGAGGCATGAAGTCAACGCCAATTGTAGAACTTGAAAAGATTACAAAACTGCAATCCATGACTGATAGAAGAGACTGCAGAGCCCAGCTGCAGTCAGAGAAACTCCGAAGACTGACGGACCACCCAATGTACCAGAGACTAAACAATTTGGGAAATGGGAAACTAAAGCGGAGAAACTTTGCAGAAATAGCCAAAGCATAGTTGCACGAAGATCCCATAAACGCACTAACAACACCAAAACCCATCACTACTGTACGAAAACCTACCTGGAGGCAGGATATATTTCCAGAGGTGGTAGAAAATATACCAGGTATTGCAAACAAAAACTGCCAGACTGAAAAAGAAAGGAGAGACACTACCCTAAGCTTCATAACGAAAAGCTACCCAAGCATGGACTGGACCCATGCATACACCGACGGTTCTGTAACAAACACTACACAGAACGGAGGGGCAGGAGCATTCCTGAACCTACCAAATGGCAGAAAAATAACACTGTCATTCGCTACTGGTAAGTACACAAGCAATTTCAGAGCGGAGGCAGAGGCACTGAGGGCGGCAGTGGAAGAAATGGTGACACACAGTGAAAATGAGAGCCATATAGTCCTGCTGACAGATGCTCTCGCCGTAGTCACAGCGCTAAAAAGCCAGAAAAACACTGAGCTAAATGACTTAAGAGCAGCACTCTGCAAACTGTGCCAGGAGTCCGCACCAAAAAGGTTAGTGGTACAGTGGGTCCCGTCACACTGCAACATCCAAGGCAACGAGGAGGCAGATAGACTGGCAAAAGAAGGTGCAAGACTACCACAAACAGATACCAGTATGACGTACGAAGGGGTCAAAACGGCTTATCAAAGCCAGATACATGACCAAATGGGAAACCGAACATACTGGTTACACCAAAAACGATGCCTATTACCAGTTGAACCGAAGAGAGCAGGTAGTTGTCTTCAGACTTCGCACTGGCCACAACAGACTGAGGTACCACCTATTCAACAAATGGAAGATAGGGTGTACCGACGAATGCCCGTGCGGTACTAGTAAAATGACCACTGAACATCTGCTGCAGAACTGCCCGACATACGAGGATCAGAGAGAGCAGATGTGGCCATTACCAGTGGAACTGCAAGACAAGCTCTATGGCAGTGGCGACAGCCTCAGGATGACCGCCGCTTTTTTCGAAAAAATAATGGTTACTGTCTGACTGCGTACTTAGAAGAAGAAGAAACCAATGACATAAAAAACATAATTTTTACAAACACTAACGTTTTTTTTTGTTAAATAAATACCAATATTTTACAATTGCCTTAATCATGTTTCATGGTATGGGTGATCGATATATCTATAATTCGCTATCCTGTCTGTGCTCTTGATGAATGTGCAGATGACATTCGTGAAACCATCTTGGTGCTCTGATAGTCTACATTGGCAAAGGTACAGGGATAACTCGATCCAGTCGACCAACTTGCGAATGTGTTTCTAGTTTGCTGTTAGAAAAGGAACGACATCAAGGAAGGTAACTGGTTACCCGACCTCATAAATAAGTCGTGACATCCTACAATGAAGTCTCCAACACTTCATTCCTGACAGCATCGTCTTTGGAACAACCTTTAACTTTAGCCTCTTTCAGTCTTTTATATGTCACCTGCTCTCTCTCTCTCTTTCTCTCTCTCTCTCTCTCTCTCTCTCTCTCTCTCTTTCTCTGTCTCTCACTCTCTCATTTTCTTTTTGCACTGTCCGAATGTCAATAGCGCCCCCTTTTTTCTTTGCCTCTCACTCTTTCTGTACTTAATCTCCCATTCTACCTCCATCACTCCATACATAGATTATAACAAATATTCTGCAAACCAAATCTTCTTGCCGACTGCTCAGATTATAACCCTCATCGGTACCGTATTTCAGCACGTCTCAGAGTTACGACAGGGCGCCGATTATTATTATCTAAAGACCATTTGTTTCTTCTTCCTCTTTATCCGAGCCCAGATAAAACTGGATGCTTACTCATTTATTGTCGGCACCAACTGATAAAATCGTATGATACATGCTGTCATTACTTATTTACTAAGTTGCCCCTCTTCTGTCCTATGGTGCAGAGCAGGGGATCTCAACCGTTTAAGATTGCGAGCACCGTCTACGTGTAATGTTAAGTACGCGAGAACCATGCAATCTAATGGGTTTCATTTTTGAAAGAACATTACATTTTTAAAACACTCACCGGGTTAATGACATCATTGAGGTTGAAAGGTAATTAGAAGTTCAGTGATGTCGTAGGAGAATTTGCTTGTAGCTTTACGTAAACACGTAAACAGTCTTGCAGATGTGCATCAGTTAATTGCAATCGTACTTTATTCTTAAGGTATTTACTAGGCGTGTTCAAATGAAACCGGAACAAACTGCAACAAGTGAACATACGTACGATGCGCACGATGACGTCACTTCTGGTGTAAAAAGCACATACCAGCCGTCAAGTTTGTAAAATTTCATTATCCTCCTTCCATAGTTACTTCAGCAGACTGTTTAAAACGTGTGAAACGGAATCTGTCCAGAGTTGATCAGCGAACACTGATTCGGTTTCTAACAGCTGAAGGATGTCGACTAGTTGATATTCATTGCGGAATGCAGGCAGTGCATGGTGACAAAAGTGTGTCGTAGACAACAGTGAAGAACTGGACAAGGATGTTTAAAGAAAGACGTGAGTTAACGAAAGATCTTCCGAGATCACACTTGCGCATATTGTTGCGTTAACTCACGTTTTTATTTAAACATCGTTGCCGAGTTTTTCACTGTTGTTTGTATTCTGCGATGAATGTCAACTGGTCGACACCCATCAGCTGTTAGAAACCGAATCGCCGCTTGATGATCAGCTCTGTACGGATTCACACCCTCATGTTTCCAACGGTCTGCTGAGGAAACTATGAGTCGGAGGATAATCGCATTTTGCAAACTTAACTGTTGGTATGTGCTGTTTACATCTGAAATGACGTCATCATGCCCATCGATTATATGTTCACTTGGTGCATTTAGGTCCGGTTTCATTTGAACACGCCTCGTAGTAAGTGAGAACGCTTCTTCGCACAGGTAATTCGGACCGGACATTTGAAAACCTTACTTATCTTGCACTCCAAAAGGTTAGGACTTTCTCCTTTTCAAACAAATATTTCAGCGCTAATGAGGACTGCAGGTCTATCAATTCAAGTACCTGTAATGAAACAAAATGCTGACCCTGACCATCAGGGAAACACCAGAATCAAGTCAGCAGTGCGAAATATTTCAGAACATAGAGCGGTAAATACATTTACTAATAGCAAATGGGCAACTCAACAACTTTCCTGCCACATAAAAGTTTATGGATGGATAGCAGCATTATTTATTTGGGTTTGCAAAACAAAGTTTGAATTGAAAAACGGGCCTCATGATGCTCGTGTTCACTTTTTTCTTGCATGACGCGAGCACCATATGTCATTATAAGAGCACAGTGGTGCTCGGGAGCACCTGGTTGAGAACGCCTGGTGTAGAAATGTGCCAGAAATAACAGCAACCATTCTATCATCTTTAATGTATGTCATGTGTTTGTCATTTGTTGACTTGTAATCGGGTGGGTAAACAAACATGTGAATATGCTGTAGTGTCTTTGCATGTTGGAGGGGATGCCTCCGTTTGCCTCCATAAAAAAGTAGTTATCAGTCATATGACAACAATTGCCGACGGGGATGAAAATAACTCTTCATGTATTAATCCACAGCCTTTGTGGGGTGGGGTGGTCATTTCCCTTCCTTGTTGTCTTTAGCTTCTCCAACTCATACGGCAGGTACCCATTTACAGCTGGGTCGACTGGAAGAGCGGTTGTACCAGGAACGAATCAGGGCCCGATTGTGTTTTCAGTCCGTCCTAGAAGTGAAACTCTGGAACGCTATAATCTCAGTCTAGCTAGCCAGCTCACTGTCGACCAGGCTAAACGCTCCACGCTTACCATCGTTTCTATGTTAATTTGGTATTACATACCGTATACCCAGTTGTGTACCGGTACCTGCAGTTTCTTATTTGTAATACTAACTTAACGATGAGTTTTCTAAATTACAGATAGGCAAACAATTAACGAAATAAGTTTAAAACGACTGTCCGTTTCCAGTGTATCACAGGTATTCAGCCAAGTAACGCATAGTCACCCTGTTCTGGACTATCCGTTGGAGCTGTGTCTGCGTCTTTGATGTCTCTGATATGTTTATGTGGAGCTCTGTTCTCCGTGTGTGTTTTGCTCAGATTCTACGTGTCTTTCCCTGGGGATTCAAGAACAAAGACTGTCTTGTAATAATATATGCCCTTTTTTCTTAATGTGTGCTTTCTCAAACGTCAACGCCTTCTTCTTACGTCATTTTCGCGATATCTTTGTTTTTCTTTTCAACAGCTCCGCATTACTGATCATATCACACCGACGTCTGACAGCGTACGAAGAGGACGAAGAGGAAGATCATATCACACCGTTCTGAACTCTCTTTTCTGCATGTGTTCATATTTATTAGTTAGTACCCTTTTCGTTGCTGTTTTTGCTACTCTCAAATGTTTAAAATTGATAGAATTGAACGCACTTTCATTCGGCGTTTGAGGATTGTAGTTTGTGTGTTGTTATTAATGTATTTAATGTCTATATTTTCCCAAATGCAGTTAAAGCTTTTTGTAATCTTATGTTGGTATCTGGTTTTGTAACTCCTACTTTGTCTATATTGCTACCAAGATGTATGAATCAATCCATATATTGTCGGAGTTTTTATGAACATTCCAATCGTTCGCTGGTCACTTTGTGACAAAGCTACATGTCTGACATGAGAAACTAGTTGTCTACAGACTGCAGTATTTTGGATGTCCCTGTGGTCGAGAGGTGGTACGGCACTCGTCTCTCCAAGCGTTGGATGAATATAGTGGACGATCGAATCCCACAAGTTCTCAAGCGACCCTTCGTCTAAAGTGAGGTGCGACCACAGTGCCTGCATCCTTAGTTGCCTCCAGACGTCTTTGCTGTCTTGCCACTGGTACACGGTAGCTTGGGACCAGAGAGTGAGGTTGATGACCAGCGCAGTTTCATCCTCACTATAAACCAAGTACAACACAAGTTACATCATCAAAACAAAACCGCCAGATCATGTCGCTATCACCTCTTGCGATGGACAACTAACTAACTACTAACTAACTAACTAACTAACTAACTAACTAACTAACTAACTAACTAGTTCTACTTATTCTCATAATCTTTCAGTTTATCTGGGTACTCCCAGTCCCAAAGTATGTGATCAAACAGCTACTAAATGGCGAAGGCAGGAAAGCTTGACTGGAGATGAATGTCTCGAAGAGGAAAGTGTTGCACAATAGTTCCGCCAATTTGCATCCAGTCATCCTTGGCGAGGTGCGATTAGAGGATGTCAACGCTTACATCTATTTTGGGCGCCTCTTCATTGTGGAGAATAGCCTGTAACCTGAACTGACAAGACGTCGCCGGGTATCGACACAGTGTAGCCTTCTCTTACATTAACACGGTCCTGGACGGGTGACAATACCAGATCCTTACGAGCCTCCCTCTTCATATCCACTGTTCTCCGTGCGATGTTCTACTGTGCATGGACATGAATAAAATCACTGGAGGACAAATTGAGACTGACCCAGACCTCAATGAGAGACGCTTGGTGGGAATCACACTTCGTAACGAACGTATGCAAATCCTCCACAGTTCTGACATACACCAATTGTTATTGTTGGCTGATGCGGTAATCTATGCGGACAAGACAATACGTAGATGGGATGGTTATATGTTGCGACGAAACGATGGTCGGTGGTGCACAGCAGCATAAATCTGGTACCACCGAGGTAAAATGTAACCGCGGGGAAGACCTCCAATGCATTGGTCAGACTCCATTTCTGTAACTAAGAACACGAGAGCTGCCTTCAGAGTGCTTATAACGCATTGGACTTGCGTAGCTAAAGACAGGATCCAATAAAGACGAAGTTGGGACCCGCAACTACGTCGAGGAACGCGTCATCAAGATCAAAATCTCTTTCTACTTGCTGTCAGTTTTGCAAGTGGCCAATATAATTCTGGGTGCTACTGCTTCCTATCGTTAGCGTTGGGGAACAACAGCAAGGACGGGAACTGCCACCCCACCTCACATAGGCTACAGATTAGTACACCAAGAGTTATCTTCATCCACGACGGCAGTTGTTGCCATAGGATTGACCTTTAATCTGTGACTTTTACCGTTACATTTACCTTCATTCTTTTACCGTTACCATGTTACCTTTACCCTTTTACCGTTACCCTGGTACCTTTACACTTTTACCTTTACCATATTACCTTTTGCCCTTTACCTTCACCCTTTTACCTTCACCCTTTTACCTTCACCCTTTTACCTTCACCCTTTTACCTTTGCAAGATTACATATTCCCTTTTAATTTTGCCCGTTTACCATTACCCTTTACATTTGACATTTTACCTTTACCCTTTTTCTTTGTCATTTAACCTGTAAGCTTTATCTTTACCTTTTTATCTTTATCCTTACCGTTTTACCTGTAAGCGTTATCCTTTCAGCTTTACTCGTTAACCTTTACCCTTTTACCTTTACCCTTTTACTGTTGTCATTTTACTCTTTTACTTTTACCATTTTACCCTTACCCGTTAAGCCTTTACCCTTTTATACCTTTACCATTCTATACCGTATCGATTTTACCCAAAAATGCCTGAACTTTAACTTCTAGGCTAAGGCCAAATGAAGAGAAGGCCGACAATGCCTGTATACTTAAGAGGTGTATTTGTATTAAGTTGGCCACATTTGTTTCAGCTCTTTGAGGTTGCCATTTCTACAGGATAAAATTGCCAGTCCCATGCTTAGTCCTCCATATTCCCCTTTTATGTTTCGATTGGTAGATAAACGGTGTTACTGTTACTCCCTATTCAGGCCCCGACATCGCATGTGCGAAGGTGGCGAACAGGTGACTGGAAATTTGGCACACTTATGTACCCTTCCTATGTAGGTTTCTCAAGCGACGGTGACACACATACCATCGACCTTGAACCTGCACACAAGATGTCATAAACTGGGCTATTTTTAGCCAAGCTCTGAAGTCTGCAAACGTGCATGAAAACGGCTTTGGGGAATGTTGATAGTCATGTCGTCATGTTACAATTATCTGTCTTTATATCTATCTATCTATCTATCTATCTATCTATCTATCTATCTATCTATCTATCTATCTATCTATCTATCTATCTATCTATCTGTCTGTCTGTCTGTCTGTCTGTCTGTCTGTCTGTCTGTCTGTCTGTCTGTCTGTCTGTCTGTCTGTCTGTCTGTCTGTCTGTCTGTCTGTCCGTCCGTCCGTCCGTCCGTCCGTCCGTCCGTCCGTCCGTCCGTCCGTCCGTCCGTCCGTCCGTCCGTCCGTCCGTCCGTCCGTCCGTCCGTCCGTCCGTCCGTCCGTCCGTCCGTCCGTCCGTCCGTCCGTCCGTCCGTCCGTCCGTCCGTCCGTCCGTCCGTCCGTCCGTCCGTCCGTCCGTCCGTCCGTCCGTCCGTCCGTCCGTCCGTCCGTCCGTCCGTCCGTCCGTCCGTCCGTCCGTCCGTCCGTCCGTCCGCCCGCCCGCCCGCCCGCCCGTCCGTCCGCCCGCCCGCCCGCCCGCCCGTCTATCTGCATATCTACCTAACTATACATCCATCCACAAATCCACCCGTTCATCCATCTATTTATCCATCCTTACATCCATCCATCCATCTTGTCTATCTGTATGTCTGCCTGCCGGCCCATCCGAAATGCGCCTGCCCGAAAATGCCAATCCTCGTCCGCGTTCTGTCTGTCTGTCTTTCTGCCCAATTTTTCTGTATGTCTGTTCAAGTGTATTGTGTGTAGTCGAGTCTCCTCTACTTCAATTCTATGTAAACCTAATCTGATCTAGCAAATGCCCCTTAATCCATGACTACCATCCCCAATCCATCTATGCTACTAAATAATCATTCAACCATCCATCAATGAATTCGTACTAACTACTACAATATATCCATCCATCCAATCATCCATCCACCCATCTAATCATCCATCCACCTTTCATCCATTCATCCACCCTTCCATCCACCCTTCCATCCACCCTTCCAATTATCCATCCATCCATTCCTGAACCTCTCTAATCATACATCCATCCTTCCAATAATCCATCCATACCCCCAGTAAACCATCTACCCTTCCAATAATCCATCCACACCTCCAGTAAACCATCTACCCTTCCAATAATCCATCCACACCTCCAGTAAACCATCTACCCTTCCAATAATCCATCCACACCTCCAGTAAACCATCTACCCTTCCAATAATCCATCCATACCTCCAGTAAACCATCTACCCTTCCAATGACCCATCCGCACCTCCAGTAAACCATCTACCCTTCCAATAATCCATCCACACCTCCAGTAAACCATCTACCCTTCCAATAATCCATCCACACCTCCAGTAAACCATCTACCCTTCCAATAATCCATCCACACCTCCAGTAAACCATCTACCCTTCCAATAATCCATCCACACCTCCAGTAAACCATCTACCCTTCCAATAATCCATCCACACCTCCAGTAAACCATCTACCCTTCCAATAATCCATTAAAACCTCCTGTAAACCATTTACCCTTCCAATAATCCATCCACACCTCCAGTAAACCAACTACCCTTCCAATAATCCATCCATACCTCCAGTAAAAAATCTACCCTTCCAATAATCCATCCACACCTCCAGTAAACCATCTACCCTTCCAATAATCCATCCACACCTCTAGTAAACCAACTACCCTTCAAATAATCCATCCATACCTCCAGTAAACCATCTACCCTTCCAATAATCCATCCACACTTCCAGTAAACCATCTACCCTTCCAATAATCCATCCATACCTCCAGTAAACCATCTACCCTTCCAATAATCCATCCACATCTCCAGTAAACCAACTACCCTTCAAATAATCCATCCATACCTCCAGTAAACCATCTACCCTTCAAATAATCCATCCATACCTCCAGTAAACCATCTACCCTTCAAATAATCCATCCACACCTCCAGTAAACCATCTACCCTTCAAATAATCCATCCACACCTCCACTAAACCATCTACCCTTCCAATAATCCATCCATACCTCCAGTAAACCATCTACCCTTCCAATGATCCATCCGCACCTCCAGTAAACCATCTACCCTTCCAATAATCCATCCACACCTCCAGTAAACCATCTACCCTTCCAATAATCCATCCACACCTCCAGTAAACCATCTACCCTTCCAATAATCCATCCACACCTCCAGTAAACCAACTACCCTTCAAATAATCCATCCACACCTCCAGTAAACCAACTACCCTTCAAATAATCCATCCACACCTCCAGTAAACCAACTACCCTTCAAATAATCCATCCACACCTCCAGTAAACCAACTTCCCTTCAAATAATCCATCCATACCTCCAGTAAACCATCTACCCTTCAAATAATCCATCCATACCTCCAGTAAACCATCTACCTTTCAAATAATCCTTCTATTCCACCACTTTTTCAACCATCCACCCACCCTTCAAGTTACCCATATATACAATCCACCAACTGAGATATATCTATCCTACGCCTATTTATTCAGTTAATACCTGCATGGACATCGTTACATCACTGACTACAGCATGAGAATTAATTTTACGTTTTTTTTTTACCTTAAAGGGACGGCTGTGGTTTTGGAAGTAAAATGTAGACCATTTGCCATTTGACATTTATCAATGCAAACTCTTGCCGTGAATGTGTTCTACCAGTACGTGATAGAGTGCAAGTTCAAGTGGGGCGTGTGGATGTGTGGTCCCTGTGTGGGTTAACTCTTGAACTTGATTACAAGGACAGTTGCATCGGTGGCACGCAGTGTTGTACGGGAGCCACCCGTACCGTGTTAAGGCAATCGGGCATAGACACGCTGACACACATACACGGATAGGGATTGACATGTGTAATGACACACAGCCACGTATAGAGAGATACTGAAACGAGTAACGAATGACACATGGAACGATTTAGAGGTAGGGGTGTTCCTATGTAGGAGTCCGGTAACCCCTATCTTTCTTGCAGAGAGGCTCTTCGGCTAAGTCGAGGACTGAGGTTAGAAACAGTGTACAATTTACTTTGATATCGTTGCTATATTTTTCGGTGTATTTGTTTTGCGAGTGCATACATACTTGTGTACGCTACCCCTTGTCGCTACACGCTTATTTTGTTGACATATAATGATATAAACTGCCATTCAAACGGTGACGTAAATACCAAGATAGAGAGAGAGAGAGAGAGAGAGAGGGAGAGAGAGAGAGTGATCGCATTAGAACACGCTTCGACAGAAAGAAACACACACGAGAACGCATGTAGAGTGACACACTTTAGGACACACTCATAAAGACACGTACATACATAGAGACAAAGATAAGTGCACAAAGAAAGCGGGAGAGATAAAAACAGGCACACACAGAGAGACAAAGACAGAAACACACTCAGAAATAAAGACAGGCAGACACATAGAGACAATGACGGGTGCACAGAGAGAGAGAGAGAGAGAGAGAGAGAGAGAGAGTGAGAGAGAGAGAGACGCGACCACACAGAGGCAAAAACATGCACATACAGAGAGACAAAGAAAGACACATACAGAGATACGCAAACATGCACATACTGAGAGACAAAGACAGGCACACACAGATAGACACAGACAGGCACATACAGAGAGACACAGACATGCACATACAGAGAGACAAAGACAAGCACATATGGAGATACAAAGACAGGCACACACAGAGAGACAAAGATATGCACATACAGAGAGACAAAGACAGGCACACACAGATAGACAAAGACAGGCAACACACAAAGAAACAAAGACAGGCACACACAGAGAGACAAAGACAGGCACACACAGAGAGACAAAGACAGGCACACACAGTAACAAACCCAGGCACACAGAGACAAAGGAACCACAAACAGCGACAAATGAAGGCACACACATACAAAAATAAAGACACACATAGACGAAGACAGATACACACAGAGACAATGACACCGACACACACAGAGACAAAGACAGATACATACAGAGACAAAGCCACATGCACACACAGATACAAAGACATATACACACAGAGACAAAGACACATACACACACAGAAACAAAGCCAGACTAATACAGAGGCAAAGACACACACACACACACACAGACAAAGACAAACACACAGAGACAAAAAAACATACACACAGAGACAAAGACAGACACACAGAGAGACAAAGACAGACACACACAGAGACAAATAAAGACACACACAGAGACAAATAAAGACACACACACAGACAAAGACAGAGACACCCAGAGACAAAGACAGACACACACAGAGACAAACCATACATACATACAGACAAAGACCGGCACACACAGAGACAAAAACCGACACACATAGAGACAAAGACATACACACAGAGACAAAGACAGACACACACAGAGACAAAGGCCGGCACATATAGAGACAAAGACTGGCACACATAGAGACAAAGACAGACACACACACAGACAAAGACCGACACACACAGATACAAAAGCGGCACACATAGAGACAAAGACTGGCACACATAGAGACAAAGACAGACACACACACAGACAAAGACCGACACACATAGAGACAAAGACAGACACACATAGAGACAAAGACCGGCAGACACAGATAGAGACAAAGACCGGCACATAGAGACAAAGACCGGCACACATAGAGACAAAGACCGGCACACATAGAGACAAAGACCGGCACACATAGAGACAAAGACCGGCACACATAGAGACAAAGACAGACACACATAGAGACAAAGACAGACATACATTTAGACAAAGACAGACACGCATAGAGATAAGGACATACACACATAGAGACAAAGACCCGCACACATAGAAACGAAGACAGACGCACATAGAGACAAAGACAGACACACACACAGAGACAAAGGCAGACACACACAGAGACAAAGGCAGACACACACAGAGACAAAAACCGGCACACATAGAGATATGCATAGGAAGTATTCAATGTCAGGTTAAACATACTGACCATCACCTCTCCTAACAAATGGGTTCGTGCTTCCAGGAAATAGGCTGTGCTTACAGCAGCATGGTCTTCCACGCTGGCATGCACACTGTTTTTTTTCATACTGGTCAGCTGAATATTTAACCTCGCATTACACTACAGCCAGGGGGACCTCTAGTCTGCCTTCTGAAGTACTGTTCGTGAAGTTTAAACAGCAGTTTTAACACCCTAACAAAGACGCGTCAAGAGTTCACTAAGAACGAGGGGACGAAGATCCAGCTGGCTGCTTGCATCAGAGCGAGTGACCCATAGCTGACCAAATCCTTATCCCGACTCCAAGTGGCGGCCCTGAAACGGACTGCAACCATGTAGACTGACTTAGAGATAAGGGATAGAAAAGGAAACATAAGCCCGGTCCCCAAAATGCATTGCTGAAATCGAATATGTCGAACCGAAAGATGCAGATATCGCAGCCTCGCTGTAAAGTACAATACAACGTCACAACATCATTTTGATGAACGCATAAGAGGAAGAAAGAAGAAGGAGAAGAAGTAGGCAGAACGAGTATTTCTAACTAACAGTAACAACAACTGACATATAATAGCACACGAACTCGCACATAGACTGACTGCCACATGATATACGCCAAGAAAACGACACATAACAGACAAAAATAATAGTAACAAATCACCGTCATCATAGACCATGCGCGTGGTGCCCTGTAAGTTTTGTCCAGTTCTGTCTCCTGTAGACCATGCGCGTGGTGCCCTGTAAGTTTTGTCCAGTTCTGTCTCCTGTAGACCATGCGCGTGTCGCCCTGTAAGTTGTGTCCAGTTCTGTCTGCTGTAGACCATGCGCGTGGTGCCCTGTAAGTTTTTCCAGTTCTATCTCCTGTAGACCATGCGCGTGACGCCCTGTAAGTTTTGTCCAGTTCTGTCTCCTGTAGACCATGCGCATGGCACCCTGTAAGTTATGTCCAGTTCTGTCTCCTGTAGACCATGCGCGTGACGCCCTGTAAGTTTTGTACAGTTCTGTCTCCTGTAGACCATGCGCGTGACGCCCTGTAAGTTTTGTCCAGTTCTGTCTCCTGTAGACCATGCGCGTGACGCCCTCTAAGTTTTGTCCAGTTCTGTCTCCTGTAGACCATGCGCGTGGCGCCCTGTAAGTTTTGTCCACAGTTCTGTCTCCTGTATTTCGCCACTGTCTGCTCTGGCTGTAAAGGCCGATCTGAGAGTGACAGTACCTGCCACAGATGGTACAACCACATAATGAGGAGGTTGGATTGCCTGGCTGTTCCTTGATCTCTTCAGTCTTTCTCTTTTCTCTGCAGCCAGAAAACTTCTTGTAAGTTGTAAGACCGTATTATGTGACACTCTCTCTTGCCACCCAATCCCCAATATACGCCGTAGACACCTCACTTGGAAGGTGTTCAGCCGCCGTTCCTGTTTAGTGAAAGTGCTCCAAGTCTCGCTCCTATTCATGAGAGTGCTAAGAACGCAGGTCTGATAGACCCGGACCTTGGTGTAGTGAGATAGCGCTGTGTTTTCCCAGAATCTCTTCGTCAGGTGCGCTATCACAGTGCTTGCCCTGCCAAGCGTACGTTCTATCTCCTTCTCGAGTGAGAGAGTGTTGCTGATGGCAGACCCCAGATGAGTGAAACCGTTGACGACCACTAGAGTGACGCCATCAATCTTTATGGTGTAGTGGTAATGCCCTGTGCCCAGACCTTTGTCTGTCCCAGACTTATGGTGCGCCCAAACTCTTTGCACCCCTCGGCAAATCTGTCTCCCAGTTTCTGCAAGGCCTCCTCACTATTTATCACCAGAACTGATTCATCCGCAAAGAGCATCTCCCTAATGAGCACCGTGCTCACCTTGGTCCTTGCACGCAGTCGGGACAGGTTAAACAACCGCCCATCTGACCTGGTGTACAGATAGACACCGTCCAGAGATGTGCCATAAGCGTAAGATAGGAGCATGAAAAAGAAGACCCAAAAGACGGCCGGCGCGAGCACACATCCGTGCTTCATTCCACTCTTGATGGGAAAAGAAAGTGAAAATAACAAATATTACTAATAATAATAATAGTAACGTTTTTGGCGGAATCACTTCCAAGTCGCATTTCCTCGCCGGGTTATAAACTGTTCAGCATACATTGTGTCTTTAGCTTATTTATTTTTAAACCATCCGCCTCACTTGCATTGTGGAGTTCATTCAGACATTGCTCAGCTTCCTTCATGCTGTGACTGATGATATGTCATCCGCAAACCGTAGGTGGTTGTAATTCTTTCATCTACTACTTAGGCCAAGAAATTACGAACTCCCATAACTTGCAAAAATAGATCTCACAAAGGATAGAACTGGGGTAGTTCAGCTTCAACCGCACCACGACAGTACTTCAACTGATGAAAAACAACATAGTGATAGCTCACGCCTTCAACAGCCTGGTCATTCAGCCGTGCTGTATGACTTGGAGGTGGGGAACCTATGAAATAGTGACATGGTGAGGCTCTAACGAGCTATGGAGCGTAGAAGAACGTCACTTTCACTACGAGACCACACCCGCAACACCGGCATCAGACTTGCTTCAATGGCGTCGTCGATACGGTGTTGATAAGACAGTACAGATGACAGGTCAAGTGGTGCGCATGCCTGACAATAGATGGACATGTAAAGTGACGTAATCATGACCTTGCACCTATATCCGTAGCCCCGGACGTCCACCAAGCAGATGGAGAGACGGTCTTCGACCGGGCCTTGATCCGGAGGTACATGATGCAAAGGTCAGAGATAGATGAGTTTAGACGAGATTTGGCTACCGGGCAGAGGGCACACAATGTGCCTGAAATAACACCAGGATTACAGTATAATAATAGTTGCCCATCGCAGGCGAAGTTGTGACACTGTGAGACTTGCGTTTTCAAATTTGACCGCATGTGACAGTGCAGTCCGATCCGAACACGACACACTCATCGCACTTCGGCTCCAAGTGGACGGTTAGTAATTAAACCGTCTTGCATTTGATCCTGCGTTGAGCTCGCTTTGTTTCGACCGCAGCGATGGTTTGCTCGTCGCTAATGCGACCACCTAGTGTGATGGTAGTGCGCCGGATGGAGCGATTCGGAGTTAGTAACTCACAGAAGACATCAAAAAGGGGAACTGTTCAGAGATACTTTAGAGTTATTGTATCAATACTTATGTTCCTGTCCGTGAGTTATTGGTTGTTCTGAACTCCCCGTATATCAGCTGTTAAGTGTTTCGCTGTGTTGTGCCAGGAGTTAGTAGAGTGTAAGTTTCAGTATGGCGTGTGGATGTGTGGCCTCAGTGTGGGTTGGCTCTTGTTCTTATCTTCGTTTCGTTGCTTCCTCACGATTAACCACGAGTAGTTGTACCTGAAAATTATTACTTTGTCGTTCGTTTCTCTCGGCTGAAGTGAACTGCATCTCATCTAGATTAGAAGTGGTTATGCTGTCGCCCTGCTCTTCTTATGGAGCTAACAATTTTATTTATCCTTCCAACTCTGCCGTATTTCTTCTTTGAAATGTTTTTATTAGTTGAACAGATGATATATCATTCAAGCAGTCGGAATTATGTCACTTGATCCATTCTTGGTAAGGAGTCGCATTCATCTGGCATATCAAATTCCGTATGTGTTATTTATCCACGAAATTGATATTTATCTTTGTTTTTTAACATCTTATTGTTCAGATTTCATTTGAGTTTTGCATCCTCATAACTTTGGCTGGTCTATCTGAACGCTGTTTTCATGTATCTTTCATGTGACACGGATTGACTGCCTGTTTTTTCACTCTGTTAAATTTACAACTGGTGTCCGTGAGCGCAATCGAATAAAATCAGTGAATGCATTATCTTGACCATTATAGCTGGAATACAATCAGTGAATGCATTCTGTTGGCCATTATAGCTCGAATAAAATCAGCGAATGTATTCTCTTGACCATTTATAGCTCGAATAAAATCAGTGAATGCATTCTGTGGACCATTATAGCTCGAATAAAATCAGGGAATGTATTCTCTTGACCATTATAGCTCGAGTGAAATCAGTGAATGCATTGATCATTATAGCTCGAATAAAATCAGTGAATGCATTGACCATTATAGCTCGAATAAAATCAGTGTGTGCATTGACCATTATGGCTCGAATAAAATCAGGGAATGCATTCTCTTGATCATTATAGCTCGAATAAAATCAGTGAATGCATTGACCATTATAGCTCGAATAAAATCAGGGAATGCATTGGCCATTATAGCTCGAATAAAATCATTGTGTGCATTGACCATTATAGCTCGAATAAAATCAGTGAATGCATTGATCATTATAGCTCGAATAAAATCAGTGAATGCATTGACCTATATAGCTCGAATAAAATCAGTGAATGCATTGATCATTATGGCTCGAATAAAATCAGTGAATGCATTGATCATTATAGCTCGAATAAAATCAGTGAATGCATTGACCATTATAGCTCGAATAAAATCAGTGAATGCATTGATCATTATAGCTCGAATAAAATCAGTGAATGCATTGATCATTATAGCTCGAATAAAATCAGTGAATGCATTGACCATTATAGCTCGAATAAAATCAGTGAATGCATTGATCATTATGGCTCGAATAAAATCAGTGAATGCATTTTGTTGACCATTATGACTAATTGGGAATAATTAAGGAAAACTTCATTGTCGCTAATATGGTCTGTGTTTTCTACTATGGATAATGCAGCATTGCTTAGTGTTCCTGAATACAAAGCTATCACGTACACTTGTACACTAGGAAATGTACACATTTAGTACACATACAAACAACGAGTTTTAAATATACTAACAAAGATACACATGCATCTATTTATCCATATATCTCTGTTAGTCAATCTGTTAGCATATCTATCTATCTATCTATCTATCTATCTATCTATCTATCTATCTATCTATCTGTATGTCTGTCTGTCTGTCTGTCTGCCTGCCTGCCTGCCTGCCTGCCTGCCTGTCTGTCTGTCTGTCTGTCTCTCTGTCCGTTCGTCCGTCCCTCCGTCCGTCTGTCTGTCTGTCTCTTTAACTCTCTCTTTCTCCGTCCGCCTGCCCCTCCCTCCCTCTATTCCCTTGCTCTTTCCGCCCGCCCGCCACTCTTTATCTCTGAAACAACTTAGACAGTAGACTACGAGCCTCATTATCTCGAAATACTTAATGTACTGAATTGTCTTTTCTCTTAAACACTGAAGTCTCTTTATCGATGACGACTGTGCCTACTATGGACCAACCTTTACCCTCTTTACCATATGGCCTCCGTCCGACTCTTCCACCCCTGTCGACCTGGGACGACTAAATCAGGTCCCCTAGGCTGGCATACTCGTTTTGGTTATGTAAACAAATCCTCAAATCGTTGACATTCCTAGCCATGTGTTTTGTCAAAATATATATCGTACACCGGACGTAAGTTTTCAAGCCTCCTGCCGGCAAGGGTGTTTTTCCTGTCTTTACAGCTGACAACTTGACCTGGAAATGTGCCATTGTGTCTGTGACAAGTCAAACACTTATGACTTCTCGGGAATCTTTAGTCCCTGCGTGGGTCTGGACAATTTGCCAGCGTCACCATAACCTAGCTGAAATATCCGACATAACTGTTGCATACTGTCAATAACTGGACGGCATGTAGAAAGGGGGGGGGGGGGTGGCCTTCCACATTCTGTCCGCTAATCTGAAGCTTGCTGTTCGCAACACGATAGCCGTGCAAGTTTTCATACGAGATAATAATAGACGTGAAGATGTGTGGCAGAACAGAACGGTGTTCACAACCTTTGTTTTGCGGGACCTAACGATTACGCTCAAGGTCTCTCTATATGTTCGGTGAGTGCTTATATTTTAATACAAAAAAAGCAGACAAATTAAAGAGGATAAGGTAAACGAGTCTATAGCCCAGTGTTCTCCAGCCTGCGCCCTAGCGGTCACTAGTGGACGATTTTAACTTTCAGGTTGGCAGTAGCAGAATAATTACATTCTGTATTATAAACATATTATTACTATAGCTATGGCAATGCAGAGGCAACACAACCTGAGGAAATTATGGCAGAATAACAGGAAACAGACAAAAGTGAAAATTATGAGAACCTGTGTTTTCTCGTGATAGCTTCCGGCTGTGAAACATAGACAGTTACCCAAACTTCAAAGAAGAGAATCTTCTTCTTCTTCTTCTGCGTACGCAGTCAGACAGTAACCATTATTTTTTCGAAAAAAGCGGCGGTCATCCTGAGGCTGTCGCCACTGCCATAGAGCTTGTCTTGCAGTTCCACTGGTGATGGCCACATCTGCTCTCTCTGATCCTCGTATGTCGGGCAGTTCTGCAGCAGATGTTCAGCGGTCATTTTACCAGTACCGCACGGGCATTCGTCGGTACACCCTATCTTCAATTTGTTGAATAGGTGGTACCTCAGTCTATTGTGGCCAGTGCGAAGTCTGAAGACAACGACCTGCTCTCTTCGGTTCAACTGGTAATAGGCATCGTTTTTGGTGTAACCAGTATGTTCGGTTTCCCATTTGGTCATGTATCTGGCTTTGATAAGCCGTTTTGACTCTTCGTATGTCATACTGGTATCTGTTTGTGGTAGTCCTGCACCTTCTTTTGCCAGTCTGTCTGCCTCCTCGTTGCCTTGGATGTTGCAGTGTGATGGGACCCACTGTACCACTACCCTTTTTGGTGCGGACTGCTGGCACAGTTTGCAGAGTGCTGCTCTTAGGTCATTAAGCTCAGTGTTTTTCTGGTTTTTTAGCGGTGTGACTACGGCGAGAGCATCTGTAAGCAGGACTATATGGCTTTCATTTTCACTGTGTGTCACCATTTCTTCCACTGCCGCCCTCAGTGCCTCTGCCTCCGCTCTGAAATTGCTTGTGTACTTACCAGTAGCGAATGACAGTGTTATTTTTCTGCCATTTGGAATCAGGAATGCTCCTGCTCCTCCGTTCTGTGTAGTGTTTGTTACAGAACCGTCGGTGTATGCATGGGTCCAGTCCATGCTTGGGTAGCTTTTGGTTATGAAGCTTAGGGTAGTATCTCTCCTTTCTTTTTCAGTCTGGCAGTTTTTGTTTGCAATACCTGGTATATTTTCTACCACCTCTGGAAATATATCCTACCTCCAGGTAGGTTTTCGTACAGTAGTGATGGGTTTTGGTGTTGTTAGTGCGTTTATGGGATCTTCGTGCATCTTTGCTTTGGCTATTTCTGCAAAGTTTCTCCGCTTTAGTTTCCCATTTCCCAAATTGTTTAGTCTCTGGTGCATTGGATGGTCGGTCAGTCTTCGGAGCTTCTCTGACTGCAGCTGGGCTCTGCAGTCTCTTCTATCGGTCATGGATTGCAGTTTTGTAATCTTTTCAAGTTCTACAATTGGCGTTGACTTCATGCCACCTGTTATAATTCTCATGGCTTGGTTTTGAAGTTTGCTAACTTTATCGAAGTTCGCCTTCGCTGCTGTTGTCCATGCCGCAATGCCATACTCGAGAACTGGTCTCACTCTTCCAGTGTACAGTTTCTTTAGTATGCCTTCGTCTGCTCCCCAGCTTGTGCCAGCAAGTTTCCTCATGATTGCCATTCTTTCTCTGGCTTTCATTCGGTTTCTCTCAATCTGACTTTTCCATGTCATGCGCCGATCAAATGTGACTCCCAGATAGGTTGGGTTGTCGTTTGGCTGCAGGAATTTGCCATTTAGACTTTATTTGATACTTTGGGTTTTAATGAAAGCGAGAATATTGTGCATGTGGTTTTCTCCTCGTTTATTTTGACCAGCCATGAGTTCGCCCACTCTTCCAGCGATGTTAGGGCCGTCTGCATCCGATTTCTTGCTATGGTGAGATTCTTTTCAGAGGTCCACATAGCCAGATCGTCTGCAAACATTGAGCTATGGACTCTTCTTGGTATATTCTCTGTAATATCGTTTATATATACCAGGAAGAGTGTGGGTGACAGTACTCCCCCTTGGGGTACTCCCTGCTCGAGTGTCACCTTTTTGCTCATCTGCCCTTTTACTTGGACTCTGGCCGTTCTTTGTTTGAGGTAGTGGTAGATCCACTTGTACATTTTCCCACAAACATCACTTCTTCTTAGCTTGACTCTAAGTCCATCTTTCCAGACTTTGTCAAATGCCTTTTCCAGATCCACCCAAACAGCTACTGTGTGTTTCTGTGCCTGGTAGGCATCTTCTATCTCCTGGGCTATGAGGATGACCTGGTCCTCAGTGGATCTGTGCTGTCTAAAGCCGGCTTGCTGTGGAATTAGTATTCGTTTTTCTTCCAGATGCCACATCAGTCTGGTGTTTATCATCCGTTCCATCAGCTTGCCGACACAGCTCAGTAGGCTTATGGGCCTGTATCCATTTGGATCTGCTTTGTCCTTTCCTGTTTTTGGTACTGGTACCAGTATTGCGTCTTTCCATGCCCGTGGTACAATTCCCCTTTTCCAGCTTTGGTTCCGGACCAATAGCAGTTTCCTCTTCGCTGTTTGGCCCAGCCCCATTAGCATTTCGTTTGTTATCCCGTCCTTTCCGGGAGATTTCCTTTTCTTTAGTGTTCTCATAGCCTCTTCCATTTCGCGCATTGTTAATTTGGCCATCATGTGCTCTTCAGGTGCCGTATTCATGTTTTCGTGCCCCTTTAGCTCTTTGCTAATGTCTGTATGCTTATCTGCAGGGACCTCGATGTGGTTTGCTCTGGCATAGTGATCGACAAAGGCGTTTGCGGCTTTCTTACCTGTGATCAAGTTCTCTCCCTGCTTGATAGTAATTTGTTTATTTGACGGGGTTTCGTCGTTCATGGCTCTGACTAGTTTCCATAGCTTGTTCCCGTCTTTGTCCAGGTTTAGGCTTTCCGTTTTATTTTTCCAGCTTACTCTTGCTGTTTGCTTGAGAGTGTGTTTGTACTTCGCCGCGGCGGCTTTGAGGGCGATGTTTGCCTCCATGGATTTTTCTCGCTCTGCCATGTTCCTAGCATTTGTTACTGCTTCTTCCACCTTCTGCAACTCATCATTCCAGTAGGGCTTATAGTTTTTCCTAGCTGCTCTTGGGATGGTTTCAGTGGCGGCTTGCATTATTGCCTTGCTTAGGCTTTCCACCATGGGCTTCATTTTGGTGTTTCGTGTGTTGATGGTTTCACACAGCCCATCTGTCAGGATTGCAAATCTGTCCCAGTCGGCTCGTTTGTAATTCCAACGTGGGAGCGGTTTTGTTTCCTGTGGGCCTACTTCCATGTCAATGGTTAGCCTGATCGGCCTGTGGTCGCTACCTGCCAGTTGGTTTAGCACCTGGCGGTCTATTTTATGGTGTATGTCCTGTGTGGAAAAGGCCAAATCTGGAGTCGAGGTGGTATGCCATGTTCTTGAATAGAAGCTAGGGCTATCCTCCGGCCTATTGATTAGGGAGAGATTTGCATCTATCTCCCAATCTTCCACTTCGTCATCTCTGCTGTCTGTGTCAGAGTATCCCCATCTCTCCGAGTGGCTGTTGAAATCTCCAACTACTATGCAGTTGGAGTCTCTGACCTCAGTACTCGAGAGCGATAGGTCTCTATTTGGTGGTCCGTACAGATTGAAAATGCGGAGCTTCGTCTCTTGAGCCATTATGTCAACTCCTACAATTTCTGCTTGTCCGGTGTGATTGACAGATACCGCGCTACTCGGTATGCAGTTTCTGGTCAGTATCAGGACCCCTCCTTTGTGGCCTTCTCTATCTAGACGGAAGGTCTGGTTTCCTCTGATTGAGAATTTATGATTATTGTTGAGGTGCTTTTCCTGGATACATGCCACGTCAATCTTACCTTCATGCAGGTGATGTGTTAGGGAAAGTTTTTTGTTAATGACTCCCTCCGCATTCCACTGTAGTATTTTGAGGGTCTTGAGGTTTTGGTCAATAGAAGTTGCCCCATAGCCATGTGCCTTGACTCCACGACACATGGGTGGGTGACCACCAGTAGTCAAGGGTGGGCCCCTTCGAGGCGTGAGGCCCGGCACTATCGCAGCCTGGCGGGACTCCGCAGGATGAGCGCCATGCGTTTTTCAAAGAAGAGAATCGAGTCCTTCGAGTAGAAAAGTTATAAAACGGTTCTCAGAATACTATGGCTCGGAAACGATATACAGAAATTCAACACGAGTTGGGCATAGAGGAGAACTGGTAGAAAATTCCGTCATGAACGGAACATTTAAGTACTTTAGCCACATACAAAGTCACAACCGGTTTTGAGGTAACGGTATTGGAAGGTGTGGTATCGGAGCAGAGAGGCAGAATCAGACAAAGAAGGCGTATGCACAAAGATGTCAATGAATGCTTGAGCATGACTCTGGAGCAGACTTGAGATTTGGCATTAGATCGACTTTCTTTCAGACAGACTGTGATGGGAGCGACCTTCTGCAAAGGACATGCTACATGCTGATGTATTAAAAACATCCGAAATATACAGACTCAGTGGTCGTTGGCCATATTTTCTTTAATTTAGATGTTAATGGAAGGACAATGTATCCTCACGAACGTTATAAAAGTGGGCGCTAAGTATACAGAGCTTGAGGAGCCCTGCTATAGCCAAAGGAAAGTTCTCAAGCAACTACAGAGACGAAATTGACGTAGACAGAAACATAAGCAATACATCAGACCGAATTCATCAACTCAAAAGAAATCAACAAACTACAATATTTCGTCTGAGAACTGGACACTGCAGACTACTAGAATATCTATACCGACTGAAGATCTCACACACCGATGAGTGCCCATGTGGAACGAGAGGCAAGAACCCTTAGCATATTCTAAAGGAATGCCCAATCTATAGGGAAATGAGACGCCAGACCTGACCAGAGGGTGTACAGCTGAGACAAAAGCTGTGAGGAAGCCGCTCCTACCTGGTGAAAACTACAGACTTCATCATGGCGACTGGCCTGCAGATATAGCATTACTAAAAGATCCTGAACGCAATGGAAAAAGACGTTCTTAAGACCGTAGCACAAGCAGAAATGATTCTATAACTAACATAAACAATCGGTACTTGTCCCTTAATTCAGACCAAACAGAGTTATCTGTGTTCCCATCATACGTATTTGACAGCTGATGACTGTAACGGGACATTTAATTTCGGGTTACGGGGAAGACAGGTCGATGTAATTTTATTTTGATTAAATATGAACAAATCTAGATAACGATCGATGTGTAGAAAAGATGGCTATATTCAGTTGCAAATATGGATGCTTGTCAGCTCTTGAGACCAGAAGTATACAAACAGAATGAACTGCCTGTAGGCCATGTGCGAGCCTTGTAGCTAAGTGCCTTGCCTCACAGGGATGTCCTGCCGACACTTTGACTCTTGCCATCTCTATATATCATGTAGTTCAGTCAAGAACAACGCCATAACGTGGCTGTTATTGCATCGTCTGACAACATGGATAATGCCACGCTGCTGTAAAAACTGGATTGTCCTTATCATGGACCAAGGTTAAGAGATTCTTGAAATTCATTGTTTGACTTGAAACAAGATGGCAGGGACAAGCGGATTCAGAAACGAAAGCATAAATTCCTTGTCGCACAACGTTGACTTTCTGCAAGGATCCTTCTACTTCTTCTTACGCTGTCAGACATCGACCTTTATTTTTTCGAAAAAAGCAGCGGTCATCCTGAGGCTATCGACACTGCCATAGAGCTTGTCTAGTGTTGCCACTAGTGATGGCCACATCTGCTCTCTCTGATACTCGTATGTCGGGCAGTTTTGCAGCAAATGCTCAGCGGTCATTTTCCCGGTACCACACGAACATTCGTCAGTGCCACTTTATCTTCAATTTGTTGAATAGGTGGTACCTCAGTCTATTGTGGCCAGTGCGAAGTCCGAAGACCACGACCTGCTCTCTTCTGTTCAACTGGTAATAGGCATCGTTTTTTGTGTAGCCAGTATGTTCTGTTTCCCATTTGGTCATGTATCTAGCTCTAATAAGCCGTTTTGACTCTTCGTATGTCACACTAGTATCTGGTTGTGGTAGTCTTGCACCTTCTTTTGCCAGTCTGTCTGCCTCCTCGTTGCCTTGGATGTTGCAGTGGGATGGAACCCACTGTACTACTACTCTTTTTGGTGCGTACTGCTGGCATAGTTGGCAGAGTACTGCTCTTAAATCATTAAGTTCAGTATTTTTCTGGCTTTTTAGCGCTGTGACTACGGACAGGGCATCTGTAAGCAGGACTATATGGCTTTCATTCCTTTTACCTGTCACCATTTCTTCAACTGCCGCCCTCAGTGCCTCTGCCTCCGCTCTGAAATTGCTTGTGTATTTTCCAGTTGCCAATGACAGTGTTATTTTTCTGCCATTTTGTAGGCTCAGGAATGCCCCTGCCCCTTCGTTCTGTGTTGTGTTTGTTACAGAACCGTCGGTGTATGCATGGGTCCAGTCCATGCTTGGGAAGTTTTTCGTTATTTAACTCAGGGTTGTATCTCTTCTTTCTTTTTCAGTCTGGCAGTTTTTGTTTCCAATACCTGGTATATCTTCTACCACCTCTGGAAATTTATGCTGCCTCCAGGTAGGGATGGGCTTTGGTGTTGTTAGTGCGTTCATAGGGTCTTCGTGCATCTTTGCTTTGGCTATTTCTGCAAAGTTTCTCCGCTTTAGCTGCAAGGATCCTATCTGAGGCTCACCCTTGAGGCCACTCTTCCCCTGCTCTCTCTTCTCACTTCACTGTGTTTCATTTGACTCTGTACTACAGTCACACTCCTGCACAACTTTCACACGCGCCCTCATGGTGAGGCCCTTCCATTGTTCTTTGGTTGGGCTAGCTTCTGAGGGTGCACAAACCTAGCATAGGTACATACAGACGCATACATTCATCCAAGTACTGGTTTAGGCGTCCTGATATCGCCCAATGGACTACAGTTGGAGTGGAAAATGGCGCGCCCCCTCCAGTAGAAACTAGTGAGGCAAACATCTAAGCAACAACATTTAACACGAACAGCAGTTAATAAGTGGATTATTCTGTGACGTCACTTTTCCCACAATCTGGAGCTAAAAGTAAATATTCGGTTCTAAAAATATGTATTTTATTTATTTGGAGTGAATTAACGGACAAGTACCAAACAAATCATATGCATGAGAGAATCGTGATACTAGCTGATTCAAAGTCTACCATAACATCACTCAACTCAATAAATAACACTGAACTAATCGAATTGAGGACAGCCTTCATAAAAATGTCTCAGAGAAACCAGAAGATAGTTATGCTGCAACAGCGAAGGAAACGATGAGATCTACAGTCTAGCCAATGAGGACGCCGAACAGGATTACATTGTCAGGGACTTCTTTGAAGCTAGTTAGCTGCCCACCGCAAGCGATAAGGACGACATGAGGTAGTCACTGCACTGGTCATCAACCTCACTCTCTGGTCCTGAGCTACCTTGGACCAGTGACAAGAAAAAGCCAAGACGACTGGATGTAACTCACACCCATCTCGTGAAGCCAGTACAGCTCTTTCAATTTCCGTTTGAGCATGCAGCTCTGTGCAATATGTTACGCGGTCAGTTCTATGCTCCTCACAGGAACGCCTGTCATCTGCAACAATGCTCATTTTGTTGCAAAGTGAGAATGTTATGTCCAGTTCTCAATCTCAAGATTATAACTTGCTCTAATCTACTCGTAGTTGAATCATATTAGTTGTCGTAACTTAACTTAGCTTCATTATATTGGTTTAGAAGACTTTACAGAGTCTATATACAACCAGTTTATTTCTCTCCACTATATTGAAAATAATGTGAGCATTCAATCTGTTTTTGAATGAATTAACTGACTCGGCCTCCACTAAATCCTATTGAAATATATTTCAAGAATTCACCACTGTCTGACTAAAAAATGGTTTCCTAATATCTTATCTGGACCTGTCTTTAAACAATTTGTAGCTGGCGTTAAAAGGGCATTACGTGGCGGGTTGCATAAGCTTTCCTCACATCCTGAGTGTGCTGATGAAGGTGGACCGTGATCCTCCAGATGGTTGAGCTATACGTGGTTTTATCTGCGTGACGGTTACTACTACGGGGATCACATCGATCCACATCTCGGTAGCCAGTCTGCCTTGAAAACGCCATGTTTCCAAGGAACGCTACAGAAAAATATACAGAGGTTTTGGTCAGTGTATTGTGTCTAACACTAACGCGACGTCCTGGTCAGTATGTAGTGCCTGACACTGACATGATGTCCTGGTCTGTATGTTGTGCCTGACATGACGTCCTGGTCTGTATGGTGTGCCTGACATGACGTTCTGGTCTGTATGTTATGATTGACCTTGTCATGACGTCCTGGTCTGTATGTTGTGCCTGACGCTGACATGACGTCCTGGTCAGTATGTTGTGCTGGACACTAACATGACGTACAGCTCAGTATGTTGTGCATGACCGTGACATGCCGCCCTGGTCTGTATGTTGGAGTTTAATCCTGTCATAACACCCTAGTCAGTATGTTGGACCTGACACTGACATGAAGTCCTAGTCAGTATGTTGTGCCTCAAACCGACATGACGTCTTGGTCAGTATGTTGTGCCTGACATTGACATGACGTCCTGGTCAGTATATTGTGCCTACCACTGACGTCCTGGTCAGTATGTTGTACCTGACACTGGCGTGACGTCTTGGTCAGTATATTGTGCCTGACACTGACGTGATGTCCTGGTTAATATGTTGTGCCTGACACTGACGTCCTGGTCAGCCTGTTGTGCCTGACACTGACGTCCTGGTCAGTATGTTGTGCCTGACAGGACAACAGCATCAGTTTCCCGAGCAACCTGGATGTAAAGTTTAATTTCTTAATCACAATTGCTTCATCTGCAATTGTTGGGAAGTTTGGTGAAAATATTGTTGGTGTCTATATTTACGTGTCTTTGTGACCAATCGCTAATAAATATTTGTTGTCTTCACGGTGCCGAATGATTTCGAGGTCTGTCTGTCGATAAGGAGGGCAGCGGTTTCGAATCCCAGTATGGCATGCGTTGGTTTTCTATTGGGGATTAAATAAACAAACATAGTCAGCACGCGACGAGGCGACAGCAGAGGCCTAGCGGCCTGTAGTTCTCAGCCTAAAACAAACCCTCGACTATTGCAGCAATTGGAAAAAGTTGTATTGACGGTTCTTTTTGAGCCCTATGTTCTAAAACATACTGAACCTAAACACGAAGCGTGTTCAAAAAGTATCCGAGCTTAACGTTTTTGGGAGGAATCAAATGGTGCATGGGTATTGTCCTTCAGCAAGGAGGAATAATGGGGGTTTCATGCACATGCGTTAATTTTTTTCCTATGGGTAAACTGCGTTATTCGCTGGCTGCCAGCCTCTCAGTGTTGAGTGAAGTTAGCACTCGTCGAGGTTTCATTCACCATGTGCGAAGCGATGTCAAATTCGTGTTGAACGTATTCATTGACTTCCGTAGAGTTGTACATAACGAGTATGCACCACTAGGTCAAAACATTACCAAGGAGTATTACCTGGAGGTCATCCGTAGCCGTCGTGATGCTGGTGGACGCGATCTATCGGACCTGTGAACAATAGGAACTTTGCAGCTCCACCATGGCAACGCACTCACCCATTCTTGGCATCTGATTAAGATTCTCTTCTCCAATCACAACAATCCTCTGGTTTTCTCTATCCCCCCGACATGTCTACTTGCGACTCCTGGCTGTTCCCCAAGCTGACTATTCCGCTGAAAAAACCCGATTTGAGTAACGACACGACGACCCAGCTGGACTCCATTACCAAAAACAACCTCCTGAATGCTTCCAATAATAGCAGGAGAAGTGTGTGGAGTCCCACGAAGATCTGGGAGAAGTGTGTTGAGTCTTCAACGGAGAGCTGGGAGAAGTGTGTGGAGTCCCACGGAAAGTACTTTTAAAAGGCATTCGTGTTTCAAACCTTCAGGAGAGTAATTCTATTCTTCCAGCTCAAAGATATGATACTTTTTTTTTAAACACACCTCGTCTTTGAAAAACCAAAAGTTTGTAACACACCTCGTATTTCCAAAACAAAAACATTTTAACACACCTCGTCTTTGAAAAACCAAAACATTGTAACACACCTCGTATTTCCAAATACAAAATATTTTAACACACCTCGTATTTTCAAAACAGAAACCTTTTAACACACCTCGTATTTCCAAAACAAAAACATTTAACACACTTGGTATTTCCAAAATAAAACATTTCAACACACCTCGTATTTCCAAATACAAAATATTTTAACACACCTCGTATTTTCAAAACAGAAACCTTTTAACACACCTCGTATTTCCAAAACAAAAACATTGGTGATAATGAAAGATAAAACAGCGATTTATTGTGCTAGTTATTCCTGCAATTGTATTGTTATATTATTACACGTTATCCACGGCCATAGAAAAAGAGAAAACAGATTCAATGTGTTAGTCACCTTGTGACGGTCCTGCAGTTGGATTATCCTATTATGAAACATGTTTTCCAGGTCTACTTTGTCTCTGTCTCCAATGAATTGTCAATGTTTCCAGGTCTACTTTGTCTCTGTCTCCAATGAATTGTCAATGTTTCCAGGTCTACTTTGTCTCTGTCTCCAATGAATTGTCAATGTTTCCAGGTCTACTTTGTCTCTGTCTCCAATGAATTGTCAATGTTTCCAGGTCTACTTTGTCTCTGTCTCCAATGAATTGTCAATGTTTCCAGGTCTACTTTGTCTCTGTCTCCAATGAATTGTCAATGTTTCCAGGTCTACTTTGTCTCTGTCTCCAATGAATTGTCAATGTTTCCAGGTCTACTTTGTCTCTGTCTCCAATGAATTGTCAATGTTTCCAGGTCTACTTTGTCTCTGTCTCCAATGAATTGTCAATGTTTCCAGGTCTACTTTGTCTCTGTCTCCAATGAATTGTCAATGTTTCCAGGTCTACTTTGTCTCTGTCTCCAATGAATTGTCAATGTTTCCAGGTCTACTTTGTCTCTGTCTCCAATGAATTGTCAATGTTTCCAGGTCTACTTTGTCTCTGTCTCCAATGAATTGTCAATGTTTCCAGGTCTACTTTGTCTCTGTCTCCAATGAATTGTCAATGTTTCCAGGTCTACTTTGTCTCTGTCTCCAATGAATTGTCAATGTTTCCAGGTCTACTTTGTCTCTGTCTCCAATGAATTGTCAATGTTTCCAGGTCTACTTTGTCTCTGTCTCCAATGAATTGTCAATGTTTCCAGGTCTACTTTGTCTCTGTCTCCAATGAATTGTCAATGTTTCCAGGTCTACTTTGTCTCTGTCTCCAATGAATTGTCAATGTTTCCAGGTCTACTTTGTCTCTGTCTCCAATGAATTGTCAATGTTTCCAGGTCTACTTTGTCTCTGTCTCCAATGAATTGTCAATGTTTCCAGGTCTACTTTGTCTCTGTCTCCAATGAATTGTCAATGTTTCCAGGTCTACTTTGTCTCTGTCTCCAATGAATTGTCAATGTTTCCAGGTCTACTTTGTCTCTGTCTCCAATGAATTGTCAATGTTTCCAGGTCTACTTTGTCTCTGTCTCCAATGAATTGTCAATGTTTCCAGGTCTACTTTGTCTCTGTCTCCAATGAATTGTCAATGTTTCCAGGTCTACTTTGTCTCTGTCTCCAATGAATTGTCAATGTTTCCAGGTCTACTTTGTCTCTGTCTCCAATGAATTGTCAATGTTTCCAGGTCTACTTTGTCTCTGTCTCCAATGAATTGTCAATGTTTCCAGGTCTACTTTGTCTCTGTCTCCAATGAATTGTCAATGTTTCCAGGTCTACTTTGTCTCTGTCTCCAATGAATTGTCAATGTTTCCAGGTCTACTTTGTCTCTGTCTCCAATGAATTGTCAATGTTTCCAGGTCTACTTTGTCTCTGTCTCCAATGAATTGTCAATGTTTCCAGGTCTACTTTGTCTCTGTCTCCAATGAATTGTCAATGTTTCCAGGTCTACTTTGTCTCTGTCTCCAATGAATTGTCAATGTTTCCAGGTCTACTTTGTCTCTGTCTCCAATGAATTGTCAATGTTTCCAGGTCTACTTTGTCTCTGTCTCCAATGAATTGTCAATGTTTCCAGGTCTACTTTGTCTCTGTCTCCAATGAATTGTCAATGTTTCCAGGTCTACTTTGTCTCTGTCTCCAATGAATTGTCAATGTTTCCAGGTCTACTTTGTCTCTGTCTCCAATGAATTGTCAATGTTTCCAGGTCTACTTTGTCTCTGTCTCCAATGAATTGTCAATGTTTCCAGGTCTACTTTGTCTCTGTCTCCAATGAATTGTCAATGTTTCCAGGTCTACTTTGTCTCTGTCTCCAATGAATTGTCAATGTTTCCAGGTCTACTTTGTCTCTGTCTCCAATGAATTGTCAATGTTTCCAGGTCTACTTTGTCTCTGTCTCCAATGAATTGTCAATGTTTCCAGGTCTACTTTGTCTCTGTCTCCAATGAATTGTCAATGTTTCCAGGTCTACTTTGTCTCTGTCTCCAATGAATTGTCAATGTTTCCAGGTCTACTTTGTCTCTGTCTCCAATGAATTGTCAATGTTTCCAGGTCTACTTTGTCTCTGTCTCCAATGAATTGTCAATGTTTCCAGGTCTACTTTGTCTCTGTCTCCAATGAATTGTCAATGTTTCCAGGTCTACTTTGTCTCTGTCTCCAATGAATTGTCAATGTTTCCAGGTCTACTTTGTCTCTGTCTCCAATGAATTGTCAATGTTTCCAGGTCTACTTTGTCTCTGTCTCCAATGAATTGTCAATGTTTCCAGGTCTACTTTGTCTCTGTCTCCAAAGAATTGTCAATGTTTCCAGGTCTACTTTGTCTCTGTCTCCAATGAATTGTCAATGTTTCCAGGTCTACTTTGTCTCTGTCTCCAATGAATTGTCAATGTTTTTGTTTTATTAAAGCGTGTCTGGTAATTACGTGACACGGGCTAGAACTCTGGTAAGAACTAGGCCCTTTATCATATCGGGGGAAAAGGTAAAAACAAAAACTTAATGAGCATGTCTCGTGAATATTGGCACGGATATCTACCTTTTGTTTTGTTGTGTTCTGTTAAGAACTGACGTTATTGCACTCCTGGCAGACATAAAGGTGTTCAGCCACTCTCATCAAATCACAAATTACGAAGGGTTTAGATACTGTCGGTTCCTGTAGCTTGCTGGTCTTACACACTCCTGTCCCGTTATCGTGCGTCTCTCTCTGCTGAGCCTGATCATGATTTAAAAAATCAAGCAATACGTGCATTGCTAGTTCGTCGACCGCAGTGTCGTCAATCAAAAGGCGATGATTACATTAAAGATGTCACCTCTATCCATTTCCAATGTCTCCAACTGCGTACGCTCCTGTGACTAGAATATCAGCACTTTCATTCCCGCAATCTCAAGATGGCCAGGACAGTACATTCACCCACATTAACAGATGTTCGAGATTATGTCTTACATTTCATCATACCACATATGGCTGTTCTACATCTTCCGAAGCATGGATTGATAGTGAAAGACGAATAGAGCCCCATTAAAGAGGTGCCTCAATTCCGATTCTGATACTGGACGTTGTTATGAAGTATGCATCGTTTCACTCAGCAACGAACCTGCCTCTCACTCTAGCGGTCTAACCATCAACGTCCTTCGGTAATGACAGTAAAAGAGCAATGATAATGATTGATGCGCTAATCTTCTAACACGGTTTTCTAGAAGACATCCTCAATTAATTTAAAGGATAGCAGATACTAATCTAGGGACTGAGTGGTCTCGTGGTAAGACATCAGCCTCGGGTGCTGGATGTCGCGGGTTTAAATCATGGTGCAGACCAGGATTTTCATCGTGGACTTTCTGGTATTTCCCCGGATCACTGGGTAGTAGAGATCTGACGCCCGTATCCAGTGTTGCGCACGTTAAAAATCCTTTGGAAGTTGGAAATCAAAAAGAGTAGGCTTAATCGCTACTGTCCGTGCAACATTCAAAATTATGTTAAAAACCTACCCAGTCTTTTACGGGATCCTCGCCGGTGCTACGGAGCTCGTGCATTCTCATGAGATTCTCAAAAACTACGTGGAAGAACAGAACACTTATGGATTAAACGGTCTGCAATGACGTTGATTCTTCGACTAAACTAAACTAAACTAAACTTTTTAGCAATCTTTAGACGCCACATTGGTCACAACATATTGAGATGCCATCTTTTCAACAAACTAAGAATATGACATACAGATGAGTGGGTCTGCAACACTTACAAAATGACTGCTGAGCATCTTCTACAAAGGTGGCTAAGAAATGAGGAACAGAGCAAGCACGAGTGGCCATCACCGATCTAATTCCCGTACAAACTCTATGTAATGTAGATACCAATAGTCTCAGGCAAACCTCTGCTTTCTTTAGAAATATCCTTCTCCATTGTCGTTCGTTCTCACATAATCGCATCTATTTTTCTCATAAACCCATCAGCCTTCCCATGTTTCTCTCGTTACTATACAGTGTATCTCGCAATTGGGTTGTGGACGACCATGTAATCACTCTGTTCATCCTGTGGAGCCGGCAGACCCATAGAACCTTGTCCATTGTTTGTTTGTTCTCCCCACATGGACACATGTCTGTGGGTCTAATTTTTTATTTGCCGAACAGATGATTTGTCTGTCTGCGGTGGGCTATGCGATGACGGAATATGGTTACTTGATCTATTGTTGGCAAAGAGTAATACGTTTCTGCTATATCAGATTATATGCATCCAAGGCAACGAGGAGGCAGACAGACTGGCAAAAGAAGGTGCACGACTACCACAACCAGATTCTAGTGTGACCTACGAAGAGTCCAAAAGACTTATTAGATCCAGATACATGGCCAAATGGGAAACAGAACATACTGGCTACACAAAAAATTATGCCTATTACCAGTTGATCAGAAGAGAGCAGGTAGTGGTCTTCAGACTCCGCACAGGCCACACCAGACTGAGGTACCATCTATTCAATAAATTGAAGATAGGTGGCACTGACGAATGCACTTGTAGCACCGGGAAAATGACCGCTGAACATCTGCTGCAAAACTCTCCGACATACGAGGACCAGAGAAAGCACATGTGGACATCACCAGTGGCAACACTAGACAAGCTCTATGACAGTGTCGGCAGCCTCAGGATGACCGCTGCTTTTTTCGAAAAAATACAGGTTGACGTTTGACAGCGTATGAAGAAGAAGAAGAGGAAGAAGAAGATTCTAGGTGGTTCCTTGTGCCACTTTTCTTTGAAGTTATTTTGTATCATTGTTTTCATTTCTTCATTTGAAGCTGTTTCGTCAGTTTGGGGTTTGCCGCCTCCCTCTTTTGTCAGTCTATCTGCCTCCTTATGTCTTTGTATCTTACAGCGTGCAGCGATCCACTGAATGTTCACTCTGTTGAAACTGAAGCTTGTATTCGTGAGTGCCTCAGATAGGCTGTCTAATTCAGTTTTTATCGTGTTTGATAGGCATGATGACTAATGTGGAATCTGAATGGAAAACTATCAGATATTTTGAAGTTGTCGCCCGATAGCGTACGAAGAAAAATGAAGAAGGAGAAGAAGAACAACAAGAAGAAGAAAAAGAACAAGAAGACAGGGAAGTGGAAGAGGAAGAATACGAATGAATTTAGAGCCTTCGAAAGATATATATGTATATACGGCATTGTGGTCTCTTCTAGAGCAACATCTGCTGCTTAATTTGATATTTATTAGTGTTTACTCATTCAATAGGCTTCTACACCGTTCATGAGTAAATCAAACCACAGGTAACGACATCATTGAACAATTGTGATCTACAACATGACGTACTGGCAGCTCCTCGAATGAAGTTATGAGCTACTGTATTTTGGTTTGGTTAAAGGCTAGACTTTCTGGATTATACTGACGACAGCACGCTCTTTTCCACACAAGACCGCAATTCTTTGGACGATATCAGGACCTATTGAACAGTGTGTGTCAAAAAATGATGTCTACTACCAGTTGAACAGAAGAGAGCAGGTCGTGATCTTCAGACTCCGCACAGGCCACAACAGACTGAGGTACCATCTATTCAATAAACTGAAGAAAGATGGCACTGACGAATGCACCTGTGGTACAGGGAAAATGATCGCTGAACATTTGCTGCAAAATTGCCCGACATACGAGGACCAGAGAAAGCACATTTGGCCATCACCAGTGCCAACACAAGACAAGCTCTATGGCAGTGTCGACAGCCTCAGGATGACAGCTGCTTTCTTCGAACAAATTCAAGTTGACGTCTGACAGCGTACGAAGAAGAAGAAGAAGAACAGTGTGTGTGTCTATTTGTAATGTGGACGTATTGGCCAGTGAATAGATGCATGTATATAATGTGTTCCACTTTAGACGTTGTACAATAGTTCTGCAAATCCTTTCTGTAGGCAGAGAAGTGGTTAGATCAAGCCGGGTCATCGCGTAACTGGTGAGGGCGTTGGGGCACACATGAAGACATCCTCACAACCACACGTCATCCCTCTCTGCCAGCGGCAGCTGCCTGTGCCCACTCTGGTCGGAGAATGGTCCATTCTTTTATGTTGTCCTCCCACCTCTTTTTGGGACAACCTCTTCGTAGTTTGCTTTTTACCTTTCCCTGCAGGATCGTATTTGCAAAAGAGTTTGATCTCGATATGCTTCCGTACTAAGTTTGATCGTTGCCAAGAGATCTTCAGAAAGCCCTTTTACTGTTGTAATTCTTTCTCATTCTTCCTCATTTGTAACTCGGTCTTAAAACATAACGAAGTCTTTGGAAACATCTCATCTGCAAGACATGTTTCCTCCTCTGCAAGCCATCTGTAATTGTCTCAGAAGAAGTGGTCGTACCGTGAAAGATTCACGACATGCTCCTGTCAAACTGGACACGAAGTGATGTCGAACACAGTAAGTTCAAATAGTTAACAATGCTTGCGCCAGATTTGTACCCCTACTCCAGTATCTTCCAATCTTTTTCCACTCGCGGACCACTCAAAATTGGAAAACATTTTCACAGACATGTGAAAATATTAAAAATTGTTCGTGGATCTGTGAAAATAGGAATAATTGCACACGGACCGGCGAAAATAGGAATAATTGCACACGGACCGGCGAAAATAGGAATATTTGTTCACGGGACGGTGAAAATAGGAACACGTTATTGACGGACCTGTGAAAATATGAAACACTTTTACCTTGACTTGTCAGATGGAGAAGAACAATCCCATTATTTATATAGTATTTTGTGTATTGGTTGTTAAATCTAATATTATGAAATGAAAATAATAAATATATTTAAAATAACCAAAGTTCGAGTAGTAAATAGATATGATGTTCAGCAGCCATTTCCTTATTTTCGGTTGGGGAACACTGTAATTAACCACGCACCCCCACATCGCCCCCCTCCACAACCCCTCGTCCCCCATCCCCTAACCCCCTACTATATGCTGAAACTACAGCCTATTTATTCATATCAGTTACGTAACCGCAGTGATATTAAGAACTATCTGTTATTGTATTTGAGAATTGGGTAATACAACAAACATTGTATGCAGATAACGTGTGTGGTAGCATTGCTCGTGCTCGCATCTCCCTGATCAGGCACACACACACACACACCTGTACATCTAGACATATAACACTGATATGTGATGAGTGATATCGGCTGTCCTCATATATATATATATATATATATATATATAGAGAGAGAGAGAGAGAGAGAATGTGTGTCTGTGTGTTAGTGTTGAGATACCAGGCGTTGCCTGCGAGAATTATTTATTATTGAAGCAGTTTATTTGTGAGATCCTTTCCTCCCTCCTCACTGCATGCTGCATGCCTTCTATCCCTCAGCTACCCATAACACACACACAAACATACACACACTCTCTCTCTAGCTCTCTTTCTCTCTGCCTTTCAACCCACAATTTGGCCCTCTCAACCAGCCCTGTCCTTCCTTCCTTCTCATACTGCTCAACCGATACTCCTCTTCCCTCTTTGAATCTGCCAAACTCTTCCCCTTCGGTGCAGGCTTCCCCCTACTTCTTTATAACCCCCACACCCGACCCCCCTCTACCCGCCAATATATTTCTACCACTGCCTCTAACCTTTGATGTCCCAAGTTCCGCTGAACATCAAGCAAACTTGATGCTGTCCGCCAAGCCGTTGTTGAACGCACAATCGTATCACATTTCATATTTGAAAATAAATTACCCTACAAATGCAATTCTTCTTTCATTCTTAGTTCTCAAAAAAATATGTCACTATTAAAACTAAGTAAGCCCGTAATTTGGTGAAAAAACTAAGTAAGCCCGTAATTTGGTGAAGAAACTAAGTAAGCCCGTAATTTGGTGAAAAAACTAAGTAAGCCCGTAATTTGGTGAAAAAACTAAGTAAGCCCCTATTTTTGTGAAAAAACTAAGTAAGGCCACATTTTTGTGGAAAAAAACTAAGTAAACCCCTATTTTGGTGAAAAAATTAAGTAAGCACCTATTTTTGTTAAAAAATTAAGTAAGCCCCTATTTTGGTGAAAAAATTAAGTAAACCCCTATTTTCTTGAAAAATTAAGTAAGCCCGTAATTTGATGAACATACTAAGTAAGCCCGGCATTTGGTGAAAAACTAAGCCTCTAATATGGTGAAAAAGCTAATCAACGACTTCCGGGTTGACCAATTCTTAAATGGGTATCGGTTCAGTAAGGGAAGTAAAAACGGCTAGGAAGAGGAAATGGCTACCGCCCTCATATAGCCGAGCCTTTGAAATGTGAGATCGCTAACACATCACACCCCTACGGCAGTAATGCTATAAGTTACTTTACTTTACTTTATGTATTATAATACGGCCCCGTTCTGCCGTAATGAGTAAAAATTGCAGCGTTCAGTACGAGAGATTTTACAGTGATCACATTATCTGCATCGATGATTTCTCGCAGGAAACTTCTAGATACCTTCAGGGGAACATTCTAAGTAAAACACCAGTTGAGAACCCGTGCTTTATGCCATGGCGTTCTAGGGATTCAGACGATACTTTCCATGAACATACGACTCCCAAGTGGTCTTCAAATTTCCTAGGATTTAGTCAGCCATATGAAGCAACACGGATCATGATTTATTACTCGTGGACCTGATCCATGAGAAAGCTGCAGCTTCTGATTCGGTACCGCCCTCTAGAACTTCCCTTGACGCCCATTTGTTTCATCTGATCGTAATTGGAAAGCGCTACAAATCTGCCAGCTCACAACTCCACGGCAAAAACAAAGACCTCCTAGTTTGATATGCTTTGTTCACGAAGGATCAGGTTCACTACTTCTCGGGCATGAGATGCCGTTTCTAGGGAGAAAATCCCAAGGGAGGAAATAATACCGCGAAAATGAATTGCTAAAGATTTTTCTCAAGACAGATTTATGGCGCGAACTTTATCGTGCGGTGTAGCAGACGGTGACTGACTGACCTTGATACAGGTCTATTGATCGACCAATAATGAAAATCCTGGTTTAAATATTTGATTTTTTGTCTATGGAAGGATGAAACCTAACCTGCAGACCGCGTGACGACTACAAGAAAGCGCGTCCTATAAAAATTAGCAATGTAATCTTCCACACCTCAAATCTTTACAACAGTTTTCAGCATTGTAGTTTTCATCACTCGTAGTAATGTTTTTTTAAACACTTTGTAAAAATGTTGACCCTCAACAGTCCAACCTAATTTATTCGATTCCTGTCATAAGACACGAGTCTTATCAATCAGACCAGACTGTACAGGGTTAAGACATGAATCTAAAGAATCATGTTGGGCTGTAAAGGGTTAAGATATGAATCTAATGAATCAAGTTGGACTGTAAAGGGTTGGTTGGTTGCTAATGCCCACATTGGGTTGGTAACCATTTTGTGCGCCTTGAAAAGGACGGAACTTGTGGAAGATTGCAGTAACTTTCCTGACATCCCGAGCGTGTTGATGAAGTGGACCAGGGTCCTTCAGGCAGTTGTGCAATGCTTGTCGTCATGTGCGTGTCACTCACTACTACGGGGATCACGTCGAACCTCACCTTGTTAGCCAGAATTTTGTCCTCGACAACAGTCCGTTTTCAGGACGGTCAACAGGGAGGTCAGGTTAAGACATTAATCTAATGAATCAGGATGGACTGTAAAGGTTTAAGACATGCATCTAGTGAATTAAGTAGGGCTGTAAAGGGTTAAGACATACATCTAATGAATTAAGTCGGGCTGTAAAGGGTTAAGGCATGCATCTAATGAATTAAGTCGGACTGTAAAGGGTTAACACATGCATCTAATGAATTAATTCATGAATCTAATGAATCAGGTCGAACTGTATAGTGTTAAGACATAAATCTAATGATCTAGACGGACTCTCAAGGGTTAGACACGAATCTAATCAAATAACCAGGATTATAAAGTGTTAAGCATCTGCCTTTCTTGTCCCGTTTAAAATCTAGTAGGAGTATATCATAAGACTTCAACATCGATCTCAGGACTGACTAACCTGATGATGATGAAGAGGAGCATAAGCACCCAACTACAGCTGGTCTTCTTTACGAAACCTGGGCCAAAGAACTGTGTGTGCTTTTGCATAAGTAGGTTATGTAGCTTTTTGTTTCACACGATGAAGTTGCAAGCCTCAGGTGCAACTCTCTGTGGTGGCCCTTTACAATATTCACGGAGAGCTGCAGTGGGCCTCTTCTTTCCTTCCTAGTAGATGCCCCCGGAATTCGCTCGGGGAATCTACCTATGTTACCAAGTATCTAGTTGAGTCATGAATGAACTTGCAAGTTAAGGGTTCTTGTTTGGTTTCAGTGATAACTTTCTTTTTGGCTAAAGTTGTTGTTGTTGTTCGTCCATCACGAGTGCTGAGGACCGTTTCTTGTTTCCTATAGCCAGTCCTTCCAGTCGAGTATTCTGTAATTCCGGGTTGTGGATGGGTGCGAGGATGGCTGACGAGTCCGATTTGGGATCTGCATACTCGCAGGCAGTGAAAGCATGGAAAGTTCGCTTCGCGAGACAGTGATCATGGTTGTCAGCAAATCCATGTATCTCATCCGCTTTATTGTTCAGCCAGGAGTCCCGCAACTGATACAGCTTTTTGATTGTAGTTTAGCTTGTCAGTGGACTTACGCTCTCCGCTATCCCCACTCGCCCATCATGACAGGACTCGACTGTGTTAGTACTGGATAAATAAAAAGAGAATGACTTTTTTCGTCGACCTCACTCTATTTTCCGAGTCCAACTTTAACCAGTGGCAAGACAAGTCAGGACGACTGGATATGAACTCAGGTGCAGTGGATGACCACGGCTGCTCAAGTGCCTCGCCGTGTTCTGTACGGTCCACACCGCGATGCACATTTGCTAACGTACTCCTTTATAAATAGCATCACAAGGAAGACGTTTAATTATTTCTGTCATGTGAAAAGCCACAATGGATTGGATAGGCAGATAGTGGAAATAATGGTACCTGGGAAAAGGTTGAAGAGGTAGTCCTAAAAGGGGATGGTAACACTGTCATTACTAAAAGTTTGAAGATGTCATTGTGTGAAGCGGATCGTCTTGGCAGAAATCGTGTTCAGAGGTACTGTTAAGGAGACTCGATATGTGTTCAGGACAGTTGTGAAGGAGACTCAAGATCTGTTCATTGCTGCTTTGAAGGGACGAGCTGTGTTCAGGGCTGGTGTGAAGGAGACGAGCTGTGTTCAGGGCTGGTGTGAAGGAGACGAGCTGTGTTCAGGGCTGGTGTGAAGGAGACGAGCTGTGTTCAGGGCTGGTGTGAAGGAGACGAGCTGTGTTCTGGGCTTTTGTGAAGGAGACCAGATGTGTTCATGGCTGTTGTGAAAGAAACTCGAAATGTGTTCAGGGCTGATATGAAGAGGATTTGAGATGTGTTCAGGGCTGCTGTGAAGGGCGCTCGAGATGTGTTCAGGGCTGGTGTGAAGGGGGCTATGTTTTGGAACGAATATGCCGAATGACATGGCTCGTCAGGCCTTCTACGTAAGAGGGCCATAACTGTTAGAGTGCCTGCATCTCGATGAAAAACGATTGTCTAGACAACTCAGTTGTAAATGAGTACCTAATAATACATTCTCAGGAATGCTCAACCAGGGGAAAGTGTAAAATGGAGAAACATGCTCAGAGAATGTTACAACCAGTCTTAAGACCGATCAACCAGGTAATGATGAATCTGTGTTGTTGTATGGTCGTCCAAGAAATAGTTAGTAATCTACTAAGTTACCTTTATTCATATTCGATGGCCTCACTATGAGCTCAGGACTTCAACTAGTTCACTGTCCCAAACCTGAGCATGTCCGATGTTGCCATGTATGCAAGAAATTACCTTCGAGGGTTAAGTATCTTTTTCTAAGTCGTTCGAGAAGACCATCTTCTCGCCTCCACGCCTTCCCTAACTATGAGTCAGGTGCCCGTATTTATAGTTGGGTAGACTGGAGTGACTGAATCTGTTTTCACCAACGTGAGTCATATATTAACATCAAAATAAGTGAGTCACACATTCAAAATCCCCACCATCATATGGTTGATCAGTCCTGATACTGGTTGTAAGGTTGTCTTAGCACGTCTCTCCATTTGACGTCTATCCTCTGGCTGCTCAGTCCTCAGACTGGTTGTAAGGTTGTCTGAGCACGTCACTCCATTTGACGTCTATCTTCTGGTTGATCAGTCCTGAGACTGGTTGTAAGGTTGTCTGAGCACGTCTCTCCATTTGACGTCTATCATCTGCAGAATTCTTCATTACAGCAGAAGTTCGTACTTTAACGTGTGAGATCTAAAGGTGAGTTTTGTTCGCCTCGATCCTCACTTCCCTGGCATCTTGCCCTCTAGTATCTTCTGTAGAAGACTTTCATGTCTCATATTGTGACCCAGCCAACTCAACGGACGTTTTTGTATGATATTCAATAATTGTCTTCGTGCGTTCACTTCAGTAAGTACATTGCCATTGGATCTTATTTCAGTCCAACATCTCTCTTTTCCATTCTACTTTAGAACCACATTTCAAACGCTTCCAAGCTTGTTTCATCCTTCTTTGCTAGAGTCCATGTTTCAATCACATGCAGTACAATTGGCCATATACGAGAGGCGATTATTCTGTTTCTATTAGCTATATCATGATATTCTTTGAGGCCAATTTATTTTGTTTTTCATTGAAGCCATTTTTTGCCATTTCAGTCCTTGTCTTAAATGATGTCTCATTACGGGAATTTTCTGTTATAGATTGCGCCAATTATGTAAAATTATGTACTTGTTCGATTATTTCTCCATTGATGATCATTTGTATATGGTAATGTTGCTCGGATATTATCAACGTCTTTGTCTTCAATGTGTTTAGTTTCAAATCTTGAAAGTGACAGTAATCAAATGTTATATATATATATATATATATATATATATATATATATATATATATATATATATATATATATATATATATACATACACACACACCTTTTCTATACAGAAACGTGGATAACCTACACATTGTTGGAGAAAAGAATTGATCACTTTGTTGAAATACCGAAAAGTGGGGGAAATCCAATGAAAAGGAAACATAACATACTAGGCGTGTTCAAGTGAAACCGGGCCTAACTGCACCAAGTGAACATACGTACGATGTACATGATGACGTCACTTCTGGTGTATACAGCAGTTTGCAAAATCGTATTATCCTGTGACTCCTAGTTTCCTCAGCAGAATGTTGAAAACATGGCGGGTGGTATACGGAATTCGTCCAGATTTTATCAGCGAACTGTGATTCAGTTTCTAGCAGCTGAAGAAGGTCGACGAAAGCTTGTTGACCTGACACTATGTGCAAAAGAAACTAATAACCCTCCTCTTCGTATCGTAGCAAATGTGTCAAGCGTTCTTCCTTATGGTGGTTGGTCAGCAATCAAGGTAGCCATTGTGAACACACCTTCCGATACTTCGTGACTTTCTTACCCCTTTTTGAACTGTCCCTAACGACACCGCGAATTTCTTTGATAGCGAATGTAAGGTGGGGTGACGGTCCACCCGAATTGCTGCATCAATTTTGGCGATGGCATCTCCTGACGCAACAATATCCGCCTGACCTTGTCTCGGAAGATCTTTCTTCTTTAAACATCGGTGTCTACTTCTTCACTGTTGCCTTCGACATACATTTGTTCCCATACACTGCCTGCATTCTGCGATAAATGTCAACTGGTCGACATCCTTCAGCTGTTAATAACCGAATGACCGATCGCTGATCAACTCTAGACGAATTCTGCATCACATCAACAATGTTTTAAACGGCCTGCTGAGGAAAATACGAGTCGGAGGATAATTCAATTTTGCAAGCTTGACGGTTGGTATGGCTGTATACACCAGAAGGAATGTCATCGTGCATATCGTACGTATGTCCACTTGATGCAGCTAGGTCCTGTTCCATTTGAACACGCCTCGTATATTGACGCCCTAACACATCACCTGCATGAAGGTAAGATTGACGTGGCATGTATCCAAGAAACGCACCTCAACAATAATCATAAATTCTCAATCAGAGGATACCAGACCTTCCGTCTCGATAGAGAAGGCTACAAAGGAGGGGTCCTGATACTGACCAGAAACTGCATACCGAGTAGCGCGGTACCTGTCAGTCACACCGGACAAGCAGAAATTGTAGGAGTTGACATAATGGCTCAAGAGACGAAGCTCCGCATTTTCAATCTGTACGGACCACCAAATAGAGACCTATCGCTCTCGAGTATGGAGGTCAGAGACTCCAACTGCAGAGTAGTTGGAGATTTCAACAGCCACTCGGAGAGATGGGGATACTCTGACATAGACAGCAGAGGTGACGAAGTGGAAGATTGGGAGGTAGATACAAATCTCTCCCTAATCAATAGGCCGGAGGATAGCCCTAGCTTCTATTCAAGAACATGGCATACCACCTCGACTTCAGATTTGGCCTTCTCCACACAGGACATACACCATAAAATAGGCCGCCAGGTGCTAAACCAACTGGCAGGTAGCGACCACAGGCCGATCAGGCTAGACATCGATTTGGAAGTAGGCCCACATGAAACAAAACCGCTCCCACGTTGGAATTACAAACGAGCCGACTGGGACAGATTTGCAATCCTGACAGATGGGCTGTGTGAAACCATCAACACACAAAACACCAAAATGAAGACCATGGTGGAAAGCCTAAGCAAGGCAAAAATACAAGCCGCCACTGAAACCATCCCAAGAGTAGCTAGGAAAAACTATAAGCCCTACTGGAATGATGAGTTGCAGAAAGCGGAAGATGCAGTAACAAATGCTAGGAACGTAGCAGAGCGAGAAAAATCTATGGAGGCAAACATCGCCCTCAAAGCTGCCGCGGCGGAATACAAACACACTCTCAAGCAAACAGCAAGAGAAAGCTGGAAAAATAAAACGGAAAGCCTAAACCTGGACAAAGACGGGAACAAGCTATGGAAGCTAGTCAGAGCCATGAACGACGAAGCCCCGTCAAATAAACAAATTACCATCAAGCAGGGCGAAAACTTGCTCACAGGTAAGAAAGCCGCAAACGCTTTTGTCGATCACTATGCCAGAGCAAACCACATCGAGGTCTCTGCAGAAAAGCATACAGACATTAGCGAAGAGCTAAAGGGGCACGACAACATCAATACGGCACCTGAAGAGCACATGATGGCCAAATTAACAATGAGCGATATGGAAGAGGCTATATGAACATTAAAGAAAAGGAAATCTCCCGGAAAAGACGGGATAACAAACGAAATGCTGATGGGGCTGGGCCAAGCAGCGAAGAGGAAACTGCTATCGGTCCTGAACCAAAGCTGGAAAAGGGGAATTGTACCCCAGGCATGGAAAGACGCAATACTGGTACCAGTACCAAAAACAGGAAAGGACAAAACAGATCCAAATGGATACAGGCCCATCAGCCTACTGAGCTGCGTCGGCAAGCTGATGGAACGTATGATAAACACCAGACTGATGTGGCATCTGGAAGAAAAGCGAATACTAATTCCACAAGCCGGCTTTAGACAGCACAGATCCACTGAGGACCAGGTCATCCTCATAGCCCAGGAAATAGAAGATGCCTACCAGGCACAGAAACACACAGTAGCTGTTTGGGTGGATCTGGAAAAGGCATTTGACAAAGTCTGGAAAGACGGACTTAGAGTCAAGCTAAGAAGAAGTGATGTTTGTGGGAAAATGTACAAGTGGATCAACCACTACCTCAAACAAAGAACGGCCAGAGTCCAAGTAAAAGGGCAGAAGAGCAAAAAGGTGACACTCGAGCAGGGAGTACCCCAAGGGGGAGTACTGTCACCCACACTCTTCCTGGTATATATAAACGATATTACAGAGAATATACCAAGGAGAGTCCATAGCTCAATGTTTGCAGACGATCTGGCTATGTGGACCTCTGAAAAGAATCTTACCATAGCAAGAAATCGGATGCAGCAGGCCCTAACATCGCTGGAAGAGTGGGCGAACTCATGGCTGGTCAAAATAAACGAGGAGAAAACCACATGCACAATATTCTCGCTCTCAATAAAACCCCAAAATACCAAATTAAGTCTAAATTGCAAATTCCTGCAGCCAAACGACAACCCAACCTATCTGGGAGTCACATTTGATCGGCGCATGGCATGGAAAAGTCAGATCGAGAGAAACCGAATGAGATCCAGAGAAAGAATGGCAATCGTGAGGAAACTTGCTGGCACAAGCTGGGGAGCAGACGAAGGCATACTAAAGAAACTGTACACTGGAAGAGTGAGACCAGTTCTCGAGTATGGCATTGCGGCATGGACAACAGCAGCAAAGGTGAACTTCGATAAAGTTAGCAAACTTCAAAAATAAGCCATGAGAGTTATAACAGGAGGCATGAAGTCAACGCCAATTGTAGAACTTGAAAAGATTACAAAACTGCAATCCATGACCGATAGAAGAGACTGCAGAGCCCAGCTGCAGTCAGAGAAACTCCGAAGACTGACTGACCATCCAATGCACCAGAGACTAAACAATTTGGGAAATGGGAAACTAAAGCGGAGAAACTTTGCAGAAATAGCCAAAGCAAAGATGCACGAAGATCCCATAAACACACTAACAACACCAAAACCCATCACTACTGTACGAAAACCTACCTGGAGGCAGGATATATTTCCAGAGGTGGTAGAAAATATACCAGGTATTGGAAACAAAAACTGCCAGACTGAAAAAGAAAGGAGAGATGCTACCCTAAGCTTCATATCGAAAAGCTACCCACGCATGGACTGGACCCATGCATACACCGACGGTTCTGTAACAAACACTACACAGAACGGAAGGGCAGGAGCATTCCTGAACCTACCAAATGGAAGACAAATATCACTGTCATTCGCTACTGGTAAATACACAAGCAATTTCAGAGCGGAGGCAGAGGCACTGAGGGCGGCAGTGGAAGAAATGGTGACACACAGTGAAAATGAAAGCCATATAGTCCTGCTTACAGATGCTCTCGCCGTAGTCACAGCGCTAAAAAGCCAGAAAAACACTGAGCTTAATGACTTAAGAGCAGCACTTTGCAAACTGTGCCAGCAGTCCGCACCAAAAAAGGTTATTGGTACAGTGGGTCCAATCACACTGCAACATCCAAGGCAACGAGGAGGCAGACAGACTGGCAAAAGAAGGTCTAAGACTACCACAAACAGATACCAGTATGACGTACGAAGAGTCAAAACGGCTTATCAAAGCCAGATACATGACCAAATGGGAAACCGAACATACTGGTTACACCAAAAACGATGCCTATTACCAGTTGAACCGAAGAGAGCAGGTCGTTGTCTTCAGACTTCGCACTGGCCACAATAGACTGAGGTACCACCTATTCAACAAATTGAAGATAGGTGGTACCGACGAATGCCCGTGCGGTACTGGTAAGATGACCGCTGAACATCTGCTGCAGAACTGCCCGACATACGAGGATCAGAGAGAGCAGATGTGGCCATCACCAGTGGAACTGCAAGACAAGCTGTATGGCAGTTGCGATAGCCTCAGGATGACCGCCGCTTTTTTCGAAAAAATAATGGTTACTGTCTGACTGCGTACGAAGAAGAAGTATATTGACGTCTTGTAACAATGGCGTGTGCACATAGAACTGATGATGGAAATCAGGAGTCAGACAGTTAAGATGTTTTAGTAACATCAAAATACACAACACCTTGGCAAAAATAATACTGGAATGACAGGTAGAAGAGGGGCTGGAGGTAAAGTATCCACCTCAGATGCCAGAGATCGTGAGTTCGAATCACAATGGAGAGCGGCATTTTTTTCAGGTGGATCTCTGGTAAAAAAAAGTTATTTCTACCTTCCCCCAAGATTAGTAAGCTGTAGGAAGTTTTAAATAACTACTGCGGATAGCCGATAGCTTTCGAGTACATGGCAATAGACATTAACATGTCTGTTTGAATACCACGATTCCAAGTACGAAAGGTGAAAGGCAAATGTCCCAGATGTAAATAGCGTTATAATTGGGAAGTTAACATGAAAAGTTGGGCAGGAAAAAACATGGCAGATGTTACAATCCAACTAAAAGACGGAAGACGTTGAAGTTTCACTGTATTTGACCTTCAGTCTGGAGATATCACTTGAACTGAACTGGAGCGTGCCTACCTGTCTGTCTGCTTTATGCGACATCTGGTGGCATTCAGTCTTGATAAAGACTTTCGTTTTACAAGCTGTGACTTCCTTCGTGTGCTACTCTTGCGATACAGATTAGACATGTTGACAGCAAGGTGATACTGTCGCTGACGAAGACAACTGTGTTCCGAATCCAAAGATAACTCCACGAATGGAATAGACACTGTGCATTTTCCCCCATTACTAGGTAATGTAGTGAACAGAGACGATATATATTTTCTCTGAATACTGAGTAATGTGAGGAGCGCATGACCGAATGGTTTTGAGGCCTGCCTGCCTGCCGACAAGGAGGGTAGCGGCTCGAATCCCCGGTATGGCATATGATGTTTGTTTGTTGGGGGTGAAATAAACAAACATAGCCAACGCACGACGTGGCGACAGCAGTGACGAAGCGGCCTGTAGTATTCAGCCTTTAAAACCACTGACCACTCTAACAACGGGAAAAATGTCGTATGATAGTTTTTATTAAACATAACAAATTTGTTTTTTAATTTACTGAGTAATGTAGAGAACAGAACCGGTACATTTTCCCTCATTACTGAGTAATGTAGAGAACACATTCGGTACATTTTCCCTAATTACTGAGTAATGTAGAGAACAGAGTCGGTACATTTTCCCTTATTACTGGGTAATGTAGAGAACAGAGTCGGTACATTTTCCTTTATTACTGAGCAATGTAGAGAACAGACTGTATATTTTCCCTCATTAATGAGTGATGTAGAGAACAGAGCCGGTACATTTTCTGCCTTTACTGACTAATGAAGATAACAGAGGCGGTACATTCCCCCACCCCTCTAATTATTGGGTAATGTATAGAACAATGGCAGTGCAGTTTCCCCATTACTAAGTAATTTATAAAATAGAGGCGGTGCATTTTTTCCATTTCTGAGAAATTTAGAAAATAGAATAGTTTCATTTTCCTTATTACTGAATAATGAATGGAACAGAGGCGGTACACATTACCTTGTAGTACTTACTGTTTGTGGTAAAGACACAAACGGAGTCACACAAACATGTAGTATTACTACTTAGTAAAGGAAATAACTATTCATACCTGATACTCGGTAGTGAAACGAGCTAAGGCGACACGTTGAACTATGTTTTTCAAAAAGAGACTAACAGTCCTTACCGTTATTAACACACAAACACATCCCAGTGGAGACAAAGAGAGAGTTAATTTATATTTTTTTAAATACGAACTCTCCATTTCTATACTCTCCATACTCTCACCAAGACACAAGCAAGAACAATCAAGGTATGCGAAATGAAATGTTTGAGAAAACGGGTCAAGGTCGCAAATGGTGGACAGAGTATGAAATGAAGAAATCAGAAAGAGGGTGGGTGCAACATATGCAGGGAATACATGGAGAGGCAGATAATAAATTGGTTCGGACATCTGACAAGAATGGAAACAAAGTTACCACGTGTTTGAATCTACAACACCAGACAAGAGGATTGCAAAACAAGAGGGTGACCAAGTGAATGATGGATATACGGTGTCAGCGAGGCACTACAGAAACATAGAATGACAGAAACATCGGTGGCACATCTAACACACAAAGGAAAACTATACCTCCCCACGTCGTCTGCCGACACAGGTAGACAGAAGATAAGGAGGAAGGAACAGAGGTGCAAGCGATTCGGTGTTAACAGTTTTTTGGTCTTCTTTTTTATTTATTTTTTATTTGCGTTCGTTTTCCAATGCTCGTTACATTCTCTCAGGTGGGCGCCTCAATGGAGTGACAGTCGTGTGTCCTAAATACTTCCACACTGCTTGTCTCGCATGTTTCTTTCTTTGGACCAGATCTTCTCACGGGAGCTTTGATGCAGTGGGCATATTTGCAAGAAGTGTTCTAGAGTCTGGGGCCCTCTCTGACATGTTGATTGTACAGTCAGTGCTGCTGTCGTTCTATGCATGTGTGCATTTATCCTGCGATGACCTGTTCTATGGCGGGAATTGTGATAAACTGTTTCCTATTTAGTCTGTTCATGGGATGTGTAGGTGGTAGCTGTTTGCCTGCTTTCCTCAGTCGTTTATGTCTGTACCCTAACTTCTGGCAGTGATTTTGGGTGAGTGAATTGTTCTCCTTGTCTGCCTTCCATTTTCTCATAAGCCGTTTTGAGCTTGGATCCACTAGAGGGATTTTGTTATGATCTGAGAGATTAATTAGCTGACAGATCAGTTCTCTTTCCATGCGATCTCGTTGTTACTGTAGCGTTGACTGAAGAATTTGCATGCAGTCGCACAAAAAGACTTATGTTGGCTCGTAAACCATTTTTCCTCCAACCGTTCAGTGATTTTGATAATTATCTGTTGCTCTTTTTTTAATTTTAATGCAGCGCATTCACTCAGCATATCATAAATCAGTTATATAATGTAATGTTCGCACCAAGTATTGGTTTTGTCTTGAGCAAGGTTCCTTTGGACACATTTTAATTGATTTATCTATCGAGAAAGTGCTTTGGTTTAATTTGATTTGAATGGATCACCAAATCACAGCAAATGAAAGCAGTGATTTAAAAGTCAATTACTTTGATCAATTCGCGAATAACGTGTGTGGTTTGGGATTTGTATGAGGTGGAACAAGCTTGGCGGTTACTGACGCACTGAGTATCATTGACACTTTCGTCGTTTAGCTGGTGTCCTTGAATCTTTCTGTTATCAGATTTGTGTGTTTTTTTTTGGATTGAAAACATGATTTTTTTTCTCCTTCATCCGCGTTTTGATAAAACATCAAATAAACTCAGATTGAATGTATGTCCTCTCTTTAAATAATATTTATGTTTGGCAAAAATGGAATTGATCTAATTTAGGAAAATGTACACGATCTAATTTGAAAAAATGTAAGGGACCTTTTTGTAGAAAATGTGCCAGGCCTATTTGTAGAAAATGTATGGGACCTATTTGGGAAAAATATACGTGATCTTTTTTTGGTAAAATGTACGTGCCCAATTTGGGAGAACGTACGTGACCTATTTGTAGTGAATGTACGTGACCTATTTGTAGTGACTGTACATGACCTATTTGTATAAAATGTATGTGTCCTATACGATGCTACATTAAGCACCTATATACTTGCCCATACTTTAGTATCTCTAATTGCATAGATAAACCAAAGAAATCCACTTGGCGGGTTGCAAATAATTGCGCTGGCCTACAAACGGTCCTCGGGTTGCGAGTTTGAGATCCCAATTCTTGCTGGTGCTGTAGAGTCGATTACAAACATATTGAATTCAGCAATGACTTATTTCAATTTTTGAATATATTAATGATTAGGTAACATCGTCTAGAGACGAAACGTCCGTTTCACAATCCCACAGTATGTTCGAAACCCAACGTATCCAGACACGAAGAAACTTTCTTGGCGTGATCGCTCCGTTTACGAAAAGTAATGATAACCTACCTGCAAAGAAACATTAAAAAGCCAAATAGACTGGCAGTTGTAAGAAACGACGTTCTGCAAGGGACATGCTACTTACTTATATTTATCCCTCAGACAAGTATGCAAGTTAGTAAGGACCAATTTGTTTTTGTGGTCTTACACTAGCGTAGCGGGATAGAGGTTGGGATGGGGTGAGAGAGGGTTGGGGGAATTAGTGGGGCCGTAAGACTTCTAAAGGCTTGGATCTCACGATTATGTGCTTTGAGTTATAGCACCGGCGGCCATTTTGAAGACGGCACGTATGGACGCCGCTGTACTCGTCAGCGCCACCTGCGACTCCTATTTAAACATGAAGCACATTTATGCACACACTCCACTGTTTGAATCCTGCAACATTGGAAATGAAAGCTGGCCTGTTTCTGTTTTAAATTCCTCAGTGGCCGGCTTCAAAAGCAGCCAGGGTTTGCTTTCTTGGGTAGAGAGCGAGCGACATCTGGCGATGACGTTGGTGGTAACAACACACCTATTGTGGATAAACGGGCACACTTATATTAGAAAAAGAACATGATATTTGAGAGGGAGAAATATGATGTAGATATTCCCACTTCAGGCTGTAGAGAAAAGAGAAAGACTGAAGAGATCTGGGCACACCCAGGCAAGCCAGCCTTCTAATAGGAAAGAGCTTCTTCCTTTGAGGCCAGACAAATGGAACACTTTGCACGGAACTAAACAACAGCTTACAAAAGCTTGCAGATACCACTCTATGGCAATGGGCCAAAGGGCAGGAGCCAATAGGCTGCTGGATCAATAACCAACCAACCAACCAACCATATGTGGCAAGAACTGTCACTCGCGGAAGGGCCTTCTTTCGTAGCAGACAGTGTCGAAATATAGGAGACAGAGTTGGACAAAACTCACAGGGCGCCCGCCACGCGGATAGTCTAAAAAGCATTGGTGATTGATGGTGAATTTATTCACACATAGACAAACCCAGCCACCATATTTAAATAGCTAATCCTCTTTTGACATACACTCGCTTAAGTCGCCTCTGGTGCCGAAAGTCGCATGTTCGAATCACGGTGGAGACCAGGATTTTTTTTTCCCCATGGATTTTCTGGTAAACATTCTCTTGATCTCTGGATAGTGAGATCAGACACCCGTGTACAGTGTTGAGCATGTTGAAAAGTCCTTGGCAGTTGGAAATCGAGAAGAGTAGGCTTATCGGCTGTTGCCTGGACAAAATTAAAAATTAAAAATCTACCCAAGTTATTTGCACATTGCTGCAGGTTGTTTGTTAAGAGCAGATATTGATGGCACCTAACTGGTTGCGGGTCTACTTGGCCCTAGTGTTTGAGTAAGTTAAGATGGATTCGCACATCGGTTAAACCACCCTCCAAGAAACTGGGTGTATACAGACTCTGTAGACGCTTTTAAACCAGTATAAAGACGTTGAGTTAAGAGAAATGTAATCTTCTTTCACGTGGTTGATCTCCGTAGTAGTGAGCGTCACAAAAATGAAGTCAAACATAGCACAACAGCCTGGAGCACCCTTGTCCACATTCATCAGCATGCTCGAAATAGGAGGGAAGCTAATGCAACCCGCCACTTAACGTCCTTTTCAGAGCACACAAAACAGTCATATGGGCATTCAACAACAATGTTCAAATATTCGTTATTGTCACTCCAGTCTTCTTGTGTTCAGTTCAAGGGTCATCTCCGCATCGAAGTTCGGCTGCAATGGTATCGCCAGTCTACTATGTTTCTTGCCGCAATGGTGCAATCTGATATGCTTTTTCCAGCCGATCTCCTGATGTGATATCCACCCGCTAATAACGAATTCTGCCTCTTGGACGACTGCCTTCCACCATACCCTCTTATATGGTCTTCAGCAAGGAAGTATGCTTTACTGTATGGTCTAAATCGCTTAATTGTCTAAGCTTGATTTCGGTCATTAATTTCATTTTCACTCCCAACTTATTCAATACCTTCCACATTTGTTCTCTTCTCTTTCCAAAATATGCGACCCAATCCTCTATATACCCACATTTCGAAGGCTTCAATAGCATTTTCCAACTTATTATTCAGTTTCAATGTTTCTTCTCCATAAAGTTAGTTGGCCACTTCAAGCGATGATTACGACATCATCAGATAGTTTTGTGTTAATGGTGTAACTTGCGCTGTATTTGGATTGTATTGACTGAGTAGCTGCGCTGGTCACGAACCTCACGCTCTGGTCCCAAACTACATTGGACCAGTGACAAGAACACTGGGGATAATTCAGGATGCAGACACTCTGGTCCCACCTCTTTAAGAAAATTATACATAACACCTAACAATTCTCATTTTCGATTTAGGGTTTATCTATTTAGATGCCAGTATGTGTCTCATGTTGCTGAATACCATATTAGCCATACCTTTTCGCTTTCTGACTTCTTTTTCACAGCTGCCTTATTCTGTTATTATATGACCTAGATTGGAGACACTTTGTAACTGTTCGAGTAGTTGCTCTTTGTTTTTGTATCTGCATGCTTGATTTCTTTATTACTTTTAATCGATATTTTTTAATGTTTTACTAGATATGTAACCAAATTGTCAGGTTTTGAACGATCGCCCGATAGTACGTTTTTAAACGTTGGGGACGGCGTGGTCTAGTGGTTAAGTGGCACGGCTCACAATCCGAAGGTGCTGGGTTCGATCCCCATCACAGCACTGACAGTTACCCCGGGGAAGCAAATCCTTAGAAAATGCAGGAGGAAGCAGACCCTTACATAATATGCATGCTGAAGTCGGATGCATTGGGCCGACAGACGCAAAATAAAAACCACAGGGCAACGCAAATCCCTTTGAGGATTAGAGAAATAAGGTGAAGGAAAAAAATAAAATACAAAAATTATTTGTTTTTTTCAAACTTTCTATGGAGATAAGTAGGACGATAGACGTACGTGTAAACAATGTCCAACTTAAGACGGATCAATAGTTCAAATACTTGGGAAGTATTTTTATGGCATATGGAATGCTTGATAGCGAAATGGAAAATATATGTCAGAACGCCACTGCCGTGGTGACATATCTACTGTCGCTGTATTTAAACATCCAAACCACACATTTGTAACAAAAGAAAAGCTGATAAACCGTGGATGTATACCTAAGTTAGTTCCATCAATGTCAAAGTTGGTACTTATACAAGGCACGAGCAAGGTAAATTAGGATGTGTGAAATGAAATGTTTAAGTGATGTCATGGAGTCACGAATGGGAGATAACGTGAGAAATTATTGCATCAAAAATATGATGAGAACCACTTTTGTTGTTGGGGAGAGAAAGGGCTAGCGTACGGTGATGCACATCATGATGATCAGTTGGAATTAGTCAGTGTTAGGTAAAATATACTGATCAGACTATGTTAGTCAAGGTCAGGTAAAACATACTGATCAGACTATGTTAGTCAAGATCAGGTAAAACATACTGATCAGATTATGTTAGTCAAGGTCAGGTAAAACATAATGATCAGACTATTTTAGTCAAGGTCAGGTAAAACATACTGATCAGACTATGTTTGTCAAGGTCAGGTAAACATACTTATCAGACTATGTTAGTCAAGGTCAGGTAAACATACTGATCAGACTATGTTAGTCAACGTCAGGTAAACATACTGATCAGACTATGTTATTCAAGGTCAGGTAAACATACTGATCAGACTATGTTAGTCAAGGTCAGGTAAACATACTGATCAGACTATGTTAGTCAAGGTCAGGTAAACATGCTGATCAGACTGTTAGTCAAGGTCAGGTAAACATACTGATCAGACTATGTTAGTCAAGGTCAGTTAAACATACTGATCAGACTATGTTAGTCAAGGCCAGGTAAACATACTGATCAGACTATGTTAGTCAAGGTCAGGTAAACATACTGATCAGACTATGTTAGTCAACGTCAGGTAAACATACTGATCAGACTATGTTAGTCAACGTCAGGTAAACATACTGATCAGACTATGTTAGTCAGGGCAAGATAAAACCTAGTCAGGGCAAGATAAAAACTACTCATCAAGACCACCCATCCCTTCCGTGCAGTCTTACAAACAAACTGTCTCACAGCAGTCTGGCTAATTAGGTTGGGCTAGTGGATTGTTTACTGGGAAATCCTTCATAGAACAACACGTGCTTACAAACCCCAACTCAATGAACATGGCTGGAGTAAAGAAACGGAAACTCTCCCCGACGCTCTCTCCAACTCAGGTGGTCGTAAAATTAGTTTGTCTAAATAAATGGAGAAAGTCTGGAACTAGTGTCAAGTTGCAACTTTAACATTGGCCAGCTAATAACAGAGGATGGCACATGCGAATGAGAATTACAATGGGGAAGCATACATTTAACAGCCAGATACACGTACTTCTGTCTACTTTGATGTTTCAGATATATCGATTTTCATTTTCATTGTATGAAGTAGAATTATGGACCATCACAATGAAAATAGAGAAATCGATTGAAGACTTCGAAATGTGGGTCTTCAGAAGTTTGGGACGATGTTTCTTGGAAAGATATGAAAACAAAAAGTAAGATCCTGGAACAACTCAAGGAGGGGAAGACGCTCCTAGAGAAAATAAAAAGCAGAGGAACAAGATATTTTGGTCATGTCAAGAGGCAAGATAGTCTGCTGAAGGTTATATTGAAGAGACGAGTGGAGGACATGAGAGCCAGAGGGCGGAAGAAGTATATATGGACAGACAACATGAAGATGTGGTCGGGACACAGTCCGACTGAGTGCGCCAATAAGGAGTGCTGCTAATATCTGCTCCCATTTTGAATTGTAACATACATGTGTTTTCTACTTTCTATTGGACTTGTTAGTTCCAGTTTTACTGGACTTGTTAGTTCATGTTTTTACTGGACTTGTTAGTTCCTATTTCTATTGGATTTGTTAGTTCCTGTCTCTACTGGACTTGTTAGTTCCTGTTTTACTGTACTTGTTAGTTCCTGTTTCTATTGGACTTGTTAGTTATTGTTTCTACTGGACCTGTTAGTTCCTGTTTTTACTGGACTTGTTAGTTCATGTTTTTACTGGACTTGTTAGTTTCTGTTTTACTGGACTTGTTAGTTCCTGTTTCTACTGCACTTGCTAGTTCCATTTTAACTCTGGATTTGTTAGTTCCTGTTTCTACTGGACTTGTTAGTTCCATCTTTAATCTGGACTTGTTAGTTCCTATTTCTACTGGACTTGTTAATTCCATCTTTACTCTGGGCTTGTTAGTTCCTGTTTCTACTGTACTTGTTAGTTCCACCTTTACTCTGGACTTGTTAGTTCCTGTTTCTACTGGACTTCTTAGTTCCATCTTAGCTCTGGACTTGTTAGTTCCATCTTTGCTCTGGACTTGTTAGTTCCTGTTTCTACTGGACTTGTTAGTTCCTGTTTCTACTGGACTTGTTAGTTCCATCTTTGCTCTGGACTTGTTAGTTCCATCTTTACTATGTACTTGTTAGTTCCTGTTTCTACTGGACTTGTTAGTTCCATCTTTGCTCTGGACTTGTTAGTTCCATCTTTACTATGTACTTGTTCGTTTCCCCCAATGTACTCGACTTGTTAATTCCACATTTATAATCTATTTGTTAGTTACCTCTTTATACTGAAATGGTTATTTTCCCATGTATACGGAGCTTGTAAATTTTTTATTAACCTGGACTTGTCCGTTCCTCATTCTGACACATACTCATTCTTTGCAAGTATTTTTTTGCAAGCCATCTGACTCATGTAGTACATTTTCCAGCTAGCAAGCCTATATATAAAAAATAAATAATACATTTTAAAAAGAAATTTAACGCAGTTTTATGTTAGTTAACAATCACAATTACCACATCGATTTGAAATATAGCAACAACAAAAGAAAGATCTCAACACTTGTAGACTGAAAAGAAGAGAAAGTTGAGATGGAAAGTTCACACTCAAAAATAAAACGTCTACACTATAACCAGACATGCTCTGAATGGGGAATAGTGTGGAAAAGGATGTAGGGACGTGGGATGGTGGAAGAGATCCAAATAGTCCTTATGTAGAACGATGAAAATAGCTGGTGTCTCCTGGGCTGTGTATAAAAGACCGCGCGGAACAGGACCAGATGTAAGGAGAAGGGATCGAAGAGGGAATGTTAACCCTGTACACAAAAAATGCTTGCTAAAGTCGGATGTGTTGGACCGAAAGGTGCAAATATCGCAGTCAAGCTGTAAACTACAACACAACGCATTCCGTTCTCTGGACTACATTCTGCTACTTAATTTTTCAGGGTTTGGTAGTGGGAGATTGAGAACGAACGAAGAAGAAGTAGAAGACAATAAATACCTTGCTCTAGTTTCAGACCATTACAGTACTGTGTTTTACATTTCCCCCACTCATCTTACTTCCCAAATGTTATTACGTGTTTTCTGTCTGTGTATTGAACCTTTCCAACCCATGCACTTCTTGTGCACTGTCAGCTGTTACAACAGCCCAGGAACCTGGGGAATGCTTTCAAACACAACAGTGCTCTCCAGCTATGGAGTTTACAAAAAAGTTTGTCGTAGTCGGTGAACGATGTGTGGTGTTCTGGAAAGAATTAGTCAGTGAAGAATATGTGGGGGTCCAAGAAGAATTATTCTATGACGAAACCGCGGGGAATATCTAGTAATAACATGTAAATGAAGAACGTGAGAATGTTTAGAAAGAATTAGTTCGTGAAGAATTTACGACGGTTCGGGAAGGATTAGTCTGTGACGAATTAATTTGTGAAGAATGTGTGTCGCTTCGGAAAGAATTAGTCTATGACGAATTAATTTGTGAAGAATGTGTGACGCTTCGGGAAGAATTAGTTTATGACGAAATAATTTGTGAAGAATGTGTGGGGGTTCCGGAAGAATTAGTCTATGAAGAATTAATTTGTGAAGAATGTGCGTGGGTTCGAGAAGAATTAGTTTATGAAGAGGTGTCTAGTAAGAATATGTCTATGAAGAACGTGTGGGTGTCTAGTAAGAATATGTCAATGAAGAACGTGTGGGTGTCTAGTAAGAATATGTCTATGAAGAACGTGTGGATGTCTAGTAAGAATTCGTTCATGAAGAACGTGTGGGTGTCTAGTAAGAATTAGTTCAAGAAGAACGTGTGGGTGTCTAGTAAGAATTCGTTCATGAATAGCGTGTGGGTGTCTAGTAAGAATATGTCTATGAAGAACGTGTGGGTGTGTAGTAAGAATATGTCTATGAAGAACGTGTGGGTGTCTAGTAAGAATATGTCTACGAAGAACGTGTAGGTGTCTAGTAAGAATTACTTCATAAAGAATGTGTGGGTGTCTAGTAAGAATTAGTTCATGAATAATGTGTGGGGGTCCGGGAAGATTGAGTCTGTGAAGAATTTGCGGGGGTCTAGGAAACATTAGTCAGTGAGAAACGTGTGCACTTCCCATGAGGCATAATCTGTGAAGAATGTATGGGGATTGAAAAAGAATGTCTTTGGAGAGCTTGTGTGAGATCGAGAAATATTCATTTGTGAAGAATTGATGGAGTCATGGGGTCCGTAAAGGATCGACGTAGGGGTCGTTGGCAAAACGTGTGGGGGTGGGTGAGGAATGATGCTGGGACCTCTTAAAATCGTGTGTAGTTCCACAGACGAAATCTAAATTTGAAGGATGCACAAAACAACTGTCGAAGATGAAGTGTTTAAAAAAAATTACGCCACTGTAGTAGGTCTGAGCTTTCCATTTGGTGGGTGGAAGGGGCGGCAAGCTTCATTTCTTCGCTGGTTTCTGTCAGCTCATTCCCCGTTTTGGATCTTCAGTCCCTTTTTCATCATCCTACAGGTTGTCATTGGTCGAGCTCAAAATTTGTCTGCGTTCAATAGCTAGTAAACTCATAATGGATCCTCGTGAAGTCAGAATACCATCTCTCTAGTTGCCCTAAGCCCCATTGTGCCCAGGGCAGTAGACCCCCCACCAGACTTTACAGGTTTGAACTATCTATAATTGCTTTTCGTCATCTGGTTAGACTTATTTAGATCATTTGATTTAAAAGGCCAGGTTACGGTGTTCAACTCCTGCTACCGACACGATTCAGTCGAAAGAGCTGAATAGGAGTTCATTTAAGTTGGGTACCTGACCTGCGGTTAGTCAATGAAAGGCAGCGAGGAAGGCAACTAGCCACCACACCCCAAACAAGCTCAAGCAAGTCTCTAGACAGTACTTTAATTTCTATATAGTTCACTTTCAAAGTACTTTACTTTCTACGTAGTTTACTTTTAAAGTACTTTACTTTATATGTGGTTTACTTTCTGAGAACTTTAATTTATATGTAGCTTCTTTTTTAATGACCTTTTTCCTAAGTTCTTTTTTTTTCAGCGAGGGTTCGACCTCATTGGCTCGGGTTTTACCCCATTTTAGCTGGGTCTCTCTCGTCAGGGATCTCCGGAAGAAAATGATATCATGAACCGAACGTCGCAGCTCGAAATCGAACACCGACTGTCTGAACACGAGGCAAACGGCTTGACCACTTCGCCACAGAGACCTAAATACTTTACTTTGAAAGTAATATACTTTATGTGTAATTTACTTTCAAAGTACTTTATTTTATATGTAATTTACTTTCCATGTACTGTACTTTCAAAGTACTTTACTTTCTATGTAATTTACTTTCAAAGTACTGCACTTTGAAAGTATTTTACTTTCTGTGTAGCTTACTTTCTTGACACTTTACTTTCTAAGTACTTTACTTTTTAAGTGCTTAAATTCCAAAGCACTTTGAATATTTTTGTTGTATAAAATACAATGTTAATCGCATGCATTGTTGCATTTGTTGTTGATATTGCTGAATGCCCACTATTAGTAAGTTTACTCTTGTGTGCACCCTGTAAAGGGCGTTATTTGCGGCCTGAATTAGATTGCCTCATATTTCAAGCGTGCCGATGAAGGTAGACCATGGTACTCCAGGCTGTTGTGGTAAACTTGGCATGATTTGCGTGACGCTCATTACCACGGGGATCACGTCGATCCCTCACTTCCTCAGCCAGCCTGCCATGAAGCAGTCTGTTTCCAGGGATAACTGCGGTGAAGCGATATGGGATCTTGGTCAGTGTGTTTCTCTTGACCTTTACTAACACAGTCTGATCAGTATGTGTAGCCTGACCAGACGTTAGTCTCCTCTCCCCTACCGTGTGTATATTTCAGCCATTACCACAATGTCTATACGGTGTTTTACTGTACACATTCAGTGTCTGCAAATCCTGAACACATAAACACACAAATCAACTTGACATGCCCGTTGTCTGGCAATGTTTTCTTTCAGGTCAGACAATGCTCAAGTTAAATCCTGTTATTAAACAATGGGCAGGAATTTCGAATGATGCTTTACAACAATCTATATTTAAATGTGTCCTGAAATGCTTTCTTGTCTACGAAGACACTGCAACCTTTAAAGTGCTTTGAGTTTACATTGTGTTTTGTTGCTAAAGGCGTTGATAGAAATCCTTTAAGAATGCGTGTTAGAGATGTTTTTAATTGCATCGTCTTACCTGTAGCAACATAATGCGTTTCTTACACTTGATGTCACAATAAAGGGTTACCTTATTATTTAGCATAGTTTCTTCATCTTCTACTTATTCTTCTTCTTCTTCTTTTTCTTCTTCTGGGGAATACAGACTAACGTCTGATCAGGCAAAACATACTGATCACACATGTTAGGCAGGATTAGGCAAAATATACTAGCCAAGACCCCACATCGACAGCTTCGTAGATCTCCCTGGAAAGGGGCTGTTTTCATGGCAGCCTGGTCAGCGAGGTGGGGGAACGAGTGATCCCTGTGGTAGTGAGGCGTCATGCAGATGAAGTCAAGAATAGCACATCAGGCTGGATGACAAAGGTTCACTTTCATCAACTCCCACGGGATGTGAGGAAAGCTACTGAAATTGGTCATTTTCAGGGCTCACAAAAGAGTGGATTTATTTATTGAGGACATTTAATAACAACAATAACAACAAATCTTAATTCTCATTCTCTTCCTTTTCTTCTTGTTTTCCTTCTTCTTCCTCTTCTTCTTCTTCTTCTTCTTCTTCTTCTTCATTGTTCTTGTTTTCTACTTGTTCCTCGTTTATTTTCTTATTCTTCTTCGTCTTCTTTTTCTTCTTTTTCTCCTTATGCACCTTCTTCATCATATGTGGAAGCGTGAGCAGAATCAGACGATTATAAATTGGTAGTATGTTTTAGAGTGTGGGCAGAGTCAGACAATTATCACTTGATAGTATGTTTTAGAGTGGGCAGAATCAGACAATTATCACTTGGTAGTATGCTTTAGAGTGTGGGCAGAGTCAGACAATTATCACTTGGTAATATGTTTTAGAGAGTGGGCAAAGTCAGACAATTATCACTTGGTAGTATGATTTAGAGTGTGGGAAGGGTCAGACAATTATCACTTGGTAGTATGTTTTAGAGTGTGGGCAGAGTCAGACAATTATCACTTGATAATATGTTTTAGAGTGTGTTGAGTCATTGCGCGTCCATGCAAGAGAGGTAGATACATAGAACGAATGTGTGTGTGTGTGTGTGTGCGTGCGTGCGTGCGTGCGTACATGCGCGCGCGCGTGTGAAAGATAAAGAGAAAGAGAAAGACAGACAGAAAGAGAGAAAGATAATTGTACATAATTATGTAGGCTAGCATTATCAAAATATTGACCTAATTTGTTTTGTTTGTTTCACAGATTTGACTAGATGTCAATGTCCTTCAAGTTTTGAAAACATGAACTCTGAAAGTTGCATCATACACTGGGGTTACTGCCAAGGACTGAGTTAAAGAACTCGATGTAAGGCAACTAACAGAACGTGAATACATTGTAGTTTTTCTCCACTGGCGACCACATCTTATACTGTGAAGTCATTTCACACTGTAGACGTATAATCACGGACCAGTTTCTGTAAGACCATTTTGCTCTAACAGCCCAGCACAAATTCGTACGGATTACTGCGCTTTTTGGGAGTAAATACTTTTGGGCGCTGCTCAAGCGTTGAAATCTGGATGCTGAATATTGGTTCTAGAGTAGGTTCGCCCTGATCTATCCAACGGACTGGTCTCGACTGAATGCGCACGAACATTTGCCGAAATAGCCGTACGCTTTGAAGATCAACTTCACTTTCTGGAATAACCACTTTGATCTGTGGCTGTAAAGTGACTGCCTCACCAAAAAGAGGCATCAACCATACAAGATACTAAAGAACAACATACACTTCCAACTACTGCGCCCGGACCAAGTATCCATGTGGATTATTGCGTGGTAATGTCCGTATTCTAAACGGCAATGTTATTATCCACTCGCAAACACCAGCGTGGATGTGATCATCCATACTCCCACAAGTTTGGCAGTGGTCGTCCATGGCTGTGTGGAACTGTTTCCATCAGCTTGGTTAGTTGGCCAGCCTCGATAACACTCCTAATATCGTCATTAATATTGACCCAATATCCACGATCAGGTGGAGGCGGGGTTGCTGCACTCTCGTGTGGGGCATGTGATCCTACTCTGTGCCCAAACACGTCGGACTGTCCTGGTGGTCTGGTGATGGACATCTGCAGATGCTGTCAAGTCTGCGCGCGCTCCAAAGACCAGAGATGTGGTGGAATGTTCGGAATTCTTGGCAAATGTGATCATAATCTCCACTGTTTTATTAGCCCCTTCGAAGGACAGCCAATTTCAGGTGACGAAGAGGGGATCTGTAAAGGTGAGTCTTAGTGTGGGAGATATAAGTTGTATAGACTAGGGTAGTATATGCTATAATTTGTATAGACGAGAGTTGTGTGAGGTAGACGTTATTTAGACGATAATTGGGTGAGATGGAAGTTGTGTAGACGAGAGGTGTGTAAGATGGAAGTTGTTTAGATGAGAGTTGTGCAAGATGGAAGTTGTTTAGATGAGAGTTGTGTGAGACGGAAGTTGCTTAGACGAGAGTTGTGTGAGATGGAAGTTGTTTAGACGAGAGTTGTGCAAGATGGAAGTTGTTTAGACTAGAGTTGTGTAAGATGGAAGTTGAAAAGAATTGGTGTGTTAGATGAAAGTTATATATCTCTCCTCTTTTCTCTCTCTTTGACTATCTCTCTCCTTGGTAAATCTCACGATTTCTAAATTCCAAATCTTACTTTCTAACCAGTGTTGTCAGTACAATTTCACGCATGGCTGCTTTTGCCGTCTTGAGGTGCACATCTAGGTACGAAGCGCAGCATGAACCTTTCCCGTACCTGGATAATATGCACCAACTGTCGGCGTACTTCAAAGCCATTACATTACAATTAGGACATCGTTTTGTGCTTGGCTCGTTCCTCGTTCTGGCAGGAGTTATGGCTCCCATGAAGAGTGCGCTGAGACGTGGAGAATAAGTTATGTAATATCATGTCTTTATCATTTCGATGAACAAAGTATCAAAGAAAATAAGGTGTATGTAATCCAGAGCAGGATTCATTCCAGGCCCCAGGTCGCGTGGCACGTAGAAATGCTACTATAACGCCTTAGATTGCAGTACCGACTTTGTATTTAATTTCAAAATGTTCACTTTGCGGTATTTACCCCGTTAGTTTTAAGTGGCATGAATTATACTACAAGGGGCTTGTCATAAGTCTTTACCCTGGCCATGAAGGAATAAAGGCAGAAAGTTGAAATTTGGCACAGTGCTTTTTCCTTCTCAATGTAGCTACCACATCTGAATTTATACATTTCAGTCATCTCTGCGTGACCTTGAAAAGACCTTCAGAATAATGTAATCTATTTTTCAAACTAAACCAGTTATCACAAGCCAGTGTGACATCTTCGTCACTGTCTAAATGATTTCCTTTCAGCTGTTTTTTATGTTTTGGGAAAAGAACAAATCTGGGTCATAATGGTGAACCCAAGTCTCAACCACTGTCACCAAGGTCGGCAACATGTTTTTCGACCAACAAATTTTGAGCAACTGGTCACAGCAATCAACCCTCGTTTGTTTCTGTTCACGTGTCAGCAGACGTGGGACCCAGCGGGCACACACTTTTCTCATGTTCAGTCTGTTGTGTAAAATTAAAAAACCCTTACTTTCATTGTTTTGCTGATCTAGATATCTCTGCAATTGTCATTTTCCTATCCTGGTCAATGATTTCCTTCACTCTTGCAGCATTTTTATCGCTGCATCTGACGATGGTCTTCCTGATCTTGGAAGATCAGCAACATGGGAACGGCCACACTGAACTGCCCACACCAGTTGTTTTTACAGAAGCATACAAAGGACATAATTTCTCAAACACTGTTTCCATCTTGATCACAGATTTCTACATTGTTCTGACAAACCATTAGAGTCGCAGATCCTGTCAATAAGTTGTGTTGCGCCACGAACCATACCGGGTAAACCCATCGAGGAGGGGAAATTCATACTTCTCAAGTCCAGTAAAAATTGAATGAGCTACATGTGTGCCAAATTTCAACTTTCTTCTCCTAGTTCTTCATAGTCAGGGTAAAGACTTATGACAAGCCTTTTGTATTTTAAAACGCGAGTAATTTCTTCAACCAATTTCATGGCTTGGCTTGGCTTGGCTTCGTTCATTCTCAATCTCCCACTACCAAACTCTGAAAGGGCTTAAGTAGCAGAATGTAGTCCAGGGAACGGAATGCGTTGTGTCGTAGTTTACAGCTTGACTGCGATATTTGCACCTTTCGGTCCAACACATCCAACTTCAGGAAGCAATTTTTTAGTACCGGGTTAGCATTCCCTCTTCGATCCCTTCTCCTTAGCCAGTCTGTCCTGCTGCAGCCTGTTATCCAGGATCATCGCGTGGAGGTGTAGAAGGGTCTTGCCAGCTTCGGTTCGCTGGCCCTGACACTAGCAGTCAGCTATGGGTCGCTGACCCCTGCACCTCATGCGTTGCTCAGCATCTTGATTCCCATTTCATGGGTTGTCATATGTCGCCTTCAACTTGTCGTTTTCTGTCTTCTGGGTACAAGACTGCTGTCACTGTGCTCCAATGGTCATCAGTTCTCTGAAGCAGGTGACCAGATCAGCGATACTCTATCATTTATGCATCTTTGATCAATGCCAGTACGTCGGTGTTGTGAAGACTTTCCACGCAAAAACACTCACGAGAGCTGATCAAAAAGTATCCGACCTTGCCCTGGAACAAACAGCTAGACTAACTAAATAATTCAATACCTTCTGCCGAAGACGGATGTGTCGGACAGAAAGGTGCAAATATCCCTGTGAAACTGTAAACTAGCCGCACAAACCATGCCGGACTGCATTCTGCTACTTGCAAAACCCTGTTCAGGCTTAGTAGCGGGAGATTGAGAAGGAACGCAGAAGAAGAAAAGAAGAATTGAATACCTAATCCTCTTAGAAATAGGCCCCTTCTGAGTTGACCCATTTCTCCCAGAATTGCAAGCACTTCTGGAAGAAGCTATAAACTAGCGACACAAGACATTTCGTTTTCCGGACTACATCCTGTTACTTGCAAAGCCTTGTTCAGGGCGTGGTAGCGGGAAATTAAGAAGGAACGCAGAAGAAGAAAGTATTTTTGTGTGATCTCAATCAGTCATTTCGTCACATGAATGCTTGTCCCTTTGAGTGGCACATTGAATCTTGAAAAGATCCAAAAGTAGCAGGAAGCAATTTTTGAGTAGTAAAGGGTAATGGTTAACATGTCCCATACCGAACCTGTCCCATATCAACCTGTCCCATACCGAACCTGTCCCATATCAACCTGTCCCATACCGAACCTGTCCCATACCGAACCTGTCCAATACCGAACCTGTCCCATTTCAACCTGTCCCATACCGAACCTGTCCAATACCGAACCTGTCCAATATCAACCTGTCCAATACCGAACCTGTCCATACCGAACCTGTCCAATATCAACCTGTCCAAAGCTGAGCTTTGTCCATAGCAGAACTTGTAAAATACCGAACCTGTCCAATACTGAACCTGTCCAAAACCTAGCCTGTGCATAGCAGAACCTGTCCAATACCGAACCTGTCCAATATTGAACCTGTCCAATATTGAACCTGTCCGATTCCGAACCTGTCCAAAGCCTAGCCTGTCCATAGCAGAACCTGTCCAATACCGAACCTGGTCAATGCCGAACCTGTATAATAACATGTTAAGAAAACATTTCTAAATGATGTCTTTATGTTGGCCTGGACATTGTGCTGATGGATCTGTGTGTCTGCCAGTCGCCACTCTTCAAGAGTTCTACTGCCTTGCTTGTAATTGCAATTCGCATAGAAGCATAACAGATTGGTTGATCGAATCACGTAATACCATAATTAGGTTACAATATATGAGATGCTGTTATAGATAACTATGAATGTCTTTAATTGTCTATAAATTGTCCAAAACATACCATTACAGTTTTTTGCCATTTCGTTTGTACGTGTGCTGAAGCTTTCAGCTCTCTATTGTCTGAATTTACAGGACAAGAGTTGGTATTAAAAAACATACATACTAAAAATGTAAGTAACACGTCCTTTGCAGACCGTCGCTGTTACAATCAGGATCAAGTTTCTGAGTAGTGCATGAACTGCAGCGGCCAACGACCCAAAGCCAACTTTTAGCGTCACAGACCAGCGATACGGAACTACAAGACTATTCTACACCGTCACGTGGTGATTCTGGATAACAGCTGCAACGGAATAGACCGGCTAAGGAGAAGGGATCGAAAATGAAAGGCTAACCCAGTACCTAAAAATTCCTGCTTAGATCAGATGGTTCGGACCGGAAGGTGCAAATATCGCATTCAATCTGTAAACTACGGCACGCCGCATTCCGTTCTCCTGATAACATCCTGCTACTCGGAAAGCCGTTTCTAGCACTTGATAGCTAGAGTTTGAGAAAAAGATGAAGATGAAGAAAGAAAATCAGCTGTTACAACCGCCAACCTATTTAGCTGTTATAAGTTTCTTGGCAGGTATGGTAGACTATTAGTTATTTCTGTGCGCTGAGGAACGATCACGCCGATAAATAAATGACGTATCTAACTAGGCACAGTGAGACTCGAACCTAATGAGTTTAAATTTGGAAACTGGCCTTGCCTCCTAACATTATTTGAAGTTAAATAAAAACCGAGTTATATTCTGGTGTGAACATCAGGTCAATATATTGTCCTGATGTGGGCATCGTTTCGATCTTAAGATATATGATCTCTGCATCGATGTCGTGTCGTCAGTACGATTATGTATGGGTTCGGGATGTGCACAACCTATGCAAAACAAGTACATAGGCCCAACACCTTTAACCTAAGGCGCATGAGATCCATCCTTGGCCTCTCATGGAGAAGTCCGATCAGGGCAGGTCATCCCGTAACCGGTGAGGTCATTGGGGCACACATCATGAAAACATCATCATAACCCCACGCCACCCTTCTCTGTCAGTGGCCGCTGCCTGTGCCTCTTCTGGTCAGAGATTGGTCCATTCTTTTATGTTGTCCTCCCACCTCTTTTTGGGACGGCCTCTTCGTTGTCTGCCTTGCACCTTTCCGTGGAGGATCGTGTTTGCAAGACCATTTGATCTCGATATGTGACCGTGCCAAGCGAGTTTCCTTCTTTTGACAGTTGCCAAGAGGTCTTCAAAAGGCCCTATTGCTGTTGTAATTCTATCTTGTGTAATGCAGAGATAAGGTTACAAATGCCCAGGTGCGTTCTAGCACCGGTCACCCAAGTAGTTACACCTTTCTTCGACAACGTAGACTGCGATGGTTTGGTCGTGTTCGTCACGTGAAAGACGGTCGCACCCCAAAGACATTATCTATTGACAACTAGTGTGGGATAAAAGAACAGCTGGCCGAGCACAGCTGTGATTCAAAGACCAATGAAGGCTCTAGATATGGATCTGACACATTGGGAAGACATAGCTGCAGACCGCTCCAAAAGAAGATGAAACCTGAAGAGCCACCTCAGGCTAGACGAAAATAAGCTCATGCACACAGGGAACTAAAGAGACATCGCTGAAAGGAAAGCCCAAACCAGGCTAGGCGAAAATAAGCTCATGCAATACAGGAAATTAAAGAGACATCGTTGAAAGGAAAGCCCAAACCAGGCTAGACGAAAATAAGCTCATGCACACAGGGAACTAAAGAGACATCGCTGAAAGAAAAGCCCAAACCAGGCTAGACGAAAATAAGCTCATGCAATACAGGGAACTAAAGAGACATCGCTGAAAGGAAAGGCCAAACCAAAAACTTAGTAGAGAGGGGCTACTCTAAGGTCGCATCAACATATAATCAGATGTGACTGAAAAGGAGTTACTATTGCATTGCTGTCGTTACGGCATGTTAGCTGTCTTCTTTATTGTTTTGTTCTTTCTCCCCGAAGAAGACCTTAATGTCGTAACGTATTTTTTTTTCTTGGGCGTTTCTGAGCTATGCTTGTCAATGTACCTACCATCTTAGGCACCTTTTACGACATACCTGGATAGTTACAGCGTCTATTGTTCGTCGCTCTCCTATACTGCAATGTTAACGGAAGGGAGAGGGGAATTAGTGCTTGGGGATATTGTGTTTTGTCGCCCCTAATTTGAAGGGAGGGCTTGTTTAACGTTAACCTATATTCGTGACCTTAACTTAACCGGAACCAGCTAAACTGGGTTAACAGAAGAAACGTAATAAACTTCTCATTAGTCTAACCAAGCCATATCTCCGCATGTATTTATTCATTTGTCGGTGTATATCCTAACTTAAACGTGCTGCCTTATGTAAAACAGAATAATTTCGCTACACATACGAGGCGGTTCTTACAAACAAAACATTAAGTAAATGACATGTCGTTTATCGTGTTTACACGAGAATCGTGTACATAGTAGGTAACGCTCGCTATCACGCCAAAGGTGTTAGCTTCGATTTCTCGTTATCGACACGCTCTAGTTGACACGTCTGTAAAATGGTACCAAGTTGGCTGTACAGGATAGGATAGGCAGCGAGGAAGGGAACTGATCACCATGTTTCAAAAAGTTATGATGCTTTGCACAATTTGGTTATTATACTTAATCTCCAATGACAGTACATATAATATGCTAACCTTCATCTTACCATCAATGCTTTCATTTCTGTATTTTAAACGCTTTTTTTTATTTACTAGATGGTTAGGATTAAATCTGGTGTATAACTTTACTTGTTAGTCACAGTTAAATCTGGTATTTAATTTCTCTTAGTTATAGTTAAATCTGGCATTTCGCTTCACGTGTAAGTTAAATAGGGTCAAATCTGGTATTTCCTTTCACTAGTGAGTTAGTGTTAAATCTGGCCTTTAACTTAAATTCTTAGTTAGTTAGAGTCGATTCTGGTATTAACTTCATATTTTGTTAGTTTGGGCAAAATCTTATATTTATCTTTACATGTTAGTTAGTTCGGGTCAAATCTGGTATTTGAACAATCAGACACTTCCCAACAAGCTTCAGAGATGAACCGTTTAGGGCAGGTACAAACCCTATGACAATATGCTTAAGTGACATTTTAGGGACAGTTTTGGGACAACTTTTATCTGTACATTCACGGGTAAATGGATGAATGACTTTGTATGTGCTGATGTATTCGTGCGTACATGTGTGTATGTATGTATGTGTGTGTAGGTTCACGCGTATGTACGTGTGTGTATATGTTTGGGGGTCTCTATAGTCATGAGGTTAACGCACTCGCCTCTCACAGTAATGAACAGAAACGGTGGGAGCTCGAATCCCGCAAGTTTCAAGCGACCCCTGGTCTCACGGGAGGTAAGACCAGAGTACCTGCATCCCGAGTTACCTCCAGTCGTCTCGACCAATAGTCTTGCCACTGTTCCAAGGTAACTCGGGATAAGAGTGAGATTGATGACCAGCGCATATCCCCCCCCCCCCCCCCCACTATGACCCAAATACAGCGCCCATCCCATTATTAAGACAAAACTGTCTAATGTTGTGGCCATCATCGTGTCGCGATGGGCAATAGCTTGTTTGTATGTGTGTATAAAAGCGTTACTATTGTTTTTAAAGTGTATGTATTGTTTATTTAAAATGTTATAATTCTCATTAACTCATTCACTCTAAATACATCGAGCTTCTGAACAGTCCTGATCTTCCAATACATAACCGCCACAAGGCAGTACATGTTTATTTATAATTGTACCAATATAGAATGAAAAGGCCTTAGAAGCGTTAGATATGGCATGCTATTGCAGAATGCCAAGAGTGAGCTGGACAGAAAACAAGCAAGTATATTAAAAAACTACGTTTTGCAGTACAAGCTTTTGTATGACCAGACCAGGATCCGTCTGGATTTGATATATTAATAGGTCAAACTAGTAGACGCTGTGTACACAATTTCGGCTCTCTTGGTAATGGGGAATTTGGTTAGAATAGGAGAAATAGAAGTCCCGGCAAACGGACAACGGTCATGGTAAATGAAAGTCCAAGTAAACGGACAACGGTCATATTGTGTTAAATAACAGCTTCTAATAAAGTTAAACTAGCAAGGGCTTAACGATATAGGGGCATATATACAACTAATGAAAAATAGACAAATAGATCAATTTTCATGCTCGGGACACAATATGAGGCGTAGAGGTCCACTATTGAAACTACTGGCAGGCAATATCCATGGAAGGAAGAAGGTTAGAGGGCGTCCAAGAAGAAGTAATCAAACGAGAATGTGTATGCTTATGAGGAGCTTAAGAGATCTGCCGACAACTAAGGACAATGATTGGACATGACCAGACAACTTCAACGCCAGTCCCCGGATTGGCTAACGAATGACAATGACGTGACATGACCAGACAATTTCAATACCAGTTTCTGGCTAACAGAGAACAATTACGTGACATTATAAGATTTCTTCTTCTTCTGCGTTCGGGATTTCTGATTACGCTAAATCTTGAGGTCTGTAGTCAGGATGAAGTCCACATTCCTTTCCAGATCTAAGCGATGACCCCGTAGTTTTTGCCTCAGTTCTGCTCTATCTGGCCAGGTCTGGCATCTTAGTTCTTCATGGACCGGGCATTCTCCAAGTACGTGTTCATAGTACTTCAATATCAGTCTCCGGACTAACTAACAGAGAGCAATGACGTGACATGTTCAGACGAATTCAACACCAATCTCCGAACTAACAGTGAACAATGGCGTAACATGATCAGACGACTTAAACACCAGTCTTCGCACTGACTAAACTGATGAATATAAGATTTATTTTATATGGATAATCCTTTATGTATAAGTACGCCAACTATTTAAGCCAATGTATCAGCTCTACGGCACTGTAAGAGGGTTTGCGAGTTATTATATCGTCTCAAAGGAATGAATACATTAATGCGCCACGCGATTAGCACGCGTTTGCTTCCTCGGGTCAAAACCGTTACGCCCATACACAAGATGTGTACCGTATATAAACTCGCCCGTTCTGTTGTGTTGTTAGGAATCGACGTCATTGCATTTCGGGCAGACCCATGGTGCTCAGTCCCTCTATGTTAATGGCGCAAAGTGTAGACACTCATGGTTCTCCTAATTAGCTGTTGGAACATACTGCTGATCCGTCTTATCAGACGTCCATCTGTGCTAGACCCTTATATGATTGAACAACTTTGTAGCTTGTGCATCACTGGCGATTTCTTCATCCAGTAGACAGAACTTGATTAGCCGTAGAATGTCACCTCTATCCATTAACTAAGGATATCTCTTGGTGCCTGTCTCTCACAGGTCGAAAACATTGTTGTTTTAAAAGACTAGGTTAATGTCCTCCATTCATTAGATGGTGAGCATTGTAGGTCTAATCTTAACCAAATACTTGTAGACATTAACCCAATTATCACCTCTGATGTCATAAACATGGATGGGGAACAAGATGCTGAGCAGCGCATGAGCTGCAGTGGTCAGCGACCCATAGCTGACTGCTAGCGTCAGGGCCAGCGAAACATAGCTGCCAAGACCCTTCTACACCTCCACGAGGTGATCCTGGATAACAGGCTGCAGCAGCGCAGACTGGCTAAGGAGAAGGGATCGAAGTGGGAATGCTAACCCGGTACTAAAAAAATGCTTGCTGAAGTCGGATGTGTTGAACCGAAAGGTGCAAATATCGCAGCCAAGCTGTAAACTACGACAAAACGCATTCCGTTCTCTGGACTACATTCTACTACTTAAGCCCGTTCAGAGTTTGGTAGTGGGAGATTGAGAATGAACGAAGAAGAAGAAGAAGATAAACATGGATGTACAGTGGGTTCTTGGACATTCAAAAACACCTGGCGGTAACAAGGCAGACATACTACCATAGACAGAATCAAGAGAAGAACACCAACGCATAGCAACAGCTATACAAACAGTCACACAGTTCATACGAACAGTAGACAAGTAAACTTGACTGAACAGTTGGGCCATGGGAAGGAGGTCCGCAGTCATGTAGCAAGTACCAATCCAATATCAATCAACTCACAAGGAAGGGCCAGATAACCATTTTTGACTAAGAACCCAACACATCCCACTTAACAAGTACCTGAACAGAATTCAACCACAACATATTCCTGAGTGTCAGCTGTGTATATAACACACACGAAACCGTCGACAATCTCTTTGAGAGCTCAGCGCTCAACGATGCTATGAAAATGCTTCTTCTTCTGAGGTCAGACAAATTAAACACTTTGCTTGACAACAACTGACATGCATCTTCTTCTTCTTCATCCATCCTCGGATCAAGGTCCAGGTTTCTCTACAAAGAACACCGTTGTTTGTAAGGCTGTTTTATCTACATACGGCTTTTGTCTCGTATCTGTCTCGGGAGGCCAATATTGTTCTCTTTTCCTGCGTGAGCGTGCAGCTTTCTTGGATGTGTTCACCGGTCATGATATGCTCCCCACATGGACACTTGTCATCTGTCCCATTCCTCATTTTGTTGTAAAGATGACCCTTTAGTCCGTTATGCCCAGTTATGTCTGAAGATGACGACTTGCTCTTCTCTAGTGAATTAAAGTAGCGGTCTTTTTTTCTGAATTCGGGGTGTTGATCAGTTGGCTTTAATTATGGTCTTGGCCTTATTATATGTTCTGCTTTGGTCTGTTTGTGAGGTAGCTTCTCCACTCTTTGCTAGTTTGTCTGCAGCTTCATTGCCTTCAATTTTGCAGTGGGATGGGATCCACTGTATGACTAACCTTGGGTTTTCTACTGACAGCTGTATCAGGGAGAACATACATTGCTGGAGATCTTTATCTTTGTGTTGTTTTAGCGCTGCTAATACTGACGCGGCATCAATAAAAAAATTGCATGTTTTCTTGGTGGATAACTTTATCTTGGATTACACGCTCCATGCGGCCTTTATTGCATCTCCTTCTGCAAGAACGTTATTGAAGTATGTTCCCGTTGTTAATACTCGAGTTTATATTTTTCTCTGTTCCCTAGTCTGTAATAGACCCATCCACCTCCATTGAATGTGACTTTGTTAGATGAGCCATGTGTATATACGTGTATCCATGTTTATGTTGGGTACACTCTCCTATGTTTCTGTGATATATGTCCTTTCTATATCTGTTTGTGTTCCTTACTTCCCTATTCCCTCTATGGTATCTACCATCTCATGGGACTTGACTTTTTTCCGTTATGAAATTTGGAATGTTTGGTTCAGATCTCTAACCACTGCCTGGCTTATGATCTGGTCAGCTCTTGCAAGTTCTTATTTTTTTTATAAGAAGTGGTTTATCTTTAATGTTCTTCTTCCCATGCGATTTATTCTGTCCTAAATTGGGTGATCTCGCATTCGTTTGAACTTCCCTCCCTGATGTAGTGGCTTTTGATCTTTAAGCGACTCCATAATTTCGATTCTTGTGATGCTCTCTACTGCATTTATTGGAGTTGTTCTTATAGCTTTAGTGATGATACGTTTACCTTGGTTTCGGGTTGTATTGATTTTTTGGAAGTTATTTGTTGTTGCTGTGGACCATACTGCTATTCAGTATTCCAGCATTGGTCTCACATAACCTGTGTACAGTTTCTTTAGGGTGCTCGTGTCAGCTCCCCATGTTGAGCTTTCTCATTATGTCCATTCTGAACTTAGCTTTGTTGATGGCTTTTTAAAATATAGTTGTTCCATGTCAGCCTTGGGTTTAATGTTATTTCTAGATTAGTTAGAATTATGTCAAGGGGGAGAGTCTGGCTATTTACTTTTAAGATCATTTCTTAGGGGTTGGGAGACAGGGAGAAGATTGTGTTCGTCGTTTTGGTTTCGTTTATTTTCGATTATTTTTCCCATGTCTGTTTTATTTAGAGCCTCTTACATTTCGTATTTAACTACAGATGTAGACTCTTCGGATGTCCATAGTGCCAAGTCATCTGCATATAGTGCACTGTGTACTCTTTTATGGATTTGTGTTATAATATGATTGATGTATATGCGGAACAGCATGGATGAGAGTATTCCACCTTGCGGAACTCCTATTCTATTTTCATCGCATTGGTGAGGTGTCCTTGAAATTGCACTCTTGTTGTCCTGTTATCTAAGTAATCGCACGATCCATTTGTACATTACACCCGTTACACTACTGAACATACCTTTTCAACAAATACGTTGCGTGTTCAAATGAAACCGGAACAAACTGCAACAAAGTGAGCATACGTACGATGCCCACGATGACGTCACTTCTGGTGTAAACAGCAAATACTAACTGTCAAGTTTCCAAAATGTCATTATCCTTCGACTCATTGTTTCCGAAGAAAACCGTTGAAAACATGGCGGTTGTGATACGGAATCCTTCAAGAGTTGATCAGCGAGCGGTGATTCGGTTTCTAACAGCCTAAGAAGGTCGACCAATTGATATTCATCACAGAATGTAGGCAGTGTATTGTTACAAAAGTGTGTCGAAGACAAAAGTGAAGAACTGGACAATGATGTTTCAAGAAGGACGTGTTGGTATGTACTGTTTACGCCAGATGTGGCGTCATCATGCGCATCTTACATATGTTCACTTGTTGCACTTTGTTCCGGTTTCATATGAACATGCCACGTACAAACCAAAGAGAAAAACAGGTTAGCTAATCAACCACCCGACACAGGTTAGTTCGTACTGTGTTATCGCTTCATACCTTTTGCTCTCAGTGTCGTATCAACCCTATTCTCGTCACTGTAAATGAAAAGACCTTGCCTTTCGACCCAGATTGGCTAGCCTGTGCTTGACTTAACGTCTTTATACTGGTTTAGAAGACTGTGCAGAGTATTAACAACCAATTTTTTTTGGAGGGTGGTTAACCGATTTACGAGTCCATCTTAATAGACTCAAACGCTATAGCAAATTAGACCCGAAGTCTGTTAGGTGCCGTCTATGCTGCACTTAACAAACCAGCTAACTATGGCCGGTGTTATGCCATGTCACAGTTAGTCGCTTCTTACGACCTTCTCTCTGTGGGGCAGTGGTGCTATCTGTGTCCTTGTCACACACAAAGACCTAGGCGGACTACTCGAAGCACTGCTGGAGGTCTCTCACGACATGCTGTCAGGGCAGCAGTAACCCCTCCATCGTTTCTGTAACACACCGACCTTTTCTAGGAAAGATACTCCGCCAATTCACATACAAGACGTTCCCGTAACCTTGACCTACTTATGCAAACAAGGAACCCACGATTAAGCCCGTTGACTCTCATTCAACGCCTCTGCCACAGGTGACCTTTATATAGCGCCACGAAAGGTACGCCAGGAATGTGCTAGCACTTCACCAGAGAGATTCTAAACATTCTTTGCGGTCAAAAACATAAATCCTGCACAAGGTCAAAACTTTGGCGATCTAACTGTCCCTGTGAAATGAAGTGACCTGACAGTACTTGTCAACCGCATTCCTTTCACCTAGATATTCATGAGTCTGGTAAATTCATCGTGCGGTCTATGGCCCACCGTTCCCCTACTGGGGACTCGATGTCACTGACCGTTGTCTTGAGTTTCCAGTCAAACCATTATGCTGAATTGAGTAGAAAGGGCAACCATAGCTCTTGATGATGATGATGATGATGATGGTGGTGGTCATTATGGTCGACAGACTGCTGCTAATAGCTTATATATTCACTTTTTATCTCTCACAATTACTCTTTCTATCTTTTTCTCAGTCGGGAAGGAAGACTAACGTCTGGCCAGGCACAACATTCTGTTCAGACAATGTTAGTCAGGGGCAGGCACAACATTCTGTTCAGACAATGTTAGTCAGGGGCAGGCACAACATTCTGTTCAGACAATGTTAGTCAGGACCAGGCAAAATATACTGGCCATGATCCTCACCTTGGCTTCCCCGTAGCCCTCCCTGGAAGCTGGCTGTTTTCATAGCAGCCTGGCTAACAGGGTGAGGGATTGACGTGATCCCCGTAGTAGTGCGCGCTACGCTGATGAAGCTAAGCATAGCACAACCATTTGGAGCACACCGGTCCACCTTCATCAGCACGCTCATGATGTGGGGAAAGTTACTCCAACCCTCCACTTAACGTCCGTTTCAGGGCGCACTAAAGAGTAAACCTACTCATTGTGTGCACTCGAAACAACTCTCTGACTCTCTCATTCTCTCCGTCACTAACACAAGATTCTCTATTTCTCTCCCTCACTAACACACTCTTACTCACATTAATTCACACATGCATAAACTCTCTCACTCATTCCTACACACACTCATATTGCACCATGCTCTCTCTCTCGCTCTCTGTGCCCCACACATACTCTCTTTATCCTTCTCCGTCACACTCTGAGTGACTCATACTCACTCCCACTCTCTTCTATCTCAGTGTAGTCATAACCCCAATCTGTTTTTGCGTGTCAGACATATCTTGTAATTCTAATTCATAGACAGAAATAACTTCTATAACCCGCAGTCTGTCTTTCCTAAAACTGCTAACACTTTCTTTCTTTTCTCCTAATATTTTTCTTCATAGTTTCTTCTTCTTCGTCCTCTTCTACTTTCTTCTTCTTCCTCTCTTTCTCATATACACGCTCACTCTGAATGGTTACAATCCTTTCCATGTCATAACTTTCTTTCTTTACCTTCTTCTTCTTTTTCTTTTTCGTCTTATTATCGCTCTTAAATACACTTTCTCGCTGTATCTTCTTCTTCTTCTGCGTACACAGTCAGACAGCAACCATTATTTTTTCGAAAAAAGCGGCGGTCGTCCTGAGACTCTCGCCACTACCATAGAGCTTGTCTTGCAGTTCCACTGGCAATGGCCACATCTGCTCTCTCTGATCCCCGTATGTCGGGCAGTTCTGCAGCAGATGTTCAGTAGTCATTTTACCAGTACCGCACGGGCATTCGTCGGTACACCCTATCTTCAATTTGTTGAATAGGTGGTACCTCAGTCTATTGTGGCCAGTGCGAAGTCTGAAGACAACGACCTGCTCTCTTCGGTTCAACTGGTAATAGGCATCGTTTTTGGTGTAACCAGTATGTTCGGTTTCCCATTTGGTAATGTACCTGGCTTTGATAAGCCGTTTTGACTCTTCGTACGTCATACTGGTATCTGTTTGTGGTAGCCTTGCACCTTCTTTTGCCAGTCTGTCTGCCTCCTCGTTGCCTTGGATGTTGCAGTGTGACGGAACCCACTGTACCACTACCCTTTTTGGTGCGGACAGCTGGCACAGTTTGCAGAGTGCTGCTCTTAAGTCATTAAGCTCAGTGTTTTTCTGGCTTTTTAGCGCTGTGACTACGGCGAGAGCATCTGTCAACAAGACTATGTGGCTCTCATTTTCACTCTCGCTGTATAATTACAATCATTTTCTTCTTCATCTTTTTCTTCTTCTTTTTCTTCTTCCTTATCTTCTTCTTGTTCTTTTTGTTCTAATTCTTGTTCTTTTTCTTCTTTTTCTTCTTCTTCCCCTCTTCTCCCTTCGTCTTTATTCTTCTTCTTTTTCGTATTCTTCTTCGGCGTTGGTTTTGAAAAGGACGATGTGACGTTGTCTTCTAGTTTATAGCGAGGCTGCGATATCTGCACCTTTCGTCCAGATTTCAGCTGGCTGTTTGGGGTCCAATGTTTTCATTTCCACTGCAATTCATATTTGTTTATTAGTCAGTCTATTTCCAGGCCCGCCGCTTGGACGCGGAATATGGCTTTGGCCAGCTATGGGTCGCTGACCCCGATGCAAGAAAGCCAACTATTATTTGCAATCTATTGTCAGCTCAATCACTGTGTTGCATCATTGGACCAATATGTATTGGTCGTTTTTTTAAATTTTAGTTCGCCTTATTTCTCACTTTCACAAGGACGTGTGCGTTGCACTGTGCTTTTATTTTTGCGCATGTCGACCCAGTACATCCGAGTTCAGAATGCATTTTGATGTAAGGATCTGTTACCTCCTGCATTCCCTAAGGGTTTACTTTTCCCGGGATAACGGCCAATGCTGAGGTTGGGGAGCGAACCGACACCTAACCACTAACCCACGTCGTCCCCTATGTGTTGTCTAATTAGCTTCCACCAATATGATCCGGTTATCTGTGTTAACTAATTTGCCACTCCAATCTTCCTGAGTGGTATCGCTGATGACTTGTGTTCGTGACAGACGGATTTGTCCCACTACCACTGCATGACGGAAGAGTTGACTGACTGATAAAACGGCCTAACCTCTTCATGATGAAAATATCTATCAGCGCTCTGTCTGTGCACGTGTCGTCATTAAAACAAACCGAAGTTAGGCTGCGTAACGAATTGTTAAATGACACGGCCGATAACCTAACTAGAATACGTCCGGGTTCAGCAAGGTACTGCCACTTTGAGAATTCAACCAATTTTAAAACTACATGCTGAAGACGGATGCACTTAGTCGTAAAGAGCAAAACACACAGTAGAACGCACTATGGCTTAAGAAATGAAGCGAGCGAGCAAAATAAAATATTCATTAACTGAACGTCTGCTGTTTGTGGAGTAGCCATTGTCAGATTAAGACATGGGAATAGGTTGAGAATTAAGAGGCAGCGAATTGTAAACAAAGACTATTCAGGACAACGGTCAGAAGCCAAGTGTTTGTCTGGACTCTTGTTCTTGTAAAGAACAGCAGAAAAGAAAGTGAAGTAATGGATAAACTAACATTTCATATAACGGAAGCTTTCAATAACGAAAGACTAGCCCAGTTGTAACACCTTTTCTGGGATGTCTCACTAGTCTAGTACCTTAACTAATCTATTTGTAGTGGCAAGGCGCGTCTGAAATCTAGAAGTCCGGCTGTCGAATTCCGAACTGCCCTTTACTTCACTATATATATATATATATATATATATACTCACTTGGTACGGTCACATATTGAAATCAAGTGGTCTTGCAAATACAATCCTCCACGGGAAGGTGCATGGCAGACGACGAAGAGGCCGGCTCAAAAAGAGATGGGAGGACAACATAAAAGAATGGACCAGTCTCCGACCAGAAGAGTCACAGGCAGCGGCATCTGACAGAGAGGGATGGCGTGGAGTTGTGAGGATGTCTTCATGTGTGCCCCAACGACCTCACCGGTTACGGGATGACCTGACCTGACCTGATCTGATATAAACATATTACCTCAGATAGATAAATATTGACATGTAATCATGGACGCCCATTCATATGGGCTTCACAATTCATATGGGCTTCACAATTCATATGCTCCGATGGGCTTTGCATTTTAGGTGTTACTGTGGCCTTCACCATCTATGTGTTCCTGTTGGCGTCACGATCCATATGTTCCTGAGGGATTCACAGTATATGTAACCCAAACACCTAAACAGTCTTAATATGGAGCTAGGTGTAGCCTACTGGGTATTAATCAAGTCTACACACAATATCCAACTTATCATCGTCATGTAGCATAGCATGTCCTATGTATTACGCCACTCCTATAACAGCCATTCTGATAGAAACTCGATCACTTGCCAAATCTCCAGAGACATTTCCATGCATTTCTTGACATTTTGTGCCATCGCCATTTTGGTCTGCCTCTGCCTTTCTTGCCCTGCTCCAAACCGTCCATTTCTCTCAAGACCATTTATGATACACGAATAAAATAGTGATTAACATGTTCACTTTGGAATCGATAGAGCAGGTACCCCCAGGTTCAACTGATTTATGACCGCCATATGTTTAATCTCACAGTTCAGTCAGTGACAAACTTCTGCGGTGCGGATCTCTAGCATTCAAACGTGTCGTTTCGGCTGAGGGATCTTCATGAATTGATTTGTTTTTATTCCCGCTCTCTCGTCTCCGCCGAAAGAGTCATTTCTAAATGAAAGAAGACCTCTGGAATCCGCCTTAAAAAATGCAATACAATACAGAATATAAACTTTATATTAGTGTTCAAAGAACAGGTTTTTCAGGCCAAAGAATGCTTTGGTTAAATTTATAACTCTATTTAAAAGATCTAGTGCAATAGTGTAAAAATACAGGAATTTATCAATTTAGTTCCAAAAAAATGCATAACATGCCTTGGAATGAAAAAAAAACGTTTTCGAAGAGAATATTAATAACACTTGACATACACGTTATTTTATGTAGAAATGACGTCAGTGGTGTTTCTTGCTGTTCTAATTGCCCATAATGAGTAAGTTTACTCTTTTGTGCGCTCTGAAAGGAAGTGGCGGGTTGTGGTAGCTTTCCTTACATCCCGAGCGCGCTAATGCAGGTTGACCTAAGTTCTCCAGGCGGCTGTGCTATGCTTGGATTCATCTGCGTGTCGCTCACTACTACGGGGACTGCACCGATTCCCCCCCCCCCCCTCCTTTATATTCTATACTGCCAAGAAGAACAGCCAGTATCCAGGCAATACTGCGAGGAAGTCGAAGTGAGGGTCTAGACCAAAATAAATTACCTAACCCTTACATTTCTGATCAGTTTGTTTTATCTGACCAGGCTTTAGTCTCCTCCCTATCAGTGTTCGTCAACATAAATAGGTTTCTGTAAGCAAATGTCGAAGGATGTCGAGTACAATGGTTCCTATATCTTGTCAGTTGTACACTTCGTGTTCCGGAAACTCCGCGTTTCCACTTTCCACGACCTTGATCTGATGAAGATGGTTCATTCGTTGACTGATTTCAACATCCAGTGGCTATTGTTTGATTTCAGTGTCAACATCCAGTGGCTATTGTTTGATTTCAGTGTCAACATCCAGTGGCTATTGTTTGATTGCAGTGTCAATGTTTAATGCTTGTTGTCTAATTTCAGTGTTAATGTCTAGTGGTTATTGTCTGATTTCAGTGTCAACATCCAGTGGCTATTGTTTGATTTCAGTGTCAACATCCAGTGGCTATTGTTTGATTTCAGTGTCAACATCCAGTGGCTATTGTTTGATTGCAGTGTCAACATCCAGTGGCTATTGTTTGATTGAAGTGTCAATGTTTAATGCTTGTTGTCTTATTTCAGTGTTAATGTCTAGTGGTTATTGTCTGATTTCAGTGTCAATGTCTAGTGACTATTGTTTGATTTCAGTGTCAATGTTTAGTGCTTGTTGTCTTATTTCAGTGTCAATGTCTAGTTGTTATTTTCTGATTTCAGTGTCACTGTCTAGTGGTTAATGTCTGATTTTAGTGTCAATATCTCCATGCTTGCCTGCCTGCTTACCAACAGACCTACTGGATCCACCTACCTAAGCACGCGCGCCGCACCCACGTACTCACTCACCCTTCCACACACGCACTTACGCATGAATGTATTCGTGCAGGCAGAAAGACATACACTTACTAAAAGGAATACATGAATACATATATGCGCACATAATTACCTCCATACATACACACCTAATAGCAGTATGCATGCATATATATATATATATATATATATATATATATATATATATATATATATATATATATATATATATATATATATATATATCATCACCATCATGTAGCATCGTCGATCTAATTACAGCCGATCTGTAAGACACTCGATCCCAGCCCAACTATCTCTCATCTGCCTCTGCCAGCCCCGTTTCCTCTGTAATTTCCCTTGTCTATCTTCTCCTCGGTCTGCCTGAGTCTCACTTGCCAGGTACCATACCCTCCAGTATCGTTCTCTCTGGGCCATTGTGTTGTTTAATGTGTCCAAAATATACTAGTTTCGTAGACGTAATGTTGTTTACTAGTCAGGTGTGTTATATATCCCGCAGCATGAGTCTATAAAATCGATGAAAACCATCCAGCATCCTCAAGAACACACATCACAAGGGGCAGCATATTTCCAAGTAAAGAATATAGGGTGGAGGCAGATTGAGTCGTATAGAGCCGGGTGGAACTAGTCAAACCATCGTCTTTGATCAGTACTGGATTTCTGATCAGGAAAGAGCTGGCCAATATCAACCCCAGATCCATCAGCTTAGTTTCCTTCAGCGCCAGTATGACTGCGTGAGAGTGACTTCGGGGGGTATGAACATCCCATATCGACCACTGGTCACTTTGTAACAAAGCTACACTATTGGAATGTAACACTGGTTGTCTAAAGACTCTGCAGAGTCTTCTGTGGTCGAGAGGACAGGCACTCGTCTCCCAAAGACATGGACATAAACTGTGGACTAAGGAATCCCACAAGTTTTTAAATGACCACTGGACTCACGGGAGGGATAGGACCAGAATGCCTGCATCCTAAGTTGCCCTCAGTTGTCTTGACTAATGTCGTGTCACTGGTTCAGTGTCGCTTGGGACCAGAGTGCCTGCATCCTAAGTTGCCCTCAGTCGTCTTGACTAATGTCGTGTCACTGGTTCAGTGTCGCTTGGGACCAGAGTGCCTGCATCCTAAGTTGCCCTCAGTCGTCTTGACTAATGTCGTGTCACTGGTTCAGTGTCGCTTGGGACCAGAGTTCCTGCATCCTAAGTTGCCCTCAGTCGTCTTGACTTATGTCGTGTCACTGGTTTAGTGTCGCTTGGGACCAGAGTGTGAGGTCGATGACGAACGCAGCGTCTTCCTTGCGATAATCCAAATGGCCACCATCGCTTTCGATGGACAACTAATATATCCCGCACCTGTAGGATTTCTGCGTTTTTTTTTATTGATGTCTATGGTATTTTGGGCAACCTCTTGTTGTATTTGAGCTCGAAGGATTGAATCTTCTTTCGTAGGGTTCGTGCGGTTGACCATTTCTTGTATCCGTAAGTTGCCACTGGGAAGATGCAAGTCCACACAATCTTAATGTGTGTTGTTATTGTTGTTCAGTGTCCACAATGAGTAGGTTTACTCTTTTCTGCGCCATGAAAAGGATGTTAAGTCCCTGGTTGTAGTTGCTGTCCTCACATTCAGAGCGTGCTGTTGAAAGTAGACCGCGGTCCTCCATGCGATTGTGCTATGCTTGGCTTTCTTTCTACGTGTCGCTACTACTACGGGGATCACGTCGATACATCTCATTGTTAGCCAGGCTGCCATAAAAACATTCCATTTCCGGCAAGGAAAAAAAAATATATACATGTAAATGTTGTTGTTGTTATTATCCCATAGCTGCTGAGCAGGCCTGCTCTTGGCAGCCTAATACCATTTTCATATAAATACAGGTTTCTTCAGTGGTGTCACTGCTCAGTACAGTGTGTTGGTAATTGTCGGCAGTACTTGTAAGAATCCTTTCCCCATGTCCGCAAGCGCTTTGCACTCAATGAGTAGATGTCGAACTGTTTCATCAGGATGAGATCAATGTCTGTATATACATATACACCACACGCTTGCGTGAGAGCACTTCATTAAGAATGTGATCGAGAGGTAAAGCACGCGGTTCTCAAAGCAATGAACGGAAACGATGCACAATCGAATCCCACAGGCTTCAGGTGACCTCTGGTTTCAAGAGGTGTGAGACCAGAGTTCCTGAATCTCGAGTTACCTTCAGTCGTCCTGACTAATGTCTTGCCACTGGCCCAAGGAACAAGCTAAGTAAGCCAGCTTCCTTAGCATGGTTGTACGATTAGTGGCACAGACTGTCACAAGTGGATCGGCCTTTACAGCCAAAGCACACAGTGCCGAAATACAGGAGACAGAGCTGAGCAAAACTCCCATTGTACGATACGTAGTTCGTTTATAGAGACTGAGACGCCTATGATGATGATGGTCCAAGGTACCTCGGGGCTAGAGAGTGATGTTGATGACTACCGACGTTTCTTCCTCACAATAATCCTAAAACAGGGCAAGTTGCATTAAGACAAAGCGTATGGTAATGTCGCGATCATCCATTGGATTAGCTAGTACCTAACTTGTTGCATGCGTACATACACGTCTACATAGATACATGTTAATCAGTGCTGGCAAGCTGTATATATATATAATAATAATAGGTCGTCCATCGTCGTCTATGAGGACCACCAACATCATCGCATGGCATAATGCAACCTTGATATGCGTACGCGCTCATGACTGATCAATCCAATTCGAGCATGGAAAAGTCTGTGACACGACTGACATTTGTCTGTGCTATTTTCTCTGCATTTGACTTACTGATTGCACATCTATTCTGAGCTGATTGGATACGAATAGACGCTCTTTGAGTTCAACGCCGTCTGTGACCTTCCCTTCCATATTGAGCTATGTTGAGCCAGGTTCTCCCAGGTGTTATTGTCTATTGAAAAACTGTCCTTGAAACGCTTTGTTGGACGTCCTTGTGATCGTTCTCTTTCACTCAGTTCGTTATACAGATGCCTCTTTGGAAGATGTATATAAATCTTATATAGTCTTCACTTTTTTTAAATGAACGGGCTCGAGATCTTCCTTACACGCAACAAACGTCGTGTCCTTGAACTTTGCCGACAAGACCTAGTCACTGAGGTCTCCGATGGGCGCCACTCGAGATACCTCTGTTTCTGATGGGCGCCACTCGAGATACCTCTGTTTCCGATGGGCGCCACTCGAGATACCTCTGTTTCCGATGGGCGCCATTCGAGATACCTCTGTTTCCGATGGGCGCCACTCGAGATACCTCTGTTTCCGATGGGCGCCACTCGAGATACCAGCACGAGAGCTTCTACACCTGTCCCTGGAAATAAGGGTCAAGAAAAGACCACATCTTCCCATGGAGTTGTTCCCAGGCAGGCAAGCGGAACACCTGGCTTAGACACATCGACTATACTGGTTGTGTATGTATGCTGTCCTGGAGTCTGTCACAAGCATCATGAGTCCTAGTTGCCTGTACGGATTACTTCACGACTTGCTGTATTTGTTGAGTATTGATTGTGTGATTTTGATCTTAACCGATTTTTTTATCGTGTTGTTGTTCGTTGAATCTCTTCTTGGCGAATAATATGTTCACGCTTTTTTTAAATTGGATTTACTTTAGTTATCCTCGTGAAAATCTCTGTGACCTTTCACATATTATGTAATCTTATCCAATCATCCTAGGGTCAATTCCCTCACACAGTGACCTTTGGCGTTATTTGTCAATTTTGTTACCCTGTGGCTTGGTTCAGAGAAGGCACAGATTCCGTGTCTTGTCACGAAAGCATGGAAATGTCAACTGCTTTATAACCTATTACCTCCCTTCCTAAAAACCAACTGAGTTGTCTAACTTTAGACAGGTCATAAATAGAGTATGAGATTACACGGGAAGTGCAAGATCAGTTTAGGTCGCAGTCGTTGAATTTCTCATGATAGAAGCGTTTCCAGCTTATGGCGTTGCGAATTCTACCATTCAACAAGTTATGATAGGGCTTAAAATGAAAACATCAAAATTGGGATTGAAAGCAGAGAAAACATGAATTTGTATTCTAACCTGCTAATGTGGTTGCTAGGGATATCAAGAGTTCCTGCACGTGCCATCGCGATGCATACGAATAATATGACGTCATAATTGCAGTTAAACGATGCCACCCAACGATTGGCATGCACCTTACAGGAGCAGCGATTATGTTATCCATTTTTTCAACAACGAATGGGTCAAACTTAAAGCAATTCCCTGACGAATGAAGGTCCAGTACGGGGATATATTCCTTTCATTCCAGCAAGTACATGAGTGAAGTAGGAAGTTATAAAACGGGGTGAGTTCTGAGACAGACTGCTCACGACTGGGTCAGGCTCACCGTGTAGTAACCCCAGAGTCAATCGCAGCTTTTAGCCTAACCTTGTAAAGGAAAATAGTCGATTGACTGGGAATGAAATTGCCGCACACCTGGACATCAGTTAAGGTTCAACACACCACATCATCCATGATGTGCTACAGTATCACAAAGTGCTTGCAAGGTGGGTACCACGGCACCTTACATAAGAATTGAAAGAACGATGGGTGATGTGACGTGCTAAAGGTCGGGCATTAAGAGAATTGCAGCACGTCTGTTGAAGAAGAAACTAAAGATTAGATTTGGGCGTTCAGTTTTACTGCATGGAGTAGAAACCTAAGATTAGATTCATTAATTGCTTTGGGTGTTCAGTTTTACTGCATGGAGTAGAAACCTAAGATTAGATTCATTAATTGCTTTTGGCGTTCAGTTTTACTGCATGGAGTAGAAACCTAAGATTAGATTCATTAATTGCTTTTGGCGTTCAGTTTTACTGCATGGAGTAGAAACTAAAGATTAGATTCATTAATTGTTTTGGGCGTTCAGTTTTAATGCATGAAGTAGAAACCTAAGATTAGATTCATTAATTGCTTTGGGCGTTCAGTTTTACTGCATGGAGTAGAAACCTAAGATTAGATTCATTAATTGCTTTGGGCGTTCAGTTTTACTGCATGGAGTAGAAACCTAAGATTAGATTCATTAATTGCTTTGGGCGTTCAGTTTTACTGCATGAAGTAGAAACCTAAGATTAGATTCATTAATTGCTTTGGGCGTTCAGTTTTACTGCATGGAGTGGAAACCTAAGATTAGATTCATTAATTGCTTTGGGCGTTCAGTTTTACTGCATGAAGTAGAAACCTAAGATTAGATTCATTAATTGCTTTGGGCGTTCAGTTTTACTGCATGAAGTAGAAACCTAAGATTAGATTCATTAATTGCTTTGGGCGTTCAGTTTTACTGCATGAAGTAGAAACTAAAGATTAAATTCATTAATTGCTTTGGGCGTTCAGTTTTACTGCATGAAGTAGAAACCTAAGATTAGATTCATTAATTGCTTTGGGCGTTCAGTTTTACTGCATGGAGTAGAAACCTAAGATTATATTCATTAATTGCTTTGGTCGTTCAGTTTTACTGCATGGAGTAGAAACCTAAGATTTGATTCATTAATTGCTTTGGGCGTTCAGTTTTACTGCATGGAGTAGAAACCTAAGAATAGATTTGGGCGTTCAGTTTTACTGCATGGAGTAGAAACCTAAGATTAGATTCATTAATTGCTTATCGCGTTCAGTTTTACTGCATGGAGTAGAAACCTAAGATTAGATTCATTAATTGCTTTGGGCGTTCAGTTTTACTGCATGGAGTAGAAACCTAAGATTAGATTTGGGCGTTCAGTTTTACTGCATGGAGTAGAAACCTAAGATTAGATTTGGGCGGTTAGTTTTACTGCATGGAGTAGAAACCTAAGATTAGATTTGGGCGTTCATTTTTACTGCATAGAGTAGAAGCCTAAGATTAGATTTGGGCGTTCAGTTTTACTGCATGGAGTAGAAACCTAAGATTAGATTTGGGCGTTCAGTTTTACTGCATGGAGTAGAAACCTAAGATTAACTTTGGTCGTTCTGTTTTACTGCATGGAGTAGAAACCTAAGATTAGATTTGGGCGTTCTGTTTTACTGCATGGAGTAGAAACCTAAGATTAGATTTGGGCGTTCAGTTTTACTGCATGGAGTAGAAACCTAAGATTAGGTTTTGGCGTTCAGTTTTACTGCATGGAGTAGAAACCTGAGATTAGATTTGGGCGTTCAGTTTTACTGCATGGAGTAGAAACCTAAGATTAGATTTGGGCGTTCAGTTTTACTGCATGGAGTAGAAACCTAAGATTAGATTTGGGCGTTCAGTTTTACTGCATGGAGTAGAAACTAAAGATTAGATTTGGGCGTTCAGTTTTACTGCATGATGTAGAAACCTAGATCCAGACAGAGAAAATGGAGAAGAGGGTTGAATACTTTTAAATGTAGGTCTTAAAATAATTTGGACGAGCTTCTTGTAAAGATTCATTTTCTTTTTCCTTTGTGTCAGACAATAGTAATTGTGCTTTAAAAATAGGAGTAGAACCCGGTAGAAAGTGAGACGACACTGGGCTACAACCCGGTAGAAAGTGAGACAATAAACAAAATGTCCAGAAATGTATAAAATGTCCACTGTATTCCTTCCCCCCCCCTCCTCCTCCTCCTCCTCCTCCTCCTCCTCCTCCTCCTCCTCACCTGGTGTTCGCCGCATCACGCAGCGCATGACCTTGAGAAATTTGTTAAAGAAAGTATGATTCCAGTTTGAACTGGAAATTGGTCTTGCAGTTAGTTTTTTTAAAACGGTTCTGCAAGTGACATGATCATGTAGATCTTGTATAATTATTATACAATACTCCTGTTTCCATAGCAAATCATTATAGTGTATTGCGTTTTGTGTGTGTGTGTACTAAATTGAGGTGATTGGTCACTAGATCCTGAATAATCTTTTCTATGTTATTTCTTTATCCTGTATAAATCTCGGAAGTATGTGTGTGCGGTGGGGGGGGGGGGTGGGGTGGGGGGAAAGGGTGGATCGGAGACGCGGGGGGGGGGGGAGTAAAGAATAGTGCCACTATACCATACTGTGTTTGTCGTGAAAGTCGATTAAGTAGGGCTGTAGATGGGGATGGCAGCTTCACAGTTTAAAGCAAAATGATACAAAAATACATGCATCAACGCACATTTTTGTTTTAAACTGGCTAATTGCAGATTTGTTAATTGTGAAGCTGAAATTAAAAAAATCAAAATGGATATGACAGCATGCGGTGTTCTAACTGGGTGGCAAATGAGGGTCGAGTAAAAATATGTTCACCACATGGACTCATCGAACGTTTCTATGTTTTAATGCGTAATTAATATAATATAGTTTAGATAAAACCGTCTGATAAAAAGAAACGCAATACTGCGACAGTTTACATAATATGCCACAGCTCTGTCTCAATTACCGTTCTTAGTTAACGCCGCGCGAAACTCGTGAGATATCAGGCGTTCTTTGCTCATCATCGTGAAGCATGTCCTTTGTAGAACAACGCTCCCATCACAGTCTGTCTGAAAGAAACTCGTTCTCTTACCAAAACTCCAGCCTCCGCAACAGTCATACCCAGGCATTCCTGGATATCTTGGTGTCATCGTCTTCTTGGTCTACCCCTGCCTCTTTTGCCTGGTACCATACCTTTCATCACTGTTCTCTCAAGACCGTTGTGTCTCTTGATGTGACCAAAGTATTTGCATTTTCTAGCCAAAATGGAATTGATAAACTAGTTCTCCTCTATGGTCAACTCTTGCCGAATGTCTACATTTGTTTAATTTTCTCTGTCCAGGGTATTTTGAGGATCTTTCTGTAACATTTTTACTCGAAGGACTCGATTCTTTGTCTAGAAGTTGTGGTAATCGTCCATGATTCACAGCCATAAGCTGCCACTGGAAAAACACAGGCTCTCAAGACTTTTACTTGTTTACTTTTCTTTTTTATCCGCAATAAATATATGTGTATATACATGTTTATCACAAATGTCCAGCGGAAATTATATTATGACTCTTGATATTGAGGGCATTGGCCGACCCTGATACAGAAGCCAGTTGTGTTAATGCATAATGCATTTTTGTTTTTGTTCGTGTTCCAACTTGGTGTGAAAACGAACCAACAACAGCCACTTGAACAACAAATTAAGAGAGGAAAATAGTGTCGGATAGGACATACGCTACGGAAAGCACCGTCCAACATAGCCAGACATGCTCTTGTGTGGATTCCTCAAGGGAATAGAAGAATGAAGTAGCCCTAAAAATACATGGAGAAGAAAATATGAGATGGAAATAAAATCAAGCGATTACACCTAGAGAGATGCAGAAGGAGACTTCCAGGATTGTGTATGCTACCGGGATATTATCAATAGCCTTTTCACTGAAAGGAACGACGGGCTTTGACTGATTTATTTATTAACTGATTTATTGATTGATTGATTTAATTATTGATTGATTAATTTACTGTTTTATTTATTGATTGATTGAAATAACAAGATAATCTTTCATGAACGAGAAACAACGATGTAAATAATAGCTGTCCATCGTTGTCGATGAGGACCATCGACATCATCCTTGTAAATAACGATGTAAATAACAAAGTGCAAAATGACGTGAGGCAAAAATCCAACCTAATGTTATCCTGGAGCAACAGGAGATTGAGAATGTCATAAGTTTTGAGTACCTTGGCTCAATCATAAGCAACAATGGAGATTGCCTGAAGGAAGTGAGATGGAGAATGGCTATGGTAAGGCAGAGGTTGAATAAGATGAAGAATCTGTGGCAGAACTCTAATAAAATGACGAAAATAAATATTCTACGAACTTGCATCTTCCCGGTGGCAATGTACGGATGTGAAATGTGGACCACCACACAGACACTTAAGAAAAAGATTGACTCTTTTGAACTGAAATGCTACAGGAGGGTGCTCACAATACGTTGTCTGGCGAAACGCAAAACTGGAGATATACTTAAAGAGCTTGACATCGACGAACATTGGTTGGTAAACATCTTATCCACAAAACTGAAATATTTTGGTTACATCAAACGCCATAATGGCCTAGAGAGAACAATATCGGAGGGTATGGTTCCTGGAAGGCGGGGCAGAGGCAGACCGAGAAGCAGATGAACACAAGACATCACAGAGGTCCTGAAGATGACAGCGACGGAGGCGGGCATTCTGGCCAGAAATCGAGAGTCTTACAGATCGGCTGTTGTGAGAGTGACGTTCTGGCTAGAGATCGAGAGTCTTACAGATCGACTGTTGTGAGAGCGACGTTCTGGCCAAAGATCGAGAGTCTTACAGATCGGCTGTTGTGAGAGCGAAGTTCTGGCCAGAGATCGAGAGTCTTACAGATCGGCTGTTGTGAGAGCGACGTTCTGGCCAGAGATCGAGAGTCTTACAGATCGGCTGTTGTGAGAGCGACGTTCTGGCCAGAGATCGAGAGTCTTACAGATCGGCTGTTGTGAGAGTGACGTTCTGGCGAGAGATTGGGAGTCTTACAGATCGGCTGTTGTGAGAGCGACGTTCTGCAAAGGACAATCTACATGATGATGAGATGGCACGAGGCATGAACAGTTAAGATGTCTGAAGGATATCAATCTGGACGGTAATGATATCAAACTTATCATAAACTTGTATTGGGATCAATCAGTATGTCTGAGAACTATAAATGAGGCGTCACCTATTAAAAAAGGGTTATACATGGGCGTGTGCTCTCTCCTTGCTTGTGTAATGTATACACAGAAAATATTTTCAAAGACATAGATGACTTGCCTGGATTTGAATATAGAAGGACGTAGTATAAATGATATCAGATATGCTGACGATACAATGTTAATAGCAGCGGATCTAGTATATCTGAAGAACTTAATTGATAAGATTGCCAGCAAAAATCAGCAAAATGGGTTGGAAATCAACATTAAAAAGACTAAAGTTATGGTGTTCACCAAAAGGAAAGAAACTCCAAACGCTTCCATCCACATAAATGGAGAAATTGTGAAACGAGTGTTAAGCTATGTATACCTTGGCCAAATAATTTCAGATGATGGAAAATGCGAAAAGGATATCATTAAAAGAATTGCAACGGCTAAAAATAGATTTAACAGCTTGAGATATACACCTCTGTCAAAGCAGATATCTCAGATCTTAGAGATATACACCTCTGTCAAAGCAGATATCTCAGATCTTAGAGATATACACCTCTGTCAAAGCAGATATCTCAGATCTTAGAGATATACACCTCTGTCAAAGCAGATATCTCAGATCTTAGAGACATACACCTCTGTCAAAGCAGATATCTCAGATCTTAGAAAGATACACCTGTCAAAGCAGATATCTCAGATCTTAGAGACATACACCTCTGTCAAAGCAGATATCTCAGATCTTAGAGAGATACACTTCTGTCAAAGCATATATCTCAGATCTTAGAGAGAGACACTTCTGTCAAAGCAGATATCTCAGATCTTAGAGACATACACCTCTGTCAAAGCATATATCTCAGATCTTAGAGAGAGACACTTCTGTCAAAGCAGATATCTCAGATCTTAGAGACATACACCTCTGTCAAAGCAGATATCTCAGATCTTAGAGACATACACCTCTGTCAAAGCAGATATCTCAGATCTTAGAGATATACACCTCTGTCAAAGCAGATATCTCAGATCTTCAAAATTAGAATCATTAAATGCTATGTGCAGTCAGTTTTATCGTGTGGATTAGAAACCTGGAGCCTGACAAAGAAAATGGAGAAGCGTTTTGAGGCCCTTGAAATGCGAGTATTCAGAAGACGTGGACGAGTTTCTTGGAAAGATCGATAAGCAATAGTGAGGTTTTGAAACGCCAGGTGGACAAGACACTTCTGAAAGAAAGAAAAAGCAGAAAAATAAATTATTTTGTCCAGCGCCATGACAGTCGGCTATAGGTTATTTTGGCGGACAGAGCAGAAGCCAAGAGAGCCACAGGGCGGCAGAGATATAGATGGACAGACAACACCAGGATGTGGTCGAGACACATTTTGACGCTGTGCACCAGCCCGGCGTGAGACAGAGGGAGACTCATTACCGTCAACCTCCGTTGCGGAGATGGCACTTGATAATAATGATGTAAGTCTTAATTTGACACGATTCTGTTCTGTTCTGCTCTGTTAAGAATCGACGTCATTGCAATCCTGACTGAGCCATAGGTGCGCAGTCCCTCTCAGCAAAGGGCGAAGAGTGGATATAGAGGCCTTGAACCTCTAGAAACTACCTGTGGATCTGCTGTCCTGGCCATGCTGGGGTTTGCGGGAATGAAAGAGCTGACATCCTGAAGACACTGCAATCGTTCAACCAGCGAAACACAGATTGCAGGATTTTAAAATCATGCACGGGTCCAGCAGAGAGGGGCACCTGTGAGAAGGGACTATGCGTTTGTACAACCGGTGAACTACAGGTACCATCAGTATTTATTCTCTTCCCCATTTACTTAGAGAGACTGAGCATCTATAGATCTCCCGGAGTGCAATGAGGCCAACCCAGCCTAGCACTTTCTTGTATCTCTCACCATCTCTAGTTAACGACACTTCTCTTTCTTCGTGTTCCATTAAATTTCAATATTTGCTAGATCGTTTCAATGTGCATTTCTCCTATTGAGCAGAAAGTGTTGAGAGGTATACGTCAATTCTTATATCTTCATGGGCTAGGAGATCACGAACTCCCATTCAATAAACCAAGAGATCTCGCAAAGAATAGCAGCAGACTGGCTCATAAAAATGTATTTCAGATTTACGACCTTAATATCCCTTTATTTCGCTGACAAATGTATTTGAAATGCATGACCTTAAAATACTTCTATAGCGCCGATAAATGTATTTGATATGCATGACCTTAATATCCTTTTCAAATTGACACTGAAAAATGTACTTGACAAGTCTGTTCTGAATATCTTTCCTGTATTGTTTTTGGTGTTGTTGATAATCCCATAGCTGCTGAGCAAGCCTGCTCTTGACAGCGCACTGTCAGTCTTATATAAATACAGGTCTTCTTCAGTTGTTTCACTGCTCTGTACAGTGTGTTGGCAATATTTGGCAGTGCTTGTAAGAATCTTTTCCTCATGCCCGCAAGGGCCTTTCACTCAATGAGTAGATGTCGAACTGTTTCACCAGGATGAGAGCAATGTCTGCACAAGGGCAGGTGCTGGGGATTGATGCGGTTCAAGTGGCTATTGACTGGTATTTCCTGTTCGGAACAGAAAGATGAGACTTTGATCGCTTCAATCTTTACTGTATTAAACAATTGACACTGACATCAAATGAAAAACGACAAATCGTAACAGCAGAAATGAATGCCTGTGAAAAGTATTCGGTGTAACAAAGAGAGACAGTTTTAGAAACAAGAACATCATTTGATTTGTTGGAACAACAACAGTAACCGACTACATCAGATGACAGCAACTAAAATGGTTTGGCCACGTAACACGACTACCACCACAAAGCACCCCCCTCACTAACAAACAATGTAATTTAAACACAACGATTTAAAGGCCAAAGACCGACCACTAAAAAAAATACAATAAATAACGGAAATAGTTGAGACGGTGAATGCCACTGCGCAAGAGGCAGACAGTAGGGCTCGTTCTAGAGATCTCTTCATAATCTGACGCTAAAAGACAGAACAGGATAAGAAAGAAGAACAATGGGAAGAGTTCTTAATATCTTTCTAGGCGGTCGCTGAAAAATGTCAGATCATTAATATCTCCATTAATATTTTCCGCAAGGAGTGAGACGTAGTCAGCTTAGATTCATACATATACGTTTTCTAAAAGGTATAGTCTTTCTTATTTGAATTATTCATTTTGATAACACCAGATTGCATTTGCCTTTTTCACTGCTACCTTAACTTGCTCACTCACCTTTCCTGTATGATCTATTATAACCCCTAGGTCCCTTTCCTTATCTATCTTTCTAATATTGTTTTCTCCCATTCTGTAATTATGTTCCATATTGGATCTACCCATGTGGATGACTGTACATTTATCTACATTAAACTCCATTTGCCAGCTTACTCCAATCACAGTTTTTTCACACCCACTTTCTATTTCTCCCCATACACTTTCATTTTTGTTACCACATGATAAATAATCTTTGATCGTTATATTAACAGAATTTATACAGTATAATAAAACGCCACCTCCCTTAGTCTTGTCTCCAATTATCCTATATTTCCTTAACATTGTATATCCCTCAATTTAAAGTTCACTATCTGCAATCTCCTCATATGTCCATGATTCTGTTAACCCTATTATATCTGGTTTTTCTTCTTCTACATACAGTTCCAATTCTTCTCTTTTATTTACTATGCTTCTCACATTTGCATAAAAACATTTTAGTTTGTAATGTTGTTGGTTTTCATCTTTTTGCTTCTGCTTTATCATTTTAGTGTTTGCTTTTCCACTATGTATTTCACACTTCCCTGACACCAACTTACCCCTTTGACTACATCCTCTATAGCACCCTATTGTAGGCCTATCTTTAGTCTCATACTTCATAGGCCTTACTAGTTTAAATTTCTAACACAATGATTGAACATATACTTTGCTACAACATGCTGTCCTATCTCATTTAGATGTAAACCTCCCCTATCTAACATTTTACTTTTGTCTACTTTAACATCAATAAATTCCATTCCCATGTCCGCACACATCACCTGTAACCTAAGGTTGATACCTATTATTTTGCTATCTAGATAGTCTGACCCATCTGCTCTGTCTAAAATGCCCATCATTGTGACCTTTCTCAACTTTTTTTTCCTTAAGTGTTCTCATAAGACTGTTATATTTTTCCATAATTATTTCTGTACCATCTCTCTTTACATTATTTGTTCCTACCAATACTACCACATGACTGTTTCCTTTGTCATCTAACCTTTTTATTCTCCCCTCTATATCCTCTATTTTTGCTCCCCCAATATCCATTCTTTCAAACATGTTGTGTTGTTTTGACAAATGTCTGCCAACCTTTCTCACCATTGAATCTCCTACTACCAATACTGACCCCTCACCTATATGTGCATACTTCTCTCCAAAGCTCTCTGCCCTGTGAGCTGTTTCCTCACTCAAATCTCCCTTTCTTCCTTGACTACACCTTGACTGCAGCTCCTTTAAAATGTCCTCCATTTTCACTTGTTTCCCTTCTATTTTCATCTGCCTCTTTTCTATCTCCTCCAATCTCTTCTAATTTCCCTTATATTGCACTCCATTTGTGCCTGCCTCTCTTCAACTCTACATATCCTACATAAAAAGGTTCCTTCATCGTCCAACGTTGTAGTAATACTAACATTTTCGCCACACAAATCACATAATCTGACTTGGCCTTTCCTCGCAGCGGTTCGTCTCGTCTTAGTGGACATACTAATTTTGCTATTTATTTCCGTTAGCCAAAAAGTTATATTAATACCTAATAAAATGTATACTTAAAGCAACGCCAAAAATAAACAAACAAATGTCGCTGGTATTTAACTTTCTACAAAGTATCGCTAACGACTATGCCTAGTGTTACTTGAGTGTTACTACCGCTCACTGTTCCACGCTATTTAATTTTGTCAAGTCACTAACTATCTGTTATAACAAGGCCAATATATTTGAAAATACGTATGCTACAATAAACTACAATTACAACTATGTTATTATTACACAAATTAATTGTCAACACTAATACTTATCTGAAACGTTATAAATCTCTGTTCTGTCAATTCAAACCAACCACCATCTTGAACAACCGGAAACACTTATTTCGAAAGACCTTATTTCGTCTCCAAGCAGCGACCCTGGAAACAGGTTGCACTAGTGCAGTCTGGCTGAAAGAAAATGGATGGTAGTGGGAAGGTAAACTCGGTATCCATAGAAGCTAGATGAAACCAACCATTTGTGGTAGGACGAAAGGCACTGATATCGCAGTCTCGCTTGTAAAATACAAAACAAGGTCCTTTTTATGGATGAACACATATGAACAAGTAGAAGAACATACTATGAATCTTGAACATTTTAATATCCGTGGTTTCGTACTATGAATCTCGAACATTTTAATATCCGTGGTTTCGTACTATGAATCTCGAACATTTTAATATCCGTGGTTTCGTATTATGAATCTTGAACATTTTAATATCCGTGGTTTCGTATTATGAATCTTGAACATTTTAAAATCCGAGGTTTCGTGCTATGAATCTCGATCATTTTAATATCCTTGGTTTCGTATTATGAATCTTGAACATTTTAATATCCGTGGTTTCGTATTATGAATCTTGAACATTTTAATATCCGTGGTTTTGTATTATGAATCTTGTACATTTTAATATCCGTGGTTTCGTATTATGAATCTTGAACATTTTAAAATCCGAGGTTTCGTGCTATGAATCTCGAACATTATAATACCGGTTGGTTCGTACTATAAATCTGTAACATTTCATTTATCTACAAAAAACACAAAAATGTGAAATGAAGTGCTAAAGACATCACAGAACAAAATCGCAGAAATGAAGAAGTTTCAAAGTAAATGCAGTGGGACATGAAGTGCGATACATTCATTGTACGAACTCATGCTAAATTAAGTGCTATAGACATCATAGTACGAAACCATGCTATGTTAAGTACTATAGATTTCATAGTACAAAACCATGCTATGTTAAGTACTTTAGACTTCATAGCACGAAACCATGTTATGTTAAGTACTTTAGACTTCATAGCACGAAACCATGTTATGTTAAGTACTATATACTTCATAGAACGAAACCATGTTATGTTAAGTACTATATACTTCATAGTACGAAGTTCACTAATTTTGTGAATCTATCAGGTGACCAGTTACTTTATTAGCCGGCTTGTCTCTTCTAACGTCCTGTGCATTATTGTGGCCTGGAATGGAAACATATAATATTTACAATATAACTTGCTTGGCATATTGTAATAGGCATCAATGGAGATGTTGGCATAAGCAGGGCACTATATCGTATAGAAACAATACGCTACAATACACAAAAGGTGATGCGTATTAACAGTTGAATATAAGAGAATAGGTGGTGGTCCTCAGACCCCGCAGAGCCCACAACAGACTGAGGTACCATCTATTCAATAAATTGAAGATGGTGCTACTGACAATGACACATGTGGTACTGAGGATACTAAACCCAAAATTGTTGCTGCAAAATTGCCAGACATACAAAGACCAGAGGAAGGACACGAGGCCATCATCAGTGCCAACACTAGTCAAACTATATGGCAGTGTGGACAGCCTCAGCATGACCCCTGCTTTCTTTGAACAGATTCAACTCGATGTTTGACAGCGTACACAAAAGAAGAAGGAAGTACGCTACAAAACGAAACGAAGAGAAGAGAAGAGAAGCCACACGGTAACTAAGTGAAGGGACGATGAAGCTAACGTCTGGTCAGTCAAAACACACTGATCAGACAATGTTAGCCAGAGTCAGGAGAAATATACTGGCCAAGGCCTCATCTGACCTCCTCGTTGGTCATCCTGGAAACGGGCTGTTGTCGATGACAACATTCTGACTAACAAGGTAAGGTTCGAAGTGATTCCCGTAGTAATGAAACACGCGCAGATGAAATCAAGCATAGCACAACCGCCTAGAGGACCCCAGTCCACATTTATCAGCACGATCGGCAATGTGAGGAAATCTACGGTAACCCGCCACTTATCGCCCTTTTTAGGTCAGACAAAAGAGTAATCTACTCATTGTGGGCATTCGCAAACAACAAGAAAGTGAAAACATAAGCATTCCCTTACAGCGAGTCAGGTACCCTTTAACAACCTCAAAAGCTGGTACGTGTCTATACTGGAAAGTGAAATGGCTTCGTTGCTGTGAAAAGCAATCGATATAACTACTGTACCACACATACGCTTTATAGAAATCTCAACACCGGGTTTGTATGTCTCCTATTGACATTGACTTCCTGTATATTCTAGAAAGTATACAATTATTAAAATTACTATTCTTCTTCTTCCTCTCTTTTGTATTATTATTATTACAAAAAACCGTTAATCCCAGTGATAGTGCATAGGTTCAACACTCCTTTTCAACTTTAAATGGTTCTTCTTCTTCTTCTTCTTTTTCTTCTTCTTCGTCTTGTTCTTGTTCTTCTCCTTCTTCATCTTCTTCTTCATCTTCTTCTTCATCTTCTTCTTCATCTTCATCTTCTTTTTCTTCTTCTTCTTCTTATCCTTCTTTTTCTTCTTCTATAGGATCAACAGTTCTTTTAGACTTTCACTTTTTCTTCTTCTTCGTCTTCTTCTTCGTCTTCTTCTTCTTCTTCTTCTTCTTCCTCTCAATCTTTTTCTTCTTTTTCTTCTTCTCCTTTTTCTTCTTCTTCTTCTTCTTATTCTTCTTCTTCTTCTTCCTCCTCTTCCTCCTCCTCATTTTTTTCTTCTATAGGACCAGAACTGCTTTTACATTTTCACTATTTGTTCTTTTTTGTCTCCTTCTTCTTCCTCTTTTTCTTTTTCTTCTTCCTCTTCTTCTTCTTCTTATTTAGTTTTAATTATAATTATGTGAGCTTGCGGACACGGAAAGTATTGTACTTTCTTGTTTTTTGGTGGGCCTTGTGTCTCGTCACATCTAACGTTCATAGACAGCAGTGACGATGGACGGCGAACACATTTCTTTGTCTGGTGTGCCAATCATTCTCTGTCGAACAACAATCAGGCCATTTCTGTGCTGTGTTTTAGGTAGACAGTCCTGCTTTGCATTCATGCACGAGGCAGTTGGCTACATAAATAGTCGTACTTACTCTCAATGTTACTCTTATGCTTAGTTACATTTCTTCAAAGTGACATTCAGAGCAATAGGCATTCGACTATTGTAGCGATTTCTTCTTCTTCTGCGTTCGTTCTGAAAAGGACGATGTGACACCTTTCGAAATTTACAGCGAGGGTCTGAATTCTACGCCTTACGGCCTGGCCCATCTGTTTTCAGCAACGTATTTTTGGGAAACGAGTATGCCTTCCTGCTGCGGTTCATTTTGTCTGCACTAGGCTACACAATTGAAGCTTGTATCCAGTGCCACCACTGTGAATATGGTCTTGGTCAGCTATGGTTCGCTAACCCTGACGCAAGCAGCCAGCTATGGTTCGCTAACCCTGACGCAAGCAGCCAGCTATGGTTCTCTAACCTTGACGCAAGCAGCCAGCTATGGTTCGCTAACCCTGACGCAAAACATCCAGCTATGGTTCGCTAACCCTGACGCAAGCAGCCAGCTATGGTTCGCTAACCCTGACGCAAGCAGCCAGCTATGGTTCGCTAACCCTGACGCAAGCAGCCAGCTATGGTTCGCTAACCCTGACGCAAGCAGCCAGCTATGGTTCGCTAACCCTGACGCAAGCAGCCAGCTATGGTTCGCTAACTCTGACGCAATCAGCCAGCCATGGTTCGCTAACCCTGACGCAAGCAGCCAGCTATGAATCACTGATTACCGCAAGCTTATCTTCGTACCCAGAAATGTCCCAAGCACAGATCCTGGACTTCATTTACATTTTATCGAGCTAGTTTATCAACAACACGACTCCATGTATCCGTTTGGGTTCAAATTACACGACACTGGATCGTTAGAAGCGAACTGAAAATCAGAACACGGTCTTAAGCAAACATAACGCAGCTAGAAAGAATTTTGCCCGCATTATAGCGCCCTTCACCTCTCTCTGTACCTTGGTGGATGGTGGAGGAATTTCGAGGGCGTTATGACACAGAGACGTGATATGCTACCACAGGAAAGATTGGGCACGAGCCAGTTCTTCCTGATGTTTTAAATTTAGCTAGAAGCCACGTCTGTGGATATTTTTAGTCTGTATTTTGAGTGCACCATCACATGTAAACTAATAATTTGGCTTCTCTGTGTCATTAAGTACTTTTGATGCCCGCATAATTTATCGTTGGTGCAGATCTACTTTTTTACTCTCCGATACATTAAAAATTAACTCGAACTACACTAACATTATCATCATCATGTAGCATGTCATGAGGGAACGTCGCTCCCATCACAGTCTATCTGAGAGAAACTCTTACCCTTGCCAAAACTCCAGCTTCTGCCACAGTTATACACATGCATTCATGGATATTTAGGTGCGTCGTCTTCTCGGTTTACCCCTGCCTCTTTTCCCTGGCTCCATACCTTCCATCACTGTTCTCTCAAGATCGTTGTGTCTCTTGATGTGACCAAAGTTTTCATATTTTGTGGCCAAAGTGAAATTGATAAATCAGTTTAACTCTTGCCGAATGTCTTTATTTGACATTTTTCCCGTCCAGGCTATTCTGTGGATCCTTCTGTAACATTTTAACTCGAAGCACTCGATTCTTTTTCTAAAAGTTTTGGTAATCGTTCATGATTTGAAGCCATATGCAGCCACAGAAAAACACAGGCTCTCAAGTCTTTTACTTTTGTCGTTTTGTTTGTGTTTTGTCATGATTTATTCAGGTTTTTTAGCGTCGATGTTGCAATGGCTAGTCTTTTTCTGATTTCAATGGAGCAGTCGTCATTTTTGCCATTTCTGGAACCTAGATTTTCAACACCGACAACAATATACTATATACAAAATAAGTCAAGAGTTTAGATTATACAAAAATATCAAGAAAACAAAGACAATGATCTATTATATAGAAATCGCAAAAGATAGTTGCTCACCTGACGCGGTGATGACGACATCAACAGATGGTTTTAGCCTTGATGATCTAACGTGCGCTGCATTTGGATTATAGTGAGTAAGAAACTGTGCTGGTCATCAACATCACTGTTTGGTCCCGAGCACATTGTACCATGGCAAGACGACCAGTCGAGACGACTGCAAATGCAGGCACTCTGGACTTACCTGCCTTTAGACTAGGGGTCGCTTGGAACTTGCGGGAATCAATCGCCCACCGTTTCCGTTCATCGTTTTGAGAACCGAGTGTCTTATTACTCGACTACAAATACAACAGCAGTACCTGGTCTCAACCATTAAAAAAAAAACTTTTTTTATTTTGATATGACCGTTGTCCGGGGGGAGAGGTGGACTTCCATTTCTTCAACATTAACTAACTTCCCTATTCTTGTTGTTGGTCAACGCACACAATAACTAACCTGACTCGATTATGTGCCCCGGAAACGGCGTTAACTTAACTTAACTTAACGTCTTTATACTGGTTTAGAAGACCCTGTAGATTCTGTATACAACCAGTTTCATTTACATTGTCTTGCTCTAAAAGCTATGCACATCCAATTTATTCATAAATGCAGAAATTGCCCCTGCCTCCCTACCTCATGTGGCAATGCATTCCAAGCATTCACCACTCTCTGACTAAAAAAATATTTCCTAATATCAAATCTGGACCTCTCTTTAGTTTTTTGTAGCTATACCCTCTTGTTCTTGTAGGTGGTTGTATTTTGAATAAACTTGTTATAGCCTAATTTATCTGTTACGTGACGGACTGCAGTAGCTTTCTTCACATCGGGAGCGTTGCTGATGACGATTGACCGGGTCGTCCATGTAGTTGTGCTACGCTTTGCTTTATGTGCGTTTCACTTACTATTACCGGATCACGTTGATCCCCAACCTCGTTAGCCAGGCTATTATAAAACAACCCGTTTCCGTGGAGAACCGTGTGGAAGTGAGATGGAAGTGTAGGCAAGTATATTTTGCTTGAACGTAACTACACAATCTGATCAGTATGCCTTACCACACTAGACATAAGACTCTCTTCACCAACTGCATGAACGTCCCAAAAACATAGAGAGATAATATTTATGCACAGCCTCTACTACAGCGACCCGTTATTCTATCAAATTTTAACGGATCCTGGACATGTCAATAAAAAGTTATTTTTACTGAATTAAAAAAAAGGTATTTACTATAATATATATATGTTAAATTCCACTCACTGAAAGCCATGCTATAGTTTCTGAAAGTTTTGGGTCAAAGTTCGTGGCGGGTTTCCCCGTAAAGTCCCGAAAACAAAAAGAAATGTGTCCTATTGTAAATAAACGCTTTCACCGGAAAATGTAATTAAAAATAATGTATTTGTTTTACTTTTTAAGTTGCCTTATTTGCTAAGGGCTACTTCATCCTTGCCCCAGAGTGTGTTTCGTTATATTTGGACATGTTATTTGTGTAACAGAGTTTTTTGATGATGGCTTCTCACAACTCAGAGTCAATACCAGGTCTTGCCACTCTTAAGTCTATTTTGATGTAAATGGGTACCCCGGGTTACTGTTAGATAGTGGAAGGCAATAGGGAACTAGGCAGCCTATCTGCAATGATCGGATTTTTACATGAGGCTGGTTCAAGCAAGATTCTTGTATTTCTTCTTTTTCTTCCTCTTCCTCATCGTTCTCAATCTTTCGCTATGAAACCCTGAAAAAGGCTTTGCAAATAGCATGATGATGTCCAGTGAACGGAATGCATTGTGTCGTAGTTTACAGCTTGACTGTGATATTTGCCCCTTTCGGTCCGACACATCCAACTTCAACACGGCGTTGTTGAGTACCTTGTTAGCCTTCCCTCTTGGATGCCTTCTTCTTAGCCAGTCTGTTCTGTTGCTACATGTTATCCAGGATCACCGCGTGCAGGTATAGAAATGTCTTGGTAGCTCTGTTTTGTTGGTCCTGACGATATCAGTCAGCTATGGGTCACTGATCGCCCCTACAGCTCAAACACTGCTCGCTATCTTGATCCCCATTCTTGTATTTCACAAACGACGACGTTTCTTCTTTACGCCACCGTTTTAGACGAATCACAATCAGGTTGATAATAATCAAGTTAGTCTTCTTCTTCTTCTTCTTTTTCTTCTTCTTCTTCTTCTTCGTCAACTTCTCGTTCGCCAAGTTTTTTAAATAACGTCTGTGCGTAAAGTCTACTTCTCGAATTACGGTTGCTGTAGTGGAGTTTGCTTTCAGGGTATTCAAACAGCTTACTGTGTAAAAAGGTCTAAGTGCGCCAGTTCTCAGAACGCAATTGTCTAAGCGTACAGCAATCTTGAAGCATATGTTCGTACAGCAATCTTGCCGCATATGTTCGTACAGCAATCTTGCCGCATATGTTCGTACAGCGTACATCATTCGTTCGGCCCTCTGTGCTGCTTGTCCGCACAAATGTATGTTAGTCAGTCCGGGGACTGGTGTTAAAGTCGTCTGATTTTGTCACGGCATTGTCCTCTTTTAGTCAGTCCAGTGATAAAATTGTCTGATTTTGTCACGGCATTGTCATCTGTTAGTCCGGGTACTGATGTTAAAGTCGTCTGATTTTGTCACGGCATTGTCCTCTATTAGTCTGGGGACTGGTGTTAAAGTCGTCTGATTTTGTCACGGCACTGTCCTCTGGTAATCAGTAAGAAGACTGGTTGCTGAAATCGTCTGATCATATCACGCTACTGTCGCCTGTTAGCCAGTCCGGCAAATAGTGTTGACGTCTTCCGATCATGCCCGTCAATAACATAATGGATATGAAGTCGTTTGATTATGTCACGCCATTTTCTCTGTTAGTTAGTCCAGAGATTAGGATTGAAGTCTTCTGATCATGTCACGCTATTGTTCTCTGTTAGTCATTCCGAAGACGTATAGTGAAGTCGTCTGATAAGCCCACGTCACTGTCCTCCGTTAGTCAGTACGTTGATTTGTCTGGAAGTCGTCTGATCATGTCACACCTTTGTCACCATTTTTCTCCGCATAACTATTCATCTCAGTATCAATTTGCACACCAATGCTCTTGCACACCTGTGCGATGTAATTGTTTCTTGGTGTCTCTTCTTCTTTTCGTTAGAATTTTACCTTTCGGTATAGGCATATACTTACTAACTTACTTTCCGTGTCCAAGCACCACGTTAAACAGTATGCATACAGTATTCAGCAACATGGATTGCCTTGTCATTTTGCCTCGAGCATGTCGAAAATATTTCATGTTTCTTGAAGGTTAGGGTAGGTTATCAGGTGATCTGGGTTCTGTATTGCACCACAATAACTTGTATCATTTCTGTGTATCGTTTCATATTCTCCTTGCACCGTGACAGGGTCTGTTCAGCGACTTCTATGTTGTGTGTGGTAGATGATGTCCGGGGGAAGGTTCATTTCGAAGTTTATTTATATATATATATATACATAGAGAGAGAGGGGAGAGGGAGAGAGAAACAGAGAGATGTTAAGAAATTGAGAGAGATAAACAGTGAAAGGGGCAGGCAACACTGGTGGACTGAAGAAAGTGTCAATAAAAACAATAAAGTTAGTCTCATAGTAGATACTACCGTCTGGGATAAAGTGCTAGATTATTCATTGTGCTAAAACACGGCTTTTGCGAGAAAGGGCTGTCTAATTCCCTTCCTCGTTGCCTTTTTCCTTCTCTAGCCGTCAGCCAGGAACCCATTCGCCGCTGGACGATAACTTCGACTATTAATGTTTACGTTTGTTTAATGCGAATGTTATGTACGGACTAGTTCTCCTGGAATCGTTATTATTAGAACAACAAGCTTTGAAAACTACGAGGCACACATTACAAGTATACACTGAAAGATAAACACGCCCTTGGAGATTCATCAATGCCTATCCTTAACAGCTGCGCAATACTCCGTCCTTGTAATCCGAACCTTGATCTTTATATATTTCTGGCGTAGAAGATCGAGTGACCTTCAAGGGAAATAAGTGGAGCAGAATATCTTGAGGGGGAGCGCAAGGCCGGCTATCATTCTATACTGCGCATTTCAAGAGATTCCAGGAGGAAGAACAACGAATGCGCGTGTAATGTTTCTTACTTCTTTGTTGTTGTATTAGCTCCTGGTGAGAGTAAATAAACTTGAATCACGCGGTTCTCCTACATTCGTGCGAGAATTGTCGAGATGTGTTGTCTCTTGTTGACAACTTTTTCTCTTGTCTATACCTACGTGTTAAGCATTTATAAAGACTAATATACCTAGGTGGGCGTATTATTAACGAGATCTCGTATTTCCTGACAAAGGTACAGAGTACGAATACAGGTCATCGGTACGATCCATTTGACCCAGATATAAATGAAGGAATCGCATTCGACTAAGGAGGTAAAAGGCAGCGAGGAAGGGACAGGTCACCCTACTCTGCCATGCTGTAGCTTAGTGTACTGAAGTCTCTAACGTGAAGTGTGTAGCCTAGACGACAGTGAGCTGTCTTGGTAAGGCTGGGATTACAGCGCGACAGGACACAACAATCCCGGCGTGGTTGGTTCCTGGTACGAGTGCTCCTCCAGTCGGTGCAGCTGTAAATGGATACCCGACGTATGAGTAAGGTATGAACAGTAAAGAAGGCAACTGGCCACCCCACCTCACATAGGCTACAGCTTAGTACATGAAGAGTTATCTCCATCCCCGGCGTCAGTTATTACTATATGACTTACCTTTACCTAATGCCTTCATTCAACGACAAAAGTCTAACTACTATGAACTATTGTTGTTGAATGCCCACAATGAATAACTTGACTCTTTTGTTAGAATTTTACCTTTCGGTATATGCATATACTTATTAACTTACTTTCCGTGTCCAAGCACCACGTTATACAGTATGTATCCAGTATTCAGCGACATGGATTGCCTTGTTATTATGCCTCCAGCATGTCACACCTATTGCATGTTTCCTGGAGGTTGGAGCAGGTCATCAGGTGATCTGGGTTCTGTATTGCACCACAGTCACGTGTATCATTTTCTGTGTATCCGCATTGTTTCATAGTCTTCTTGCACCGTTATACCGTGACTCTCTTGTGTGTTACTGACGTTTTATGGCGGCTTGAAGTAGCTTCTCTCACATCTCCAGCGTTCTGGGGTTTAACCTGAAAAGGATGTTCCGGCATTGCGTCGTAGTTGCAATGGAGGCTACGATTTCTACGCGTTCTGTCCCGTCATACCCGGTTTCAGAAAGGTATTTACAAAATTGGTTTACCTTCCTTCTTCGATCCATATTATCTTAACCAGACTGCACAGGTGAAATATGCTTGTCTAAGTCCACCACCGAGGCGAGCGAAAAAGGATCTTTTTCAGATATGGTCCTTCTTCTTCTTTTTCTTCTTCGTACACAGTCAGACAGTAACCATTATTTTTTCGAAAAAAGCGGCGGTCATCCTGAGGCTCTCGCCACTGCCATAGAGCTTGTCTTGCAGTTCCACTGGTAATGGCCACATCTGCTCTCTCTGATCCTCGTATGTCGGGCAGTTCTGCAGCAGATGTTCAGCGGTCATTTTACCAGTACCGCACGGGCATTCGTCGGTACACCCTATCTTCAATTTGTTGAATAGGTGGTACCTCAGTCTGTTGTGGCCAGTGCGAAGTCTGAAGACAACGACCTGCTCTCTTCGGTTCAACTGGTAATAGGCATCGTTTTTGGTGTAACCAGTATGTTCGGTTTCCCATTTGGTCATGTATCTGGTTTTGATAAGCCGTTTTGACTCTTCGTACGTCATACTGGTATCTGTTTGTGGTAGCCTTGCACCTTCTTTTGCCAGTCTGTCTGCCTCCTCGTTGCCTTGGATGTTGCAGTGTGACGGAACCCACTGTACCACTACCCTTTTTGGTGCGGACTGCTGGCACAGTTTGCAGAGTGCTGCTCTTAAGTCATTAAGCTCAGTGTTTTTCTGGCTTTTTAGCGCTGTGACTACGGCGAGAGCATCTGTCAGCAGGACTATATGGCTCTCATTTTCACTGTGTGTCACCATTTCTTCCACTGCCGCCCTCAGTGCCTCTGCCTCCGCTCTGAAATTGCTTGTGTACTTACCAGTAGCGAGTGACAGTGTTATTTTTCTGCCATTTGGTAGGTTCAGGAATGCTCCTGCCCCTCCGTTCTGTGTAGTGTCTGTTACAGAACCGTCAGTGTATGCATGGGTCCAGTCCATGCTTGGGTAGCTTTTCGTTATGAAGCTTAGGGTAGTATCTCTCCTTTCTTTTTCAGTCTGGCAGTTTTTGTTTGCAATACCTGGTATATTTTCTACCACCTCTGTAAATATATCCTGCCTCCAGGTAGGTTTTCGTACAGTAGTGATGGGTTTTGGTGTTGTTAGTGCGTTTATGGGATCTTGGTGCATCTTTGCTTTGGCTATTTCTGCAAAGTTTCTCCGCTTTAGTTTCCCATTTCCCAAATTGTTTAGTCTCTGGTGCGTTGGATGGTCAGTCAGTCTTCGGAGTTTCTCTGACTGCAGCTGGGCTCTGCAGTCTCTTCTATCGGTCATGGATTGCAGTTTTGTAATCTTTTCAAGTTCTACAATTGGCGATAACTTCATGCCACCTGTTATAATTCTCATGGCTTGGTTTTGAAGTTTGTTAACTTTATCGAAGTTCGCCTTCGCTGCTGTTGTCCATGCCGCAATGCCATACTCGAGAACTGGTCTCACTCTTCCAGTGTACAGTTTCTTTAGTATGCCTTCGTCTGCTCCCCAGCTTGTGCCAGCAAGTTTCCTCATGATTGTCATTCTTTCTCTGGCTTTCATTCGGTTTCTCTCAATCTGACTTTTCCATGTCATGAGCCGATCAAATGTGACTCCCAGATAGGTTGGGTTGTCGTTTGGCTGCAGGAATTTGCCATTTAGACTTAATTTGGTACTTTTGGGTTTTAATGAAAGCGAGAATATTGTGCATGTGGTTTTCTCCTCGTTTATTTTGACCAGCCATGAGTTCGCCCACTCTTCCAGCGATGTTAGGGCCGTCTGCATCCGATTTCTTGCTATGGTGAGATTCTTTTCAGAGGTCCACATAGCCAGATCGTCTGCAAACATTGAGCTATGGACTCTTCTTGGTATATTCTCTGTAATATCGTTTATATATACTAGGAAGAGTGTGGGTGACAATACTCCCCCTTGGGGTACTCCCTGCTCGAGTGTCACCTTTTTGCTCATCTGCCCTTGTACTTGGACTCTGGCCGTTCTTTGTTTGAGGTAGTGGTTGATCCACTTGTACATCTTCCCACAGACATCACTTCTTCTTAGTTTGACTCTAAGTCCATCCTTCCAGACTTTGTCAAATGCCTTTTCCAGATCCACCCAAACAGCTACTGTGTGTTTCTGTGCCTGGTAGGCATCTTCTATCTCCTGGGCTATGAGGATGACCTGGTCCTCAGTGGATCTGTTCTGTCTAAAGCCGGCTTGCTGTGGAATTAGTATTCGTTTTTCTTCCAGATGCCACATCAGTCTGGTGTTTATCATCCGTTCCATCAGCTTGCCGACACAGCTCAGTAGGCGTATGGGCCTGTATCCATTTGGATCTGTTTTGTCCTTTCCTGTTTTTGGTACTGGTACCAGTATTGCATCTTTCCATGCCTGTGGTACAATTCCCCTTTTCCAGCTTTGGTTCAGGACCGATAGCAGTTTCTTCTTCGCTGTTTGGCCCAGCCCCATCAGCATTTCGTTTGTTATCCCGTCTTTTCCGGGAGATTTCCTTTTCTTTAATGTTTTTATGGCCTCTTCCATTTCATTCATTGTTAATTTGGCCATCATATGCACTTCTGGTGCCATATTGATGTTGTCGTGCCCCTTTTGCTCTTCATTAATGTCTGTATGCCTATCTGCAGGGACATCTATGTGGTTCGCGTTGGCATAGTGTTCAACAAAGGCGTCAGGGGCTTTTTTTCCAGTGAGCAAGTTTTCGCCCTGCATGATGGTAATTTGTTTGTTTGATGGAGTTTCGTCATTCATGGCTCTGACTAGCTTCCATAGCTTGTTCCCTTCTTTGTCTAAGTTGAGGCTTTCTGTTTTGTTTTTCCAGCTTTCTGTTGTTGTTTGGTTTAGAGTGTATTTGTATTTCGCTGTGGCGGCTTTGAGGGCGATATTTGCCTCCATAGATTGTTCTCGCTCTGTCATGTTCCTAGAATTTGTGACTGCGTCTTCCGCTTTCTGCAACTCATCATTCCAATAGGGCTTATAATTTTTCCTTGCCCCTCTTGGGATGGTTTCAGTGGCAGCTTGCAATATTGCTCTGCTTAAGCTTTCCACCATGGGCTTCATTTTGTTGTTCCGTATGTTGATGGTTTCACACAGCCCATCTGTCAGGCTTGCAAATCTGTCCCAGTCGGCTCGTTTGTAATTCCAACGTGGGAGCGGTTTTTTTTTTCCTGTGGGCCTACTTCCATATCAATTTATAGCCTAATTGGCCTGTGGTCGCTACCTGCCAATTGGTTTAGCACCTGGCGGTCTGTTTTATGGTGAATGTCCACTGTGGAGAAGGCTAAATCTGGAGTAGAGGTGGTATGCCATGTTCTAGAATAGAAACTAGGGCTATCCTCTGGCCTATTGATTAGATGGATATTTGTGTCTATCTCCCAATCGTCCACTTCGTCACCTCTGCTGTCTGTGTCCGAGTATCCCCATATCTCCGAGTGGCTGTTGAAGTCTCCAACTACTATGCAGTTGGAGTCTTTGACTTCCATACTCGAGAGCGATAGTATTTGGTGGTCCGTACAGGATGAAGATGCGGATCTTCGTCTCTTAAGCCATTATGTCAACTCCTACAATTTCTGCTTGTCCGGTGTGATTGACAGATACCGCTCTACTCGGTATGCAGTTACGGGTCAGTATCAGAACCCCTCCTTTGTGACCTTCTCAATCCATGCGGAAGGCCTGGTATCCTCTGATTGAGAATTTGTGGTTGCTGTTGAGGTGCGTTTCTTGGATACATGCCACGTCAATCTTACCTTCATGCAAGTGATGTGTTAGGGAAAGCTTTTTGTTAATGACTCCCTTCGCATTCCACTGTAGTATTTTGAGGGTCTTTAGTTTTTGGTCAATATAAGTTTCCCAATAGCCATGTGCCTTGACTCCACAACACATGGGTGGGTGACCACCAGTAGTCAAGGGTGGGCTCCTTCGAGGCGTGAGGCCTGGCACTCTCGCTGCCTTGCGGGACTCCGCAGGATGAGCGCCATACGTTTTTCTGATCATCTGTACTGTCATCATACTGCGATTTACGTTGCACTGTTTCGTTAAGCCTGTGGCCCAGTGCATCCAATTTAAACAGGCGTTTCTGTAGGGATGCCTTCCTTAGCCTTTGGCTGTCCACAGCCTATCTGCAAGGCAGCAGTTGCTTGTGATCAGAATTGTCTCTCTTATGGAAGTTGTCTTACAGGACTAACGAGTCTTCACTACTCGTGTCTATAGGGTGCGGTGATGATATATGAGATATGATATATGATATGGACAATGTACTGGTTTGTAATAGCCCGGAAGAGAGGCAGTCCAGTGTGTCTGAATCCCAGGATCGTCACGTCCTGCCAGAAACGTAGCATTTGCATGTGAGTGGGGTATCTCTTTGCTCCCTTTATTTTCTCGGCTTCCCCGCCACCTGGGAGGTTGACACAATAGGGCAGATGTGCAATGTCCGCTAGTCTGCATCTCTTCTGCGTCCATTGGAATGGCTGATAGCATACAGAGGTAGAGATCGAGGCAGAAGTGCATTTAACCAGGGGACAAGCCTGGTAATGTCACGGAGATGTTGTTCGCCTGGTGTGCGGACATATCTCATGGTCATGGGTTGAGTCTCGACAGTTCACATGGAGGTGACTGCTCTACTGTTTTCAACACCCCGACCAAGAACTAAGTCTTATGTTGGTGGTTTCGCACCCAATCGCCGTATATGGTGAATATCGAGCAGCTATCTGCCCGCTTTGATCGGCGGACGGCAGAGATCTCTTTCTGCGGCTCGACTGGGTAGGGCTGAGGCGCGAGCCCCAGGTCCCGACCATATCGAAGCCTCCCATTGCAGTGGTGCTGAGATTTTGGGCGGGATACCGGCTTACAGGCGTTCGGCCGTAATCCCTCACATGGTAGCCTTGCGCCATTGGCTTATCAGCCTGGTACGTGAACCAAAATGTCTGCGGCTCCTCTCTAATTGAGCAGGATTACCGTAGCAACGCCCTGTCATTAGTAGGGTAAAACTGACCTGTCTTCCGTGGGTCTATTACCAGCACCCGTTCACTATTAGACCGGACGAATTAATAGAGGGCTTTTTTGTTTGTCAATGACCAGGTATCTGAAACCTGCGGTTTCTGCGGGGTTAAACACGATTTCCGTAGCGTTCTTTCATTTGGAGGTTAAAGAGCTGACCTGTCTTCCGTGGGTCTGTTGTTGATTGTCGTCCGTGCCATTCTTTCAGGCTGTACAGAGTCTTCTCTCTTGGCATTCCTCTGGCTTTCTTTCCAGCTATATTTCCCTTTGTCACAACGTGCTCCAAGCTGCCTCTTCTCAATAACATGCCCCAAAAGGGCTGACTGCCTTGCTCTGGTCCTCTGTGCGTGTACCTCCTCGAGTACTGTGTCATCAGTTCATGGGATCCACAGAATTCTTCTTTAAAACCACATATCCGTTGATTCCAAAGATATTTGGGCTTGCTTGCTGATTGTCCATGATTCACTGCTATATGCAGGACATGGCGTAAACTATTGGTTAAGTGACACGGCTCACAAACAGAAGGTGCTGCGCTGCGTTCGATCCCCATCACAGTCTGGGGAAAGAACACGCCTAGAAAATGCAGGAGAAAGCAAACCATTATGTAAAATATATGCCGAAAACGGATGCACTGGGCCGACAAGCGCAAAATGAAAACTGCAGTGCAACGCATACCGCCTTGGAGAATAAAGAAATAAGGCGAACGCGAACAAAAACTAAACAAAAAAAAAAAAAAAAAAAAAAAAAGGAACTGCCAAATGTCAGTGCTAGTTCCACAAAGTATCCAACAACGTTCTGTCTGATTTCCAGAGACAAGGTTTTATTGCACAATATTTCTTTTATGCTCTGGAAAATCGATTTTGCTTGGGCAATTTTGCATTTTATTTCGTATTTGTATCTTCCATCTGATATTATGTACGTGCCCAGGTATTTCAACGTGTTAACGTGTCTCAATTATGTCCCCTTCGCTGTGACGCTACATTTTGGAGAGGCCGGTTTCTTAGTCACTACCATCACTTCAGATTTCATGTTATTTAAATATGTATGTCCACCTAAATAATTTAAAGGTGGTACTAGGAATCATCAGCACGGCAAAGAAAACCTCAATTTGGAAGGCCATTAACTTTTCAGTTGTTGATCCCAATCCATTCCTTGTCGATCCCACAACTTTTTGTACATACTCGCAACGGTTTGGGCACAATTTGTATGTTTCTACAATTTTTAAGACACGCTGCATCACTATTATATTTTAAAGCAATTGCAATCGGAACGTCTGAAAACATTTAATGGTGCTGAAAGTAAAACCAAGAAATACATATATGTAATGACCCAATTTTAAGGATAGGACAAAAGCTCAGTAAAAGCCATTCTGCGGAAAAAGGTTTTCGTCGGGGACAAGAAAACAAAAACAATTACAAATCACACAAGAACTAGACTTAATGTTAGATGGTAATGCGATACAGTTTGAAGTAGTATTTGTTACAAGGAAGTGGCCAGGAACATTATGCCTATTATGAAAAATGTCATTTATGAAATGGAGCAGATCAAAGAAGAAATGGTCAATATGATTACACGTAATGGGGGACTCGGTGGTCTCAAGGTAAATTGTCCACCTCGGGATTTTTTTTCTGGTCTAAAAAGGTCTCTGATCTCTTGGTACTGAGATCGAACTCTCGTGTTCAGTGTCGAGCACGTTAAAAACTCCTTGGCAGTTGAAAATTGAAAAGAGCAAACTTAATGGCCGCTGCTCGGACAAAATTTAAATTAAAAATCTTTCCAAGTTATGTGTACCTTTCCCCATGTGGTTTGTTAATAGCAGCTATAGATGACGCCTAGCTGACTGCGGGTCTATTCAGATCTAGTGTGATTCTATTAAGATGGACTCGCACATCGGTAACAGCCACACTCCAATAAACTGGTTGTATACAGACTCTGTAGAGTCTTCTAAATCAGTATAAAGACTTTAAGTTAATTAACATGAATATGCACACGTAGAAACGATTGATGAATATAAATATATATATATATATATATATATATATATATATATATATATATATATATATATATATATATATATATATATATATATATATATATATATATATATATATTCAACAAGAACTGTTTGTGCAGGCTGACCATGATCAGGTGGCAGCACAAGGGAACGAATTCTGAAATTCTGGACATGTCAAACATGTTGAACATCGATACGCTACCCCAATTAAAATGAACGTTGCAAGTTATTCGCATGCTCGATGTGCGCCTCCTGAAACAGCTGCTTTACAGCAAACAGGCAGATGTTCGTCGGTATGGAACGGGGGAAGAATAAACGCTTAAGGGACATTAAAAACGTATATGAAGTTTCAACATTGATATATCCTCCGTGAATGTATGCTTGTGTGAATATCTGCGTGTGTGTTTGTGTTTTAAAAATGGACATGCAGACACAAACAGAAAATATTTACAGAAATTGATATGCAAACATAACTGATAAAAGAGATAAATAAAACAGAGGTGAAAGAGAAATGGAGAAGAGAGATCGATAGAAATATGCAGGAATGACACACACATGTATGGGCTGTATTCAACACGTGAATATTAAGACACCACATGAGGAAGGTTAATCGGTCCTCAAGCTAAAACCGGTTTCGATGATAGGAGGAGCATGAGATAATACCTTGCCTTAGGGTCTAGGACTAATTAAATGGTTGATGATTAGAGAACCGAAGTTGTACGAAATACCATTGAGGTGTTTGCGAAAGTGGGCGCGTTATACAATGCCAGCCTCCCCGTTGTATTTTGTATCAGCTGTTGCATATAATAGTGTAGATCAGGTTACGTGACTTGGAGATGAGCCACTCATAAATCTCAAAAACTTTTTCGGGAAGCCAGCCGAACGTCTTAATTTACAAACGTACAAAACCGACATACTGCTCGCACCTCCCTGACCACTTTCCGAAATGGCTGCCTACTTACAACCATATCGTATATAATCGTCGTACGTCGTCTTGTTTTTTTGTTGTGATCTGCTCATGGTTGTTGTTTGTTCTATGTCTCTAACGAAGACTTGTCGCCTTAATGTGTGTTTCGTTTTGTATTTGTCCTGGTGCGGTCACTGATTTATTGTCCAAATTTGTTTTATCGACTGTTTATCTCGAGTATCGCCGCACCTTTGTTTTATAGATGTATACAAACAAACAACTATTATTTGACCCTTAATTCTCTTTCCTGTCATCTGCTGTACTGATTAAAAGAGTTGAGATAAAAATGCTAATTATCCGTGAATTGATCACACAGTCAGCAGCATGTGTTTTCATTTCTCCATCGATTAAATAAAGATGTGCTGTACTCTCACTTTGAGCATGTGACACTATGGTCAGGCTGTTTGAGCTGTTGGATGTTACCGCTCTTGTTCAGTTATTCTAATTGGCTAATTGATATTCAATTAATCCCTGTGACGCAGTGCACCCGCGTGGTAGCCGGAGTGAAAAGGATTATTTCATGATCAACCAGGGTTATGCATGAGGCTAGCACTTTATTAGAATTACTTCATTCATTCCAGAAAATGCAGGGCGTCTGTAGACATCTATACTTATAACGTAGAACTGTCGCTTAGTCTTCTTTTTCTTCTTCTTTTCTGTCTTCTTCTTTTCTGTCTTCTTCCTCTTCTTCTTCTTTTTGTTCTTCTTCCTCTTCTTCGATCCACTGTTGCTTTGCTTCTAGACCTGTGAGGTTCACGAAAAAGACAGCCGGTTCCCCCACAGCTTTTCTAACATGGTCGCTCACCCGGGCAAGACATCCTATCTCCGATCTGCATAACAAGGGCAGTCCGACAAGAAATGTTCTGGTGTTTGCTTGGGTGTTCACTAGGCGGTGTCTATAAGACTCATGCTGTGGAGGTGGTTCTTGAGTCTTCAATGTCTCGTTCTGAGTTTGAAGAAATTTGTTTGATCATCTATGCCAAGTTTGTATATATTATATTTTTCTGATTTGTATTCAGTGTATTTGTCTTTCCATTTCGTCCTCGTGGATCGTTTTATGATTATCTTAGCGTCTTTATAGCTCTGTGGATGGCATGTATGTGTGTCACAACTTCCGGCTTTGCGAGCTTATCTGATTTCTGTTTCCAAGAGTCCCACAGTGGGCCTTACAATCAATGTCGTGCCACTCAGGCTTATAAGAATGTCAATGTTGGAAACACATTTAAAGTTTGGTAAGTGGACAGCCAGTTAACAATAGGTAGGTAACTGATTATACTCTCTTGCCAATAAATGGTTGAACACACCTACCAATGACTTCAGCCAACGATCTACTGAAAATCTACTTTCTGATTAGCCGTCAGATGCCAGGAAGAAACTAATAATAACCGTACTCTATTGTTCAAGACCAGTGGTTGGCGAACAATTTTTGAATATTACCCACAAAATATTCCTTATCAATAATATATTAGTCTAGTTGAAAGTTGAAAGACTTTGCGGTCTAGTTGAGAGTTGAAAGACTTTACGATCTAGTTGAAAGTTGAAAGACTTTGCGGTCTAGTTGAAAGTTGAAAGACTTTGCGGTCTAGTTGAAAGTTGAAAGACTTTGCGGTCTAGTTGAAAGTTGAAAGAATTTGCGGTCTAGTTGACAGCAGCAGCATGAAGCGCTTTAAAGTACTCCTGAGAATCGCTGTTTGAGTTTGACGAGATGCCTTGCAAATGACACCTTGATGCCACAATAACGGAGATCTTCTCAATGTCCCAAAACTCTTCTGGCTTTGAAAAGAATCACATATGATATCGTATTTTGTTCCACTTGTTGGTTCCAGTTTATCATCATCATCATCATCAAGTGTCGTCTCGCATCAGAGGTTAACGGTAATGGACTTCCAGCTGTCCTGCGTGAGGCTGGCACATTCAGTCAGACCGACCACATCATAATGTTCTCTGTCCATCTGCACCTCTGCCGCCCTCTGTCTCGAACATCAGTTGCGAATTACTATTGGTAAATGTTGACTCATGATGTTGAATAAGTTATTTTAACCCAACAACAAATCTCGACCAGCACCGAGGTTTTTAAAATGTTACATTAATAAGTGTACTAGGAGGCTAAATTGAAATATCCTCATCACACTATTGTCACTGATACTTACCAGAGTATCGAGAAAGCAACCAGCAACCAGACTCCTATTTTTCCATGTGCTTGTCATTTGGTTAAGCGTCATTCGATTTACAAATTAAAAAGATAAAATTGTAGATTATTCACGTAACATTAAGAACTTTGGCGTTTGGTTCATTAGGTTTGAACAGATAACAAATTTGTGTCCGTTTCTAAAATGTTCATAACTCAGTTAAAATCATAACTCAGTTGAAATCATATCTCAGTTGAAATCATAACTCAGTTGAAATACAACAATATGATAATTTTTTTAAATATTTTCATTTGAATATTTTGAAGACATCACATAAATATGTATTTTACAGCATTATGAGTATGATATCCATATTTTCTATCCGCTGGTCTTTATTTATCCGAGATAAGTAAACGTTTGAATGGACGTTTGAGTGTTCAAAGCAGGCCTCGGCTGCCTGAATAATGGTGCATGGAATAATGGAATAGGACCTCGGTTCTATTTTGTTGGTTTTCGGAACTTGGAGGTAATGATTAACAGGGACAAACGGGGGCATTCGTATTGCGGCGTTAGAGGTGAAATTCTTGGATCGCCGCAAGACGAGCTACTGCGAAAGCATTTGTCAAGAATGTTTTCATTAATCAAGAACGAAAGTCAGAGGCGCGAAGACGATCAGATACCGTCGTAGTTCTGACCATAAACGATGCCGACTAGCGATCCGCAGGAGTTGCTTCGATGACTCTGCGGGCAGCTTCCGGGAAACCAAAGTGTTTGGGTTCCGGGGGAAGTATGGTTGCAAAGCTGAAACTTAAAGGAATTGACGGAAGGGCACCACCAGGAGTGGAGCCTGCGGCTTAATTTGACTCAACACGGCCAACACTGAAATGACTGACTTGCCGAGACCACTTTCCTTGGGTCTAATATGGAACTGGTGCTGGGTTTAGACCCTCAGAAATCTGGGGTTATGCCCCCTGTGGCTCGGTTTGTCTGCATCCAGTGCTCTGATAAAGGAATTGACGGAAGAGCACTATCAGGAGTGGAGCCTGAGGCTTAAATTAACTTAACACGCCAATATTGTAGAATGACTGTCAAAAAGAGAGCACCTTCGTGGGGTTTAATAGTGAACATGTGCTGGTATTAGACCCACGGAAGACAGTTCAGTCTCCAAACCCCAAAATGAAAGAGCGCCTGCTACGGTAATCTGGTCTTCACCCTGCAGAAATCGCAGGTTCCAGAAACTTGGCCATTGACAAACTAAAAGCCCTTTATTGATACGGTCTGGCTAATATTGAACGGGTGATGGAAATAGACCCTCTGAAGACAGGTCAGTTTTACCCTACTAATGACAGGGCTTTGCTACGGTAATCCTGCTAAGCCCGAGAGGAGCCGCAGACATTTGGTTCACGTACTAGGCGGATAAGCCAACGGTGCGAGGTGAGGGATTACGGCCGAACGCCTCTAAGCCAAAAATCCCGCCCAAAAGCAGCCCAGCACGAATGCAAAGGGAGGCTTCGACATGGTGGGGACCTGGGGGCCACGCTCCAGCCCCGCCCGGTCAAGCCGCAGAATGAGGTCTCTGCCGCCCGCTGATAAAAGCGGGCGGGAAGCTGCTCGATATTCACCCCATACGGAGATGAGGTATGAAATCATTTGTAGAAGACTTAGTTCTCGGTCGGGTGCCCTAAGCAGTAGATCAGCTACCTCACTGCGAACTGCTGAGCCTGAACCCTTGACCATGAGATATGTCCGCTCCCTAGGCGGACAACATCTCCGTGCAAGACTAGGCCTGTCACCTGGTCAAATGCACTATTTCGAGAGGAATCACAGGTCGCTGACATTTGGTCCACGTGCTTGGCTGATAAGCTACCATCTGAGGGATTACGGCCGAACGCCTCTAAGCCAGAATCCCGCCCAAAATCTCAGCACCGCTGAGATGGGAGGCTACGACATGGCTGGGGCTTGTGTCCCGGCCCGATCGAGCCGCAGGAATGCACCTGGTAAAATGCACTCCTTCCTCGCTCTTTGCATCTGTCTGCTATCAGTCATTCCAATGGACGCAGAAGAGATGCAGTCCAGCGGACATTGCACCTCCTGTCCTATGGTGACAAGCTCCCGGGTGGCGGGGAATGCTAGGCGTACCATCACTGCAGATGAGCCGAGAAAATAAAGCGAGCAAAAAGATACCTCACTCATATGCATATGCTACGTTTCTGGCAGGACGTGACGATCCTGGGAAAAAGTCACACTGGACTGCCTCTCTTCCGGGATAGTACAAACTAGTACATAGTCCATCATATCATTGCCAAACGCTATAGACACGAGTAGGGAAGACTCGATAGTCCTGCACGACAACTTCCCAAGAGAGACAACTCTGACCAAAAACAACTGCTGCCTTGCAGTTAGGCTGGGGACAGCCAAAGGCTAAGGAGGGCAACCCTACAGAAACGCCTGTTGAAATCGGATGCACTGAGCCACTGGCTAACAAATTAAATCAGTGCAACGTAAATATCGATGTAAACAGCGTACGATGAAGAAGAAGAATAAGAAGAATGGACGTTCATGATGGATGATATTTTTTAAGTTATACCGTGTCATCAGTCGTATAATGTATTCTTGATCCGCCTTTTGAAGCAAAGACACTCATAATACGATGCATTAATCCGCAATAGTGAGATCAGTACAAAGAATACAAGCCAGAACATGACAGCATATACAAACAATATACGGCGTGTGATATGAAGTGTTTGAGGAAGGTCATTGGTGTTGGTGTTACCAGAAAATACATAATGTGGAACGACGACATTTTTAGTATGGTTGGCACGAAGTCTTGTGCAGAGCACATTTCCAGAATACGTTGGTTTAGTCATCTCATGAGAATGCACCCTCATCAACTTCCACTGATGGCTTACAACGATTGTAGATTTGACTACATGACAGTGGGGTGGTCACGAGGCAGGTGGATATATGACAGAGTGATTGTGCAGCGACATGTGCTCACATTAACCGACGCAACGCACTTGGCGCAGAACATAAGACTTCCTACGTTGCTCAACGGCACAAGTGGAAAGAACTAACTAGACAAATTTGACAGAGATGGGCAGACACAGATTTTCAGACTCAAAACGATACATCGCAGACGGAAGCACCACCTCCACAGCTACGTTCGATTGCAGAGCACCCAAGTAAACACCAGAACATATCCTACAGTAAGTAAAGTAAAATAACCCATATCATTACTGCCGTACGGATGTGAGGTGTTAGCGATCTCACATTTCAAAGGCTCGACTATATGAGGGCGATAGCTATATGAGAGCGGTAGCCATCTCCTCTCCCTCGCCGCTTTTATTTCCCGAGAGCCGTTGCGGTCTGAAATAAAACATTTCCGCCTCAACTGGGGAATAAATACAGGATCACTCAGATGCGAAGCCAGAGCGCTAGCCACTGGCACTACTCGGCCCCCCTATGTTCTACAGTACCCTCCTATTTATGCAGACCTAAGAAAGGCAGTCTGCCCCGAGGGAGAGGCCATCCTTGACAAGCTGGTGGGCGGGCACTTGTCAAGACCTCAGACGCACAGTCTCCTCCACAAATCTCACCGAGTTATTCGAGCAAAAGGAAGGTGCACATTCTTGATTTCCTGAGTAAAAACCGCTTCCCTAACAAGGCACTCAAAGACAAAAGATTGTTAAAACAGCATTTATCTACCTGGCATCAATCATTCCTTTTGCCTGATTGATTACTAGGATTACAGATTATCGTAACGTTATATTATGGGCTTAATAACTCACACTTGAACCAACACAAATGTATTTTTATTTTTAATCCCGAAAGAATGGATCAAGTAAAAGACACAAAGTTGTACCAGGAGTAAAAGGTATTTCACCACTTTCACTTTCCAAGTATATTATGCAAGTAGTCTGACTGAAGAAAGTTGTAATTGGGAGCTGTAGCCTCATTATGTAAAATCACTGCTATTAAAACCTCACCCACACGTTCTCTGACACAGCCTTCCCTGTGTTTAATATAGATGAAGGAAACGGGGAAATGGTGGATTGAACTTAAAAACAAAGAAGGAATTGTCTGAAGTATTAATTACGTCACCCTATAAATGCGGCCCTGTGAAGGAAAATGGTGTTTGCGACGCGACAGGGAGTATTGAATGTCTTAACATCTACTCGAGCAAGTAATATATTGAAAAGAAAAATACTGTTTCTTTTTAGATTTTGTTTAGAGTGTCATTTCTTTTGGTGTTTCTTTGTGAATTTGTGTGATGTCGTTTTAAAATTTTCTAAGTTATTGGTGTTGGTCCAACATTCAATGTCGACTTTAACAACTTGAAAAATTATAATCTTTCCTGCCGATTTATTCTCTTTCAATTTGTAATCTTCAATTAATATCCGAGGGGTCTGCTGACGTCTTTGTTATAAGACAAAGACAAGAATAGCACCACTGCAAAAAACATATAGAATGTCGTAAGAGGCGACTAACTGTGTGGCATGACATAACACCGGCCATGAATAGGTAGTTAAGAGCAACATAGGTGGCACTAAACAGGCTGCGGGTCTACTTTTCTTTAGTGTGTGAGTTTATTAAGACGGACTTGCACATCGGTTAACCACCCTCCAAGAAATTGGTTGAATGCAGACTATTCAGTCTTGTAAACCAGTATACATAGGTAAAGTTAAGTTTACTTCCGATGGATCGTGATGGTTCTAACTCATTGAACACGTGCCCATGATCGAATGCAAAAAATAACTACATTTTACAGCTCAAGCTTGTGATTGACTTGCCCAGGATCAGTAGAAATTCGATAATTGAACAGTCAACACTAGTATAGGCTGTGAGCACAATTCCTGCTCTCTATATTGTGGGTAGGTTTGTTAAAATAGGAGAGACGACGTCCAGGCGTCGGACAACGGTCGTGTCAGGATAATTTACAATTTGTAAAAGTGATGGGGAGGTGGAGGGTGCGAGGTGGGGGGGGGGGGGCGCTACTGTGTAATAGGTTTGTTGGTCTGTTGCCCATTACAAACGATGATGGAAAAATTGTCAGACGGTTTTGTCTTGATGGTGTAACTTTGTCTGTGTTTAGATTATAGTGTTGAAGAAACTGCACTGATCATCAACACATTCTCTGGTCCCGAGCCACCTTGGACCAGTGGCAAGATATTAGTCAAGACGCCTGTAAGTAACTCAGTATTCGTGCACTGTTGTCCCACTTCTCTTGAGACTAGGGATCGTTTTGAGCTTACGGATTTCGATCGCCAACTGTTTCCTTTCATCGCTTTGAGCAACACAGCCGTTTGGAGGACCCCGGACAACCTTATCAGCACGCTCGGTATGTGATAAAAGCTACTGCAACCCGCGACTTAACGTTCTTTTAAGGGCGCACCAAATAGCAAACCTACTCATTGTGGGCATTCGAAACAACAACAGGCTAAACACCAAGAGCACTCAACATGCTCTAGTCGAATGAGAAGAGCTCCTGAATTTAAAAAAGTGTAACTATCAATACGACTGCATGAAGTTCAAATTGATGTGCCAAACGTCCTGGCGGCCCACATCAATAGCAACCACAGATTTTATGCCAGAGGATACCAGGCCTTCAGACTCGACCGGGAAGGACAAGAAGGAAGCATATTGAGACTTTGATAAACTCCATGCAACCAATAGCCAGGCAGAAATAGTGTGAGTTGATGTAAATGTACCGCATCTATAACCTGTATGCTCGACCAACAAAAGATCTCACAATTTCTAGTATGGAAATAACAAGCGCGCCAACTGCATAGTTGTTGGAGACTTAAAAAGCCACTCCGAAAGTTTGCAGTTTGTAATTCAGATGTAGATAGTAGAGATTTTTTGTCGCCCTTTTTCTCTATTCCCCAAGGCAGTGTGCGTTGCACTATGTATTCATTTTGCGCCTGTCTCCCCTGTGCATCCAACTTCGGCATGTATTTTATGGAAGGGTCTGTTTCCTCCTGTATTTTCTAAGGGTTTGCTTCCCCGAAGTAACCACCAGGGCTTTGGTGGGGAGGAAACCAAGCACCTTCAAGTTGTGAGCCGTATCACTCTAACCACTAGCCCACGCAGTCCCCGTAGAGGATATGAAATAGAGGACTGGGACATTGAAATAAATCTCCACCTAATAAATAGGCTGGGTGATCCTTCAATCTTCTACTCCAGAAGATGATACACGACCTCCAGATCTAGCCTTTTCCACAGGGAATATCCACCATCAAATTGTTAGATAAATTATGCCAACTAGCAGGTAGCGACCTAATGGTTATAATGTTGGCAATAAGCATGATTTATGTTCCTCATACACAACCTTTGCTTCGCTGGGACTATAGAAACAACCTGACTGGAACTACCCACAGACTTTGCTAGATTATCAATAAACAGCAGCATGATAACAATGACTGGAAAGCTAAATAAAGCAATTGTGCAAGTTCTTGCTGAGACCATTCTCAGAGGGGCAAGAAAAAATACAAACCTACTGGATTAAGAAGCTATAAAAGCTTGTACATTTACATAAATATACATAGTACATAAAGTGTACTTTACATAAATATACATAATACACAAAGTAAACTTTATATGAATATACATAGTACATAAAGTGTACTTTACATAAATATACATAGGACATAAAGTCAGCTTTACATAAACATACACATTACATAAAGTGTTCATTACATAAATATACATAGTGCCTAAACTGAACTGTACCAAAATATACAAAGTACATAAAGTGTATTTTGCATAAATATACATAGTACATAAGGTGAAATTTACATAACTATACATAGTACATAAAGTCTACTTTACATAAATATGCATAGTACATAAAGTGAACTTTACATTATAGACATAGTACATTAAATAATCTTTACATAAATATACATAGTACATAAAGTATACTTTGCATAAATATACATAGTACATATGGTGAAATTTGCATACCTATACATAGTACATAAAGTGTACTTTACAAAAATATGTATAGTACATAAAGAGAACTTTACATAAATAGACATAGTACATACTAGCTGCCCTTCTCAATCGAAGATAGCTATTTATCAACAGTATATTAATGTATATAGCGGTGAAGGTGTTGTCGCTAGAGACCCACTGCTATTTGCCTTGCAAATGTGAAGTTTCCTCTTTATAACAGAGCGTCTCATACCTTATCCATGCAGTCATGAACTTTCTTGAACGCTTCATGTTAACCATTTTGCAGGGATGTTTGCTATGTCGTCATTGTCAGGGCGGTCATTAAGGGATTTCACTGTATAGCCTAGTCTAGTAGTTCTGAATCTCTGGTTTGCCAAAATCATAATGTTCGTCCATCACAAGTGATGAAGACCATTCTATTTGTTCAGCCGTGTGGACAGTCTTTTCTCTTGCTGTGTCCGCTGAAATGGGTGACTTGCGCAGTGATTTGGATTTGAGTGAGGACGAAACTGCGCCTTTTGTCAATCTCAGTCTCTGGTCCTGAGCTACCTTTGGCCAGTGGCAAGATTTTATGACGACTGGAGACAGCACAGGATACAGATTGTTCCTCATGGTTTACTCCCGAAACCTTTCCCGTAAACATGTATCCAAAGAACGACGCGTTTCCTTGAACACAAGTGTAAGTCGTCGACGTGTGTGAATTCCAGAGAAATCAATGACATCCATAATGAAATAAAACACCAGAACAATGTAGACCCGCAGCCGGAAGGGCGCCATTTTTGCCGCTCTTATAACCATAAGGTTTAGCGAAACACACATAGGGTTTCTGCTACAGCTGACGATGGGGCATGATAACAAAACATTTTTATAAAGGATACCTGTTTGAATGTTGTTCACAGATGCAAACCAGTCCACTGAGCCAATGCTACAATTTAAATGCTATATTGACTATTGTAGGTCAGTAAATATGTTACAAGCTGATATAGCTGAGCAATGTAGTTGTTTCTAAACATTTAATTTGTGGCAGCAACATTCAGGTTTGTGATTGCGATTGGTATCAGACGCTAGATATCGCATGTACGTGCGCAGCTCACATTGAAAATGTATTACACAGGACCGTTCCAATTACCGCGCTAGCATCACAAAAGCTGTTCAGATTTCATAGCAAAAAATCATCGCTCATACTCAAAGAAAGCGAGTCGCTCAAGGACATAATGCACGTCGACTCCCACAACCGACTCCTCACACTTGTGCGACATAGTCTGCCCCGTCAGGATTGGACTACACAGTCCAACGAGATCAAACGTCTCGCGACACAAGACTGACACTGCCGCCATCTTAGCCAGAGGTGGATATCTATTTTTGATCAAAACGGAAAAGGATAATTTCAAGCTATGTTTCTTTTGGCTAGCATACACAAACACATGTTTTCTCTAACCCTCCTGGCCAAGCACTTGTAGGATTAGGTTTAACGTGATCTGTCAGTCGTTGAATGGGTTCCAAATTTAAGCAAGTGCATTCCATAACTGATAATTGACTTGACAGTTTATGTATCGACAGAATTGACGTTGTCTGTAGACAATGTCAATTTTGAGGAACGGTTCTCGGCCTGGGATATGTTAGGCCACCCCCCACCCCAACATCCAAAATGGGCTTTCTTTTCTTCGTCCACTTTCTTCCTCCTATTCCGCCTCGTTCCCCTCCTCTTTCGCCGCTTCGTTCTCCTCCTCTTTCTCCACCTCATCATCCTCCCTTTTCTCCACTTCGTTCTCCTCCTCTGTCTCAGCCCCGTCCTCCTCCCTTTTCTCCACCTCGATCTCCTCCTCTGTCTCAGCCCCGTCCTCCTCCCTTTTCTCCACCTCGATCTCCTCCTCTGTCTCAGACCCGTCATCCTCCCTTTTCTCCACCTCGATCTCCTCCTCTTTCTCAGCCCGGTCCTCCTCCCTTTCCTGCTCCTCGTCCTCCTGCTCCTCTTTCTTCTCCTACTTGTTTTTCTTCTTCTCCTTTTTCTTTATCTTGTTCTTCAACTTCGTCTTCTTTTCCTCCTTCTTCAAGAAGAATTTGAGAGATGTATGGCAATCCACAATTTAGGTAGGGCTAATGGACCTCATGTTGTTATGAGCCGAGTCTCAACTACAAGGAATACGGTCATTGGAACAGACTCCGAGAGCGTACTCCAAGTCATCTCAAGCCCCAAGCAAGATATAATCACACGAAATAAAACATAACATCACTTCTAAATTTAAAAAAAACCAACCAGATCTAGTCCTACAGTGGATTCCGGCCCACTGTGGAATCCTTGAAAATTAGAAGGGAGATCGAGGTCTCAAAAGCTGAAAGTGGCGACACGCAGACTCGCCATCAACAGAGCTGTAAAGAAGCAAAGACACTCATAAACAAAATCCCTGAAGACGGAAAGAAGAGACAAACCCAAAGAAAACAAGTTGGAAAATTACGTCATAAACACACTCGGCAGATATGGACAGACAAAGATTATCTGCTTAGGCAACACAGGTGCGAACTGCAGCCGTATTGCGTAGAGTGGTCCATATCGTAATTGATACTGTTTAATGAAAACACCACGCTGTGTTTTCATAACTGAACATTATTTTCTACGATTTTATATTCTGTTCCATACCTTTATCTTGTACATCTTTTGTGTTTCCTTCTGTTCCTATGTTATTTTGTTAAGTTTGGTTTTTCTTTCTGTGCATTTCTTTATCTTGTACATCTTTTGTGTTTCCTTTAAGTTTGGTTTTTCTTTTTGTGCATTTCTTTATCCAGTACATCTTTTGTGTTTCCTTTAAGTTTGGTTTTTCTTTTTGTGCATTTCTTTATCTTGTACATCTTTTGTGTTTCCTTCTGTTCCTATGTTATTTTGTTAAGTTTGGTTTTTCTTTTTGTGCTTTTTTTTATCTTGTACATCTTTTGTGTTTCCTTCTGTTCCTATGTTATTTTTTTAAGTTTGGTTTTTCTTTTTGTGCATTTCTTTATCTTGTACATCTTTTGTGTTTCCTTCTGTTCCTATGTTATTTTGTTAAGTTTGGTTTTTCTTTTTGTGCATTTCTTTATCTTGTACATCTTTTGTGTTTCCTTCTGTTCCTATGCTATTTTGTTAAGTTTGGTTTTTCTTTTTGTGCATTTTTTTATCTTGTACATCTTTTGTGTTTCCTTTAAGTTTGGTTTTTGTTTTTGTGCATTTCTTTATCTTGTACATCTTTTGTGTTTCCTTCTGTTCCTATGTTATTTTGATAAGTTTGGTTTTTCTTTTTGTGCTTTTCTTTATCTTGTACATCTTTTGTTTTTATTCTTATCCATTTCTTTATCCTGTACATTTTTTGCGTTTCTACTTGTTCTTTTCTTTATCTTGTGCATCTTTGGTTTTATGTCTCTTTTCTTCATTCTCTACCAGCTATTGTTCTTCATGCTAATGGAAGTTTATTTGTATCTATTTGTATTGTAGCACATTTATATTTGTATCATTTCTTTATAATCATTAGGTCAGTTTTATGTCTGATTACATCTATTTATTATCTCAATTATTGTGTTGGGTTAGTTTATTAGTTAATTTTCTTTCCACTTGTGCCGTTGAGTCCCATGGGGAGCTAAAGTCATCTGTTCTGTGCCAAGTGCGTTGGGTCGGTAAATATGAGCCGTGTCACTGCACACTCACTATAATGGCATCTATCCACCTGCCTCGTGGCCGCCCCATTGCCCTATAGCCAGTGCTACCAACTCTGTAAGCTACCATTGGAAGTTGATGAGGGTGCATTTGTTGGGTATCCAATTGTTATTTTCAATTCGGTTTTATATTACTAATTTTTAAATTTCAATTCTTATTTGAGTCTCTTTTTACTATTTTGAATTTTGCGTTGAATTACTATTTGTTATTTTAACTAGTTGGTTGTGTATGTATATGTATGGTTATTCATTGTTGCGTTTTATGTTAATGTTATGCTTTTTATTATACCTTTTAATAGTTCAAGTATAGGACGGCGTGGGCTAGTGGTTAAGTGACACAGCTCTTAATCTCAAGGTGCTGGGTTCGACTCCCATCACAGAACCGGCCGTTACCCCTAGGAAGCAAACCCGTAGAAAATTCAGGAGGAAGCAGACACTAGCATAAAATGCACGCAGAAGTCGGAAGCACTCAGCCGACAGATGCAAAATAAAAACCACAGTGCAACGCACACCGCCTTGGGGAGTACAAAAATAAGATGAACGCAAATTTAAAAAACAAAAGTTGAAGTACAAAAAATAGCAAATTATCACAGACTTCATTAGATTTTTGAACAAAAGCTCTTAGATAGAACAGCCAAAAAGGGTATTTCGCATGCGAACTTGAGGAGACTAGGGCCTGCCTGTCGAAATCCTTGTCGTCTTAGGCTGAGACTTCCGAGTCGAGTTAATGAAATTGAATCTCATTTGTCTTGCACAACAAAGAGAATCTATTTTGAGATGGTGGTTGGGGCAGTGGATGCATGTACACGGTGACCTCTAGCGGACATGATGGCGGAAGAATAAACAGAGATTACGACAAAGAGAGTAACTTAAATAGTGGTTGGGATGAGAGAGTAAAGATTGAGGGAGTGAGAGAATGAGAGTAAGAGAGTGAAAAGGAACATGGAAAGAGAACGTGTGGTGAACATTGGAGTTGGATCATTATTATTTTTTCATTGAGCCATGCTAGTTTATTATTTCTATGTGAGAGAAGGGGAGAGAGAGAGACAGAGAGAGATAGAGAGAGAGAGAGAGAGAGAGAGAGATAGGAGCGATAAAGAGAATGAGAAAAGGATTGATATTAATTAAGGGTTGACGTGTTATATTTTAAAATTAAATTTCTGTATTTTCGTAATTATATCATTGTCTGGTATGCTGGGGCAAAGAGGGAGAGAGAGGGGGGGGGGGAGAGAGAGAGAGGGGGGGGAGAGAGAGAGAAAGAGAGATAAAGAATTAAAGAGGTAATATACATTATGTGTCTGTGAGTGAGTGAGTAAGTGAGATATATATATATATATATATATATATATATATATATATATATATATATAGACAACCTTTGAGAAGAGAGATTGAATGAGTGATGAGTATCTCCTTTCACTCAGATAAGTTGGGGAGGAGGTATAAATTACTCCTTGTGGCCATCATTACAAGTGTAATGAGGTTTTAATTTTCGTAATTCTAAGAGAGAGATATAGCGAGAGAGAGGGAGAGAGAGCGAGGGAGAGATCCAGATTAATGACGTGAGGAAGTGTGAAAACGAAAAACAATGGGACATGTATTTGTTTGAATCTCGGCTCGAGATACACAGTATCAGTTGTCGTCGTCACTACACACATACACAACTGTCTTTCATATTTGCATCATATTACATAGAAAAGGACGTTGTGTCGTAGTTTACGGCAATGACAAACACAAGCTGCCTTTTTTCCTCACTTCTACATATTCCTCCGGACTACCTCAGAGATGGGCGTTTAAATCGCAATGGCGTTTGTTGATAGTTTGTTTGAGTCCGCACAACCAAACCGATGACACAGACATGATCATGTCTGTGGCTGTCTGCACGAGATTTGTTGTGATGCACTGTTTTCTTACCCCTCCAGACCAACCAAGTGGTCATCCATCATGGAGACATACGTTTGTTTGGGGGAGTTTCTCTGGTGTTTTACAATTTGCAGCCTGCCTGCATGGAAGAGGTTTGTTGTTGGAGTTGCATATACGATCACAAAAACAAAATGAACAATACTAACAAGAAAAAATCTCGGAACAACATCCTCCCAAGAATGCATGTATAAACTGAAGGTAAAGTGGTTTGTTCATCTCAGGAGAATGAAACCAGGCCGGCTGTCATTTAAAAACATACAACAGTAGGAGATCGGGGTTTAGACCCTAGCGATGACCCGGAGACAAATAGATGACCAGCATAAGAGATATCATGTGCCAACATGGACGCAACAGATCTGGCCCAAGTATGAGACCTGCATCTCCCCACAACACTTCACATCATGAAGGATACGCTAAAGTACTCTATACCAGCATGCACTCACAACAACCATAGCAACAAATCTAGACCAAGAGCGAGACTTGCATCTCCCCACAACGCTTTACGACAACAGTGGACGGGTCAAGTAAAGTCAAATACAGTGACTTAGTTATGGAATCATTCCTCCACAATCGACACGAACATGTTAGGCAGACCTTGGCTATGTTTGTCTGATCAAAAAGTCATGTGACTATTGACCATGTGTGCTCATATTCTGGCTAACTATTTGTGTGCCAGTTTGCACAACTGCGTGCTAAATTCGTTTTTCATCATCCCACCTAACGTCTACGTCAGTCTCCTGGAAAAAGTCGTTCTCACAGCAGTCTGGCCAACGACGTTGGCATGAACACTGTAATCCCCATAGTTTTTAGACTACTGAGTTACCTGCCATTGCTCTTCGGCCAGTAGTAGTAAAGTCAGCCTTCTTTAGTACGCATCCGGATGAAAAAGAGCAACTGTAACTAAACAAAACTTTGCCAAGAGCAGCTGAACTAACTATGAGTAGCTTGAATAAACAACAAAAACAACAACATCACAATGTTATTTATGCTCTTTCAAAGTGTATCTATTTTTTTTTCTTTCTAATAAACGAAATAGAAATGTGTAAATTCTTCCACTGAGTTTAGTTTGTTTCAAGCTCGACAAGTTTATGCCAAATTGGAAATGATTTGTACTCTGGCAATTTTCAAAGTACAAACTCTAGAACTAAAATCTAACTGGAAGAGACAATAGCTTAAAACGGTTCCCTTCTGGTTTGTTGCGAGGTGCAAGCTATTTGTAGCACATGACGGCTGTTGTTTCTTCTCCTCGACTTTCGTCCTGAAAAGAATGATTGCGGTGTTGTATCGTAGTTCGGAAATCACAATAACTGAAAAAACAAAGCTAAGACTGTTTAACTCCAACGTATTACCGATACTAATTAAACATGCTGAAGAAATATCAAATGCTTTGGAAAGGTAATTAAATACATTCGAGAATAAATCTCTTTTAAAAATGTTGAAGGAAAGCTTTAGGAATTCAATATATGGGGACGACGTGGGCTAGTGATTAAGAGGCACGTCTCACGTACTCTGGCAATTTTCAAAGTACAAACTCTAGAACTAAAATCTAACTGGAAGAGACAATAGCTTAAAACGGTTCCCTTCTGGTTTGTTGCGAGGTGCAAGCTATTTGTAGCACATGACGGCTGTTGTTTCTTCTCCTCGACTTTCGTCCTGAAAAGAATGATTGCGGTGTTGTATCGTAGTTCGGAAATCACAATAACTGAAAAAACAAAGCTAAGACTGTTTAACTCCAACGTATTACCGATACTAATTAAACATGCTGAAGAAATATCAAATGCTTTGGAAAGGTAATTAAATACATTCGAGAATAAATCTCTTTTAAAAATGTTGAAGGAAAGCTTTAGGAATTCAATATGAACATGGGGACGACGTGGGCTAGTGATTAAGAGGCACGTCTCACAACCCGAAGGTGCTGGGTTCAATCCCCATCACAGCATTGGCCGTTACCCAGGTGAAGCAAACCATTAGAAAACCACAGTGCAAGGCATACGGCCTTGGGGAATAGAGAAATAAGGCGAACGCAAAAAAAAAAAATTGAAATTACAAAATACCAACAAAACAATTACAGAGGTAATATACATTATGTGTCTGTGAGTGAGTGAGTAAGTGAGATATATATATATATATATATATATATATATAACCTTTGAGAAAAGAGATTGAATGAGTGATGAGTATCTCCTTTCACTCAGATAAGTTGGGGAGGAGGTATAAATTACTCCTTGTGGCCATCATTACAAGTGTAATGAGGTTTTAATTTTCGTAATTCTAAGAGAGATATAGCGAGAGAGATTATAAAAAATTGGAGGGGTTGAAAGTGAATAAATGTCCAGGTCAAGATGGTATTCACCCAAAATTGCTGTATGAAATTAGAAACCAACTAGCAAAACCATTGGCTATATTATGTTCTCAATCACTTACAAAAGGGATTGTTCCACGGGATTGGAAAGATGCAGGAGTGATCCCCTTATTCAAAAAAGGCAAAACATCAGATCCGGCAAATTATAGACCGGTGAGTTTAACGAGCATAGTCTGTAAATTGTAAGAGTCAATAATCAAAGAAAACATTGTAATGCATTTAGACAATTTTAATCTAATTAGAAATAGTCAGCATGGGTTTACTAGAGGGAGATCATGCTTAACAAATCTATTAGAATTCATGGAGGAGGTTACTAAAATCATAGATAAAGGGGAGCCAGTGGATGTTATTTATCTAGACTTTGCAAAGGCCTTTGATAGAGTACCTCATCAAAGATTATTTCGAAAGTTAAAATCACATGGAATAGGTGGCGAAGTTGCCAAATGGATTGAAAATTGGTTAACGGGAAGAAGGCAGAGGGTGGGCATAAATAAGGAGTACTCTGAGTGGAGTGAAGTGAAAAGTGGTGTGCCACAGGGCTCGGTTTTGGGACCAATTTTGTTCTTGATATATATAAATGATTTGGACATTGATATGAGATCCATGATTGCAAAATTTGCTGATGACACAAAACTATGCAGTAGTGTCTCATCTAAAGCGGAAGTGGATATATTGATGTCGGATTTAGATAAAATTCGAGAATGGTCTGTAAGCTGGCAAATGGAGTTTAATGTAGATAAATGTACAGTCATCCACATGGGTAGATCCAATATGGAACATAATTACAGAATTGGAGAAAACAATATTAGAAAGATAGATAAGGAAAGGGACCTATGGGTTATAATAGATCATACAGGAAAGGTGAGTGAGCAAGTTAAGGTAGCAGTGAAAAAGGCAAATGCAATGTTAGGTATGATAAAAAGAAATATTAAACATAGGAGCAAGGAAGTGATCGTCAAACTGTATAAAGCTTTAGTTAGACCTAGATTGGAGTACTGTGTACAGGTGTGGAGTCCTTATCATAGAGGGGACATAAACATGCTAGAAAGAATACAAAAAAGAGCGACAAAGATGATAGTGGGATTCCAGAATTACAGTTATGAGGAACGACTCAGAAAAACCGGCCTACAGTGTCTCGAAGAGAGAAGAATTCGTGGTGACTTAATACAGGTTTATAAGATGATCAGAGGAGTCGATAAATTAGACTATAACAAGTTTTTTAAAATACAGCCACCTACAATAACACGAGGGCATAGCTACAAGCTGATTAAAGAGAGGTCCAGGTTAGATATTAGGAAATATTTTTTTAGTCAGAGAGTGGTGTCTGCTTGGAATGCATTGCCAGGGGAGGTAGTGGAGGCAGGGACAGTTAATGCATTTAAGAATAAACTGGATGCGCATAGATTTTAGAGCAAGGTGATGTAAATGTAACTGGTTGTATACAGACTCTGCAGGGTCTTCTAAACCAGTATAAAGATGTTAAGTTAAGTTAAGTTAAGAAGTCACCAATCAACAATATGTTTCATCACTGGAAAAAACGGTAACCATACATCGGGCATGTTTTTTAAAATGGACGGTATAAAGGCCCCTCTGTAAACGTTCATGCGGTTCCCAACTGTCATAAGAAAAAGAGGAAGACCAGAATAAACGTTATGCAGAACAATCGTCTGAGAGGACACCACTATGGGATTGAACACAACCATGGACCGAAAAGTGCGACGTCACGCAAATCAAACTGGACATAACTCATGCACAGTGTTTGGCACTTAACGCACACACTCTCTCTCTCTCTCTCTCTCTCTCTCTCACACGCACGCACGCACGCACACAACCACACACACGTGTGTGTGTATATATATATATATATATGTGGATGTGTGTGTTAAGGATTTCGCTGTGGTCCAGAGGTAAGGCAATCATCTCTCAAAGCGGTTTGCGGTAACGATAGCCGATGAAATACTGCAAGTTTTAATAAAACCATTGTTTCAAGGGAGGTGGGACAAAAGGGCATGCATCCTGGGTTACCCCATTCGTCTTGAATAATGTCTTGCCACCAATCCAAGTTATCTTGGGACCTGAGAGTTAGGTTGATAACCAGTGCAGTTGCGTCCTCACATAAATCCGAAATACAAAGCTAGTGTCATCATTAAGACAAAACCGTCTGATGATGTCGCCATTGCTTGCGATGGGCGACCAACTGCTTAAGTGTGATAAGTGCAGCCGGGAAGACAACACTTCATCGAATCCGTAACACCACGCTATTAAGTGGGGACAACCCCAGTTAGTGCTTACATTGACGCCAAACACGTCAAGTGATCTGGTACCTTAGTCAGACTGCAATATGACCAGCCTTCAGGGCACCGGTCCATAAGGAAGGAGTGGGTGGATCGAAAGTGTCTCTGACACTCTCAGGAATTAAAATCTAACGACATCATCAGACCTCCCATTTAGCAATAACAAGAAAAAAAAAATATTTATTTATTTATGTATATACGAAGTAGCTTCAAAAAGTTCACAGAATAGTTAACTGGTGTTTGAATGAAAGATTATATTATGGAGGATATAGTTTTATAAGTTGGTAGGGACCTTACCGAAATAAGATGACATGCGTGACTTTCACATATACTCTCTAATAGAAGTTACAGAATTGTGTTTGTGTGTTGTGCTCGATGCTTCGTCGGAATACGTCCTTGAATGAACAATGTACACATGTCAAATTTTGTGTTTTGCTTGAGACTTCCCTCAGAGACAGAAACATTTTTCAATAAAGCATATGGTGATACCGCAATGAAGAAATCGCAAGTTTTTGAGTGGCACAAGCGTTTCCGTGTTAGTGTCTATGATGATGCACGTAGTGGGCGACCGTCAACCTCGATCAACATTAAAAACATTGAAAGTCTTTGAAACGTTGTGTGGGCTGACAGAAGACTTAGTGTCAAGAAAATAGCCTCAGAAGTTGGAACATCAGTTGGAAGTTGTCACAGTATTCTCAAGAATGAGCTGCATATGCACCGTGTTTGTCAACACATGGTTCCCAAAATGTTATCTCCTGTACAAAAATAACGAGATTGACACTCGCACGAGACATAATTACAATGGCTGATCAAGGTAGCAATTGTATAAACAGCATAATCACAAGAGATGAGACCTGGTGTTTTGTGTACGATCCTCAGACAAAACGTCAGTCCTCTGAATGGAAATCTCCCCCATCTCCCTGGACACAGAAATTTCGTTTATACAAAAGCAAAGGAAGTTTTGTTCTGAGTTTTTTTATTTATTCTCAGGGTATTGTCTACCATAATTTCGTTCATAAGTGCATAACTGTTAACAAGGAAATGTACGTTGATATCCTCCGTCGTCTAAGAGATGCAAAAAGAAGAAAGTGACCAGAAAAATGGAGAACAAACAGTTGGATTATGCTGCATGATAATGCGCCAGCACATCGATCCCTACTGGTGAAGCAGTACCTCGCAAAGCACAATGTGATTACCTTGGAACATCTTCCATATTCTCCCGATCTGGCACCGGCTGATTTTGTTTTCTTGTTCCATCGACTGAAATCGGCACTGAACGGACAGCAATTGAAAGATGTTGATAATGTAATTACCAATGCGACAAGACAGCTGAGAGAGATGTCAAAGAATGGGTTTCAGCAGCTGAGAGAGGTGTCAGAGAATGGGTCCCAGCAGCTGAGAGAGGTGTCAGAGAATGGGTTCCAGCAGCTGAGAGAGGTGTCAGAGAATGGGTTCCAGCAGCTGAGAGAGGTGTCAGAGAATGGGTTCCAGCAGCTGAGAGAGGTGTCAGAGAATGGGTTCCACCAATGCGACAAGACAGCTGAGAGAGGTGTCAGAGAATGGTTCCACTAATGTTTCCAGCAGCTGTATGCACCCTTGGCAAAAATGTGTAGTTGCAGAATTGAACTGATTTGAAGGAAATGTAGACAATTCTATTGCAACTTTTTTTCTATACAATCCACTAATTCCGGAAACTTTTTGAAGCTACTTCGTATATTTGTATATACGACTAGGGAAGTAAATGGTAGCGAGGTAACTAGCCACCATATCTTAAAAATAGATATGTATTTAAAGTTCATGAAACCGAATTTATATAGAAGTCTTTTATGAATTAGATCTACTTTCATTACCTGCATTTGAGTGATATTTATATCATTTGATTTTATCTTGCACCTGTTGGACGATTAATGGAACGAGAATAGCGTGTATCTGACCTCATTTTCCGTCTCCGTCTCGTCAACACGCGATGTTGTCACTTGTATGGATGGAGCTCGAATCTGGAGTGCAAATTATATTTTATCTTTTCTGTAATTGGTACACGTTTGATGTGCACATAAATACGCAATCTATAAGTCATTGTTATGTTTACATCAATACGTGATCTGCAGGTGCTTGCATAAATACGCGTTCTTATTATTTGTTACTATATTGTTTCCGCTTTATTAGCCTTCCTGTGCGATTATACTTAAGAAGCAAACCAAGAGGAATATGAAAACAAAAGAGGCAGACTAAGACGAATGAGACAATATAAGAAAAATACAACGAAAAATGGAAAACAATATGAGCAAGAGTCAGAATTAAGGACAAATAGACAAAATAAAGCAAAGAATAAATTGATAAAAACAAATAAACAACATATTGTTAAGTGTATCAAGAGATAGAATAAAATTAAGAAATTAAAAAAAAAACGCTTTCTTTTACAAAATGCAATACAAATATAATAAAGATAATTGAAAGATAATTATGAAATGAATTTACTGGGAATTTGATTGGCTGATCGAATCACGTGATATCGTAATTAGGTTACGACATTTGAGGCGCTGTCGGGGATACTTATGTATGTCTTTAATTTTAACAAATTGTCCCAAAATTGTCACAAAATGCTCACCCAAATTATCATTAAAGTAGTGTACTGCCATCGAGTTTGTACGTCGTGAAAGGTGCAGCTCTCTACCTTGCCCGGGGTGCGCTAAAGGGTTGAAATTGCAAGTTTAAGATTTGACACACAATAAGAGAAGTTAAATAAAAGCACGATTAAAAAATATGGAAAACGAAAAGGTTTGTAAAAATTATGTATTTATTGATACATGCGTCTTAATTCACCACTGACTTTCCTTTGTTCTATTGTACGAATTTTACAGCTGATAACTAACGGGATACTCCATTTCGGATTAAGGTAGGACATGTCGATATAATTTTAGTTTGAATAAATAAGTAAAGATAGACTAGAAAATATGTTAATCCTAACCCTAACCCGGAACCTAACCTTACCTCTAAACCTAACCCAACCCTAAACTATAACCCTAAACCCCTAGCCCGAACTCTAACCCCAAACCCCACAAAAGCCCTAACTCACACCCACACCCTCACCTTATGCCAAGAAATGCATTACTGGGACGGCAATAGTTTACTTACTTAGTCGCTCCTCTTCTGTCGTGAGGTGTATATGTTTGCCAGGGAGAACGCCACACAGCTATATCCGCTGTCTTTCACCTGACCTCTTTCCAATCCAGCCCTCAGTCACTTAGGGACTGTCGTATGTTGTCCTCCGAACGTACTTTGGTAGGTCCTGGGGGTCTGCGTCCTTGACTTTTGTCTCCCATGATCGCCATTGAATCCGATCTTCTTCTATTCTACAGACATGGCCAAACAATTCTACCTGAGGCTGCTGCACTTATTTTTGCAGGGGTTTGGCTTTGCGATTGCTACGTATTGTCTGGTTAAGGATCTTGCCCCTTTTCGTCACCTGGACCACCTTTCTTAGGTACCTCTTTTCTGAAGTGTGTAGTTGCCTTTATTGGGCTGTGGACATTCCCCATGACTCGTATCTGTATGCCAGGACAGGCACAAAGGTCGAGAGGTATACATCCATCTTTGTTTTCCTCCTTATTTCTTGTTTGTTCAGGAATCATCTGTTTATTGCATGGAAAGATCTACAAGTTGCTGCCTTTCGTGCAATTAACTCTTCTTTGATTCCTCCCATGCTGTATATTGCCACTCCTAGATATTTGAAGTGGCTGACCTGCACCAATGGTCGTGTTCTCAGTGTTATCTGATGTCTCTACTCATCTCTGACGATCACCATAGTTTTTGTTTTGGAGTTGCTGCTGTGCATTCCTTTCTTCTTCAACTCTTCTTTCCAGACCTGCTAAGTTGTGAAATAATTTTCTGAGATGTCGTGATTAGGGCCACATCGTCTGCAAATGCTAGTTCCAATATGCAACTTGGTCTCATCTTCCAGTACCCTACTTCATACTTTTTTGTCCGCTCCTTGCAGGCTTTACAGATTTCATCCATGAGATGTATTTAAAAGTATGGTGATAGAATGTCACCCTGTCTTACTCCGCTGGTGGTCCTGAACTCTTCTGATTTTTTATTTAATATCCGCACATAATTTCTGCATGTTTTATAGAAACTCTGTATGACAGAGATCATGGGTCCTGGGATGTTCTTCCTTGCCAGACACTCCCAGAGTTTGTTCTTCCTTGCCAGACACTCCCAGAGTTTGTCCCAAGGAACAATCGAATGCTTTCTCCAAATCCAAAAAGGAGAGATTCATCTTCTTATGCTAAAGAGCCTTTTCGCTCAAAGCGCCAGGGCCAGATGGAATAGCAGCAGAAGCTATAATGGCATATATAGATTAGGCCACTGATACATTACAAGGATTATTCAAGAAGATATGGGATGAGGAGAGAGTGCCAATAGAATGGAAAGAAGGATATGTGATTAATCTGTCTAAGAAGGGAGACCTTGCAGATTGCAGCAATTAAAGGGGGATTACATTGCTCTCGGTGCCAGACAAGATAGTCCACAGAATAATCTTGGACAGATTAAAAACCGAAAAAGACAACAAGCTCAGAGAGGAACAGGAGAGGCAGGATTTCGCCAGGTAAGATCGTGCACAGATCATATAGCTATGCTACGGATCATAGTAGAACAAAGCATTAAATGGAAATCATTCCTATACGCAAATTTATAGACTATGAAAAAGCGTTTGGCACTGTGAATCGAAGTATTCTATGTCAACTGTTGAGACATTATGGGATACCAGAGAAGTACACAACCCTCATCCATAATATGTACAAAGACAGTTAGTAGAATGGTACATGACGGATTATTGACTGACAGCTTCGGGGTGCAAACAGGCGTGAGACAGGGATGCCTGCTCTCACCTTTCCTGTTCTTCTTGGCTATATATTGGATAATGAAGACTTCAATCGAGGCAAAAAACGGGTATTCAGGGGACACGATTGCCACAATTGGAGGACCTGGACTATGCAAATGATCTGGTACTTTTGCCACACCGTCATACTCAAATGCAAGAAAAACAGAATAATCGGCCAAACTGGGACTGAATACCAATATGAAGTAAACAAAGATCCTTAAACTCAACACCAACAGCAAAGAACCAATCATGCTGGAGGAAGTGGATACCTTTATCTACTTAGGCAACACAATATACACATCAGGAGGTACAGGCGTAAGATCAGAATTGGAAAGGCACGATAGGCATTTCTGACACTAAATAATATATGGGGATCCAGAGATCCAGAGCATTGAATGATTTAATTGATTACCTTTTCTGGAGCGGTCATTAGCGCAACTTGTTTAGTTTTACAAATTTCATGGGACATTCCTTCCCCATGTTCATTAGTGTTCTGTAGAAAAGCTTCTGGTTTTCTTTAGCCTTATTTTTTCAGTTTCTCTCCAAATTCCTCCAATGATTTCTGTTTGGTCTTGAGCACGGTCTTCTTTTCTTCTGTTCTAAAATATACATATTCTTTATATTTCTTTGTTTATTCCTCCGCAATCCTAGCCGTATATGTATTTATTCCATGCCTTTTTGTTGTCTCGTATTATTCTTTTCACTTCCTCTGTCCACCATGGGGTACTCTTTCTATTCCACCTTTTTCTGGCTTGACAGCATGCATCTACTGCAGCCTCTTTAAGGATGTCTTTGAATGTTACCCAGAGCATTTTCATATCGTCTGTAGATTCCTCTATCCATCCTGTTGCTGTTGTTATAAGCCATTCGTATCTCCTCTTTAGATCCGGTTCGCTGAGTTTGTAAGCTTTTATTTTATTTTCCCCTTTGTGTTATTATGTTTCTTGTTAGTTGATAAGTGTTGCGTGGCTGGATAACTTGTTTCGATTTATCTCTTTATTTTAACTAGGTAGTGGTCGCTTCCTATCTCTGGTCCTCTGAACACTCTAGCATCCTTCACGTGCTTGAAATCACATTTCCTCATTATTGCATAGTCAACTATTGATCTTTCATTTCTTGCCGGCTCGCATCTTGTGTAGGCATGGATACGCTTGTGCGGGAACCTTGTATTTGTAATAACCAGGTTTTGTTCCCTGTAAAATCTGACGGCAGCAGTGAGCAGACATCATCGTCAATTCTTGCAGATAGTTTGGCACTCTCAACAATTAAAAAGTTGACTTTTCTGTTACGTCATAATCTAAAATTCGGTGCTAAAAATAGATATGTCTTTTATTTGGGATGAATTAAGTCGCGAGTCCGTTATTGAGCCGAACGTGTCGGATAGACAGTTATTTCTCATTAATTTGCTATCTGACAATGAATTCCGGTTTGAAAAGCGCAGATGGAATTCCGACACACTTCACAAATACCTCACGTGATTCCACTAGAGGATTCTATCAGCACTCTCATCTCCACAGAGACAGATTGCGCGTGAAGCGGACTGGCTTCCTACTGAGAGCACGCTGATCTGGCGGGATCAATGTTTCCCTTTTTAGCTCTGTTTTAATTTAATTTCGGCAGTCACTTATTTGGAACTTCTCTGTGAGGCTTCGAAAACCCTTCCGTGTCTAATTTCATAATGTGGTTTCCCCTAGATGATTTTAAACTAAATTTGGCACGAGCATTTCAACGATGACTGACCTAATTTTAGAGGAATTACCTATATTGCTTCTGTTTATGGGTACCTGGCATACGACTAGAGACGTAAAAGGCAGCTAGAAAAGGAACGGGCCACCCTACCCTACCTCATGCAAGCGGCGGCTTTGTGTCCTCAAGCCTTTGACAACTTCATTTCCCACTAATTTATAAACCGGAAACCTCACTTCCTCCCGCCCTCCATGCCTCACGTCACACGTAATTGATAAACCTGGGACCTCAACCCCGCCCCGTCCCCGTCCCTCGTCACACATAATTACAAAAAAAGGTGGTCCCCTCTTCACACCCCTCGTCACACCTATTCGCAAAATAACTTTGACACCATCTCTACATCCCCCATCACGTTAAATGCAAACAAAAAATGGATCCTCCTCTACGCCTCTAGTCGCACGTAATTGATGAACCTGGTACTCCTTCTCTCTTCCCTCGTCACATCTACTTGCAAAACACATGGACCTCCTCCAATTCTCTCGTCAAACTTATTTGCGGAATAATGTGGACCCCCTTCCTACGCCCCTTGTCACATACTTGATTGCTAAAATTGGACCACATCGCCACGCCTCACTCCAGGCAACTGGTCACACTCAATTGCAAAAAATAAAATGGACTGAGTAGTCTCGAGGTGAGACGTCAGCCTCGGGTGCTGGAGGTCGCCGGTTCAAATCACAGTGAAAACTGAGATATTTTCAAGTGGACTTTCTGGTATTTTCGCGGATCTCTGGTTAGTAGATATCGGACACCGATGTTCACTGGTGCACACGTTAAAATCCCTCGGCAGTTGAAAATCGAAAAGAGTATGCTTAACAGACGCTGCTTTGGCAAAATTCAGAATTATGTTAAGAATCTACCGTCTATTACAGGATCCTGACCGGTGATACGGAGTTAGTGCATTCTCCAAACCAAAGAAGAAGAACAGAGCACACGGGTTCAATCGTGTTCGTTGACGTTGATTCTTCGACTAAATTAAACTAAATTAAATTGTAAAAAGAATTGGGCCCTGTCTCCACGCTCCTCGTCGCACCAAATTACAAAAAAACTTGGACTCTTTTACACGTCCCTCGTCACACTTAATTACCACCAAAAAAAAATTGGACCCCCTTCTCCACACCAGTGGTCACCAATAGATCACCAATATAAGTAGGTGGCACTTTGAAGTTGGTTAGCGGTCGCTTTTGGTTGAAGACTCTGCAATCAATGAACCGCCAATGCACAGATTCGACGTTCTGAAACTCAACGCCGGTCCAGCAGAGAGGGACGCCTGACAGGACGGAGAAGTCAACAAGCAGCATTGACAAATAGTATTTTCACGGGAAACGGAAATGCCTGCTGATGTCGGATGTGTGAGACCAAAAGGTCCAAAAATAACATTTGAGCTGTGAACTACGACAGAACACATTCAGTTCTCCAGACGACATATTGCTACTTGCAAAATCCTTTTCAGGACTTGGTAACCAGAGTTTGAGAACGAACGATTAAGAAAAAGAAAACGAAGAAGAATAAGTAGAAGAAAACTTCGTCATTTTCTGGGAAGGATTGAAAACCTATGGGTATATCAGAAGTGCAGTTATGTCCATTCAAAATAGAACAGTGCAGAACAAATTGATATACATGGATGGTTAATTATTGTTGCTCACCATTCCTTCAATCTTCCTTTATTTTTTTAGTAGTTTCCATTAACCCAGTTCTGTCGTGTCGCTTCATTTTAACTGGGCGTTCACAGTCTAATCCTAAGGAATGTATTTGGTCTTTTTTTCTACAACGAACACGAAGCATTCATTACAGGTAGAAAGGGGTGTATTGTTTTCAATAAGTTTCCTTTTATGTTTCCCTAATTCGACTCACCTGGTCTGTCGCTCAAAAGAGTAGTTTTTTTTACCTAGACCATGTTTTACCTGTCAAGGTAACACGACCGCAGACCTGTCGTTGGTTGCGTCTGGTTTCTGTAAGGGAGTATGCGTTTACTGTGAGTCATCGGTTCCAAGTAAACTTGAAGTGTCAAAACGACAGGTATGTTTCAACCGTTATCTTTTTGTGAAAGGTGTTTGCTATTCCCTCGACCGTCCTAATTAGTTGTGTTGATTAGCTTGCTCTGGAATATTTCTTGGTATACGGCATGCTAATTAAGAGACTTGGTGATAATGTCTTCATCGTTTCCTGTAACCTAGGAGGCCGCTGGTGTCCCCACAATAGTACGAGTGCTCTTATACTTGAAATATCTGGATTCCAGGTATTCAAACAGGCAGGTGTATGCATACTGCCGGGTAGGCAAAGGCTTTCCATATTATTTTCTGTTCGCAATTTTTCTTTCTTTTTTTTTTTTTTGTCTCACTAGTACATGGTTTATTGGATAGGAATTCCATTTTTTCGAATTGAATCACCTTGACAATGGCTAATAGCAAATGCTTTTTTTAATATTTTCAAATGCCGAAGGTTCTTTTACGGGCACATCGTGAAAAGGGGACCTCCGAGTCTGTTATCCGCCTCCGAAATGACTAAACGCTTGATATGGCCTCCCTTAAAAACCATGGTTAGCTTGAAACTTGCAGGATTCGAACAGTCACTTTTTCGTGATTTCGCTTATGAGAGACAAGCCCTTTATCTATATCCTATAGTTACCTTATTAATGGCATCCCAAGTTACCTCGTCGTCTCGACCAATAGTCTTGCCACTGATCCTAGGTAACTCAGGATAAGAGTGAGATTGATGACCAGCGCATTCACTTCCTCACTATAATCTAAATACAGCGCACATCACATTATTAAGACAAAGCCGTCTGATGTTGTGACCATCAATACTTCGTGATGGGCAGTAAATATAGTTGTCTTATTAATGGTCTAGTTCCACGTTTGTAATTTTGCCCCCGTTTTTAATGTCTCTAAAAAGAGTTTCTTTGCTCATCCAGTTATGAATATTATATATCCAGCACGTCTTGGACAAATTAAACAAAGAAAATAGCGGATTGAACATACGCTATGGAATGCACTGGATAACTCAGGCAGGTTCTTACATGGAGTCCTAATTGAAAAAGAGGGAGAGGTAGTCCCAAACATGCATAAAGATAATGTGAAAAGGAGCTAAAATAAAGTAATGACACAATATTTATGTTTCTGTTCTCCATCGATCACCCGTTCTCTGCAGCAAAGGACCCACCCAACGATGTTTGATCTTGTCCACATACATAACTGAATCTTCCACTAAGGACAGTTGACGCATGTAATAGTTTTGTAGATATTTTGTGCGCTGGCTATAAAGTTTGAGCCCGACCACAACCTACTGTAGGTACAGGCCTTCTGACTCATGCATAAACCCCTTTGGAACGTCAAATTCCAAGGCTAACTGAATGACGGAACGGGCATGTGTCAACTATCAGTGCAAGTATAAAAGCATGTTCGGGAAACAAAGATGGATATGTAGTTGGTTTCAGGGCAGGATTCTGTGAAAGGATCACTCTCAACAGTGATTTGGTGTGTTTTGTACCATGAATATGTTTTTTTTCTCTGTGTGGAGCATAGACTGATTATAAACATTGGCACAATATGAGATCCTTCTTCTTCTTCTTCTTACGCTGTCAGACGTCAACCTGTATTTTTTTGAAAAAAGGAGCGGTCATCCTGAGGCTGTTGACACTGCCATAGAGCTTGTCTAGTGTTGCCACTGGTGATGGCCACATCTGCTTTCTCTGATGCTCGTATGTCGGGCAGTTTTGCAGCAAATGTTCAGCGGTCATTTTCCCGGTACCACACGAGCATTTGTCAGTGCCACCTATCTTCAATTTGTTCAATAGGTGGTACCTCAGTCTATTGTGGCCAGTGCGAAGTCTAAAGACCACGACCTGCTCTCTTCTGTTCAACTGATACTAGGCGTCGTTTTTTTGTGTAGCCAGTATGTTCTGTTTCCCAGTTGGTCATGTATCTAGCTCTAATAAGCCTGTTTGACTCTTCGTATGTCACACTAGTATCTGGTTGTGGTAGTCTTGCACCTTCTTTTGCCAGTCTGTCTGCCTCCTCGTTGCCTTGGATGTTACAGTGGGATGGAACCCACTGTACCACTACTCTTTTTGGTGCGGACTGCTGGCATAGTTGACAGAGTACTGCTCTTAAATCATTTAGTTCAGTATTTTTCTGGCTTTTTAGTGCTGTGACTACGGCCAGGGCATCTGTAAGCAGGACAATATGGCTTTCATTCCTTTTACCTGTCACCATTTCTTCTACAGCAGCCCTCAGTGCCTCTGCCTCCGCTCTGAAATTGCTTGTGTATTTTCCAGTTGCCACAGACATTGTTATTTTTCAGCCTTTTCGTAGGCTCAGGAATACCCCTGCCCCTCCGTTCTGTGTTGTGTTTTTTACAGAACCGTCGGTGTATGCATGGGTCCAGTCCATGCTTGGGTAGTTTTTCGTTATATACCCCAGGGTTGTATCTCTTCTTTCTTTTTCATTCTGGCAGTTTTTGTTTCCAATACCTGGTATATTTTCTGCTGCCTCCATGTAGGTTTTCGTACAGTAGGGATGGGCTTTGGTGTTGTTAGTGCGTTCATAGGGTCTTCGTTCATCTTTGCTTTGGCTATTTCTGCAAAGTTTCTCCGCTTTAGTTTCCTATTTCCAAATTTTTTTAGTCTCCGATGCATTGGATGGTCAATCAGTCTTCTGAGTTTCTCTGATTGCTGCTGGGCTCTGCAGTCTCTTCTGTCGGTCATGGATTGCAGTTTTGTAATCTTTTCAAGTTCTACAATTGGCGTTGACTTCATGCCTCCTGTTATAACTCTCATGGCTTGGTTTTGAAGTTTGCTAACTTTATCGAAGTTCGCCTTCGCTGCTGTTGTCCATGCCGCAATGCCATACTCGAGAACTGGTCTCACTCTTCCAGTGTACAGGTTCTTTAGTATGCCTTCGTCTGCTCCCCAGCTTGTGCTAGCAAGATTCCTCATGATTGTCATTCTTTCTCTGGCTCTCATTCGGTTTCTCTCGATCTGACTTTTCCATGTCATGCGCCGATCAAATGTGACTTCCATGTAGTTTGGGTTGTCGTTTGGCCGCAGGTATTTGCCGTTAAGACTTATTTTGGTGTTTTGGGGTTTTTTTGAAAGGGAGAATATCGTATGTTGTTTTTTCCTCATTTATTTTGACCAGCCATGAGTTCGCCCACTCTCCCAGCGATGTTAGGGCCTGCTGCAACCGATTACTTGCTATCGTGAGATTTTTTTCCGAGGTCCACATAGCCAGATCGTCTGCAGACATTGAGCTTTGGACTCTTCTTGGTATATTCTCCGTTATGTTATATATATACGCCAGGAAGAGTGTGGCTGACAGTACTCCCCCTTGGGGTACTCCCTGCTCAAGTGTCACCTTTTTGCTCATCTGCCCTTGTACTTGAACTCTGGCTATTCTGTTTTTGAGGTAGTGACTGATCCATTTGTACATTTTCCCACAGTCTTCACTTCTTCGTAGCTTGACTTTAAGTACCTCTTTCCAGACCTTGTCAAATGCCTTTTCTAGATCCACCCAAACCGCTACTGTGTGTTTTTTCTCCTAGTAAGCATCCTCTATTTCCTGGACTATGAAGATGATCTGATCCTCGGTGGATCTGTGCTGCCTAAAGCCTGCTTGCTGTGGAATTAGTATGTGTTTTTCTTCAAGATGAGATCCGTCATTTAGCAGGCGGTGTAATGTGACGTTTCAAGGGGTTTTCTCCGTGAGACAGCTGATCTAAAGTTGGCTATGGCCCGACCAGAAAGAATGAAAAAATGAAGAAATAAAGAGAAAGAGAGGCCATTCGCAGATTAAAGCCATGTTTTAAGAAGATGACGGCTGGAGTACTCGACGACAAAAGGGCTAAATTGTTGAGAAAAATAGTAGAAAAGAAAGACATCGGCAGTTTAAGGTCTAGTAAAGAAAGGAGTCCAACAACATAATTGAGCAGGTGCACTAGATTCATGTTTAGAACCATGGTCGCTGAAACAGCTGACGTGGCGGAAATGAGAATAAAAGCATGAAGAATAAAAAGAAGAAGAGAAGAAAAAAGAGGAAGGAGAAGAAGAAGATGACGAAGAAGATGGAGGAAGAAGAAAGTAGGATAGGAAGAAGCAAAGAAACAAAACGGAGAAAACGGAGAAGAAGAACTAAAAAAAAAAAAATCGGGATAAGAGAAAGAAAAAGGCGATGCAAAGAAGGAAATAAACAAAAATAATATAGCAAAAAAGAAGACAAATAGAAGAATGAAGAGAATGAGAAAGTACAAGAAGGAGCTATTATTGCAACAACAGAACAAGGGGAAAAGCAGTTGTGTATCCATACAATGCGACGATAGCCGAAGATGAAGAAGAAGACGAAGAAAACTAGCATACGGACATTTACAGCACTCAATTCTCGACGAAAGAGTCAAGTAATCTCCCGCCCCCCCCCCCCCCCCCACCCCTCCATTTCCGCCACAACTGGCTATACGGTGATACGCTTTGAGCAACTCTATTTTGCTTAGTTTTCTTTTCCCTTTACGCATTTTCTTGTGACTTAATGTGTCTTTTCGCCAAGTCTGAAGTGATTCTTCAAGGTTTTCCTCCACATTGAAATGTCTGCAGCTTCGTTTTACTTGGATGTCAGACCAATATGCAGCGTCTGTATGCCCTGCTTGCACACGTCTTTTATCTGTGATCGGCCGTCAGACCTGGCTGCCGTCAGCCAACTGTCATTAAAGAACAGAAGAGTTTACTTACTGATTGGGGATAGTAGTTAAGTGACTCGTCTCACAATCCGAAGGTGCTGGATTCGATCCCCAACACAGTTGCCCCTAAGATGCACACCTTTAGAAAGTGCGAGAGGAAACAGACTCTTACATAAAATGCATGCTGAAGTCGGATGCACTGGGCCACAGGCGCAAAATAAAAAAACACAGTGCAACGCATTCCGCCTTGGGGAATATAGAAATAAGGCGAACGGAAAGAAAAAAAAACTTACTGATTAACGAGTGTACTTTAATTACAATCATTAGTATACCTTATACTAAAAAAATATTTGGAAATCCATAAAAATAAGAACTGATACCAAGTTAAGATTGTTTAATTTCGGCACTAATATCAAAAACAGATGTAATAAAGCAAGAACAATCTTTGGTAAAATCTCCCTGATATGCTAACTGAACACAGGACAAAAATAACTCAACACAACACAATTATCCTACTTAAATAGTGATATCAATGCCAAAGTTGGACAAATAGAAATAAAAGAACATGGTAACAACAGAGATAAAATGCCTCCACAGAATGTATGGTGTAACAACAATGGATATAATCAGAAACGAAGATATTAGGAGGCAAGTAGGTACAACATCGGTGATAGACTTCATCAAGAAACAACAAACCGGATGGTTCGGCCACGGGACACGTCAAACACCAGATAGTATCACTCAGAAAGCAATGATGTAGAGATACAGTCGATACAAAGACAAATACCGTCATCGCGAAAGATGGATATGAAAAATAACAGAAGCAGTAAAGCTCCCCGTGTATGAAGCACATACCAGAGTCCGGTCAGAAAACCTCTTCATAGCCTGACGTTGAATGCCACAATCAGAATAAAAAGCAAAACGAGAAGAGCCAGTACTTCCGAACGGAGCAGAAACTTGGAGAACGACAAAGGCAGTACAGAGGAAACTCTATTCGTTTGTCAATAAATGTCTACCTCGGATAATGGGTATAGGCTAAAGATTGATGAAGACCTAGGGGAAAGGAGCCAACAATAGCGAGTAGAGCAAAACATAAAATAAAAAGGAAATGGGATTGAATAGAACACGCTACAGAAAGCGTCATCAAACGTGTCTAGACAGACGCTGGCGTGGAATCCACAGGGGAAAAGTAAGAGAAGCAGACCAAAAAACAAAGGGAAAAGATACTGAAAATCAACTTCGGTCCCTAGACCTCAACTAGAGAAATGCAGAAAGAGCATCTCAAGACCGAATTTTCCATAAGGAGCAATGCATATTTGATATATCTTCTGTCCACTTGTGCCGTTAGACGTCGTGGAGAGGTGTGACCTCCTTTGTTTCATATCTTTTGGGGGCAGGCGAAAATCCGCTAATGACTTGTCAGGTCAATCCTAGTATCTGTTACCAACCGTTAAGTTGGTAGCCCTTGGAATATATGATCGCCTATTTTGGAAACTGGTGACGGTGGAAGTGTAAATTAGAGCAAGGTAGACATACAGGCTGACAGACGCCATCTATGCCTCTCCGTTAGCTACATAACATATAATAGCCACACAGTCCTTTTTTGTAACATTTTTTTCTGTAGGGTGAGAATCTATAAAATAATTTGAGTAAATATTTAACTTGAGCGTCCATTAAGCGGCCGGCTCTTTTCGATTTCCAATTGCAAAGAGATTTTTAACGTGCGCCACTGTACATGAGTGTCTGATCTCACTACTCAGAGATCAGGGGACATTTTCCACTGGTTGATCTACGTGAGAAAATCCCGTCCACCATCGTGATTTGAATCCGCGAGAACACCTTACCCCGAGACCACCGGGACCAATGTGTATTGAAGATGATTATTATATTAAAATGTCAATTAGTTATGTGTTCGGCCACTCCCTTACCCAACAATCTAAAATGCCGACAGCTGAATGTTAGGAATATTGCATCAAAGTAGTGGATACATGATTTTTTTGCTGTTTGCAATATGTATTGTAAATTAATTGTATTGGAGCACTGTGAAAAAGAAATGAGTGCGATGCATACGAATGCAAACCACCAAAAAAAGACGTGATCGCTATTTCTTGGACCCAAAGAGGACAGTAATTCGCGAGTTTCTATTTAAGAATTCCCGTTGCGTTGTCTAGTTTTTATCTACATAAAAAAAAAAAAAAAAATGTTCACACAAATAAAGTAAAAGTTAATCAAATACAGAAGCAAATAAAATCAGACAAAGAAACAGGGAGGTAAGCTAATAACGAAACATGCAACAAATATATAAACATATAAGGAAACAAACACACACACACAAACGGTAGTTATTCAAAAACGGTAGAGTTATTCACACATCGATTCACGCAAAAAAAAGAAGAAGCAAAAAACTGCAAGCAAATTAAGTAAATGAACGATGGAACATACGCACGTGTTCAAATAAACAAACTCAACAAACAACCGTCAGCCAAACAATAAAAGAAAAGAAAAAAAAAACAATACGCATCATCCAATTAAACTTCAAACCTACACAAAAATAGACACGCACAAAAGAACAAAATAAACAGAATACAAACAATCAATAAAACAGTGGAGCGAAAAGACAACTCGTTATTTATTGCTGCAAATTATTTTCAAAACCCCCACAAACAGTTGTTCACAAATAAGCATTTCCACATTCTTCTGAACGGCTCTAAATGCCTAACGTTTTCTCAGGTAAAAAACCAGAAGCTTGTCCTCAGACATTTTCAAAGAGCTTACCAATCCCCAGCGAGTGGTATGCACGTGAGGGACGCAACGAGGCCAGAGATATGTAGTCCACTGCCAGATTCAAGCAGCAGAAAAAGAAAGCTGAGACGCAACAAATCGCGCCTTCTATTTCGTCTCACGTTTCTTTTTTTTTTCCTTATTCTTTTCTTTTTTTTTTTTTTGCAGGTGGGAGATATAAATAGCGATTCGGTACGATAAAAATATATTTTTAGAGATTATCTCTGAAGGGCTGGGGGTCTATTTTAGTAAACAAGTTACAAGAGCGTTTGAGAAAACAAGGTCCTGAGCAGTTTGTTTGAGTCTGCGTCAAAATAGTGTAAACGAGATGGGCGGTGGAGTAAAACTTAAGACATACAACCTACATAGGAAGATTGCAGGGAGAAAGGGTGAGAGATGGAGTAAGAGACGGTTGAAGGATGCTCTGTCATAATATTTATATTTAAAATTGACTTTTATTTGTGGGAGAGGCGTTTTTTTAATTTTTTATTGACATAGGACTTGGTGGGAGGATGACTCATTGGGTGATTCATGATCATCTGCACGTATCGACTAGCGTAGGCGATCATGTATCTTTCAACTTTCCTCATTCAGATGTTGTTTATCAATTTTTCCGTTGATTGATCTTAAAGCATCTTTCTCTCTCTCTCTCTCTCTCTCTCTATATATATATATATATATATATATATATATCCTCTCTCTCTCTCTCTCTATCTCTCTGTTGTCCTCTTGTCTATCATTTCAGTATTTTCATCGTCGTTAGTGATTTCCATCATTCTCTTTTCATCAAAAGAATATCATTTCAACATTTATCATCATTGCTGGGGTCCCGCAAGAGCATGTATGTCTGATGAATAAAGACCTCCTGTCCCTGCAATCGCCATACAGTGTGCAGGATCTCTCTTATTTGATCTCTCATGCTAAAATTCCTGAACCTAACTAGGTTTTGAACCAGTGTGCCCTGTATCATGAGACACATCTGCTAACATTCGGCCACTTACACCTCCTCTCAAACCCTTAGAAAATGCAACAGGAAGCCCCCTCTTACATAAAAAGCATGCTGAAGTCGGATGCACTGGGCCGACAGGCGCAAAATAAAAACCACAGTGAAACGCACACCGCCTTGTGAATTATAGAAATAAAGCGAACGCAAAGAAAAATTAAAAATAATACTGTGTCTGAAAATAGATAATTTGGCTCATAATAAAGGTAATATGTATTCCTTGATATCAAGACATTGCCATTAGTTTACTTCGTTGGCATATGTCCACTTAACGTTCTCAGTAGTTTACTTTGTTGGCATGTGCCCCCTTAACGTTCTCAGTAGTTTACTTTGTTGGCATGTGCCCTCTTAACGTTCTCAGTAGTTTACTTTGTTGGCATGTGCCCCCTTAACGTTCTCAGTAGTTTACTTTGTTGGCATGTGCCCCCTTAACGTTCTCAGTAGTTTACTTTGTTGGCATGTGCCCCCTTAACGTTCTCAGTAGTTTACTTTGTTGGCATGTGCCCCCTTAACGTTCTCAGTAGCTTACTTTGTTGGCATGTGCCCCCTTAACGTTCTCAGTAGTTTACTTTGTTGGCATGTGCCCCCCTTAACGTTCTCAGTAGTTTACTTTGTTGGCATGTGCCCCCTTAACGTTCTCAGTAGTTTACTTTGTTGGCATGTGCCCCCTTAACGTTCTCAGTAGTTTACTTTGTTGGCATGTGCCCCCTTAACGTTCTCAGTAGTTTACTTTGTTGGCATGTGCCCCCTTTAACATTAGCATTCATTTTCGTTGCTCTTATCGACATATTCTTTTAGCGGCTGTTGTTATTGGATTCCTTACATTCCTGTGTCAAAAAACATAATAGTCAACTTTCGTTGGTGATTGTATATGATTTTCACTTCTTTGGTAAGCTTGGTTCTACATAACACCGACGTGATAGAACGCATTTTGGGGAGGCGGTTAATGAGAGAAGCAGACGGGTTGGAGAATGAAGATGCTTCATTGAGGCGCACCTGTTGTACAGGTATCTCGCTATGTTATGGCTCATTAGGTGTAGGAATCGGCAAAATAATGTGTGGAAGCAAGTACAGGAAGGTGAATAATAAATACTGTACTAACGTGCTCTTTACTTTTATTTTGTTTTGCAAAATAAAATAAATATGCTTACTGTTCCTTGAAGATGGATCTTAGTATATGCGGAGAACATCCACAGATTATGAGAATGGAAGCGCTTAATGCCAATCAACGCGTACTGTGCGGCATGGCACTACATGATGTAGATCTATCCGTGTATCTTGGTAGTAATACAGACAAGGATGAGGGCAATAACAGGGATATCAGTTGATGGACATAACAATCTACGATATGCTGATGATATTGTATTGATAGCCGACAATGAAACCGACTTGCAGAAAATGGTTGTTGTTTGCGTTGTTTACGAATGCTTGCAATGAGTAGGTGAACTTTGTTGTACGCCCTGAAAAGGACGTTAAGTGGCAGGTTGCAGTAGCTTCCTCACATCCCGAACGTGCTATGAAGGTAGACCAGGGTCCTCCATGCGGTTGTGCTATGATTGGCTTCATCTGCCTGTCTCTAACTACTACGTCGGTCACTTACCTTGTAAGCCAGGCTGAAATAAAAACAGCCCGTTTCCACGGATGACAGAGGGTATTTTGACAGTAAATTTTGCCTGACCCTGACTAACATGTGTGAACAGTATAGAAGTTAGTCTTCCTCCGCTGAAGGAAATTGTAAACACTGTAGTTCAGCAAAGAGAAAACAAAGGCCTCAGTTTAAATAAAACGTAATCGAATGTGATGGTAGTGACTAAGACACCCGGACTCTCCAGAATCATGCGTCAAAGCGAAGGGGACCGAATTGAGACAAGTTAAAACGTTTAAATACCTCTGCACATACTTACCATCAGACCGAAGATGCAATTACGAAATAAAATGCAGAATAGACCAAGCAAAAATCGGTCTTCCAGACCATGAAATGAATATTGTGCAATAAAACAGTGTTGCTGTAACTGAGATGGACAGCCTTTGGATGCTACGTAGAATAGAACCAGCACGTACATACGGCAGTGAATCATGGACAATCAGCATGCAAGTGCATATATCTTTGAAAGCAACGGAGATGTGTTTTTACAGAAGAACATTGCGAATCGCATGGATTCAGTACTCGAAAAAGCTCAAACACAAAGACAGCTAATTGCAAGGATCAGTACAAGGCAATAATCTTTTTTCGGGCATGTTATGAGAAGAGCCGGCTAGGAGCACGTTGTGGCAACGAGAAAGATATCGGGACAGAGAGACGCCGAGAGAGGAGACGCTGGACAGTCTGAGAGAATGGTACGGGTGACAATCAACAACAGAGTTGGTAAGCGACACATGTAATAGAAGTGAATAAAGGTCCATAGTGGTCAACGTCAACCCACACGGCAGCTGATGATGATGCAGTTACTGATTGAGATGATGATGGAGTTACTGATTGAGATGATGATGGAGTTACTGATTGAGATGATGATGGAGTTACTGATTGAGATGATGATGGAGTTACTGATTGAGATGATCAAGTTAAGAATGCAAAAGGCGACATGGAATTTGACTGTGCCTTTAACCAACAAACACACATTTGGAAAAAAAAATCAATAGGCAATGAAAGCGACAATTTCTTTTGTTGCATGTTCATCGTCTGTCATTTCATTTCCCAAATAGGTGAAACTTTCAACCGTCTGTAACTTTTCTCCACGCAACTTTGTTAAATTCATAACTTTTGTCTTTGATGATTTCCTTAGAGTCCTATCTGTTCTGATATGTGGTGCAATATATTTATCCTTTTCTGCGCTTCCTCAAAGATTACACTAATAATAAATACAATAAAACAAATGACCAAAAAATAGTATATATACAAATAAGCGAGGCTGTGGTGGTAATGCGGACTAAAATAAAGTGTCCAAAAAACACGTATAAGCCAAGTCATTTACCCCGCAAGGACAAAAACATAAACTGGACCCATGTTACGCCTTAAAAGGTTGTATAAGAGACAATAAAACAACATAAGTATGAGTAGCAGATCGTAGAAGACATGATGAAAACATGCAATAGAAATATGTAGGAAAGGAAAACTAACATCTGTTCAGGCAAAATATACTTATCAGACACTGGTCAAGACCATAACCTTGGCTTCCTAGTAACAAACCCTGGAAACGGGCTGTTAATAATGGTAGCCTGTGTAACGAGTCGAGGGATCGACGTGATTCCCGTAGTAGTGAGCGACACGGACATGAAGCCAAGCATAGCACAACCGCCTGGAGGACCCAGGTCCACGTTCATCAGCACGATCGGGATGTGACGATAGCTGCTGCATCCCGCCACTTAACGTCCTTTTCAGGGCGCACACAAGAGTAACCTACTCATTGTGGGCAGACGCTAACAACTAACAACACCAACAGAAGTATGAGCATATACATGATTATACAAGGTACTCAGTTGAATACATCATGGTGACTCGTCAAAGGCTAGTTCGCGAGTCAAAGATATCAAGTATGTCTGGAGTATGACAAAAGAAAGCAGTGGCGAACATGAGGTTATTTCATCCGGCTTGTCCAATACTGGCTTTACTTCTTAGTCTTCGATCAACGGATGACATGCTTCTAGCCGGATCAGCCTCACGATCAACGGATGACATGATTCTAGCCGGATCAGCCTCCCGATCAACGGATGACATGCTTCTAGCTGGATCAGCCTCACGATCAACGGATGAAATGCTTTTAGCCGGATCAGCCTCACGATCAACGGATGACATGCTTCTAGCCGGATCAGCCTCACGATCAACGGATGACATTCTTCTAGCCGGATCAGCCTCACGATCAACGGATGACATGCTTCTAGCCGGATCCGCCTCACGATCACCGGATGACATGTCTCTAGCCGGATCAGGCTCACGATCAACGGATGACATGTCTCTAGCCCGATCAGGCTCACGATCAACGGATGACATGTCTCTAGCCCGATCAGGCTCACCATCACCGGATGACATGCTTCTAGTCCGATCAGGCTCACCATCACCGGATAACATGCTTCTAGTCCGATCAGGCTCACTATCACTGGATGACATGCTTCTAGTCCGATGAGGTTCACGAAGGAAGGAAACTGTGCTTTTTAGGTCTTCGTTGGTCCCAAACAACTTCTCGATCATTTTCGCTCTGTTGGTCTCCAACAGCTTTTCGATCATGTTCTCCCGCTGGTCAGACTGCCTTTATTTTGTCTGCAAATGTGGTACAGTTCTGAGGGATATGTTCTGGTCTTTGCTTGGATGCCCTGCAATCAAACGTGACGGTGTCTCCAAGATCCATTCAGTGGAGGTAGACCTTGAGTCTGCAATGCCTCGTTCTGAGTCTGAAGATCTTTGTCTGCCAATCTCTGTAAAGTGTGTCTATACTGCCCTTTTCTGGTTTGTATTCTTTGTGCTGATCTCTCTATTCCGTCCTCAGGGATCATTTAATGAGGCTGCATGCTGCCACTTCCGGCTTTTGCGATCGCAATGCCTTCTCGTTTCCAAGGATACCAGTTGGTCGGAATCAAATGTAGAATTAGATATGTTTTTATTTAATAGCAATCCGATGTTATATTTTATTTGGCTGGCTTGGCTTTGTTCGTTCTCAATCTCCCGCTACAAACCCTGAAAGGACTTAAGTAGCAGAATGTAGTCCAGAGAACGGTGTGCGTTGTTTCGTAGTTTACAGCTTGACTGCGATATTGCACCTTTCGGTCCATCACATCCGACTTCTGCAAGCATTTTTTTGAGTACTGGGTTAGCATTCCCTCTTCGATCCCTTCTTCTTAGCCAGTCTGCCCTGCTGCAGCCTGTTATCCAGGACCACCGCGTGGAGGTGTAGAAGGGTCTTGGCAGCTCTCGTTCGCTGGACCTAACGTTAGCAGTCAGGTATGGGTCGCTGACCGCTGCAGCTCATGCGCTGCTCAGTATCTTGATCCAATATTTTATTTGATGTAAGAGTATATTTTGTTTTGGGGCTTTCGATGGCTTGAAGTTGATACATGCAATATGTTAGAATGACCCGTCTTCTTGTAGTTGACTTTTGGCTGATAAGAATCTGAACTGTTGCATGTACACATTTTGCTTCAGCTCTGACATTAGTACATGTCTCGTGCTGGTATGTAATAGTTTCCTATGTAGCATTTTGGGTGTGCGATGTAGATTCCACTGCCTCCCAATTTTGCGATCTCCGTGGCCGATCTACATTGGAATACATGTGTCCAGGAGTTGCTAGGGTACTGTCTCTTCAGCTTATGTAGAACGTGGATTTTTTATTCTAATACCGACTGCTCACTATTCTTTGTTATGTATGGAACATCCAAGATTATTTTGGTGTGGCCATGACTCCATGTTCATGATTATGCACTGAATTCTTCGCACTTTTCGATTTCATTGTCAATGATGGGAGTGTCACAAACATGCGCTATCTTTGTTCCACTTATCTTGTATGTGTTTTATCTATTTTCTAAATTTGTTTGTAACGGCTATATACTAAATAGCTGGACTGCACATTGCTTGGTGACTGTCTGGCTAATGGACCTATATACTCTCAAGCCATTACATCTCTCCGTCACTGTTTGCAATCTACAAAAAAACATGGAAATGATTATCATTTTATTTAAATACCTTCGTGAGAACATAATTGTGGCCTTTTTTCCCATTGCTGTAGTTCGCCGAGGTTGACTTACAATACCTGTGGCATAGAGGTTGCTTGCCTGTGCAGTCACAACACAGTCTGCAAGCTAGGTTTTTATTCCATGATCGATAGAAAGAATCTATACCCATTCGGTCAGTCCGCTAATGTGTCTACATAATCCCTTCCTCACCACGTGTCTTTCTTGAGTCAGCGTGGCCTCGGTACGGAACGTCCGTTTTACAACCCCAACGCACCAGGTGCGAATTCCGCAGAGATTGGCAGACACACGGGATTCTTTTCGTGATACTATCGTTTCACCAGGCACGGAACATACCGTAATGCACACCTGCTAAGAAACTTATAACAGCAAAACACGAGGCGTGTTCAAATGAAACCGGACCAAACTGCAACAAGTGAACATACGTACTATGCGCATGATGACTTCAGTTCTGGTGCAAACAAAGCATACCAACCGTCACATTAAAGAGACTAGGTCAGGCGCATATTGTTGTGTTAACTCACGTCCTTCTTTAAACATTGTTGTCAAGTTCTTCATTGTTGTCTTCGACACTATTTTGTCACCATGCACTGCCTGCATTCTGCGATGAATTTCAACTGGTCGGCATCCTTCAGCTGTTAGAAACCCGCTCACCGCTCGCTGATCAACTCTGAACGCGTTCCTAATCACCCCCCCCCCCCCCCGGCCCATCCCCATGTTTTCATCGATATGCTGAGGAAACTATGACGCCGGAGGATAATGCAATTTTGCAAACTTGACGGCTGGTATGTGCTGTTTACACCCGGAGTGACGTCATCATGCACATCGTACGTATATTCACTTGTTGCAGTTTGGTCCGGTGTAATTTGAACACGCCTCGTAGGTTAACAGTTTTAAGAAGCGACGTTCTGCAGCTGGTATACCACTTACATTAGTTTATCAGGTTTCTTAGTTAAATATAACACTGTCCACCATTTGACTACCATCGACAAAAGCGTACACGGTCTGTATTGTCAATGCTTGGTAATAAGAATGTTGTGATATATATGGGTCTATTAATAAATCTGGATCGAACTCGACTATTTTCAGTAGTCACAAGTGTTGAATAGCGAAAGGTTAGGTAAGTTTGAGGTGTCCTGCTTTTCAATCACCTTAACTCATCTTTCTTATGGCAAGGCGCTTTCTGGAGGTTCGGTGTACGTATTCATAGCTGCCCATTACTACTTTCTTTTCTGCTGTTCTTCATCAATGTTACGCTAGTTCATATAAATACTTGGTTTTTCAACATTGTCATGAACAATCATTCTTTGTTTAATATGAGCAGCTATTATTTGGGTAATAAAACACATTACTTTCGTAGTACGTAGATCGCATTGATAAATGACTGGGTTAATCCATGACCTACTTTAGAATAACTGTGGTTAATAACGACCTATTTTAGATTACTATAGGAGGCCATGAGTTAATCCTGTATGTCTATTAATAGATTAACGTTACAGCAGCCCTAATTTCTGTAAAGTACTTTAAGAGCTGGTGTGATGATAGCGACGACCATTGAGTGGATGTGATTATTCGTAACATTGTTGGTTTTACCAACAGTTTTTCATTGTTTTTCGAGCACGGCGTATCAAATCCGTGTCTTAGGGAACGGCAAGACCTTATTTTCTTTCGTTCGTTCTTTGTTTCGTTTTTTTCTTTTTTCATTCATTCTGTCTTTCTTTCATTCCTTCTTCTTCTTTCATTTTGTATTTCTTTCATTCTGTCTCTCCTTCTTTCTTTCTTTCCTTCTTTCTCATTTTCTTTCTTTCTTTTCTTCTTTCTCTCTATCTTTCTTTCTGTCTTCATTCATTCTGTCTTTCTTTCTATCTTTCTTTCTGTCTTTCTTTCTTCATTTATTGTCTTTGTTTCTTTCTTTCCTTCTTTCTTCATTCATTTTTTTTTTCATTCTTTCTTATTTTCTTTCTTTCTTTTCTTCTTTCTCTGTATCTTTCTTTCTTTCTTCATTTATTCTGTCTTTGTTTCTATGTTTCCTTCTTTCTTTCTTTCTTCATTTATTCTGTCTTTGTTTCTTTCTTTCCTTCTTTCTTCATTCATTTTTTTTTTCATTCTTTCTTTCTTTCCTTCGTTCTTTCTTTCTTTCTTCATTCATTCTGTCTTTCTTCCATTATTTCCTTCTTTCTATCTTTCTTATCTTCTTCCTTCTTTCATTCATTATGTCCTTCTTCCTGATTTCATTTTTCCTTCTGTCTTTCTTTCATTCTTTCCTTCTTTCTATCTTTCTTATCTTCTTCCTTCTTTCATTCATTATATCCTTCTTCCTGATTTCATTTTTCCTTCTGTCTTTCTTCCATTATTTCCTTCTTTCTATCTTTCTTATCTTCTTCCTTCTTTCATTCATTATGTCCTTCTTCCTGATTTCATTTTTCCTTCTGTCTTTCTTCCATTATTTCCTTCTTTCTATCTTTCTTATCTTCTTCCTTCTTTCATTCATTATGTCCTTCTTCCTGATTTCATTTTTCCTTCTGTCTTTCTTTCATTCTTTCTTTCTTGCTTTCCTTTTCCCTTCTTTCCTTCTCTCAGTTTTTTTCTTGTTTCATTTTACTTCATTCGTTTCTTATACTATCTTTCCTCTTTGTGGATCATCCTCAGATCCCGGTTTCTCTCGTAAAGAACAATCTTGCTTGTAAGGCTGTCTTTTCGCCATACACCACTAGTCTGCTTTTTTCAAAAAAATGTTTTAAATTGTACGTGTTTGCCTCACTAGTTTCTACTGGCGGAAGCGCGCCTTTTCCCCACCAGACCGTAGTCAACTTGGCGGTATTAAGACGTATAAAACCAGTGCTTGGATTCATGTGTGCGTCTATATGTACCTATGCTAGGTTTGTGCACTCTCAGAAGTCAGCCCAACTAAAGTGCAATGGAAGGGTCTCACCCCGAGGGTGCGTGTGAAAATTGTGCAAGAGTGTGGCTGTAGGATAGAGTCAAATGAAACAAGAGTGTGACTGTAGGATAGAGTCAAATGAAACAAGAGTGTGACTGTGGGATAGAGTCAAATGAAACAAGAGTGTGGCTGTAGGATAGAGTCAAATGAAACATGAGTGTGGCTGTAGGATAGAGTCAAATGAAACAAGAGTGTGACTGTGGGATAGAGTCAAATGAAACAAGAGTGTGACTGTAGGATAGAGTCAAATGAAACAAGAGTGTGGCTGTAGGATAGAGTCAAATGAAACATGAGTGTGGCTGTAGGATAGAGTCAAATGAAACAAGAGTGTGACTGTGGGATAGAGTCAAATGAAACAAGAGTGTGACTGTAGGATAGAGTCAAATGAAACAAGAGTGTGACTGTGGGATAGAGTCAAATGAAACAAGAGTGTGGCTGTAGGATAGAGTCAAATGAAACAAGAGTGTGGCTGTAGGATAGAGTCAAATGAAACAAGAGTGTGACTGTGGGATAGAGTCAAATGAAACAAGAGTGTGGCTGTAGGATAGAGTCAAATGAAACAAGAGTGTGGCTGTAGGATAGAGTCAAATGTAACAAGAGTGTGGCTGTAGGATAGAGTCAAATGAAACAAGAGTGTGGCTGTAGGATAGAGTCAAATGAAACAAGAGTGTGGCTGTAGGATAGAGTCAAATGAAACAAGAGTGTGGCTGTAGGATAGAGTCGAATGAAACAAGAGTGTGGCTGTAGGATAGAGTCAAATTAAACAAGAGTGTGGCTGTAGGACAGAGTCAAATGAAACAAGCGTGTGACTGTAGGATAGAGTCAAATGAAACAAGAGTGTGGCTGTAGGATAGAGTCAAATGAAACAAGAGTGTGGCTGTAGGATAGAGTCAAATGAAACAAGAGTGTGGCTGTAGGATAGAGTCAAATGAAACAAGAGTGTGGCTGTAGGATAGAGTCAAATGAAACAAGAATGTGGCTGTAGGATAGAGTCAAATGAAACAAGAGTGTGGCTGTAGGATAGAGTCAAATGAAACAGAGTGAGGCGAGAAGAGAGAGGAAGGAGTGTCCTTCTCTAGTTAAATCATAGTGGTTGTTGTCTTCTCTGAAGTGGGCATGTTGATCAATCTTATTTTCCCTTGAAGATGTCTTGAATTATGACACTTGTTTAATTACACTTGATGCTCAATGTCTGTGTGTGCATACTCCTATCCACTTTTCTAGTTTGTCTTCGTTGCCTTTAATATTGCTGAGAGAGCGGATCAACTAAATGATCGACCTTAGGTGTTCTGCCTGAGAGCTGTGTCATGGAGTACGTGCATTGCTTAAGACTTCTTTCTTGACGTTGTTCTGGAACTACTAATGATGACGATGCATACATCAGAAATACTATGTTTGTTGGTCAATATCGTCCTCTTGTACCACATGCTCAGCCTGCATGCAGCTTCTTTACTTCCGGGCGGCCAGTTTGAGACTGCATGCACAATACTTTCAGCTCTAAATGAGATACCTCCCTCAATAGTTTCTTTTTCGTTGAGACACATACTCTTAGAACTCAGTACATGTTCAGGTATACAATCGTTTGGTTAGGTAAACTTAGATTGAGTATCAGAGTGGTAGGGTAGTTGAAGTTATTATTTCTGGAGGAAAGGCTCTTATGATGTCGATGTTGAATGCCCACAATGAGTAGGTTTACTCTTTTGTCCGCCCTGAAAAGGACGTTAAGTGGCGGGTTGTCGTTGCTTTCCCACATCCCGAGTGTGCTGATGAAGGTGGATCGTAGTGCTCCATTCTGTTATGCTATTTGTGGCTATATCTGCGTATTGCTCACTACTACTCGAATCACGTCGATCCCTTACCTCGTTGGATTCAATCCCTAGTCACAGCATCGGCCGTTACCCCGGGGAAGCAAACACTTACAAAATACAGGAGGAAGCAGACCCCTGCATTAAATGCATGCCGATGTCGGATGCACTAGGATGCACACGCAAAATAAAAACATAGTGCCCTGGGGAACATCAACATAAGACGAATGAAAAAAAAACAACTATGGCAAATGTGCTGTCTGAGAGGACGCCAACGACATGCTCTATGCGTGCCGATCTTTTGTAACGCTGAACCAATGCGGGATAATGACTTTGGTCAGTCCATCTCGTAATAGCATAGGTGATTATTATGACTATTTTTATTTCCAATATCCTTGTTACGGGTAGCTCAGATGCTGGGATATCAGGAATGACCAGAATGACTGAGAATAAAGATACTCTAAGTAAAGTAATAAGCCCGTAGTGAGCGCGGTCACAGAAGCATTGGTTTTTATGCACGGGCAATCAAGGGAGAGATAGCGCTTTGACACAAAATAGATGAGTTAACCGAATCGGCCAGCTGAACTACCCATAAAAAGTTTTACCACTTGCAGTTACATAAACAAAATAATGGATTTGAAAAATGAGGGACAATTCTACAAATGAAGAAGGGTGATATGTTTAACCAGTAAATAAGGCTATCAATTTACAACTGGACCGATTTGAGTGTACTCTAATCGTTACACGGACCTAGTCTATTTGCTAATGGAGACAATTGCACCTATAGCTTTGTCTATGCACTAATTTAGAGCCCGCTTTTACCAGAGAGCGGTGCCTGCTTGTATGACAGCTTTATTTGCTGTTAGCTCTGCTTTGATGAATAAATTGAGATCTCGAGAGATTGCCTTATGGTGTGAACTCAAGCTAGAACAGAAGGTCTAAATGTTACGTTAAGACATTGTTGCTAGTTAGTTATTTTTCCTCAATTTGAAAGAACAAAGAGAAACATAAACTGAAGTTCAAGAACAATTGTTATTTGAGCTTCTCTTAAATGCCCGTTGACGATTATCAACATTTACAATGTATACAGAACCAAGGACCGCCCAGGCAAAATATAGACAGCAGAAATAATAGAAACAGTATCGCTTCCCATGTATGAAATACATACTGGGAGCCGATCAAGAAACCTCTTATTAGTCTGATGCTGAAAGTCACAAGCAGGACAGAAGGCGTACAAAAATGAAATACAGACAATAAACAAAACAAATAATAATTCCTTCTTGGAACCTATCGCCAAACTTGGAAACGACTATTTCAGATAGAGTTGTGCTATTGGTAGGTATGGCAAAGATGCAATACATATAAAAATTAAAAAACTGTCATACGACATTTTTCCCATAGCTGGTGTAGTCGATGGGTTTTGAAGGCAAAGATGCAATAAATATAAAAATTCAAAAACTGTCAATACGACATTTTTCCCATTGCTGGTGTAGTCGATGGGTTTTGAAGGCAAAGATGCAATACATGGCAATGGAAAATGACTACTAAGATTTTGCAGGAAACAGAACCTTGTTATTACACAAACATAGTTCTCCCAAAAGCGTGTTCGAACAAGATGTGAACCAAGTAAGAAACGAAAAATGCGTAACTCATAACGAGGATGCGTACGATTGATTTTCTGAGGGCCTACTAGAGAGTTCAGAGGATTAGAGATAGGAAGTGGCCGCTGTCTAGTGGAACATGTAATCTAGTCTGGGAGTACAGGCTGCCAGGGTTCGAATTCACGGACACACACTAAGCTGGGTCGTGGTTCGTGCCTGTAACGACTGCAGCTCCATTCAACCCAGATTTAATTGATCACCTGATGTATGAGTTGGCAAAGGCAACAGCAGCAAGGAAGGGAACTAGCTATACAACCTCACATAGGCTTCGGCTTAGTACATGTAGAGTTATCTTTGTAAATCTAGGTAGAACGAAAGGACGCATGAAATGATCACCATCATTAATATGTCATACCACCGCCAGACTACTTGTTGTACCAATCTATTATACTTACGGTCAGACTATCTAATGTACCAACATGTTATACCCAGCGTCAGACTATCTATTGTACCAATCTGCTATACCTACCGTCAGACTATCTATTGTACCAATCTGTTATACCTACCGTCAGACTATCTATTGTACCAGTTTGTTATACCTACCGTCAGACTATCTATTGTACCAATCTGTTATAGCTACCGTCAGACTATCTGGTATACATATCTGTAATACCTATCGTCAGACTATATATTGTACGAATCTGTTATACCTACCGTCAGACTATCTGGTGTACCAATCTGTTATACCTACCGTCATACTATCTATTGTACCAATATGTTATACCAACCGTCAGACTATCTATTTATCAGTATGTTATACCTGCTGTCAGAATGACCGAGGTTTTGAATCCCATCCCCTTGATTAGCAGACCAAGGAGCTGTAATGGATGTATGCAAAAATGGATCAGCGTACCTGAGTTTAGACCCTATTTTGTGTGGACGGCATGGGCTAGTGGTTAAGTGACACGGCTCACAATCAGAAGGTGCTGGGTTTGATCCCCATCACAGCACCAGCCGTTACCCCGGGGAAGCAAACCCTTAGAAAATGCAGGAGGAAGCAGCCCTTACATAATAATTCATGCTGAATGTGGGAGCACTAGGCCGACAGGCGCAAAATAAAAATCACAGTGTAACGCACACCGCCTTGGGGATTATAGAAATAATGCGAACGCAAAACAAAAAAAAAGACCCTATTTAGTTCCCAAGTGACGGCCCTGAAAACAGGCTGCACTGGTTTAGAGGGATAAAGAGAATAGGATTTTCAGAGGAAAATCTGGTATTTACAAAAAAGCAATATGAAACTGTACCTCTCTTTCCGAAATACGCAGCTCTCGCTTCACCTACGTGATACTACCGCACAGTGTCCTTATCAGGGCGAAGGCCAAAGACGAAGAAAATGAAGATTAAGATGAAAAAGAAAAAGTAGAAGACTGTTAATTGTACCAATATTTCAGACGCGTGACTGAAGTTTTTTTTAAACACGACTCCCCTTAGTTTAAAACTCAACAGCCAAACCTTCTCATCAGCAAGAAAAATACCTATACTAATCGAAAACTAAAACCATCAAGAACAACAACAAAAATAGACAACCCGCTCCAAACTCTCATCTTGACATCAACAATACAGTCGGAACTAATAATATTCTGTTGAACTTGAACCGCATATCTCTATTGCCCATTGTACTTTATAAGGTGCCTTGAATTGCACATTTGTCGCTTCGTTTCATCTGTAGCTATGAACGTCATTGAGGTTCTGCATGGCCCAGCTTGGGTTCGCGAGCTCTGCCCATTAGACGTTTGTTACGATCTCACGTGTCAGATTAAACGGATTATAAAGGGAAACGTAATAGGATTCGCACTGTAACCCCGTCCGTCCACGCGGGCAAAGCGGTTTCTGGCACGTTAGGATATTAACAGAATTAACTTAATCGCCTATGTGGAATCGAAATTATTCTTGAAATTAAAGTTTAAAAGCTATTTTATACCACAGACAGCACCCAAAATTTCTACTTCCAGGCAACCTGGCATGTCTATTCGACGGCGATAATTGTATCGTGCCCTTGTCTATACATTTCTGTCACCATCTGGGCAGAGAATAAGCACACTTTAAAACTGTAAAATATGTAGTAAAAGGCTGCTAAATAACGTTGTGCATGGGGCTAGCAAACTAATAATGTAAAACAAGTCGTTACAGAAAGCCTCATTTAAGTTCTGAGACTGTATTTTGTCGCGAGCTTCTTAATCTTGCAGTGGCGTCGATATGCTGCTTTGAACAACCACACGCAAAGATCAGGTTGCATCTGTAAGGCCGCATATGGATTACAGCTCTCGCCATTTTGTTCCTCAGGTTAGTCATTGGGTCTTCAACAATGAGAGGTTAATACTAGCATGAAGATTCACGCCCTAATGTTCGCCTTTATCAGGAACAGATAGATGGTTCTTATATTATTCTAAGTAGAAGACAGAACGATTGAGGAAGTGGTGATGGCAACTGTCCACAACCGCAATGCCAAATATTCGCTGCCATACTGTCTATGGTACCATACCAAATACCCGCTATCAGACTTTCTATGGTATCATACATAACACCCGCTGTCAGACTGTCTATGGTACCATACCAAATACCCGCTATCAGACTGTCTTTGGTATCATACATAACACCCGCTGTCAGACTGTCTATGGTACCATACCAAATACCCGCTATCAGACTGTCTATGGTACCATACCAAATACCCGCTATCAGACTGTCTATGGTACCATACAAAATACCCGCTATCAGACTGTCTATGGTACCATACATAACACTCGCTGTCAGACTTTCTATGGTATCATACCTAATACCAGCTGTTGGACTGTCTATGGTACCATACCAAATACCCGCTATCAGACTTTCTATCGTATCATACATAACACCCGCTGTCAGACTGTCTATGGTACCATACCAAATACCCGCTATCAGACTTTCTATGGTATCATACATAACACCCGCTGTCAACCTTTCTATGGTACCATACCAAATACCCGCTATCAGACTTTCTATGGTATCATACATAACACCCGCTGTCAGACTGTCTATGGTACCATACCAAATACCCGCTTTCAGACTTTCTATGGTATCATACATAACACTCGCTGTCAGACTTTCTATGGTATCATACCAAATACCCGCTATCAGACTTTCTATGGTATCATACATAACACCCGCTGTCAGACTGTCTATGGTACCATACAAAATACCCGATATCAGACTTTCTATGGTATCATACATAACACTCGCTGTCAGACTTTCTATGGTATCATACTAAATACCCGCTATCAGACTTTCTATGGTATCATACATAACACCCGCTGTCAGACTGTCTATGGTACCATACCAAATACCCGCTATCAGACTTTCTATGGTATCATACATAACACTCGCTGTCAGACTTTCTATGGTATCATACCTAATACCAGTTGTTGGACTGTCTATGGTACCATACCTAACACCCGCTGTCAGACTGTCTATGGTATCATACCTAACACCCGCTGTCAGACTGTCTATGGTACCATACCTAACACCCGCTGTCAGACTGTCTTTGGTATCATACCCAACACCCGCTGTCAGACTGTCTAGGGTACCATACCTAACACTCGCTGTCAGACTGTCTTTGGTATCATACCTAACACCCGCTGTCAGACTGTCTATGGTATCATACCTAACACCCGCTGTCAGACTGCCTATGGTACCATACCTAACACCCGCTGTCAGACTGTCTTTGGTATCATACCTAACACCCGCTGTCAGACTGTCTATGGTACCATACCTAACACCCGCTGTCAGACTGTCTTTGGTATCATACCTAACACCCGCTGTCAGACTGTCTATGGTATCATACCTAATACCAGCTGTTGGACTGTCTATGGTACCATACCTAACACCCGCTGTCAGACTGTCTTTGGTATCATACCTAACAACCGCTGTCAGACTGTCTATGGTACCATACCTAACACCCGCTGTCAGACTGTCTTTGGTATCATACCTAACACCCGCTGTCAGACTGTCTATGGTACCATACATAATACCAGCTGTTGGACTGTCTATGGTACCATACATAATACCAGCTGTTGGACTGTCTATGGTACCATACATAATACGAGCTGTTGGACTGTATGGTACCATACATAATAGCAGCTGTTGGACTGTATGGTACCATACATAATACCAGCTGTCGGACTGTATGGTACCATACATAATACCAGCTGTTGGACTGTCTATGGTACCCTACATAATACCAGCTGTTGGACTGTCTGTGGTATCTTACCTAATACCCGCTGTCAGTCTGTCTATGGTACCATACCTAATACCCGCTGCCAGACTGTCTAATATATCTTACCTAATACCCGCTGTCAGTCTGTCTATGGTACCATACCAAATACCAGCTGTCAGATTGTCTATGGCACCATACCTAATACCCGCTGTCAGTCTGTCTATGGTGCCATACCAAATACCCACTGTCAGACTATATATGATACCATACCTAATACCCACTGTCAGACTGTCTATGGTACCATACCAAATACCCGCTGTCAGACTTTCTATGGTATCATACATAACACTCGCTGTCAGACTTTCTATGGTATCATACCTAATACCAGCTGTTGGACTGTCTATGGTACCATACCTAACACCCGCTGTCAGACTGTCTATGGTACCATACCTAACACCCGCTGTCAGACTGTCTTTGGTATCATACCCAACACCCGCTGTCAGACTGTCTATGGTACCATACCTAACACCCGCTGTCAGACTGTCTTTGGTATCATACCTAACACCCGCTGTCAGACTGCCTATGGTACCATACCTAACACCCGCTGTCAGACTGCCTATGGTACCATACCTAACACCCGCTGTCAGACTGTCTTTGGTATCATACCTAACACCCGCTGTCAGACTGTCTATGGTACCATACCTAACACCCGCTGTCAGACTGTCTTTGGTATCATACCTAACACCCGCTGTCAGACTGTCTATGGTATCATACCTAATACCAGCTGTTGGACTGTCTATGGTACCATACCTAACACCCGCTGTCAGACTGTCTTTGGTATCATACCCAACACCCGCTGTCAGACTGTCTATGGTACCATACCTAACACCCGCTGTCAGACTGTCTTTGGTATCATACCTAACACCCGCTGTCAGACTGTCTATGGTATCATACCTAACACCCGCTGTCAGACTGCCTATGGTACCATACCTAACACCCGCTGTCAGACTGTCTTTGGTATCATACCTAACACCCGCTGTCAGACTGTCTATGGTACCATACCTAACACCCGCTGTCAGACTGTCTTTGGTATCATACCTAACACCTGCTGTCAGACTGTCTATGGTATCATACCTAATACCAGCTGTTGGACTGTCTATGGTACCATACCTAACACCCGCTGTCAGACTGTCTTTGGTATCATATCTAACACCCGCTGTCAGACTGTCGATGGTACCATACCTAACACCCGCTGTCATACTGTCTTTGGTATCATACCTAACACCCGCTGTCAGACTGTCTATGGTACCATACATAATACCAGCTGTTGGACTGTCTATGGTACCATACATAATACCAGCTGTTGGACTGTCTATGGTACCATACATAATACGAGCTGTTGGACTGTATGGTACCATACATAATACCAGCTGTTGGACTGTATGGTACCATACATAATACCAGCTGTCGGACTGTATGGTACCATACATAATACCAGCTGTCGGACTGTATGGTACCATACATAATACCAGCTGTTGGACTGTCTATGGTACCCTACATAATACCAGCTGTTGGACTGTCTGTGGTATCTTACCTAATACCCGCTGTCAGTCTGTCTATGGTACCATACCTAATACCCGCTGCCAGACTGTCTAAGGTATCTTACCTAATACCCGCTGTCAGTCTGTCTATGGTACCATACCAAATACCAGCTGTCAGACTGTCTATGGCACCATACCTAATACCCGCTGTCAGTCTGTCTATGGTACCATACCAAATACCCACTGTCAGACTGTATATGATACCATACCTAATACCCATTGTCAGACTGTCTATGGTACCATACCAAATACCCGCTGTCAGACTGTCTATGGTACCATACTTAATACCCGCTAATAGTAGTCATTGGTGTAGCTGCTGTTGTTGTAACTGTTGTTGTTTCTGTTGTTGTTTCTGTTGTTGTTGTACCTTTTTTTGTTGTAGCTTTTCGTTTAGTTCTTTTTGTTGCAGTTTTTTTCTTGTAATTGTTGTTGTAGCTATTGTTGTTGTCATTGTTGTTGCTGTTCTTTGGTTGGTGTTGTTGCAGCTGTTTCTGTTGTAGCTGCTGCAGCTAGTATTGTTATTGCAGCTATAGTTGTTGTTTTAGCTGTGTTTATTGTTTTAGCTATAGTTGTTGTAGCTGTTGTTAATGTTGCAGTTGATCTGTTGTTGTTACAGCTAGCTGTTGCGTATATGTTGTTATTGTTGCTGTTTTTGTAGAAATTGCTGTTGTTTTTAGCTGTTGTTGTAGCTGGTGTTTTTGTAGCTGTTGTTATAGTTACTGTTGTTGTAGCTAATTGTTGTTGTAGCTTTTGTTGTTTAACCTTTTTGTTGTAGTTATTTTTTTGTAGCTGTTGTTTCTGTATTTGTTGTAACTGTTGCTGTTATTTAGTTGGTGCAGTTGTAGCTGTTGTTGTTATAGCTGCTGATGCTAGCGTTGTTGCTCCAGCTGTGGTTGTTGGTTTCGCTGTTGTTGTAGTTTTAACTGTTGTTATAGTTGTAATGGATGCAGTTTCAGCGGCAGTTGTAGTTTCAGCTATACTTGTTGTTTTAACTGTAGTTGTTCCTTAAGCTGTCATTGCTGAAGTTGTTATTTGTGTTTATCTGTTGATGGTATATCTAGTTGTTGTATATGTAGTTGTTGTAGTAGCTGTTGTTAAAGTTGATAAAGTAGCTGTTGTTAAAGTTGATAAAGTAGCTGTTGTTGTGGCTGTTATTGTTGTAGCTATTGATGTAGCTATTGTTGTTGTAGCCTTTGTTTTAGTAACAGCTGTTGTTGTAGCTGTTGTTATTGCAGCTATTCTGTTTAGTTGTTTTGTAAAAGCTGTTGTTGTAGCTGTTGTTGAAGCTATTGTTTTTGTTTTTGTAACAGATGTTGTTGTATCTGTTGTAGCTGTTGTTGTAGCTGTTGTTATGTTTTACTGCTGCTACTGCTGTTGTTTACTTGACTGGTTGTAGTAGTTCATATTCCCAGAGATCATCTTCAGCACTCCTGTATGTGGTACAACGTCAGTCATATCAGGACGCTAACCACTACGGGGATCACTGAATCGACCACGACCTCGTTGGCCAGGCTTATAAACACACCATGTTCCCTGTCATACGCCATGAACATTGGATTGTGGTCGTGGTCTGAATGTTGCACGTGGGCTTATCGCGGGCATGTAATCGCTCATCCATAACGTGATAATATAAACTTATACCAAGTTTGGTCTATATTATATCTATAAGACCACGCGACGATGGCGGTCAATTATGATTACCTTGTGCTGCGAGATATCACGTGGTTGTGATATGTCCGTAATCAATCCCGTTACCAATTTACGAGGCGTGTTCAAATGAAACCGGAACTAACTGCACCAAGTGAACATACGTACGGTTCGCATGATGACGTCGCGTCTGATGTAAACGGCATATATCAACAGTCAAGTTTGTTAAATTTACTTATCCTCCGACTCCTAGTATCCTCCGCAGACCGTTGAAAACATGGCTGGTGTGATACGCAATCCGTCCAGAGTTGATCAGCGAGCGGTGATTCAGTTTGTAATAGCTGTTGACAGTTGACAGTTATCACATAATACAGGCAGCGTATGCTCTTCCATGCTGTACTTCTCACACATCGCATCTCACAATTCTTTTAGTAAAACAATATTTCTGTTAAATCGAAGTATTATTTGATACATTTGTGTTCTCAGTTATTATTTTTGTTTCTCTTTTTCTTTAAAAAGACACCTTAATTTACACTTTAATGTAGTTAAATACTAAATATATATCTTTCTACAATATACAGTGCAAAATAGAAAAACAGTTAAGCACTTGAAAGGGTTAATCTCAGATGTGATCCCACATTATCAAAGTGGTCAACACGCTGCAAGTTAAGCAAATAAGTCGACCAGTAATTGAATTCAGTGAGTCTACTCGAATTACTCAAAATAATTATCGTACATAACAATAGCATACAAAAACCAGATCTGCAGGAAAACACAATGTTTTTAGGCGCAGGAAATAATACAGGCTCAAATACTGGACTTGGGGTAGCACTATGCTTTGTAGGGAGCCAAATGATGATGAAGAACCAATTTTATAAGTCAGGTCAGGTCAGGTCATCCCCTAACCATTGAGGTCGTTGGGGCACACATGAAGACATCCTCACAACACCATGTCATTCTTCTCTGTCATCGGCCGCTGCCTGTGACTCTTTTGGTCGGAGATTAGTCCATTCTTTTATGTTGTCCTTCCACCTCATTTTAGGACGGCCTCTTCGTCGTCTGCCATGCACCTTTCCGTGGAGGATTGTATTTGCAAGACCATTTGATCTCGATATCTGACCGTACCAAGCGAGTTTCCTTCTTTTGACAGTTGCCAAGAGGTCTTCAAAGGGCCCTATTGCTGTTGTAATTCTATCTCGTATTTCCTCATTTGTAACTCGATCTTTGTACGTGACGTTTAAAAGTCTTCTGAAACATCTCATCTCCAAAGCCTGTATCCTTCGTTGAAGGTCAGCCATAACTGTCCATGTCTCACAAGCATAGTGGAATATTGACATGACCAGTGTACGAATTTATAAGTATGAAAATATATCTCCATCAAGCATCGATATTCATAATAGCAGCAGTCCACCTTGATCGTATATTACAATATCATGTGAATTGCGCCAATTCACTGACATTACTTTGTGATGGATTTGTCAGTAGCAGATGTGGCTGGTTGTAACCTTTTTTTGTCTGTAGCCACCCTAATCTCTAAGGTGCCACGTCGCCCAAATCATAAAAAAGGTGCAAGCGAGGGCAGTGGAGACAATGGAAGCTGGAAACATGGAACATCTGCTACTTTTCAGCTTCTATCGTATGGTAGTTCTGTCAGTTGATGATTACGGACTGGACATCCTCATCAGTAGCAAAGCGTGATGATGATTTTAGGGTAAGCTAGGTTATGAACATAAACGAATATAATCGTTCACCTGTTCTAAAAAGATTAAATCCAGATAGGAAAGGCCGGCCTAATTTGTGGTTATTGGGCTGTGAGTAAACATAACGCTCTAATGACCTTCCCCTAGCTACCAATTGACCTGATTCCTACGCTGTGTTAGACTGGACACAATCAGCTTTGCTGTACACACCTATGTCTCTAACAGCACTTGAACAAAAATAACCATTAAAATTTCATTTTCTAACTTATTTCGCATGTTTCACACAGAAGTATATCTTCTCTATTTCCTCACAAAACTTTAGGAATAGCTCAACCCATACTTTTTTTTTTTTTTTTTTTTTTTTTTGTCTAACGCTTTGCTACTGATCCTTATATTTTTGAAACCATATTGCAACATGCTGGATTAGAGCGCATCCATAATGAAAGAAAGCGATATACCTCTATTAGAAATATCAGATGTACATGCTGCAGACAAAAGACCTCCACTGTACGGTAACACCTTCATTCATCAGGGGATCAAGAAACAAGAAGGAAATATAGTGCACGGCACAGACAGAGATAACGATTGAACACTTGACGACAGTTGACGCGTTATTCAATGGCAAAGAATGGGTTCATACGGGTGAAAGAATGAAATAGTATTACGGCCTTCATAATCCTAATGAGAAAATCCAGGAATTGGTGCAGCGGAAAATTAAAGCTCGAGGATAACCAGCTGAAAAGTGTTAGAGTTCTCGAGTAGGTCTTTAAAAACACGGGCTGGGGAAATAGCGGCATACACATAGACAGAGAAATGTTTACTTATCTGAGGTTCACTGATGACATACACATCATCAACCACAGTTCAAAGAACCGGAGACAAGCCTCAATTAGCTCAGCAGAACAAGCGTTGTATTTGGCCTACAAATCAATAGAAAGATCACACAGTTCCTGCTCAGTCATTTCTGCCTAAAAGGATATATGCGCCTTGGAGACTGTCACGTCTAAAACAAAAATGCATATATACGCTAGTGCTAAGAGATAACGAACTCCAATTCATTATATCGGGATATCTCGCTAAGCATTGCAACGAGCTGGCTGGGCTTCAAATGTATTAAACCCATTCCGCAACAAATGCTAATCAAATGCGAAACGGCAGCGTTAGAGTTTGCCATCTTCAACAGCGTTGTTACTCCAGCCGTGGTATACGGCTGCGAAGTGTGAAACATTTGGAATGTACATATAAACAGACTCCGTGTCGCTCAACGAGCAATTGCGTGATGACAATTGAAGATCTCCATTTGAGACCAAATCCTCAACGCAAAGATCAGACGCTGAGCTCATTTCACCGACATCATAGATGTCCGGCTGTTAGGAAAATAATGTGGTGTGCATGCCGGATAACAGATGGACACGTAGAGTGACGTCCTAGTGACTCTACAGCTTCAAACGCTCTTGCGGACATCCGAGGTCGGGGTGGAAAGATGTCTTGAAGGAGGCCTTATGTCCACCACGGTGCACAAAGGCAAAATAGCGAAATGAGTTTACTCAAGAGTTGGCTTCCTGGTATCAGACACACATGGCTGATTGAATACCAATATCTAGAGATTTAAATACTTGGGATGGTGATGCCTTCTTGCAAGTACCGATGAATCAGTGTTACGACGGAAGAAATCAGTGAAAATGGGCTTTCAGAACAACAATCCCCAGTATCAGAATGTAGATGGAGGCAGTGACCTCCACTCTGGAATTGACATGTGAGAGCTCTTTAATAGGGGCAGTTATCGTGTCACTCTCAATCCTTTTTAAGGAAGGTACAAAATAGCTGGCTAAGGAATGAGTGGATGTCAGCTGCAGAGACTTAAGCTTCCAGGACATGGTGTGGATCTTCAGGCCTGGTCATTGTTGGTGTCGAGTAATGAAAATACTGACTTGTTGACTTCAAAAATACTTCTGTGCACCCGGTTAGTATTTTCCCATTGCGATCCCTCTCCATTGGCGAGACTTAATTAGTAACTAGCGCAACCAATTTTCAGCGCCGTGAAGTGGTAGCAGAATAGGGTTTTAGTCAGTTGTGGTTGTCAGTTGTGAGTAGTTGGCTGCCTCAGCTTATGCAATGCTATATCTTAGTCCACTTATGCAATGCTATATCTTGGTCCTCTTATGCAATGCTATATCTTGGTCCGCTTATGCAATGCTATGTCTTGGTCCCCTTATGTAATGCTATATCTTAGTCCCCTTATACAATAATATATCTTGGGCCCCTTATACAATGCAATATCGTGGTCCCCTCATGCAATGATATATCTTGGTCCCCTTATGTAATGCTATATCTTAGTCCCCTTATACAATACTATATCTTGGGCCCCTTATACAATAATATATCTTGGTCCCCTTATGCAATGCTATATCTTGGTCCCCGTATGCAATGCTCTATCTTGCTTCCCTTATGCAATGCAATATCGTGGTCCCCTCATGCAATGATATATCTTGGTCCCCTTATGTAATGCTATATCTTAGTCCCCTTATACAATACTATATCTTGGTGCCCTTATGCAATGCTATATCTTGGTGCCCTTATGCAATGCTATATCTTGGTCCCCTTATACAATACTATATCTTGGTGCCCTTATGCAATGCTATATCTTGGTCCCCTTATGCAATGCTATATCTTGGTTCCCTTATGCAATGCAATATCGTGGTCCCCTCATGCAATGATACATCTTGGTCCCTTTGTGTAATGATATATCTTAGTCCCCTTATACAATACTATATCTTGGTGCCCTTATGCAATGCTAAATCTTAGTCCCCTTATACAATACTTTATCTTGGTCCCCTTATGCAATGCTATATATTGGTCCCCTTATGCAATGCTATATCTTGATTCCTTTATGCAAGGCAATATTTTGGTCCCCTAATGCAGTGATATCTCTTGGTCCCCTTATGTAATGCTATATCTTAGTCCTCTTATACAATACTATATCTTGGTGCCCTTATGCAATGCTACATCTTGGTCCCCTTATGCAATGATATATATTGGTCCCATTACGCAATTCTATATCTAGGTCCCCTTATGCAATGCTATATCTTGGTCCCCTATGCAATGCTATATCTTGGTCCCCTTATGCAATGATTACCCCTAATGCAATGCTATATCGTTGTCCCCTTATGCAATGCTACATTTTGGTCCCCTTATGCAATGATATATATTGGTCCCATTACGCAATGCTATATTTTGGTCCCCTTATCCGATGCTATATATGTGTCCCCTATGCAATGCTATATCTTGTTTCCCCTATGCAATGCTGTATCTCGGTTCCCTTATGCGATGCTATATCTTGGTCCCAACCTCCCGCACGACATTGGAGATGGAAGCAGAGACTGCAGTTTTGAGATGGCTGTCTGGGATCTCTATAACATTAGCCATCATCGTGTCAGGCGATGGTACGTTGTGCTCAATATACCATAGATAGCGAAAAGAAAAAATGCAGATGTCCTAAACAAAACTGGATATCGAGGCAAATTTACCAGTAAAAAATATCGTTTCTAGAAAAGTGAAATATTATGGCCACATTAAGCGCCATAATTGCCTAGAGAGAACTATACTGAAGAGTGTAGTGTCAGGAAAGCGGGGCAGAAGCAGAACAAAGAAAAGATGGATAGAAGACATCACGGAGGTTCTGAAAATGACAGCATCAGAGTCGAGTCTCTAGCTAGAGATTGAGAGTAGGACATATCGGATGTTGTGAGAGCGACATTCTGCAAAGGACACGCCACATGATACTGTTGAGATGGAAAGCAGACACGCTAATTTTTCAAAGGATTTTGGTGATATCTGACTAGCACCCTTCCGATCCCAAATGGGGTCTCGATCCCAGAGCCCTACGCAATACATGCTGTACTGCTGCGTCTCCACTGTAGTAAAAACAGGAGCAATGTCCTTCTGTATTTTCCCGCTCTTCTGTGAAAATCACATATTTTCTCTCTCGGCTTCCACCTACACGATAACGCACAGAGTAAAACCACGCCCATTGATAACACACATGCGTATGTGAGGCACGCGCTAAATGGGAACGTGTGTTTGTTATTTTTGTCATGTTTACCGGATTCATCACAGGCCGAAAAGAGGTGGACAATCCATAGCATTTATGTTTGAGAGGAAAGGAGACATCTAGTGATAACAATCAGTGCTTCTCAACTGTGCGTACTCGTTGTCACTTATTGAGTATCGTCAATCTATCGTGTTCCTGTATCTGAGTTTACTTACATATATTGTCTCCACTCTGAGTACACTTACATATTTTGTCTCCACTCTGAGTACACTTACATATTTTGTCTCCACTCTGAGTTTACTTACATATATTGTCTCCACTCTGAGTACACTTACATATTTTGTCTCCACTCTGAGTTTACTTACATATATTGTCTCCACTCTGAGTACACTTACATATTTTGTCTCCACTCTGAGTTCACTTACATATTTTTTACCCACTTCTGAGTTTCCTTACATATTTTGTTTCATCTTCTTCGTTTCTTTGCTTCTGTATTTCCCTTATCTGGGTGTCTGCCTCTGTATTCCCATCTTCTGATTCTCCACCTCTGTATTCCCGTTCTATGTGTCCCCACCTCTGTATTCCAGTGTTATGTGTCTCCACCTCTGTATTCCCATCTGCTGTGTCTCCACCGCTGTATTCCCGTTCTATGTGTCTCCACCTCTGTATTCCAATGTTATGTGTCTTCACCTATGTATTCCCTTCTTCTGTGTCTCTACCTATGTGTTCCCATCATCCGTGCCTCCACCTTTGTATTCCCATCTTCCGTGCCCCACCTCTGTATTCTCATCTTCCGTGCTTCCACCTCTGTATTCCCATCTTCTGTGCCTCCTCGTCTGTATTCCCGTTATCTGAGTTTCCGTACCTATAAAATCAACACCTGTCTTATGAGTTGAAGGTTGTCTGTTCATGGCACCGGACTCAGAAATTCTTAACATGTTAAACATATTGCGCCTTGATACCCTTCGACAAGAAGCCCAGATAGGATGGACGAGTCATGTCCGCATCACCTTCAGCTCCAACTCCATAGCCATCCCTTTACCCTCTTATGTCTTGGATTCTAGTGTGACCTACGAAGAGTCCAAAAGGCTCATTAGGGCCAGATACATGGCCAAATGGAAAACATAACATACTGGCTACTCAAAAAATGATGCCTACTACCAGTTGAACAGAAGAGAGCAGGTCGTGGTCTTCAGACTCCGCACAGGCCACAACAGACTGAGGTACCACCTATTCAATAAACTGAAGATAGGTGCCACTGACGAATGCACTTATGGTACAGGGAAAATGACCGCTGAACATCTGCTGCAAAACTGCCCGACATACGAGGACCAGAGAAAGCAGATGTGGCCATCACCAGTGGCAACATTAGACAAGCTCTATGGCAGTGTCGACAGCCTCATGATGGCCGCTTCTTTCTTCGAACAAATTCAGGTTGACGTTTGACAGCACACGAAGAAGAAGAAGAAGAAGAAGAGCTATATTTTTACTTTTAGTTGACATGTCCATTTATACTGAAGTTACTTCGTCTTTCAGATTCTGCAGCACAGCGTAGTAAGCCCCATGCATATCCCTCTTTAGCCGCCTTTTACACTATGCCTGGTAGGCTACAGTGTTGCTATATTTTGCGCCCCACTCTTGACTCCGAAAATATGTTTCCATTGTAGAAACCCCGTGTGGACTAATACTCCTTATCAATGACATGTCGCTGTTCTCATGTGTTTTAGTCATTGGGCGAATGCATTTGTTCTATGCAACCCGTTTCCCACCAGCGTCGCTTGATGTAGCTTTTTGTCTATTGCGTCGAGTCAATGCAGCCATTTGTCTTCCAACATTTGTGTATTACCTTTAGTCTTTACAGCCCTTTGTCTCCCAACTTGTGACTATTATCTTGAGTTCATGGAACCTTTTGTCTACCAATTTGTATCTATTACCTTGAGTTCAGGGAGCCCGTTTGCTATTACCTTTAGTCTATGCCGCACTTTGTCTAGCTGCATGACTTGAATGGCCCTTTATTTATAACATTGACTTCATGCAGCCTTTTGTCTACCTGCATGACTTGAATGGCCCTTTATTTATAACATTGACTTCATGCAGCCTTTTGTCTACCTGCATGACTTGAATGGCCCTTTATTTATAACATTGACTTCATGCAGCTTTTTGTCTACCTGCATGACTTGAATGGCCCTTTATTTATAACATTGACTTCATGCAGCCTTTTTGTCTACCTGCATGACTTGAATGGCCCTTTATTTATAACATTGACTTCATGCAGCCTTTTGTCTACCTGCATGACTTGAATGGCCCTTTATTTATAACATTGACTTCATGCAGCCTTTTGTCTACCTGCATGACTTGAATGACCCTTTATTTATAACATTGACTTCATGCAGCCTTTTGTCTACCTGCATGACTTGAATGGCCCTTTATTTTTAACATTGACTTCATGCAGCCTTTTGTCTACCTGCATGACTTGAATGGCCCTTTATTTATAACATTGACTTCATGCAGCTCTTTGTCTACATGCGTGAAATGATGTGTCGCATTGTCTATTACATTAAGTTTATGCAACTCTGTGTCTACTACCTTGAATTTGTACAACCCTTTGTCTATTACCTGGAGCTTGTGCAACCCTTTGTCTGTAACCTTGAGTTTGTTCAATTTTTTGATCATTAACTTAAATTATAATTAAATTTTTCAATTAATATGTGTTCGTTGGTTCCCCATTAATTCGAGTCCATTTGTATATAACATACACTAATGTGATATTCTATGCATTAACTTTTGCTAATGTGGTGTTTATCCATTAACTTGAGCTCATGTGATGTTTTATCTATGAACTTGGCTTGGCTTGGCTTCGTTCGTTCTCAATCTCCCGCCACCAAACCCTGAAAGGACTTAAGTAGCAGAATGTAGTCCAGAGAACGGAATGCGTTGTGTCGTAGTTTACAGCATGACTGCGACATTTGCACCTTTCGGTCCAAGACATCCGACTTCTGCAAGCATTTTTTGAGTACCGGATTAGCATTCCCTCTTCGATCCCTTATCCTTAGCCAGTCTGCTCTATTGCAGCCTGTTATCCAGGATCACCGCGTGGAGGTGTAGAAGGGTCTTGGCAGCTCTGGTTCGCTGGCCCTGATGCAGCTATGGGTCGCTGACCACTGCAGCTCATGCGCTGCTCAGCATCTTGATCCCATCCATTAACTTGAGGTCCTATGATGTTTTATCCATTAACGAGATCATGTGATGTTTTATCTATTAACTTGATCTCGTAGTTTGTATCTATTAACTTGATCTCATATTTTGTATTTATTAACTTGATCTCATGTGACGTTTTATCTATTAACTTGATCTCATGTGGTGTTTTATGTATTAGCTTGAGCTCATGTGATGTTTTATCTATTAACTTGAGCTCATGTGATCTGTTACCCATTTACTTGAGCTCATGCTTTATTTTATTCATTAACTTGACTTCAAAAACATTTTCTTCTAATAACTTGACTTCAAACACATTTTGTCTAATAACTTGACTTCAAACACATTTTGTCTAATAACTTGACTTCAAACACATTTTGTCTAATAACTTGGTATCTTCCGTCCTTGTCTATACACGTGCATCAGTGCAGCCGTTTGTCTGGTTCATATTTGATGTTCCTGATATAGAGCTGTGTTGAGACTCGCTGATTTGGAATGTTTACTTTAAAAACGCGACTTGCAGAGAAGCCCTAGTCAAAGATTGCTTTGTGAAATGTATGCCATCGGCCTCCAGAACCAGACAGGAATCTCTGGCACGTTTTATTTACAGGCCTAAGGTCGATAGGTTTGACCTAGATATTTATTCCACCTCCTCCACTCCCACATCACATGTATAGAGCCTGTCACCTGTTAGCAGTTAGAAGGGGCGTGAGTTCACCTTGGACAAATGTTTCTAATTCAGGGATTCTCAAACTGTATTATCTTGTATGCTGCAATTTCGGAACAGTAATGACAGCTTTTGTCAGTTTTTTTCTTAACTAAAGAAGATTCTATCTTGTGAGCTCAATGGAACTAAAGTTTATTTACAGCTAATGTTTATTTACAGCGTCACACGAGGGTAAAATGAAAGGACTACGTACAACAACCAATTAAAATATATAGGTCTGTTTCGCGAAGATTCGCAGAACGTTTCGGGCTGGCAATCTCTGAACTTTCTAGTTTACTTGGTGTCTACTGGGAGTGATGCTAACATGCGTTATTCTAATACAGATAACAGAATACTAGATCACTTTGTATTGATCAATGTGGAGTATTATTATTTTCAAAACAGACTTAGATGCCATACAAAGGATTTCAAAAATAACACTCCAGTGGTTCATTCTCATTGTGAAATTACGGGAAACGAGAGAGCCGATGCACTATTATTTGTTGAAGCGACAGTCTGACTGCATTTGACTCCCTAACCAGCGTTTAGGAATATCAGACTTCAGTCATTATTTGAAGCGACGGTCCGACAGCATTGAACTTCCCTAACCAGTGTTTCGGAATACCAGATTCCACTCATTTGTATAAGCGAAGGTCCAACACTTCATTTGCCTCCCTTTCCACCTTTGGAAGCAAAGGAGATGTGGTTTGACATGAGAATGCTGCCGTTCCCATGGACTGCAAAGAAGAATAATGATTCAACACTCGAAGATGCACACACACAAAGACAACTCATTGCAAAGACCAAAACAAGGCAGTCATTCTTTTTTAGGCATGTAATGAGAAGAGGTTGTTTCGAGCATGTTGTGACTATGGGAAATATAGCAGGAAAGAGAGACAGAGGAAGAGGCAAAAAGAGAAAATGTTGAACTGCTTAAGAAAAGCGCGGGCGACAATCAACCACAGAGTTGGTAAACGACACACGTGATAGAACCGGATGGAGGTTTATGATCGCCAACATCAACCGACAAGATACCTGATAGTGATGAGCCAGCTTCTAGTTAGGCCAGATTCCAGTAATATGTTGAAGCGAATGTCCACCAGTGCATTTGATGTCACTTATCAGCTTTTAGGAAAGCCATATTCCAATCAATTGTTGAAGAATAGGTCCAACCCTGCATTTGGCACCCATAAATAGCTTCTAAGAAGGCCATATTCCACTTATTTGTTGAAGCGAATGTCAACCATTGCATTTGAATCTACTTACCAGCTTTCAGGAAAGCCATATTCCTATCAATTGTTGGATAGGTCAAACATTGTTGCATTTGGCTACCCTAATTAGCTTCAAAGAAAGCCAGATTCCAGTCATTTGTTGAAGTGAAAATCCAACGCTACATTTGGCTCCCCTAATTTGCTTTATTTAGGAAAGTCGGATTTCAATTATTTTAATTATTACTATGCAATTGGTTAATGCATTGTTAGGATGCCAGACCCATGCGCACCCTTCCTTAGTCAGATGACATTGACATGTGAAATAACGAGATGTGCAGTGTTAGGAAATGAAGTATCTGCCAGTCAATTTGGAAGACTTGTCAGGGAGGAAGACTGATTTCTGGTCATGCAAAATATACTGATCAGACATGTTAGTCAGGGTCAGGCAAAATATACTGAGCAGATATGTTAGTCAGGGTCAGGCAAAATATACTGATCAGATATGTTAGTCAGGGTCAGGCAAAACATACTTGTCAGATATATTTGTCAGGGTTAGACAAAATATACTGATCAGATATGTTAGTCAAGGTCAGGCAAAACATACTTGTCAGATATGTTAGTCAGGGTTAGGCAAAATATACTGATCAGATATGTTAGTCAGGGTCATGCATAATATACTGATCAGACATGTTAGTCAGGGTCAGGCAAAACATATTGATCAGACATGTTAGTCAGGGTCAGGCAAAACATACTTTTCAGACATGTTAGTCAGGGTCAGGCAAAACATACTGATCAGACATGTTAGTCAGGGTCAGGCAAAATATACTGATCAGACATGTTAGTCAGGGTGAGGCAAAACATACTTGTCAGACAAGTTAGTCAGGGTCAGGCAAAATATACTGATCAGACATGTTAGTCAAGGTCAGTCAAAACATTCTTGTCAGACATGTTAGTCAGGGTCAGGCAAAATATACTGATCAGACATGTTAGTCAGGGTCAGGCAAAACAGATTTGTCAGACATGTTAGTCAGGGTCAGGCAAAACATACTGATCAGACATGTTAGTCAAGGTCAGGCAAAATATACTGATCAGACATGTTAGTCAGGGTGAGGCAAAACATACTTGTCAGACAAGTTAGTCAGGGTCAGGCAAAATATACTGATCAGACATGTTATTCAGGTTCATGCAAATTATACTGGTCAGACATGTTAGTCAGGGTCAGGCAAAATATACTGATCAGACATGTTAGTCAGGGTCAGGCAAAATATACTGATCAGACATGTTAGTCATGGTCAGGCAAAATTTACTGGTCAGATATGTTAGTCAGGGTGAGCAAAATATACTGATCAGACATGTTAGTCAGGGTCAGGCAAAATATACTGATCAGATATGTTAGTCAGGGTCAGGCAAAACATACTTGTCAGATATATTTGTCAGGGTTAGACAAACTATACTGATCAGATATGTTAGTCAGGGTCAGGCAAACATACTTGTCAGATATGTTAGTCAGGGTTAGGCAAAATATACTGATCAGATATGTTAGTCAGGATCAGGCAAAATATACTGATCAGACATGTTAGTCAGGATCAGGCAAAACATACTTGTCAGACGTGTTAGTCAGGGTCAGGCAAAACATACTTGTCAGACATGTAAGTAAGGGTCAGGCAAAACATACTTGTCAGACATGTTAGTCAGGGTCAGGCAAAACATACTTGTTAGACATGTTAGTCAGTGTCAGGCAAATCATACGTGTCAGACATTATAGTCAGGGTCAGGCAAAACGTACTTGTCAGACATGTTAGTCGGGGTCAGGCAAAACATACTTGCCAGACATGTTAGTCAGGGTCAAGCAAAATATACTGATCAGACATGTTAGTCAGGGTTAGGCAAAACATACTTGTCAGACATGTTAGTCAGGGTCAGGCAAAACATACTTGTCAGACATGTAAGTAAGGGTCAGGCAAAACATACTTGTCAGACATGTTAGTCAGGGTCAGGCAAAACATACTTGTTAGACATGTTAGTCAGTGTCAGGCAAATCATACGTGTCAGACATTATAGTCAGGGTCAGGCAAAACGTACTTGTCAGACATGTTAGTCGGGGTCAGGCAAAACATACTTGCCAGACATGTTAGTCAGGGTCAAGCAAAATATACTGATCAGACATGTTAGTCAGGGTTAGGCAAAACATACTTGTCAGACATGTTAGTCAGGGTCAGGCAAAACATACTTGTCAGACATGTTAGTCCGGGTCAGGCAAAATATACTGATCAGACATGTTAGTCAGGGTCTGGCAAAACATACTTGTCAAACATGTTAGTCAAGGTCAGACAAAATATACTGATCAGACATATTAGTCAGGGTCAGGCAAAATATACTGATCAGACATGTTAGTCAGGGTCAGGCAAAACATACTTGTCAGACATGTTAGTCAGGGTCAGGCAAAACATACTTGTCAGACATGTTATTCAGGGTCAGGCAAAACATACTGCTGAGACATGCTAGTCAGGGTCAGACAAAACATAGTGGTCATACATGTTAGTCAGGGTCAGGCAAAAGATACTGACCAAGACTCTCACCTCGTTTTCCTAGTAACCCTCCCTGGAAATATGTTGTTTCCATTGCTGCCTGGCTAACGAGGTGAGGGATCGACGTCATCCCCGTAGTAGTAAGTGACGAGCGACACGGAGATGAAGCCATTCATAGCACAACCGTCTGGAGGACTCGGGTCCACCTCACCAGCACGCTCGGGATGTGAGGAAAGCTACTGCAACTCGCCACTTAGCATTCTTTTGAAGGCCCCCAAAAGAGTAACCAACTCATTGAGAGTATTCGTAAACAATATAAGACATGTCCACAAACATAATCCAATAAGCCATTCTCTTCTCGTCTGTCACACCTTGCAATTGTCCTATAAACGACTCGGCCCTTTGCTCCTACATAAATAAGAGATGGTTGTGATAGCACTAGATAATGAACGGATCTGCCTATGGGAATACCCAAATCCTGGACAAGTCCCACGAGTGCTATAATTGGTTCTGTCACACGTGCCTCGTGTAGATAAGAAGATTGGCACAGTAATCGTCACTGTCAGCTTCTAAATTATTGACCTGCTTAGATATGGTTATCTATTTGAGATAGTATCGGTCCCTGTGAAGCATAGTGCGACCACTGCTTCGGGATCTTTCCCCGGAAGACGTTTTCATATCAAGGTCATGAAATGATTGCTGTGATTTGTTTAAAGATCAAAGGTCAATCACATGGCAACAACAGCCGTTAGGGATAAAGATATCATCATGTACTACAGTGGTCATGGAACACGGCCCACGTTTGTTTGTTTTTTTCTATCCGTCTGTGATATCGAAACTTTGCACTCTATAATCCCAGTCTAGCAAGCTAGCTCACTGTTGACTACGCTACACGTTCTTTCTGAATTCACCACACACGATTACGTTGATAGTTCTTTCCACAACATTCCAAAGTCGTTTTTAACGTTATGCTTGGATGGTTTCAGTGGTCCTATTCTTGGATCACCTGGGTTAACCTGGATAGAGAAAATGCTTTATTGGTGATTATTAGTAAAGTGAAGGTGAAAGTCAGTTCCATGGCATCAATTGCCGTCAGGGATGAAGACAACTTCATGAACTAAGCCGCAGCCTATATGAGGTGGGGTGGTTAAATTCCCTTCATTAATGTTTTCACCTCCCCCAACTCATACTTCAGGTACCCATTTACAGTAGGGTCAACCTGAGGATCGATCAAACCAGACACAAAACACGGTCCAGATGTTTGGTCTTTTCTGCACGACCGTGAACTCGAACCTTGGCACGCTGTAATCCCAGTCTAGCAAGTCAGCTCTCTGTGAACTAAGCTACACGCTCAATGGGGATTATTCGTATAGGTAGAACACCTCCTGTCACAGTTAATTGAGGTCATCTCACAGCAAAACGTCACTTCACCTAACTTATTTCATATCATCATTGAGCCACCGTGGTCATTCTCAATCGATTCCCACTGCACAGCGCCGTCTTCAGCTACGCCCATGAAATTCCCGTTACAATAACGCCATCTTCAGTTGCTCTTCAGAAAGCTGAAGTACACTTCAATCGTCTCTGCCCCCACGGGTGTCAGTGCAACCGCATTGAGGTCATATGTCACCAAAATAATGTACTTCATTTTCTATAGATCTTCTCATCTCCAAGCAATTGTGAAATTTCCTCTTGAGCTTTGCCTGTGAAATTACCATTGCATTAACTTCCTCACTACTGCTCTTCTCTATGCATATTTTGACCTAGCCTTGTTTGTTGTTCCTCGTCAGTTCCAACTCAGCACACTGTGCTATCTAACTACTTTATATATATATATATATATATATATATATATATATATATATACAGTGATAAAAGTAAAAGTCTTGAGAGCCTGTGTTGTTCCTGTGGCAGCTTATGGCTGCGAATCATGGACGATTACCAAAACTTCCAGACAAAGAACCGAATCCTTCGAGTAAAATTGTTACAGAAAGATCCTCAGAATACCCTGGACAGAGAAAAAGACAAATGTAGACATTCGGCAAGAGTTGAGCATAGAGGAGAACTGGTTTATCAATTCCATTTTGGCTAGGAAATGCAAATACTTTAGTCCCATCAAGAGACACAACGGTCTTGAGAGAACGGTGATAGAAGGTATGGTGCCAGGCAAAAGAGGAAGGGTAGACCAAGAAGACGATGGCACCAAGATATCCAGGAATGCCTGGGTATGACAGTGGCGGAGGCTGGAGTTCTGACACGGGAACGAGTTTCTTTCAGACAGACTGTGATGGGAACGACATTCTATAAAGGACATGCCACATGATGATGATATATATATATATATAAAATGGTGATGGCATCACGTGGAGTCTCCGAAGCGAAAGAGACTGACTACAATGCAACTCCAACATCCTACACCTCGTGCTTTGATCGTTTATTTCGACATACTGTTGTCAGTCCATCTATCGATGTTGCCCTCCAACTTACAACGCTGACTTCTTTTTGCCTGCATACAGTCAACCTCTCCCTTTAGTATTGCTTTCAGCAGAGTGTCGTATCTCGTTACATGTTCAATATTATTTACTTTTCCTAACTCTATCTCCCTCAGTATTTCTTTTATCTCATTCCTTATCTATTCATGAAGTTCTTATTTGTTCATTTTTCCATTTATCAGATACGGCCCATTCTTCGGTATATCCATACATACATACATACATACATACATACATATATATATATACATACATACATACATACATATATATATATATATATATATATATATATATATATATATATATATATATATATATATATATATATATATATATATATATATACATACATACATACATATATATGTATATATGTTTCCATTCTCGCGACATCCACGGTTTGATAAGATGTCCAGCTACCTCGCCTCGAACAAATTGTGTTGACTTTTGGTTGATCAATTATTTCTGTTTGACCGAAACAGATCCGGTGATAATGAACCTTCAATGGAATGTTACAAACATAAGTTTCTATGGCGAGCACAACTCTAGAGCAATAATTCTTAGAATGTTAATTGAGATTATGTCTTGTTTCTTACCATACAGTCATTGAGATTATGTCACATCTCGCAATCATTGATATCATGTCACGTCTCACAGCCATTGATATCATGTCACATCTCACTGACATTGAAATCATGTCACGTCTCACTGGCACTGATATCATGTCACATCTCACTGGAATTGATATCAAGTCACGTCTTACAAGCATTGATTTCATGTCACATCTCACTGGAATTGATATCAAGTCACGTCTTACAAGCATTGCTATCATGTCACATCTCACTGGCATTGATATCATCTCACATCTGACAGTCATTGATATCATGTCACATCTCGCAATCATTGATATAATGTCACATCTCACAGCCATTGCTATCTCCTGTTACTTCACACAGTCATTGATAGCATGTCACATCTCACATACATTTATGTCATGTCACATATCACAACCATTGGTATCATGTCACATCTCACAGCCATTGACATCATGTTATATCACACAGTCATTGGTATCATGTCTTATCCCACAGCCATTAATATCATGTCACATCTCACAACCATTGATATCATGTCACATCTCACAGCCATTGACATCATGTTATATCACACAGTCATTGATATCATGTCTTATCCCACAACCATTGATATCATGTCACACCTCACATCTCACGGACAGCGATATCATGTCACATCTCACAGTCACTGATATCATGTCACATCTCACATTCATTTATATCATGTCACATATCACAACCATTGATATCATGCCACATCTCACAGCCATTGACATCATGTCCCACCTCACATCTCACGGACATCGATATCATGTCACATCTCACATCTCACAGTCACTGATATCATGTCACATCTCACATTCATTTATATCATGTCACATATCACAACCATTGATATCATGCCACATCTCATAGCCATTGCCATCATGTTATATCACACAGTCATCGATATCATATTCACACCACACAGTCATTGATTTTATGTCATATCTCATAGTCATTGATATCATGTCACATCTCACAATAATTGATATCATGTCACATCTCACAATAATTGATATCATGTCACATCTAACAATAATTGATATCATGTCACATCTCACAATAATTGATATCATGTCACATCACACATTCATTTATATCATGTCACATCACACAGCCGCTGATACCATGTCAAGTCTCAAAGTCATTGATATCATGTCACATCTCACATCACAGTCATTTCACTTTGTTCCGTCTATATATTACATACATTCATATGTCTAGCAGGACCACTCTGAGTCGATTTCATTATGTGTTCCTTAGCTCCGTATATACATCGCATCTTGCTTTGATGTACACGTTTTCGGTTCTTCACGATGTATAAGACCGCGCCACATCTTTCCTATACTCCGGGGTTCGAACCAACGCATTGAAGTAACAGTTACAAACCGCGCTAACTGTTTCTTTAGAAGCATTCCAATTTGGGAGAAAATGTTCATATTCTGAACATGAATTGCATAGGATCAAAGCAGTTCATTGGGATTATCTTAAACTATAGTCTGTTATGTGATAGCTAGCTGCTGTTTTCCCTTCTTCTTTCTTCTTTTGTCGTATCACTGTTTTCCCGTGTTGTAGTCCAGTGTCGAGGTATATATTTGTCTTTCGCCTCTCGCGTGGCTCGAATGATATTTTCTCTATTTTACGGCATATCTCGTTTACAAAGTTTATCCACTATTTCCTCGGTCTACCTCTCGCCGTTCTTCCTGATGTTCTCATGTAGAAGGTTGCATTCTCCCAATGTGGCAACACCAATTCATTCTTTGTTGATCGTTGTACTGTAGGTAGGGAATTGTTCCAACCTTTTCTCGAATATTCGCATTTGTGATTCTCTCTCTCCTGATGTTGTCTCTCCTGGGGTTGTCTCTCCTGGTGTTGTCTCTCCTGGTGGATTGAAAACCAATCATATAACACCAGTCGCAGTTCAGGGATTACGTGTATATCACAAGGATACATTCTCACAGAGAATACTTGCATATCAGGGTCAACGATCTCTCCACATGCGCCATACATATCACAACCTCACTTTGGCTGATGCAGCCTGATATAACCAAAACGTCTATGTCATTGAAAGAGATGCATGCCCTATTGTCCTAACTAATACAAAACTACATTAACAAATACAAAGGTTGGATGCTTGATGCGACAGAGGCGTTTGGTTCTTTTCCGATCTCCTCGATGTTAGTCTTAGTCGACTTGTACTTCTACAGGGGCGGATGGCATGTGCAGGTCCCAGCTGTGGATATAGCCGGGATGAGGATCACGTGATGTGATCAGTATTCTTCATCGCTGAATTGCCTAGCAGCAAGTCATGTGCTCACTTATAGTTGGGTCGACTTGATCTTGTTCATACAATGGATCGAACCCAAAACCGTTTTTCTGTGAGAAACTATCGCTCTAACCAATCTTCTACTTGGGTTCTCATCACAGCATAGACAAACTTGACATAGATGGGCAGACAAAGATCTTCAGACTCAGAACGGGATACTGTAGGCTCAAGGCCCACCTCCACATAATGGGTCTCAGAGACACTGCCACGTGCGATTTTGGAGCACTCAAACAAACACCAGAACATATTCTGCAAGAATGTCCTGCATATGCAAACCAAAGTGAGGCAGTCTGGCCAGGGGGAGCGACTATGCTCGAAAAGCTGTGGGTAATCGTCGAAGACCTGAAACGCAGTCTCTTTCGTTAACCTCACCAGACTAGAAACATAGCATCAGTTAATCGATGGGGAAGAAGAAGAAGTAGAAGAAGGTTCTCACCCACGCTGGTGCATCATGTAATTTCCCGCCAAAAACATGGAGCACGGGTGGGGGAGGGAAGGACGGGGCAAAGGGAGGTAAGAGAACAAAAGAAGTGTTAATTAAAAATGAGATGCCAGGAGGAGAGAATGCTCTTTAACAAACATGTGGACGTGGTTTGCGTGCCGGGTGTTCTTAAGCTCACGACTGCGAAATATCTCACGTCAGTGGTGTAGCTAAGGCCTATCGGTTTAAGGGGGTTTGTTAGCTGAATCTAACGCAATAGTCTGGAAAAACGCTGCCTATGTCAAATTATTTGATACAGCAATAAATGAGGCACAAGACTCAAGACACCCAATGATTGGACATTAGGCACAGAGCACACGACTCAAATCCAGACATAGTTTCTTAAAATCAACACAGCTCATACAGACACACCATGAAAGTCGCCGTATCGAGAGATCGCATGAATTGATACAGGCCCCAGAGATGGAACTTCGGGAGGAACCTGCTCCTGGACATCATCTACCATACACAACACGGAGGTCGCTGAACAGACTAACTGGTGTATAACGGTGGAAGAGGAATATGAAGCAATGCGAAAATATACAGATGATGAAACATGTGATTGTGGCGCAATATAGTACCCAGACCACGTAATGACCTGCCCCAACCTCTAGAAAACATGCAAAAAGTGTGACATGCTGGAGACAAATGACAAGGTAATCTATGTCGTTTAATAGTGGATGCATACTGTTTAACGTGCCGCTTGCACGCTGAATGTAAAGTAAGGGGGTTTGGTTTAGTACAACTGGTAACAAATACGGGGCTCGCCAAGCCACATCGTGCCGCCCCTGACACGTCGGGGCTGCAGAAATTTAGACGTGGTTAAGGGGCGAAAACGGAGCATTGCATGAGCAGACAACAGCGATAGGCTCATATCTTGCTGCGGGATCAAGGTGCTGACCAGCGGACGAGCTGTAGTGTACAGCGCTCCAAAGCTGCCTGCTTGCGTCCGAGTCAGTGACCCAGAGCTGCCAAGACTCTTCTCCACCTTCACGTGGTGTTCCTTGATCCTGGAGCTGCAACAGGGCAGACTGGCAAAGGATAAGAGATCACAATTGGAAGGTTAACCTGTCACCCAGAAATGCCATGCTGAAGCCGGATGTGTCGGACCGAAAGGTGCAAATATCGCAGTCAAGCTGTAAACTACGACACTCCATTTAAAGAAACACTGAGACTTACAACTACGCCCCCGGCAATCTATCCCCGAAGGCTGTTTCTATTTTTGGCTACTTTTATCTCGACCTCCAAAATACATTATTTCTTAAAACTTGTATCTTTATCTCTTTAACCACATCTGTCCTATTACCGTTATCTTTACATCTAATACATCTTTCTAATCATCTTCATCTTTACCTCTGAAACCACTTCTTTCTGATTACCTGTATCGTTATCTCTAAAATTCATTGTTTCTGATTACCGTTACATCTAAAATCCCACTTTTTCTGTATACATTTATCTTTACTTATAAAATCACAATTGCCTGCATTCCTTTATCTTCACCTCTAAAATGCATCTTTCTGTATACCTTTATATTTACTTCTAAAGTCAAAACTGTTTGTATACCTTTACATCTACCTATACAATCATCCCTTCCTGTATATATTTATCTTCACCTTTAAAATCACACCTTTTTGTATACTTTTATATGTGCCTTTAAAATCACACCTTTCTGTACACCTTTATATCTAATTTTAAAACCACATCTTACTGAATATCCTAATCTTGAAAGCCAACTCGTTGTGGCTTCCTTTGATATTTTCTTCTGTTAAGTTTCCATGATTAACTTCTATTTGGTCCATATCATGCTTTTCTTCACCCCCCCCCCCCTCCCGCCCACACCCCACTCTCTGTCACATTTGCTTGGAATACGTGGAATCCTGTTATTCAAACAGGCATGTTAATGTATGTTTCCAGGTAGCCGAATGCTTATGCTGAGTATATATTACTAGGCCTGAGGGAAAGATACAAATAATTTGGGTAGAATTGTTGTCCGAATTGTTAAGCCTACTCTTTCACATAAATATTATGGTAAGTTTCACTTTTCATATGTTAAACCTGCGTACGATGAAGAAGAATATATGTTAAACATTTTATGAACACAGTATATTCATCCCATTAGATAAAATGCACCAAACTTAAAATATACCGTGCGACTCGTTACCTTGTAGTTACGCCTCTGCTTTTAAGCATAACATAAATTTCATTACTGCCAGCTTGCCTGACCTTGGCCACTCAGGAAATGAAGAGGCTAGAATTGTGCTACACTGGCAACACAATCTTCACCGTTTGTGGTCGATGGTGTACATTGCGCTCAACGTGGCCAAGTAATCTGGATAAGCGCTTCGACAAGCAGAAGCCACTTCTGAAATCTGAAATTTGTGAAGAATGTATTGGCAGGCGTCAGCCTGATTGATGCTTTCCTGGTACGTCTCTGGCAATGGCGTAGCTCTGATATAAAAGTTGAACTGTCAGAGAAACAAAAAATCTTAGCAGACCGCTCTTTAAATGAACAGATGTCTCAACAGCGGTAATTCTTCTTAGGTGAATCTATATTTTTATATTAATACTACTTCTACTACTACTATTTCTACTACTACTACTAATACTACTACTGCTACTACTACTAATACTACTACCACTGCTGCTACTACTACTACTACTACTTCTAATACTACTTCTATTACTACTTCTACTAGTATTACTACTGCTATTACAACGTATACCATTACTACTACAGCTACCGCTGCTGCTACTACTACCGATATTGCTACCACTGATATTGCTACCACTGCTATTGCTACTACTTCTTCTACTACTACTACTACTACTACTACTACTACTACTGCTACTACTACTGCTACTGCTACTACTACTACTACTACTACTACTGCTACTACTACTGCTACTACTACTACTACTGCTACTACTACTACTACTACTACTACTACTACTTCTACTACTACTACTGCTACTGCTACTACTAAAACTACTATTGCTTCTGCCACTACTACGACTACTACTAAAATACTACTGCTATTACTTCTACTACTACTACTACTACTACTACTACTACTACTACTACTGCATTTTTATCTTCCATTTATTTGTTTTCCCCTCCATGTATTTCTTCTTTCTCTTATTCTTGTATTTTCTTTTCTTCTTTCTTCTATTTATTCGTTTTCATCCTTCGCTCTTCTTTTCTTTCTTCTTCTCCTCCTTCGATTTCTCCTCTCCTCTTCTCTTCTTTATTTTATGTATTCTACTTTTCCACATTCATTTTAAAGTCCTATGCGCATGTGCATAATACACACTTTACCGTTGACTTAGCTCGTTTACATCAACATCTGTCTGAACGACTCATCCGTTATGGACGCCATTGTGTGATATTCCGTATCATAGACGATCTATTCACGGCTATCAAAAGGCGAAATATGGCTTCGTATGGGCACGTCACGAGGTACAGAGGAATTACAAATTCGATTCTGCATGGTTCCATACCACGAAAGAGAGGCCTAGCTCGTTCAAAGAAGAGATGGGCAGACAACATCCGCTATTGCAAACTTCTTGCGGGCTTTATCTAACCAAGTTATTCTGTTTTTAGTCCACCAGAGGCCCACATCCAGCCTGCTCTCCAGTTAGTATTAGCTGCCCTACGAAAAGTCAGCAGCTAGACTTTTGGTATACGCAGCTACATGTTGGTCGTGTGTTGAATCAGAATGAGAGCTCTGATGTATTGTCCATGAATTTGCCATGTATTCATAATGAATTATCCATATATTCTCCGTATATTTTCAATTAATTCTCTATATATTATCCATGTTTTTCCCCCGTATATTCTCCATATATTTTCCGTGTATTCATATTCATGTATATTCCATGAATTCTCTATGTATTTGCAATGTTTTTTTAATATATTCTCCGTTTTTTTTCCATATATTCCCGTGTATTTTCCGTGTATTCTCTGTGTACATTCTTCGTGTATTCACCTTATATTAGCCGTACATTCTTTTTTTTTCCGTGTTCTGCAATTTATTTTCTTAGTTTTTTTCCGTGTTTGCCGTGTATTATCCATGTCATTGTTTTTTTTATTCCTTTTGTGACAATTTTTAGAACCTGTCTTTATTCCCTGGCAGCATACAGATGTGAAACATGGACATTTAACCAAGACCTCAAGGATGAGAATCGAGTCCTTTGAGTCGAAATGTTATAAAAAGGTCCTAGGAAAACCTAGATTGAAAAAAAGGAGGAATATAGACAAGAGAAGAACTGGTTCATAAATTCAAAAGAAACATCAGTCTTATGAGAACGGTAATGGAAGGTATGGTGCCGTACAAGAGAGGTAGACCAAGAAAGCGATGCACCAAGAATGCCAAAGAATGCTTTACTCTGGAACAAGCTAGGGATTTGACGAGAGATCGAGTTGGTTTTAGTCGGGCTGTGATGGGACCTGCAAAGAACAAGCTACATGGTGACACAGCAACAATACACAAATTTAGTATACGATCGCGGAGTTTTCTTCAATTAAGATTTTAGTTAACGGTAAGAAACAATCACGATTATGAAAGTTATACAATTGAGCACCGGGTATAAATAGGTAGAAGATCACTGGCTTAGAAAGTAAGCGGTTATTTTTAATATTCCAATGCATCACATAATCTACGTGGTCTTATTTAATCCTCCATTCTGTCCATAATTCGCTCCCATATGATACCATCATCTATTTGTAGGCGATGACATCAATACGCCCGAAGGAGAAGTGATTAATTTGTAATCGCTGCTCACTTTCATATCTTCCTGTGCCGATCGGAGATATTCCGAACTTGAACTAAAATATGGTCAAAACTGCATAAAGCATTAGTTAGACCTAGATTGCAATACCTTTTCAGGTGTGGAGTCCTTATCGTAGATGAAATATAAGCATACTCGAAAGGATACAACAAAGAGCGACGTAACGGACAGTGGGATTCTTGAATTATAGTTATTAGGGAAGACTCAGAAAAACCGACCTACAGTGTCTAGAAATATGAAGAATCCGAAGTGATTTAATACAGGTTATTAACATACTCAAGGGAAATGATCAATTAGGCTATAGCACGCCGATCCCTTTAGTACTGAGTTGGATACGCGTATTTTTATTGTGGACATCATTATATGCATTTGTGATCAACGTGCTGAACAGTTCTCGAGCTGTAATAATCAATGCACCATATCTGATTGCAAGCAGCATGGACAGTGACACAAAGCTGCCAAGACCTTTCACCACCTTCACGTAGTGATCCTAGATAACATGCTACAACAGGACAGACTTCCTAAAGAGAGGAGATCGAAGATAGAAGACTAATCCGGCATCTAAAAATACCAAGCTGAAGTCTGATGTCTTGTACCGGAATGTGTAAATATCGCAGTCAATGTGTAAACGACAACACGCGCATTCCGTTTTCTAAACTACATCCTGCTACTTGGAAAACACTTTTTAATGCTTAACAGCTGGAGTTTGACAACAAACGACAAAGAATAAGAAGAATTGCATGCTTTCACTTCCCATTAATTCTTTAAAACAATAAAATCCCCACTCGTCTTTTGTATTTTTAATTTGATAACGCCAGAATTACCTCCGACTATGTCCCAATTGCTACCAATATATGTTTGAAATATTAAGAATGCGTTGTATTAACAGACGATTATGCAAATTTTAAACAAATAGCGAATCAACAATCACACACAGTAAGATCTACGAAAACCGAAAATACATATAACGGTCAAGATATTGTATTATAGGCATGTATAAGTCCTTGGTAACATTATTTGTATTTCAACCTTTGTTATTATAAGTTCAATATGTCTTATAGAAAGGTGTACAAAGGAGGATAACTAGGGGTAAATTGATGATATATATCCTTTCCTCCCTTTGAATATTAATTTGATCTTTTATTCTAATCAAATCTTAAGGCCCCTATTGGGGAAGAAGGAATATGCCACACTCGTCCCTACCATGCATGGCTTAATATGCGATTAGCAAGGGTTTTTAATGAACTAACAACGTCGCGTGTACACCTATATACACCACGCAGCAAGGGTACACACAAGCTGTCGTGTTCGTTTCCCCCAAGCAAGGGAAATACATGCTTCTTCATCATGTGATTCGAATATTTGATTTCTACACGGTAAGACGAGTCCGAGTGGTGCCCCGGGGTTTTTGTGTATGACAAAGACAAAAATAGCACCACTGCCCCACATGTCGTAGGAGGCGACTAACTGTGTGACATGCCATAAGACCGGCCATGGTTAGATGATTTGTTTAGAGCAGCATTCATAGGCGTCTCAGTCTTTGAAGATCATGCGCGTGGCACCCTGTGAGTAGCCTCTCAGAGCGCAAGCATGGGCGCTGAATATGAAGGCACTAAGCTGCCAAAACTGCAGGATCCCACTCTCGGCCTCGCTGGTGTAATCCAAAGGAATGCATGACAATTTGGCACCAGCTCAGCTGCAGGAGCTGTCGGAATTAGTTCGCAATTTTGAAACCATCCGCCGTAGGTGCTACCACGCCAGATTTTCTGTCTGGGTTTACTCCCGTAGCCCTACCCTCTCCCAAGATTTCTACGTTGCCCGAAGATGCTAGTTACTCTAGACATCCGATGATACTCGCATCGTCCCAAGACTAGCCAGCACTCTATATGACTTGTGGGTTTAAAATCAAAATTCCTCCTCTCCGAGGTGAACTGCTTAAACAGGCTAACGAGCTTCCTTTACCCGGGTTTAGAGTCAGAGCTTACCTTCTGTTAGATTGGCTGAAAACTAAGGCTAATGAGCCCAATCTGTCCGCCCATTTATACCACCAGGTACTCAGTCGCGCCCCACAGCAGGGTCTGTAAGAAACAGGGGGGCCCTCATGAAGGTGCTGCTGGGGACACAATAATGTGGGAGAGGTCATTGACATGAAAACTACTGAATAGCAAACCGAAAAGTGAATTCTGCGGCGATCTCTACACCTGGAAAGGAGAGGCTATATCAGACGCTAGACTTTCCTTTAACGAGTGGGACGTCCAGCTCAGACTTCGCTACCCCCGAAAGCAGCATAGATGGCGCCTAACAGGCTGCGGGTCTACTTTGATCTCATGTTTGAGTCTATTAAGATCGACTCTCACATCGGTAACCACCCTACCAGACACTTATCACAACGCAGCGAAGTAATATAAGCTGCTCGATCCTGTACCGCTAAGCAGGATGCCCTCCTCCCATCTACACCCAGTTTATACCAGAGCTGGAACTTGCACAGGGGCAGCCATATAGAAATACAGGTCGACTAAAAACTTGGAACGGTCAGACGAGATCCGTTAATATGAACTCGATCGTTGTTCCTAGCTCCTTATTAGCTCTGCTCAGTTTGTTAGTTTAGTTTTGAATTAATTGGCCATTATATTTTCTTTGACTAGCCGTACAGGGGCATGTGGAGTGGCGATTGGGTATGTTCCTATTTGGGCGAAGATGAAGTGGCGATGGGGTATGTGCATATTTGGGCGAAGATGGAGTGGCCATGAGATATGTTAATATTTGGGCGAAGATGGAGTGGCCATGGGGTATGTTAATATTTGGGCGAAGATGGAGTGGGCATGGGGTATGTTAATATTTGGGCTAAGATGGAGTGGCCATGGGGTATGTTAATATTTGGGCGAAGATGGAGTGGCGATGGGGTATGTTAATATTTGGGCGAAGATGGAGTGGCGATGGGGTATGTTCATATTTGGGCGAAGATGGAGTGACGATGGGGTATGTTAATATTTGGGCGAAGATGGAGTGACGATGGGGTATGTTAATATTTGGGCGAAGATGGAGTGACGATGGGGTATGTTAATATTTGGGCGAAGATGGAGTGACGATGGGGTATGTGCATATTTGGGCGAAGATGGAGTGGCAATGGAGTATTGACATATTTGGGATCCATGCAACTGTATCAATAAAGTATATGAGCTGGCAATGTACACCCAAAAGAGCACGAAAATCGCATTAGGTTTGAAAGAAAGCTCTGCATATAGAATATACGGAAGTAAATTACTCGCTTTGACCTTTATTTTAGTCAAGAAAAAGAAGAAGTACATGAAAAGAAGATTAAAAAAGAATAATAATAATAAGAAAACGACGACCCGTATAAAGAAGAGGTAGAGAAGGAAAAAAAGATAGATGAAGAAGAAGAAAAAGACAATAACAAAAACTGAATTGAAAAAGAAAAGTAGAAGAAAAAGAAGGAACAGAAAGAAGAAGCAGAAGAAGCAACAGCAGGATGGATGCTCCCTAAGTATTTCGTTATAACTTATAAGAAAAAGAAAAAACAGAAACAGATGTTTGTGATATACAGACAACATACTTTCACTCTCTCTCTGTTATGTTTGTCTCTCTCTGGCTCTCTCTCTACCTCTCTCTCTCTTTCTCTCTATCTATCTCGCTATCTTTAGTTTTGTCTGTCTCTCTCGCCATGATGCAAAACATGAAACACGAATGAGTTTTCTAAAACGTTTAATCCATCGACAGATAAATAATTTATATTTTTGCATTCGCCTTATTTCTCTAATCCAAAGGCGGTGTGCGTTGAACTGTGGTTTTTATTTCTGCGTCTATCGGCTCAATACATCCGACTTCAGCATGCATTTTATGTAAGGGTCTACTTCCTCCTGCATTTTCTAAGGGTTTGCTTCCCCGGGGTAACGGCCGGTGCTGTTATGGGGATTAAACCCAGCACCTCCGGGTTGGGAACCGTGTTACTTAACCACTAACCCACGCCGTCCCTACATCGACATATATAATAATATATAAAATAGACATATTTGATTATATTTCTTACATTGTCTGTCTTCAGAAATTCAAGAATTTATCTGCAACGACACCAATTGCCCATCTGTCCACGAACCAAGATTATGCCCAGATGATTCATTCTTGACAACCTCAGGAAAGAGACACGATAACACCGGAAACGCAAACAACGATTTGAATAGTGATAGTAGCAACGATTATGTTTACCCTATCAACGAAGCCAGCAGTGAGAGTAACAACTTATATTTGCTTCCAGAACAAACATCTTACTGTGTGTGTAACATTTCTTTGTGTGCGTTGCCGGTCTGTGCTTCCGGATATTTGCTGCATCTCCTCCACAACGCCACGGGGCTACCAGGTGCCTGCTGTGACTCGTTCACTTGTAATAAGTCAGAAGGTAAGCATATGCATTATCATTTTCTTTTGGTCTTGTTCCATAATTTACTCCCTACACAGCCTAAGGTCATCGATTGATATTCATCTCAATTTAGCTCAAAAGAAAAGGTATTCTATTTGTCCGATCTTAATTTAGCGTTTTTATACTGGTTTAGAAGACTCTTAAGAGTCTGTATACACCCAGTTTCATTTATATTTCCTTGCTCTAAAAGCTATGCACATCCAATCTATTCTTAAATGCATTAATTGTCACTGCCTATACTGCTTCCTGTGACAATGCATTCCAAGCATTCACCACTCTCTGACTAAAAAATATTCCCTAATATCTAATCTGGACCTTCTTTAGTTAATTTGTAACTATGCCCTCTTTTCTTGTAGGTGGCTGTATTTTGAAAAAAAACAACTTGTTATAGTCTAATTTAACCTTTCCTGTGATTATCGTATAAACCTGTATTAAGTCACCTCGAATACTCCTCCTTTTAAGAGACTGTGTCATTACAAGACCCCTTAATCAAATTAGAAATGCCTTTTGTTATGTATGCTCGTCTCTATATTGTTGCACAGAAACATGGACACTAAATAACAAGTCGGAAAAGAGTCCCGATGCATTCAAAATATGGGTGCATAGAAGGTTCCGTCGAATTTATTGAAAATAGAAGAAAACAAAAGTGAGGTATGGAAAAAGTTGGAGGTGAAAAGAGAATAAATGATAGAAATATGGGATAGTTTAGTTCGGTTCAGTTCATCCCGTAAGCCGTCAGGTCGTTAGAGCAAACTTGAAGACACTTTCACAATCCCACGCCATATCTCTCAGCCCGCTGCCGCCAGTCGTGCCTAATCGAGACGAAGGTTGGAACACTCAGTGATGTTGTCTGCCCATCTCTTCTTTGACCCCAGATACTTGAACTAGTGTACAACTTCGAGTTTCTGACCATTTGCATTTATCATAGATGTAAACCATTTCGTTGTTATTAGTCATGAGCTTTGTTTTCTCTGCATTTATCTCCATGCCATAGCTCTGCGCCGCTCTGTCCAATCTACAAATCAGCTCCCGGAGTTCAGTTTCCATGCCTTCCAGACCATCTATATCATCTGCAAATCGTAGGTTTGTAATCGTCTTGCCACCTATTCTGACAGTACCAACATGTCCCTCCAGGGCCGCCTCCATTATTCTTTCCAAGAATACGTTATATAGTGTTGGAGAGTATATACAACCCTGTCTCACCCCAACATACATGCGGAACCATTCGCCTAGTATTCCGTCTACAGAAACTGCACTTGACGCCTTCTCATAAAGGTTTTTAATTACCTTCATAATATTACTATTGATCTTGTAATGCTTGTAACATGTTAGACAGTTACGTCATTTTGGCAATATGGATTGGCTTGGCTTCGTTCATTCTCAATCGTCCACTACCAAACACTCAAAGGGCTTAAGTAGCAGAATGTTGTCAAGAGAACGGAATGCGCTGTGTCTTAGTTTACATCTTGACTGCGATAGTTGCACCTTTCGGCCCAACACATCCGACTTCAGCAATAATTTGTTGAGTACCGGGTTAGCATTCACTCTTCGATCCCTTCTCCTTAGCCAGTCTGCCCTGCTGCAGTCTGTTATCCAGGATCACCGCGTGGAGGTGTAGAAGGGTCTTGGCAGGTTTGATTCGCTGGCCCTGACGCTAGCAGTCAGCTATGAGTCGCTGACCGCTGCAGCTCATGCGCTGCTCAGCATCTTGATCCCAATTTTGGCAATATAACAAGGCATACTTCCTTGTTGAAGATCATACTAGAAGATAAGGTGGAAAGCAGTCATCTAAGATACAGACACCGTTATAAGTAGATCAGGAGTTGGACTGGGTAAAGCCTGCCAAATAACACCGCTGCGGCAAAATATTAAGTACACTAGAGATCCATTACAGCCGACCTTCGATGCGGAGATGGCACTTGTACTTAACTGAACTTCGTCACAACATCTGATGCTCATTTCGTTTCTTATATTGTTTCAAATTGTAATGGCGTTGTAATTGTGTTATTTCATTAATGCTTGATAAACCATTTAACAAAACAAGCTCGTGCTTAGGTCGCCAATAGGAAAGAGACAGCAAGCAACAACAACAAATAATTAAACAAATTGTTCACAAAATTACACATTTACAGGGCTTAAATTAACTTAAGTCTTACCATTTTGGACACCAGCTAAGGTCTGGACGCGTCGAGGCTGTATACGTCGCTTGGAATTGTAAGACTAAACAAATAACGATATGCATTTTCTGTAACCCAGTAACACCAAGTCTCTAGAGACCAGACCTTACATTGACACATTCAAACATCTCTGGTCTTGGGATCGTTAGTCTTGTCCTCGTCAACTGTGCTGTGTTTGAGTAGTAGCTGCTTGGTCCTGCCATGAAGACTATTAACTGTTTGAGTAGCAGCTTGTTCCTGACATCTGCATTGTGTTTGAAGAACAGCTTGTCCACGTCACCGTTGATGTGTTTTGGCAGCAGTCTGTCCTAGTCAACTGTACTGTGTTTGGAGAGAATCATATCCCAGTAAACTGTACTGTGTTTGGAGAGAATCATATTCCAGTAAACTGTACTGTGTTTGGAGAGCATCATATCCCAGTACATTGTACTGTATTTTGAGAGCAGTGTGTCTCAGTAAACTGTACTGTATTTTGAGAGCAGTGTGTCTCAGTAAACTGTACTGTATTTTGAGAGCAGTGTGTCTGAGTAAACTGTACTGTGTTTGGAGAGCAGTGTCTCAGTCAACTGTACTGTGTTTGGAGAGCAGTGTCTTAGTCAACTGTACTGTGTTTGGAGAGCAGTGTCACAGTCAACTGTACTGTGTTTGGGAGAGCAGTGTGTCTCAGTCAACTGTACTGTGTTTGGAGAGCAGTGTGTCTCAGTAAACTGTACTGTGTTTGGAGAGCAGTGTGTCCCTGTCAACTGTACTGTTTTTGAGTAGCTGCTTGATACTTTTATATTAAGATATGGCCTGCGAAAAGAAGCGACAGTTGAAGAGTAGACAAATCACTTAATTACTCTGAAGTTTTATCTATGCATTTTTCTTCCGAAAGTATTCAAACAACGAGCGCCAAAGCCTATATTGTATAGGGCAAATGTACCTGGTTCAATCCCCTTTCGAAACGCTACAGTTAATTCATCTGTTAAATCGGTACCTAGCTTAATGTTAGGAAAGGAAAGACCGATGAAGATTATTTCCCGCCCTTTCTCATAAAATTCTGAGTTCTAGTACAACGATTTCTATATCACTTCCTCCCACATATCAGTGTCTGTGAAGGAGTGTCCGGTTTGGACATCAATACCTGTTTATCTCACCTATCTATTCTATGTTATGTTACCTGCCAGCGTCATCTTAATGCGTTACCTACTTCATACGTTTTGGAACATGTCGCCTGCTTGTAAATACGAACGCGAACCTTTAACACAGCGAGATTCTCGTCAAGATATCGGAAACGCCGAGAATGGCATGGCAGACGTGCCCCTGAAAAATAAAATCCTGCATGTCAATATTGATGTCATGTGCATAAAGGCAAATAATAGCACAACCGCTTGGAAGACCCCGGTACACCTTCACCATGTGAGGGCAGCTAATGTAATGGAGCACCTAACGTAATGTTCAGGGCGCACACACCAATAACGCTACTCATTGTGGGCATTCAACAACAACATAATGTAGGGGATTCATTAGTAAACTGTACCTGCCCTACGGTTACAAAATGAGAGGAAGCGAGGAAGGGAACTGACCACTAAACCTCACGCAAACTATGGCGTAGTACAATGAAACCTCTAACACTTCATCTGTAAGTCAGCTTAAGCTATGGAACTAATTATTGGATTAAATATTTATAAATATACAGATAAAAAGCACATAGCATAAACAAGTAAGATATTTCAAATACTTGGACAGCTTGTTGACAAAAGATTGTAGGATGGATAGAGAAGTGGAATCAAGAACACAGAAATCTAATGTGGTTTTCTATCACCTATCACCATTATTAATACACAAACACATTCCAATGAAGACAAACATACCAACTTTCGTCTACCAGTGTCAGACATAAACTCTCACCAAGGAACAGGAAAAAAAATCATACGAAATGAGATGTTTGAGAACGGATATGAGGATGACAAGGCTGGATAGAGTACGGAATGAAGTAATCAGACAGAATGTGTCTGCAACACCGTGCGTGGATGACAAGGCTGGATAGAGTACTGGATGAAGTAATCAGACAGAATGTGTCTGCAACATCATGCGTGGATGACATAGAAATGCACATAATAAAATGTTTCGAACTTCTGACATGAATGCAAATAAAGTTACCAACTACGCATATTTACAATATTAGAGATCAGGGTTGCAGAGCAAGAGGAAGACCGTTAGAAAGATGGATTGGCGGTGTCAGTGAGGCACTAAAGAAGAATGGAATGACAACAAAATCGGCGACAAAGCTGGTAAACGACAGACAAATACACGTCCCAAGACGTCTTAAGTTACAACGGATTAGCAGTTGATATTGATATTTATACGTAAATTAGAATATCTTCAAAATGATTAAGATCACATCGCATAATCTTATATTGGTTTAACGAAATCGTTCATTTCCGGAATTGTATTGCCATGTTTGTAAATAGATTCCACAAATTTCTTAGTTGGCCATCGCAAGCAATGATGGTGACATCATCGAACGGTTTTGCGCTGTATTTGGATTACACGTAAGGAAGGAACTGGTCATCAACTTCAGTCTCTGGTGTCGAGCATCATTGGACCAGTGGAAAGACGTAAGTCAAGACGACTGGAAGTAACTAATCATGGCAGGCATTCTGGTTCTGTCTCCCTTAAGACCAGGGGTATCTTGAAAACATGCCGGATTGGAGCGCCCACCGTTTCTGCTCATAGCTTTGAGAGCGAGTGCCTTACCTCTCGACTACAACGACCAACATAAAACTGCCCAGAGCCTGTAGATAACTAGTTTCTTATTCCTGTCCTCTAGTGTCGTCAAAAAGTGACCAGCGGATAATTGGAATGCCCATGCTCCCCGAAGTCTTCCTGGAGGGGTCATGGCTGATAGATCAGGGGTTGTCATTGGTCATCTCCATCCTGATCATAGTCATTGTTTTCATCGGCTGCAGCACCACTTCATCTGCCTCCACGCTCGTAGTTTACTTGTAAATTAGCTGCCCCTTGAATAGCCCCCCAATGAGGATGCTGCAACGTGGATTTCGGAAATGGTATGCATGGAATCTTCACGAGAACTGGCTGTGTATAATAGAAATAATGATAGGTTACAGCAATGAGAACAATATCCGCGCAATAAGTTATCACGTAAAACACATACTGCCAGATAGATGGCGTTGATTATCCGTTATTATCTTAATCATTATTCATGACAAACCTACTTATTGCCGCCATTTCTTTGTAGTCATGTTTAATCCATCGTTTACCACCACTTTTGTGCTTGTCTTTCTTTTTCTCTCCTTCTTTTTGTTCTCATCCTCCTTTTCCTCTTCCTCCTCTTCTTTTTCTTTTTCTGCTTCTTCTTCTTCGTTTTCTTGTTTCTCTTGTTCTTCATTTTCGTAATTGTTCTTCTTTTTCTTTTTCTTATTGTTCAACTTGTTATGGGCCGAAGATGCAGCACAAGGATGGGCTAACAGCAAACATCGACTCCTTGTTGAAGGAAGGTTGGCAATGACATAGTCCCCGAAAGGAGCGACGTCCATTGATGACTAAGGATCTGCAATATATTATTTGTCATTTCATCTTGTAATTGTTCTTTTACATCTCCTACTTCTTGCCTCTTCTTCTTCTTCCTCTGTTTCACCTGTCGTATATTCTCGATTCTAAGACGTTTTACGATTTTAGAGACGCTTGCATGTGCTCGTTTTGTAAATGTGTTGTTGCGTCTCTTATATTCTTTCATCTGCATGCACTCTTTATTTATGTTGCAAATGTTATCTAACAGGTTTTACTTGAAAGCCACATGGAAATGAAAAGTTATTGTGCATAATTTGCCGACGATTAAGACATAGTGGTTGGATCCATAGCAAAGCTAGTACAAAATTAACAGCACGTTTGAGAGTTTGGAAAGAAAATAAACAGATTGAAGACAAAGACTCTGGAAATAGCCAATCAGCATATGCGAATGAATATAATCATAAATATAGAATGAATCGAACAAGTACATGAGTTTTCATATTTACGGTAATTCGTCACAGAAGACGCCCGCAGTTGGACGAAATGAAGATAAGGATTGTATTGGCTAAACAAGCGTTCAGAGAAGCACAGGAAGTGGTAACCTTAATGAATATCAGGAACGAATTAAAGAGGAGCGCACCTTTAAATCTCAGGCATGCAGTGACATAAAGTACGAAACTATGATGAAATGAAGACATCTGCAGAGATATGGTCTAATGGAGGGACAGGATCAGACAACCTTACAACCAGCCTTTGGATTGATCAACCAGAGGATATGGTCAAATGGAGAGACATGCTCAGACAACCTTACAACCAGCCTTTGGATTGATCAACCAGAGGATATGGTCAAATGGAGAGACATGCTCAGACAACCTTACAACCAGCCTTTGGATTGATCAACCAGAGGATATGGTCAAATGGAGAGACATGCTCAGACAACCTTACAACCAGCCTTTGGATTGATCAACCAGAGGATAGGGTCAAATGGAGAGACATGCTCAGACAACCTTACAACCAGCCTTTGGATTGATCAACCAGAGGATATGGTCAAATGGAGAGACATGCTCAGACAACCTTACAACCAGTCTTGGGGTTGATCAACCTGATGACGATGGTGATGATGATGATGATGTATATGCCGATCAACTACCAGGGAGAGACAATTACACATTATTGAAGCACATTTGCATCGTTGGTCGTAATTCCATATTTTTGTGCCCAACAGCATGCACGAGCTTTGCATAAGATAGGCAGGTTTCTACAAGTAGATTAAGCTGTGATAAGTCTTGTAACGAATTCACGGGCTAAAGGATTACTCATCAGTTGTCAAATAATGCAAATGAAGGCTAAATCCGTTGGAATATAAGAACTAATTTTCAAAGCCAGGAGATGCTAAGCGCAGTTGTGGATTTTCTTTAAGACGTTGAACATCTAATTTGTCAACAACTTGCTACAGTTTCTCAAACTAATCTGATTAACTTTCAGCGACACGATCTAGTTAAGAAGAATGGGAGAACTATGAGTTATTCTTCTTCTTCGTACGCTGTCAGACGTCAACTTGAATTTGTTCGAAGAAAGCAGTTGTCATCATGAGGCTATCGACACTGCCATAGAGCTTGTCTGCCATAGAGCTTGTCTAGTGTCACCACTGGTGATGGCCACATGTGCTTCCTCTGGTCCTCGTATGTCGGGCAATTTTGCAGCAGATGTTCAGCGTTTTCCCTGTGCCACAGGTGCATTCGTCAGTGCCACCTATCTTCAATTTATTGAATAGGTGGTACCTCAGTCTGTTGTGGCCTGTGCGGAGTCTGAAAACCACGACCTGCTCTCTTCTGTTCAGCTGGTAGTAGGCACAATTTTTTGTGTAGCCAGTAAGTTCTGTTTCCCCTTTGGCCATGTATCTGGCCCTAATAAACCTGTTGGACTCTTCGTAGGTCACACTAGAATCTGGTTGTAGTAGTCTTGCACCTTCTTTTGCCAGTCTGTCTGCCTCCTCGTTGCCTTGGATGCTTCAGTGGGATGGGACCCACTGTACCACTACTCTTTTTGGTGCGGACTGCTGGCATAGTTGACTGAGTACTGCTCTTAAATCATTAAGTTCAGTATTTTTCTGGCTTTTTAGTGCTGTAACCACGGCAGGGCATCTGTGAACATGACTATCTGGCTTTCATTGCATTTGCCTGTAAGCATTGCTTTTACTGCAGCCTTCAGTGCCTTCTGCCTCCGCTCTGAAATTGCTTGAGAATTTTCCAGTTGCAACTGACAGTGTTATTTTTCTACCATTTGGTAGGTTCAGGAATACCCCCCCCCTCCCCATCCATTCTGTGTTGTGTGTGTTACAGAACCGTCAGTGTATGCATGGGTTCAGTCCATGCTTGGGTAGTTTACCGCTATGTACCTCAGGGTTATGTCTCTCCTTTCTTGTTCAGTCTGGCTGTTCTTGTTTCCAATACCTGGTATATTTCCTACCACCTCCGGAATTATATGCTGCTTCCATGTGGGTTTGCGTATAGTAGGGATTGGCTTGGTGTTGTTATGGTGTTCATAGGGTCTCCGCTCATCTTTGCTTTGGCTATTTCTACAAAGTTTCTCCGCTTTGAACTATGAGTTCATTTAAATTGGAAACGCGGGTGAAAACCCGGTCTTCTTCTGTCATGATCATGTGACTTATTGCTTCCAGAACGCAGTCTCAGTCACTGCAGTTCTATAAGCCTCTCGGTTAAGAACGTTTCGAGCCGTATCAGACAAAGTACCCAAAGACTGTTCGTATTGGGGTGATGTCGTCTTCATCCACGTTTCCTCATTCTAGGTCACATGCCCTCCATAATCACTCTATCGAGACCGTTTGTCTCTTCAGCTGACCAAAACATCTAAACTTGTTTTTTGGGATTTAATGTAGATCCCTTTCTCGAGACCGGGGTCTCTTCACATGACCAAAACATCTAAACGTGTGTCTTATGATCTAATCTAGATCCCTCTCTCGAGACCGAGGTCTCTTCACACGACCAAAACATCTAAACGTGTGTCTTGTGATCTAATCTAGATCCCTCTCTCGAGACCGAGGTCTCTTCACACGACCAAAACATCTAAACTTGTTTCTTGTGATCTTCTTCTTCTTCTTCTTCTTCTGCGTACACAGTCAGACAGTAACCATTATTTTCTCGAAAAAAGCGGCGGTCATCCTGAGACTCTCGCCACTACCATAGAGCTTGTCTTGCAGTTCCACTGGCAACGGCCACATCTGCTCTCTCTGATCCTCGTATGTCGGGCAGTTCTGCAACAGATGTTCAGTGGTCATTTTACCAGTGTTTCTTGTGATCTAATCTAGATCTCTCTCTCGAGACCGGGGTCTCTTGACACGACCAAAACATCTACACTTGTGTCTTGTGATCTAATCTAGATCCCTCTCTCGAGACCGGGGTATCTTCACACGACCAAAACATATAAACTTGTTTCTTGTGATCTTAATTGACGTAATTAATGTTACTGTTTGATGGCGTGACTTCTGTTGTAAACGATGATGCGGGAGCTAAGAGTAATCCGGGTTATGTCAAAAATGCGGATCAAGATCCTAGCGGTCAGCTACCCAAAACTGCCAAGACCCTTCTTTAACTTCACGCGTGATCCTGGAATACAGGCTGCAGCCGGGCAGACTGGCTAAGGAGAAGGCACCACAAAATGTCATGCTGAAGTTGGATGTGTCGGACTTATAAGTTCAAATAGTGCAGTCAAGCTGTAAACTACGACACAACGCATTCCGTGCTCCAGACTACATCCAGCTACTTCCAAAGCCCTTTTCAGGGCTTGGTAGCTGGAGTTTAAGAACTTTGAAGTAGAAGTAGAGGTCTTGCTCCTGGAAACATGTTGTGTTACAGCAGCCTGGCTAGTGAGGTGGAGATCGACACGGTAATCTCCATAGTGGTGAACTTACAGAGGAGCGAGATAGGCTACGGTCCGTCTTCTCAAGAAGAGCCATTGTAACCAGCTGCGAAAAAACGTAATCAACTCAACTCAGATAGTTTCAATTAGCAGCAATAACTACTTGATGAATTTGCTTACCACATTTCCACTCTCTTAAGTCGCATTTTAGGACAGGCTTAATAACTTTTCATGGGAAGAATGCAGAAAAGCGAGCGTGCGTCCCGCCTCAAAATCATTTGCGTCTTGTTTACGTAAAAATGCGCACATTAAACAAATAGTTCTTATGTCCTTGCATCGTTGTAGTTGCTTAATTTTTGTTAAACCTCTTATTTCGATGTGACTGGATTGTTCCCTAACCATTTTGTATTCTTATTTCGATGTGACTGGATTGTTCCCTAACCTTTTTGCATTCTTATTTCGATGTGACTGGATTGTTCCCTAACCTTTTTGCATTCTTATTTCGATGTGACTGGATTGTTCCCTAACCTTTTTGCATTCTTATTTCGATGTGACTGGATTGTTCCCTAACCTTTTTGCATTCTTATTTCGATGTGACTGGATTGTTCCCTAACCTTTTTGCATTCTTATTTCGATGTGACTGGATTGTTCCCTAACCTTTTTGCATTCTTATTTCGATGTGATTGGATTGTTCCCTAACCTTTTTGCATTCTTATTTCGATGTGATTGGATTGTTCCCTAACCTTTTTGCATTCTTATTTCGATGTGATTGGATTGTTCCCTAACCTTTTTGCATTCTTATTTCGATGTGATTAGATTGTTCCCTAACCTTTTTGCATTCTTATTTCGATGTGATTGGATTGTTCCCTAACCTTTTTGCATTCTTATTTCGATGTGATTGGATTGTTCCCTAACCTTTTTGCATTCTTATTTCGATGTGATTGGATTGTTCCCTAACCATTTTGTATTCTTATTTCGATGTGATTTGATTGTTCCCTAACCTTTTTGCATTCTTATTTCGATGTGATTTGATTGTTCCCTAACCTTTTTGCATTCTTATTTCGATGTGATTTGATTGTTCCCTAACCTTTTTGCATTCTTATTTCGATGTGATTTGATTGTTCCCTAACCTTTTTGCATTCTTATTTCGATGTGATTTGATTGTTCCCTAACCTTTTTGCATTCTTATTTCGATGTGATTTGATTGTTCCCTAACCTTTTTGCATTCTTATTTCGATGTGATTTGATTGTTCCCTAACCTTTTTGCAGCCATCTCATGCCTTACAGCCGGTGTGGTGAGATTATTTCTTTTCACCAGTTGCTTTTTAATGAAAATTATCTTTTAAAGTTTAAAAAAATGCTTTTTTTTGTATAGAAGAATGCTTCAAAGAAAATAATATTTTATTATAATTCAATCTTTTAAAATTGAATCTTAAATCAGATTGGCTAACAAGGATTAGTAGGACGAAGAACAACACATTAATAATGTCATTTTTTGAACTTTATTACACGTTCCACAGGGTCATCTTGGGTCCCAACTTCGTCTCGAACGGACCGTATCTTGGGTCACGGAAGTCCAATAGGTAGTAAGCATTCCACCAGACGCATCTCGGCTGCTGTTGGGGACATCAAGGGAGTCTGACCAACGAATTGGGGGTCTTTCCCACGGTCTGTTTTTACTTCGAAGGTACCAGACTGCTGTCATCATGCTACGCAGACAATTGTTTCGTTGCAGCACGTGACCTGTCCATCTATGTGTTGCCCTGCCTGCATAGCTTACCGAATCGTTCACCATGGACATTAGTCGTATGTCCGAATTTTTGAGATTTGAAATGTGTTGGTTCTGGAGTGATTCCGACCAAGCGTCTCTCAAGAGATTCCTGGGTCACTTTCAATTTGTACTACGGTGATTTTACGAGTCTCTGCACCATAGCACATTACAGATATCATTCTAAAGTTGAATAGATTGGCGCGTAACTTCTGGTCTTGGCAGTCGTATAGTACCGTTTGCACTATGGGCATCCGAAGAGTCTACACCTGTAACTAGAAACCAAATAATATAGAGATTTGGACAAAGATATGGCAAATAGCTATAAACGAAACTAGTATCACGTACACAATCTTCTCTCTCTATCTCCCGAACCCCAAGAAGTGATCCTAAAAGTAAATGGACAGACTCTAGTCCAACTTATCTAGGAATAACAACGAAACCAGGGATGACATGGAAAAACCAGGTAAAAGAAGCTAAGAGCAGAATGGACATAATTAGAAAGATATCGTAATCAACATTATAAGCCAACACGAGCACAATAAACTGTGCACATGATATGTGAGAGCAGTGCTAGAATACAGAACAGGAGTATGGCCCACAGCAAAAAATAATAACTTCAAAAAATGTATACAACCAAAATCCAAGGTATACGTATCATCACTGGAGCTATAACAACAACACCAATAAAGGCAATGGAGAACCTCGAAAGAATCGAAAGTATGGTGACGAGCAGAGACCAAAAAACACTCAGCAGGGAAGAGAAGTTCAAATGGATGCCAGATCACCCAATATATCACATGATAAATCGCATGGGAAGAGGGAGATTAAAGAGAAACCATTTCATATCAAAGACAAAAGAACTTGCAAGAGCAGACCAAATCATAAGCCAAATAGTGGTTAAAGATCTAAGATAAGTGTTCCAAATTCCACCATTAAAAAAAGGCAAGTCCCCTAAGATGGTAGAAATCATAATAGCAATAGGGAAAAAGGGAACTCAGACAGATTCAGAAAGGAAATTTATCACAGAAGAATATCTTAGGAGAGTATACCCACCAGAAACATGCACACCTATATACCGATGGCTCATCTAATAAAGCCACATCCATAGGTAGGTGGCGGGGTCTATTCCAGACTATGAGACGCAGAAAAAAAAAGCCTCGAGTATTAGCAGCGGTAACATTTAGCAATAACTTCCGTGCAGAAGCAGAGGCACTGAAGGCAGTAGCTGAACTTGTAATCCAAGATAAAGATATCCACCAAGAAACCATATTATTTATTATTGATGCCCCGTCAGTATTAGCAGCGCTAAAGCAACACAAAGATGAAGATCTCGAGCAATGTATGTACTCTCTGACACAGCTCTCAGCAGAAGACCCAATGTTGGTCATACAGTGGATCCCACCCCACTGCATTGTTGAAGGCAATGGAGCTGCAGACAAACTAGCAAAGTGTGGAGGAGCATCCCCACAAACAGACCTGAGCATCACATATATTGACATCAAAACAATAATTGTAGCCAACTTCAGGGGCGAATCATCTGGTCAACACCCCGACTTCTGAAAAGAAGACATCTACTTTAACTTAGAACGTAGAAGACCCATCTGGGGACCTAAAATTGACAATCTTGCATTACGATTAATTTTAACCACATATTTGGAACCTAGGGGGTTGGAAATTATCACTTGTGGGGAAATGTTAAATATGTATGAAAATTATGTTCCAACATGGCCGCCACGAAACTAAAAATAGCCTATATTTTTGAAACACCATAACTCATCAGGGAGTACACTGTTAACCTTCATGTTTATATGTCAGTTATAAATCCTGTATTGGAATTGTTGAATTGAATTGTACATTTTCTATGTGTTAACTTTCTAATATTGAGTATTCAGAAAAACCAATAATTTTTCATTTATATAATCTTAAAAAGCATAAATAAATAAGGTTGCCTTCATTTTACTGCATGCATTATACTACATGATCTGTGTAATATGACTAGAGATGCCCATGGTAAACGGCCCTGGTTAACGACATGCCAATTAAACAATAATTGCTAGAGATATGATGTTTTGAAGTTTAACAACATCATTAAAAACAGTTTCTAGAAAACTTTTAAAAAATGTTTTTTTTTCTTAATTTCACTTACCAAAGGATTTCTAATGTCCTCTAAAAGTGTACATATCTCCTTCTATGTACATATCTCCTTATCTGTACATATCTCCCTCTCTGTACATATCTCCCTCTCTGCACATATCTCATTCTCTGTACATATCTCCTTCTCTGTACATATCTCCTCTGTGCAAATCTCCTTCTCCGTACATATCTCATTCTCCGAACATATCTCCTTCTCCGTACATATCTCCTTCTCTGTACATATCTCCTTCTCTGTACATATCTCCTTCTCCGTACATATCTCCTTCCCCGAACATATCTCCTTCTCTGTACATATCTCCTTCTTTGGCTTCTATGCTATCCAGAAAGCCTTTCATGATAGCTCTTTTTCTCTTCTCGGTTCTTTTTGAGACTTTTACTGCAGACGATTTTTCGTAATTTGGTTGTTCATGTTTCACACAATCAGGTTTCCACGACAGTTTCGTTTTATTGATCTACTTTACTTGTTCCCCGTGTTTAAAACAAATAAACAGTCACTACTTTCAACCTTTCAACTTGGCAACTAATGACAGGTGTCCGTGTGGGGAGTATGCCATGACCGTGTAACACATCCTACAAAGCTGCATGCTTACGTAGGAATGGAGAGAGAGAGAGACAGAGAGAAAGCAATATCGGCCTTACGAGACAGATATGACTTGACTTCGTTCGTTCTCAATCTCCCGCTACAAACCATGAAAAGGACTTAAGTAGCAGAATGTAGTCCAGAGAACGGAATGCGTTGTGTTGTAGTTTACAGCTTGACTGCGATATTTGCACCTTTTGGCCCAACACATCCGACTTCAGCAAGCATTTTATGAGTACCGGGTTAGCATTCCCTCTTCGATCCCTTTTCCTTAGCCAGTCTGCTCTGTTGCAGTCTGTTATCCAGGATCACAACGGGAAATAAGAGAAATATTGTCGTGTGTTGTGCCGTAAATTGAGACTCAGATAGTGAAGAATACTAATGCTGTTTATTACATATTTGTATCGTATGCTTTTATGTTTCGTGCATGTAACTGATAATAGCTTAACTAAAATGTCTGGGGGACTAGCCTAGTCCTACTAGTCCATTGACGGCACGCCACTGCAAAGTCTTACAAATTCAGTTGTGTAAGTGAAGGAAATAATGTAATAATAGGAGAAGTACCAAAAAAACGTGCATGAAAAAACAAGGCAAATAAAATGAAGCAAACGCATAAAAAGGATACATAGTATCCAGCCCCTCATCTGCGACAGGAAGTAATAGCATAGACAAAAATGCAGATATGTCGAATAATGGACGGCAAAGAAAGTGAAAAATGAATATGCTAATAGCTAGTTGTAAAGTTACACCAGCGAAGAGGAAATACAAGCAAAGAGGAAATACAAGAAAATAGGGAATACCAGCAAAGAGAGAATACCAGCAAAGAGGAAATACCAGCAAATAGGGAATAACAGAAAGGATGGATTACCGGTACATAAAGATTACCATCACAGACGGAATACCTGCACCAAATTATTATCATCATATATGAAATTCTAGCAGATACAGATTACCAACATAGAGGGAATACCAGCAGATAAAAAATATCATCACAGAGGGAATAACATCAATGAAATAAAACCATCACAGAACGAATACCAGCACATAAATAATACCATCACAGAGAGAATACTATCACAGAAATAATACCATCACAGAGAGAATACCAACACATAAATAACACCATCACAGAGGAAATAGCAGCACATAAATAGAACCACTATAGAGAAAATGCCATCAAATAAATAATACCATCACAGAAATAATACGATCACAGAGAGAATACCAGCACATACATAATACCACTATAGAGAGAACACCATCACAGAAATAATACCACTATAGAGAGAATACCAGCACATAAATAATACCATCACAGAAATAATACCAGCACATAAATAATACCATCACAGAAATAATACTATCACAGAGAGAACACCAGCACATAAATAATGCAAGCACAGAGTCAATACTAACACAGAAAGGATGCCAGCATAGAGGGAATATATGCACAGAGGGAACACTGACAATAATTGAATACCACACACACATGGATTAGAAACACATAGTATTCCAACTCCAGCTTGCATCTGATAAGCTGTCTTGTGATGGAACAGTTTCCAAATCCAGGTCCCCGTCCCATTTTACCCTTTGAAAAACTGTCAAACTATATTGACAATCGAACGCTTGACCACTTCATATGGTATCTTGGTACGTGTCTTAATTCAACCCAAACAAAAGAAATATATATTTTTAGAGCCGAATTTTTAGGTAGTGAGCTTCACAGAATAGTCACTTTTTCACTATTGGGGGTGTCAAACATCGCGCATTCAACACGATTGCCAATAAAACCTAGATTTAATCACGAAACAGTAACTGTCTCAGCCAACTTTGTTGACCCTACCACAGTTGCACATACTCAAAGGATCGAACGTTCTTGGAAAAGGACAAAGGACAGAAATAGGCGCCAAAATGGCAAACACATGAATATGCTTGATTCGTCCAGGTGCGAGCTCATGTGTCGTCGACGCCTCAAAGTAAATGATTTGGACGTTTTCACCGCCATTCTTGTCAACGACATTGTTCAATTATGGCCACCTCAATAATTAAAATTATTGTGTTAACCCGTACCCTAACCTTAACCACAAACTCAATCCTAACTCTAACCATAACCCTAATTCAAACCCAAAATCTGACCATAACCATAATCCTAACCTTAACCACAACCTTAATCCTAACACTGTAACCATAACCCTAACCATAACCCTAAACCTTATAACCATAATCCAAACCCTAGCCCTAAACACAACCTCAATCCAAAACCTAACCCTAACCATAACCCTAAACCTAACAATAAACCTAACCTTAAACCCAGCCATAAAACTCAAATTATTTCCATCTGCCTATATCTGGAAATATATGTTTGGTTCTTTTTTTCGAGCTCTACATTCTTCCACAAGATTGGTCGCAAAATTGTACATACCATTTTTTTCGCAAAACTGAATATAACTATCTTGTCTACGCTCTATCTTTATCTAGGTCTTTACTTATTTATTTGAAGAGGAAGACTAATATACTGATCAGACATGTTAGTCAGTGTCAGGCAAAATATACTGGCCAAGACCTTCACCTCGTCTTCCTCGTAGCCCTCCCTGGAAACGGCTGTTTTCATAGCAGTCTGGATAGCAGGGTGAGGAATCGACATGTTCCCTGTAGTAATGAGCGATACACAGATGAAGCAAAGCATACAACAAACACTTGGAGGACCCGGTCCATTTTCATCAGCACGCTTGGGATGTGAGGACAGCTACACCAACCCACCACTTAACGTCCTTTTCGTGGCGCATAAAAGAGTAAACCTACTCATTGTGGGCATTCGAAACAACAACTTATTTATTTAAAATAAAATGATATTTAAAATAAAATGATATCGACCTGTCCTCCCTTAACATGAAATAGAATAGCCCTCTACAGTCATCAGCTATCAAATACGCACGACGGAAACATAGGAACTCTGTTCGGTCTATTTCATTAACGGTTAACGGGAACAATTACACAAGCTTAACACAGAGAGGAGCCCAGCAGTTTGACCAAAGCAAGGTAGGTAGAATACCATAAGATTGACTATAGCCACATACAGCACAACGGAAGTCCAACTTCTCATAATCAGTCCTTTCCAGTGGGCATGCGTGAACGATGACCTTGAAATACCATAAATCTTCCCAAAAGGAAATCAGCACTGGAACAGAACTGTATCAACAAATCCCGAAAGCGCAAGATTGATGCTAAGACACCTTTCCTACGTTCTCCCTCTAACACTGTGCCCTTATTTGTCCGCTGTATTTATTTAGCCTCTGTTCGCTTCTCGCCAGCGTTGAAGTGCTGAATTTGGTTTTTATACAAATTCACGTGAAAAAGATCAAGCAACACGTGCTACAACCGAAGCCATGAGAAGATCTATACGTTGTTATTAGCTGATTGACAGCTTGTTCGTTAATGTTAGTAGGAGACTCCCGGGGAAGGGGGGGGGGGGGGGGGGGGTTGGAGACGGTCTTATACGGTAAGTATTGAGATCATGTTTTTATTTTATTTTTTTGCGTTCGCCGACGTTGGTCCATGATAAGGAGAGTAGTATTCAGTTTTTACAGCAGCATGGCATTATCCATGCTGTCAGACAATGTAATAACAACCATTTTATGTAACCCTGCTGTCTAACCCTTACTCTAACCTTAACCACAACCTGAATCCTAATTCTAACCATAACCCTAACCATAACCATAAACCTTACCATCACCATAATCCAAACCCAAACCCTAACCACAATCCTAACTCTAACCATAACCCTAATCATAACCCTAAACCTTATCATAACCATAATCCAAACCCTAACACTAACCACAAACTCTAACTTTAATAATCATAAACCTTACCATAACACTAAACATGACGCTAAACTTAGCCATAACCCTAACCAAAACACTAAATAAGACACTAAACTTTGCCATAACCCTAACCATAACACTAAACATGACGCTAAACTTAGCCATAACCCTAACCAAAACACTAAATAAGACACTACACGTAGCCATAACCCTAACCATAACACTAAACATGACACTAAACTTAGCCATAACCCTAACCATAACACTAAACAAGACACTAAACTTAGCCATAACCCCATCACTAAACACTAACCCTCCGTAACTTGAAAATAAACACGTACATCCTTATCTTAGTCTTTACTTGTTTATTTATTTTTATATTATATCGACCTGTCCACCACATAAACCGAAATAGAATGCGCCGTTAATATGGGACCACTTGGAACTCCGTTTGGGGTGAATTAACGCAAGTGTCCGATACATTTAGTCATTGAACTGGTTTAGGGCCCCCGATGATGATAATGAGGGTCGGGGGCCTTAAACCAGTCCAATGACTAAATGGATTGATGGAGATGGGGGTCGGGGGCCCTAAACCAGTTCAAGGACTAAATGGCTTAATGATGATGGGGTCGGGGGCCCTAAACCAGTTCAAGGACTAAATGGATTGATGGAGATGGGTGGGGTTCGGGGGCCTTAAACCAGTCCAAGGACTAAATGGCTTAATGATGATGGGGTCGGGGGCCCTAAACCAGTTCAAGGACTAAATGGATTGATGGACACATGTGATGGTTGTCCACCCGGCTGAACAAAGAGAGTGGTCTTCATCACATGTGATGGTTGTCTACCCGGCTGAACAAAGAGAGTGGTCTTCATCACATGTGATGGTTGTCCACCCGCCTGAACAAAGAGAGTGGTCTTCATCACATGTGATGGTTGTCTACCCGGCTGAACAAAGAGAGTAGTCTTTATCACATGTGATGGTTGTCCACCCGCCTGAACAAAGAAAGTGGTCTTCATCACATGTGATGGTTGTCCACCCGGCTGAACAAAGAGAGTGGTCTTCATCACATGTGATGGTTGTCCACCCGGCTGAACAAAGAGAGTAGTCTTCATCACATGTGATGGTTGTCCACCCGCCTGAACAAAGAGAGTGGTCTTCATCACATGTGATGGTTGTCCACCCGGCTGAACAAAGAGAGTTGTCTTCATCACATATGATGGTTTTCCACCCGGCTGAACAAAGAGAGTGGTCTTCATCACATGTGATGGTTGTCCACCCGGCTGAACAAAGAGAGTTGTCTTCATCACATGTGATGGTTGTCCACCCGCCTGAACAAAGAAAGTGGTCTTCATCACATGTGGTGGTTGTCCACCCGGCTGAACAAAGAGAGTGGTCTTCATCACATGTGATGGTTGTCCACCCGGCTGAACAAAGAGAGTTGTCTTCATCACATATGATGGTTTTCCACCCGGCTGAACAAAGAGAGTGGTCTTCATCACATGTGATGGTTGTCCACCCGGCTGAACAAAGAGAGTTGTCTTCATCACATATGATGGTTTTCCACCCGGCTGAACAAAGAGAGTAGTCTTCATCACATGTGATGGTTGTCCACCCGCCTGAACAAAGAAAGTGGTCTTCATCACATGTGATGGTTGTCCACCCGGCTGAACAAAGAGAGTGGTCTTCATCACATGTGATGGTTGTCCACCCGGCTGAACAAAGAGAGTTGTCTTCATCACATATGATGGTTTTCCACCCGGCTGAACAAAGAGAGTAGTCTTCATCACATGTGACGGTTGTCCACCCGACTGAACAAAGAAAGTGGTTTTCATCACATGTGATGGTTGTCCACCCGGCTGAACAAAGAGAGTGGTCTTCATCACATGTGATGGACGGACGTCACATCATCAAAACAAAACCCTCTGATGATGTCACAATCAGCGACGATAGTGCGTTTTACGATGGTTGCCGTCAATTGCCATTTAATATCTCAATAACCCTTTCACCGATAAACGTCAGTTTTTGCACATGGTCTGTAATTTCCAATGTCCGAACGACTTTATAATTTACATTTTGTCAGCTTGTGTCGTTTTCTTAAAGCGGCTAGTTCCTTTGATCTTTGTTAGCAAAGGATTCATTTTGTGTCATCTCATACAAGGCGATCCTTTGTGGCCACCTCCATTATTACCACCAGCAGCACAACCACTATCAGCAGCATTACCGCCACCACGAGCACCACTAGTGTAACCTTCACCATCACGACCACTACCACCACCACCGCCATTACTAACATCACCACCATTACCACCATTACCACCACCGCCACGACAATCACCTCTAACACCATTAGCACCATCAGTAAACATCATCACAACCACCACCATTAGCACCAACACCGCCACCACTACCACCATTAGCACTATCACAAACTTCCATCATCACCATCACCACAACCACCATCACCACTACCTCCAACATCACCACTATCACGATCAGCACGAACACTATCACACTTACCACCATCAACACCATCGCCACCATCATCACTACCATCATCAGACTATGACCAATATCTCTACCACCACAAATACCTCCACCATCACCACCAACACTATCACCACTTCCACCATCAGCACCAGCACTATCCCTAGCACAACCGCCAGCACCACTTTCACCACAACAAAAGTTAAATGAATCATAAATTAGACACTGCCGTTAAGAATGTAGTGTTGGACTCACTATACTAGATCTAAGTTTGTCCTCATATATGGTAACATGTGTTGTATCTCACCGCGACACAGACAGCAGAGGTGACGAAGTGGAAGATTGGGAGATAGATGCAAATCTCTCCCTAATCAATAGGCCGGAGGATAGCCCTAGCTTCTATTCAAGAACATGGCATACAACCTCGACTCCAGATTTGGCCATCTCCACACAGGACATACACCATAAAATAGACCGCCAGGTGCTAAACCAACTGGCAGGTAGCGACCACAGGCCGATCAGGCTAACCATTGACATGGAAGTAGGCCCACAGGAAACAAAACCGCTCCCACGTTGGAATTACAAACGAGCCGACTGGGACAGATTTGCAATCCTGACAGATGGGCTGTGTGAAACCATCAACACACGAAACACCAAAATGAAGCCCATGGTAGAGAGCCTAAGCAAGGCAATAATGCAAGCCGCCACTGAAACCATCCCAAGAGGAGCTAGGAAAAACTATAAGCCCTACTGGAATGATGAGTTGCAGAAAGTGGAAGATGCAGTAACAAATGCTAGGAACATGGCAGAGCGAGAAAAATCCATGGAGGCAAACATCGCCCTCAAAGCCGCCGCGGCGAAGTACAAACACACTCTCAAGCAAACAGCAAGAGAAAGCTGGAAAAATAAAACGGAAAGTCTAAACCTGGACAAAGACGGGAACAAGCTATGGAAGCTAGTCAGAGCCATGAACGACGAAACCCCGTCAAATAAACAAATTACTATCAAGCAGGGCGAGAACTTGATCACAGGTAAGAAAGCCGCAAACGTCTTTGTCGATCACTATGTCAGAGCAAACCACATCGAGGTCCCTGCAGATAAGCATACAGACATTAGCGAAGAGCTAAAGGGACACGAAAACATAAATACGGCTCCTGAAGAGCACATGATGGCCAAACTAACAATGCGCGAAATGGAAGAGGCTATGAGAACACTAAAGAAAAGGAAATCTCCCGGAAAAGACGGGATAACAAACGAAATGCTGATGGGGCTGGGCCAAACAGCGAAGAGGAAACTACTATCAGTCCTGAACCAAAGTTGGAAAAGGGGTATTGTACCCCAGGCATAGAAAGATGCAATACTGGTACCAGTACCAAAAACAGGAAAGGATAAAACAGATCCAAATGGAAACAGGCCCATCAGCCTACTGAGCTGTGTCGGCAAGCTGATGGAACGGATGATAAACACCAGACTGATGTGGCATCTGGAAGAAAAACGAATACTAATTCCACAGCAAGCCGGCTTTAGACAGCACAGATCCACTGAGGACCAGGTCATCCTCATAGCCCAGGAGATAGAAGATGCCTACCAGGCACAGAAACACACAGTAGCTGTTTGGGTGGATCTGGAAAAGGCATTTGACAAAGTCTGGAAGGATGGACTTAGAGTCAAGCTAAGAAGAAGTGATGTCTGTGGGAAGATGTACAAGTAGATCAACCACTACCTCAAACAAAGAACGGCCAGAGTCCAATTACAAGGGCAGATGAGCAAAAAGGTGACACTCGAGCAGGGAGTACCCCAAGGGGGAGTACTGTCACCCACACTCTTCCTGGTATATATAAACGATATCACAGAGAATATACCAAGAAGAGTCCATAGCTCAATGTTTGCAGACGATCTGGCTATGTGGACCTCTGAAAAGAATCTCACCATAGCAAGAAATCGGATGCAGACGGCCCTAACATCGCTGGAAGAGTGGGCGAACTCATGGCTGGTCAAAATAAACGAGGAGAAAACCACATGCACAATATTCTCGCTTTCATTAAAACATAAAAGTACCAAATTAAGTCTAAATGGCAAAATCCTGCAGCCAAACGACAACCCAACCTATCTGGGAGTCACATTTGATCGGCGCATGACATGGAAAAGTCAGATTGAGAGAAACCGAATGAAAGCCAGAGAAAGAATGGCAATCATGAGGAAACTTGCTGGCACAAGCTGGGGAGCAGACGAAAGCATACTAAAGAAACTGTACACTGGAAAAGTGAGACCAGTTCTCGAGTATGGCATTGCGGCATGGACAACAGCAGCGAAGGCGAACTTCGATAAAGTTAACAAACTTCAAAACCAAACCATGAGAATTATAACAGGTGGCATGAAGTCAACGCCAATTGTAGAACTTGAAAAGATTACAAAACTGCAATCCATGACCGATAGAAGAGACTGCAGAGCCCAGCTGCAGTCAGAGAAACTCCGAAGACTGACGGACCATCCAATGTACCAGAGACTAAACAATTTGGGAAATGGGAAACTAAAGCGGAGAAACTTTGCAGAAATAGCCAAAGCAAAGATGCACGAAGATCCCATAAACGCACTAACAACACCAAAACCCATCACTACTGTACGAAAACCTACCTGGAGGCAGGATATATTTCCAGAGGTGGTAGAAAATATACCAGGTATTGCAAACAAAAACTGCCAGACTGAAAAAGAAAGGAGAGACACTACCCTAAGCTTCATAACGAAAAGCTACCCAAGCATGGACTGGACCCATGCATACACCGACGGTTCTGTAACAAACACTACACAGAACGGAGGGGCAGGAGCATTCCTGAACCTACCAAATGGCAGAAAAATAAGACTGTCATTCGCTACTGGTAAGTACACAAGCAATTTCAGAGCGGAGGCAGAGGCACTGAGGGCGGCAGTGGAAGAAATGGTGACACACAGTGAAAATGAGAGCCATATAGTCCTGCTGACAGATGCTCTCGCTGTAGTCACAGCGCTAAAAAGCCAGAAAAACACTGAGCTTAATGACTTAAGAGCAGCACTCTGCAAACTGTGCCAGCAGTCCGCACCAAAAAGGGTAGTGGTACAGTGGGTTCCATCACACTGCAACATCCAAGGCAACGAGGAGGCAGACAGACTGGCAAAAGAAGGTGCAAGACTACCACAAACAGATACCAGTATGACGTACGAAGAGTCAGAACGGCTTATCAAAGCCAGATACATGACCAAATGGGAAACCGAACATACTGGTTACACCAAAAATGATGCCTATTACCAGTTGAACCGAAGAGAGCAGGTCGTTGTCTTCAGACTTCGCACTGGCCACAACAGACTGAGGTACCACCTATTCAACAAATTGAAGATAGGGTGTACCGACGAATGCCCGTGCGGTACTGGTAAAATGACCACTGAACATCTGCTGCAGAACTGCCCGACATACGAGGATCAGAGAGAGCAGATGTGGCCATTACCAGTGGAACTGCAAGACAAGCTCTATGGCAGTGGCGAGAGCCTCAGGATGACCGCCGCTTTTTTCGAAAAAATAATGGTTACTGTCTGACTGCGTACGAAGAAGAAGAAGAAGTATCTCACCGCCTTGTCTTCGCTAACTGTCAATCAGGTACACACAAAAATGGATCAACTTGAGCGTCTCGAGCTTGCTAAACGAACCCGGCCCATTTCTGTCAGAAACGCACACTCTAACCGCCGCTGGACTCATACCCTCGCGGACTGCAAGTGGAAACTAGTGAAGGATTAGATGGTAGGACATGGTGCCAAATACAGATGTATGGCGCCATAGGCATGACAAGTATACACATCATATGTGCAGCACAGCGGAGACGGGCTTGCCATGAGGTACATACACATCATGATATGTGCAGCACAGCGGAGACGGGCTTGCCATAAGGTACATACACATCATGATATGTGCAGCACAGCGGAGACGGGCTTGCCATAAGGTACATACACATCATGATATGTGCAGCACAGCGGAGACGGGCTTGCCATAAGGTACATACACATCATGATATGTGCAGCACAGCGGAGACGGGCTTGCCTTAAGGTACATACGCATCATGATATGTGCAGCACAGCGGAGACGGGCTTGCCATAAGGTACATACACATCATGATATGTGCAGCACAGCGGAGATGGGCTTGCCATAAGGTACATACACATCATGATGTGTGCAGCACAGCGGAGACGGGCTTGCCATAAGGTACATACACATCATGATATGTGCAGCACAGCGGAGACGGGCTTGCCATAAGGTACATACACATCATGATATGTGCAGCACAGCGGAGACGGGCTTGCCATAAGGTACATACACATCATAATATGTGCAGCACAGCGGAGACGGGCTTGCCATAAGGTACATACACATCATGATATGTGCAGCACAGCGGAGACGGGCTAGCCATAAGGTACATACACATCATGATATGTGCAGCACAGCGGAGACGGGCTTGCCATAAGGTACATACACATAGTGAGATGTGCAGCACAGCGGAGACGGGCTTTCCATAAGTTACATACACATCATGATATGTGCAGCACAGCGGAGACGGGCTTGCCATAAGGTACATACACATCATGATATGTGCAGCACAGCGGAGACGGGCTTGCCATAAGGTACGCATGCCAAACCGTCTGCCAAAAGAGCTGCTCTATGGTGAACTCCAAAATGGCAAGAGAGGAAGCGGTGGGCAGCGGAAAAGGTTTCAGGACACACTTATTTAAGAGATAAATGATCCAGTGCGGTATTAACCACGATGACTGGGAAAGAATCGCCATTAATCGGACATACTAGCCCAGCACTATTTCTAAGGGTGTTCAGAGACATGGGGAATCAAGAATAAATTAGGCTAAATAGAGACGATCGCTTTACAAGTCTGCTTACATCAACCCTTTTTCAACCCCGGTGAAGGGAGGTGTCTTATGTTTATATAATAAGTGCAACCGACAATTCAGGGCCAGATTGGCTTATTTAACTATTTTCGAATTCCTGCTAACAGTGAATGCTGACAAACTGGTCCTCATCGATGACGATGCACGAACAACGAGCCTCACGCCACTTAAATGACATCTCGCACCACCCCAACCCCCCCTCCCCCCTTTCCTTCCCGAGACAGCAGGAACGCCACTGAACCAGATACAAAGCTTGACAACCTACCATATCTGAAACACAGCCAAGTTGTTAAAGGTTACTTAAACCTTCTCACCTTATTCCTATATGGTTTTGTGAAACTAGACCCCAAAAACCGATCTACTGTCGCAAATAAAACAAACGCACTTCGACTATGTTCGATTTTATTTCGAAAAGAAGAAAAAGTAGAACGCGGAATTAGAAAGAGCTCTCGCGCAAGCAATAAAATTTACATATGTATTTGTCCTGTGTTCTCATTACAGCGAGCGCAAACATCTCAGCGCTAAAAGCGAGACATTAAAGATGTGTATTCACCCTTTTAGGCATCGAATAATTGTATTTGCAGTACGGCAAATAGTATCCATGAGCGCCGAATGTACTACAACCCAGGCAAGTAGTTTGTGGCCGTAATTAAAATATGTAGAACTACACAAAGAAAAGTGTTACATTTCCTTTGAAGTGTAATTTAAGTAGTTAGTTCTGTTTGGCGTAATTAAATAATGTTTTATGGAGTGTCGGGAAACTAGATAATTATGGATGAATAACATACATTACTGTCTGCGAATTCCTCGCAATAATGTGTGTTTTTTTTTGTGTGGGAATGTAGAACGTTAGTATAACGCGTACCATAAAGTGTACCATACAAGGAAAAATTACACTTGGCAGCCAGGTCGTGCACTTGGAAAACGGGTGACTTTGCAGCTGCCTTACCTACTGAGGTTGATCATCGACAGCCCGATCCCCGTAGTGGTGAGCCTGCTGAGAAGTCTTTCAAGGTCGCTTTCAACATTTGCTATGAGCTCATTTCACCACCAAAGAAAAGTCTAGTCGAAGAATCAACGTCCTTGCACACGGTTTAACCCATAAGTGCTCTATTCTTCTCCATATTTTTGGAGAATCTCAGCACGATGCACGAGCTCCGCAGCACGGGCGAGGATCACAGAATCGATTGGCTAGATTTTGAACATAATGTTGAATTTGACACGGAGAGCGGCCGTTAAGCCTTTCCATTTCTAACCACCTAAGATTTATAAGATCTGGTGGAATACTAGAAAGTCCCGGGAAAAACAATCCAGGTCTCTATTGTGATTTAAACCCCCAATCTCCTGCACACGAGGCCGACGTCTTACCTCGAGACCACTAGTCCCTTGTATATTCATGCCAAATTATATTGAATTACGTTCATTGGTTTTAATGTTATAAGGAAAAACCAGAGGCCAGTAGCTAGTGGAACATAATATAGTTGCTTATAGCAAGCAAAAATGGCGACCACAACAGACTTATTCTTCGGGATTCAATAAAGGTCGTCATTTTCTTGCAGATATTTAAAATAATATTTTTCAGTTCGTCTGAATTTGTAACTTTTGTTTGAATATAAAAACGGGGGATGGATTTACGCTGCTTCAGCCACTCTCTACTGTCCCCTGCAAACCTTGATCCGGTGGAAAACGTAGTCAGGACGATTGGAGGTACCATGCACGGGATGTAGCTTTTTGCTCAGGGTTTACTCCTGAAGTCCTTTCTGTAAAAAGGGGACGCGACTTGATGATTGAAACATTTCGCCGTTTCGAGCCTTATCGCTCCGATCAGAGACATCATTTCAGCATGGCACATCAGAATGATACCATAATAATATAATGTATGTTCCAGTTTCTGCAACCTTAGATGCCCCTTCGGCATCGACGCTTCTCATTTCTCCATTCCGCTTTTTTGTCCTGCCTGTGCCTTTCAGCGGCATGTTATGAATTGGTTTCTTGACCGGTCCTAGTATGTGATCGTACTCACGGAGCTTTACTGATTCTGGTATTTCTGCTATCCATCTTTTGCGCGACCAGCCCTTGACTTTGTATCAGTAGTATCTGTACATCATTGCTTTCTGATGGATACTATCTGCTTTTTGACGTATCAAGTGGCCGAACCTTTTGGTTTGTTATCTCTTGATGAGATCTAGCATTGGTGTTGTACCTAATTGTCTCCTAATATCTTGGTTTCTGATTCTATCCATTCGTGTTACTTCATACTTTCGTCCCAGGCATTCCATCTCTGTTATGGTGTTCCTTTTATCTTTGTTACGTCCAATTCTGGCTCTAATAATACAATTTGAGCAGGAATATTTTGTGTATATTGAATATTGCGTTCTTTTATCCATTGTCACGTGCTTAGATAGTAAAATCGGTGACATTTGCCAAAATGTCCAATGGTTTCGCCTGCTTTATTACATATGCTTTGGATTTCGGTGTTTCCTTTGCTATCTGCGGAGATTATGTTAATCAGGTGCGTGAAATTATTGACCTATTTTACTTGTTGGTTTCGGATAAATATTGTTGTTTTTATTTCTTCATCTGCAATCGTCATAACGTCGGTTTTCTCTATGTTAATTTTCAACTGTAATACCTCATGAAATTGTTCAAATGTTCATGCAGTTTGTTTTTCTAAGGTTGTTTTCTAGTGCTATTTATCAGCAAAGAGAAGTTTATTCAAATGCAGTTTGTTTTTCTAAGGTTGTTTTCTAGTGCTATTTATCAGCAAAGAGAAGTTTATTCAAAAGCAGTTTGTTTTTCTAAGGTTGTTTTCTAGTGCTATTTATCAGCAAAGAGAAGTTTATTCAAATGCAGTTTGTTTTTCTAAGGTTGTTTTCTAGTGCTATTTATCAGCAAAGAGAAGTTTATTCAAATGCAGTTTGTTTTTCTAAGGTTGTTTTCTAGTGCTATTTATCAGCAAAGAGAAGTTTATTCAAATGCAGTTTGTTTTTCTAAGGTTGTTTTCTAGTGCTATTTATCAGCAAAGAGAAGTTTATTCAAATGCAGTTTGTTTTTCTAAGGTTGTTTTCTAGTGCTATTTATCAGCAAAGAGAAGTTTATTCAAATGCAGTTTGTTTTTCTAAGGTTGTTTTCTAGTGCTATTTATCAGCAAAGAGAAGTTTATTCAAATGCAGTTTGTTTTTCTAAGGTAGTTTTCTAGTGCTATTTATCAGCAAAGAGAAGTTTATTCAAATGCAGTTTGTTTTTCTAAGGTTGTTTTCTAGTGCTATTTATCAGCAAAGAGAAGTTTATTCAAATGCAGTTTGTTTTTCTAAGGTTGTTTTCTAGTGCTATTTATCAGCAAAGAGAAGTTTATTCAAAAGCAGTTTGTTTTTCTAAGGTTGTTTTCTAGTGCTATTTATCAGCAAAGAGAAGTTTATTCAAATGCAGTTTGTTTTTCTAAGGTTGTTTTCTAGTGCTATTTATCAGCAAAGAGAAGTTTATTCAAATGCAGTTTGTTTTTCTAAGGTTGTTTTCTAGTGCTATTTATCAGCAAAGAGAAGTTTATTCAAATGCAGTTTGTTTTTCTAAGGTTGTTTTCTAGTGCTATTTATCAGCAAAGAGAAGTTTATTCAAATGAAGTTTGTTTTTCTAAGGTTGTTTTCTAGTGCTATTTATCAGCAAAGAGAAGTTTATTCAAATGAAGTTTGTTTTTCTAAGGTTGTTTTCTAGTGCTATTTATCAGCAAAGAGAAGTTTATTCAAATGCAGTTTGTTTTTCTAAGGTTGTTTTCTAGTGCTATTTATCAGCAAAGAGAAGTTTATTCAAGTGCAGTTTGTTTTTCTAAGGTTGTTTTCTAGTGCTATTTATCAGCAAAGAGAAGTTTATTCAAATGAAGTTTGTTTTTCTAAGGTTGTTTTCTAGTGCTATTTATCAGCAAAGAGAAGTTTATTCAAATGAAGTTTGTTTTTCTAAGGTAGTTTTCTAGTGCTATTTATCAGCAAAGAGAAGTTTATTCAAATGCAGTTTGTTTTTCTAAGGTTGTTTTCTAGTGCTATTTATCAGCAAAGAGAAGTTTATTCAAATGCAGTTTGTTTTTCTAAGGTTGTTTTCTAGTGCTATTTATCAGCAAAGAGAAGTTTATTCAAATGCAGTTTGTTTTTCTAAGGTTGTTTTCTAGTGCTATTTATCAGCAAAGAGAAGTTTATTCAAAAGATAACTGATGTTGTTTCCCTCACATATGTTGGTTATTTGTTTTACATATTGCAGCGAAAAGCTCGTCTACACAAACTCTTCTTCAAATTCCATAAGTGTCTACGTAACTATCACAATGAGTGAGTGGCCATCGACGAAACGCTATAAAAGTTGTCAACCATTGAACAGCAGCGAAACACCATCAACAGAATTCTATATAAACCCTTAGAGATGTCAATATTCCAATACTGACAACTGCTTTCTTTAGATACAATGAGAACGTAACTAATACAAAGATTTCACGGACAAAGGTAGTCAGGACAGTAACAAGGATAAAAAGATGTTGTTGCTAAAATTGAAGATAATTAATTTACCGCTGAAATTATTAATCGCTTAGAACGAGTTATATTGTGTGTGTTTGCGATAAGTCTTTATATTATGAAGTACCTGACTTTAAAATGGATACGTCCGTTTGAGTTTTAACCTGGTCTTTTCAAATAGTAAGAACTCAGCATTATTAACAATTCATATTTACATTCCGATCTGAGGATCATAGCAAAGAAAGTACGTTCGCGAAACGATTATAAGACAAGTATGCATCTGCATTGGGAAAATATAATTAACGAACAACAGGGAAGAAAGGGGAATCATGGGCAGCACAAAATTCTAACACCGGAACTCCAGTTGACAAAAGCGCCTAACAACAATACAGTGATGAGTTAATATGCTAAAAACAATAATAATTATAATAATAATAAAAATATTACTAATAATAATTACAATATAAATATTCAGTGAATATAAATAGCAATTGGTTCTAAACGCTGTTCTAGCCGGGCTTGTGGTTGAGGATGAACTCTTAACACCAACTAAATGCCCCCATGGCGTGCGCCTCATACGACCTCTGACAACAAAGTCAAACTCCTGGCCTTCACCCGGCAGTACTGTTTTGACTAACAGAAGAAGGCGAGCCACTGGGGCCTTAAAACCAGTAGTTTCAGGCAGATGGTGCTCGAAAGCCTATGAAAGCAGCTCATCTAGGAGAAGGAAAACTCTGATTTCAAAACATCTGACGTCTTGCAGATAAGATACTGACGTATAGTGTCGGGTTTTGTCAGTTGTGGATGGGCAACTTGTTTTCTGATAACTCTGACAGTTGGTCAGCGTCTACCAAACCTGACAACCGACGATGTACGAAGGAGCACACGCAAGAGGCTACAATGCCTTATCCTAGAGCGAGAAAGGACAATCTCAGCTGAGGGTTATGGTGGCAGGGCAACTGGTCTAGGAGTGAAGCCCCGGCAGGCGAGCAGATAGATCATTCGTCTACTGATCCGGCAGCTTCTCCAGCTTGCCTTGTTCCAAATATATTGGTATTACCTTTCCCTTGGAGCTAACAAGGCAAACCGAGAGATGGGCCGTATTGCATGGGCAACACATGGTCTCTATTTTTCTGCCCGGGCTTTGTGCTAAAAGCACAATTAACTATCGCCTTACAAGCGACAAGAGCCAATGAATAACAATAACAATAATACTTGCCCACAGCAAGCGAAGATGATGACAGCGTCGGACTATTGCTGCGAAATGTGTTCTCTGGTGGCTCTAAAGATCAATCCTGGAACGGCATACCCTGCCACATTCAGGGCACATATGTGGAGAGGTGGTTGTGGATCGTTGTGCGCTTTGTATTTTTCGGGCAGCACGCTTTTGCTGAACTTCCGTGATGGCTGCGCTATCTGCGATCTGAGCACCTTCGGTTATATAAGTGCGGCAGGTGGGACGGTCCTGTCCAAGCATTTCACAGTGCGGCTATGGAATCATAACATTGCCGTGTTTAATTGATAGAAGGTATATATGGAGGCTGCTCAACAGAAATAAGCCTTTTTCTACAAGCCACTGAGGAATCACAGCACAGCCGCCTGGATGACTGGGTCCACCTTCATCAGCACGCTAGGGATGTGATTAAAGCAACAGTAACCCACCACCTAACTCATGACGCACAAAAGACTAATCATACTCATTATGGGCATTCAACAACAACGAAAACCGAAACTAGAACGCGGCGTTTGTCAATGCGATACAATCCCCCCAAAACTCTTCACAGCGGATCGTGAGGAAGTCTTTAGAATACTAAATTAGAAAGACACATGCATCAACATAGACAGACGAAGGGTTAAACAGGTTTGCTAATGACATTTTCATCCTCAGTGACTTTCAAACAGATGACAGCTACTATGATTTATCTAGAGAATAGCAAGTCACCATCTTCAGATTGAGAACTTGACATTACGATTCAAAGTGTCATCTTTACAACAAAATGAGGATTGAGACATATGACAGGTGTCCATTTGGGTTGATTGCCATGACTATGGAAAACATCCTACAAAGCTGCATATTCATACAGGATAAGAGAGAGCAATACTCGCCTCGCGAGACATATATGAGACAAAAGCTGTATGGAGATAAAACAGTCTTACAAACAACGGTGTGCTTTGTCAGAGAAGCCGGGACCTTGGTCTGAGGATGAACGAAGAATAGTTAATACTATCAGAGACGCTGAGCAATGCCTAAATGAGCTGAACAAAGCATACGAAACAGAAGAGCTTACAATCAATAATAACAAAACCTAACACATTCTGGGCATTTATTGTCCAAATTGGGAACTTCGGCTAAGAAATGGTCGTGCTGACCGCGTGCAGTCGTACATTTACCTGGGCCAAGAAGTTAAAACTGCCCAAAAAGAAATAGCGAGGTTTGACGTAGGATACAATCTTGATAGTTCAGCTTCAAATCGTATCAAGTTCAGCAGATGAGAACCGGCCGATTACGATTCAGACATTTATAGACTCAATTACAAAGGGTATATTGTCAGCACGACATCTGGTCTCACTGAGGGAAGTCTAGGAAAACTCAGATATGATCGCTTGTCTTCATGGTTTCTGCACTGCTCTGTTGATTGTGATGAGCCGGCTACAACCGTGCATTATCCATGTGTTGTTTGTGTTGTTTTACTTTGCTTTTCTTTGTTTTCTAATTCTCGTTCTTCTTCGTGTGTTCTCAAACTGACGCTAGAAAGTCCTGAAAGGGTCTTGCAAATAGAAAGATTTAGTCCAAAAGGAATAACTTGTGTCGTAGTTTGCTGCTTGAAAGCGATGTTTGTAGCATTCTGTTCAATACATCCACCTTCAGCATGTCATGTTTGTGTTCCGGGTTAGCCTTCCCTCTTCGGTCCCGTAGCCAGTCTACCCTTTTACAGCCTGTTATTCAGGATCATCACGTGGAGGTGGAGAAGGGTCTTGGGACCTCTAGGTCGCTGTCCCCTCACGCCAGCAGCCAGCTTTGGGTCGCTGACTGCTACAACTCATGCACTGCTCAGCAAGAAATACAATAATTATCATTCGTCTTGAATCCTAAGACATAGTGCACTACGGTGTGATTTCCGATTTTTACGTCACAGTACATCTAACTTGGTCGCAAATGTTGTCACGAGTTCACATCCTATAGAAGTACGGGCTTTCCCTGTTCACAAATAGGAAGTTCGGGTTGTGAGCAGCACCATTAATCACTCAATTCAAGAACCCCCTCGCTCTCAACCATCCCCCCTCCCCACCCCATCCCCATACCCACATGTGGCATTGACGATACGAATTCTGGCATACTGATGATGTTTGTCTATCAGATGTAATGAAGACCACTCTCTTTGTTCAGCCGCGTGGACAGTCTTTTCTCTTGCTGTGTCCGCTGGGTGACTTACGCTGTGATTTGGATTCAGGTGAGGAAGAACTGACGTTTGTCAGCCTCACTCTCAGGTCCTGAGCTGCCTTTACACCTGAAGCCTTTCCCGTAAACAGGTATCCCGCAAATCAGGAGGGTGGGTGGGGAGGATGACTTCTATCGTTATGTGTCGTGCCTTTTCCATAACCGTTCGATATTGCAGGGGCATCTCGCCTCACATAAAATACATTGACTTACTGTCGACTTTTTGAAGAGATAATCATGAATTTATGTTCTCATTCTTCATCTTCAGTGTGCGAGTCAGTGATATGTCCTCCATATGAGGAAACGCAATGCCCTGAGGACAGCACGCGAATGCCCTCTAAGAGGACGGAGGACAATTGTTGCGAACTACAACAGGAGTAAGTATAACCACTATAGTTAGGGCACGAAACAGTACATCGTTAAATGTGGCAATACATCATTTTGATTACATTTCTTATCACCAATTCTTCACTAATGTGGTCATTATCACAATCCCGAATGTCCTTCCGAGTTGAGCGACAAAATGGCTGATGATCGTCTTCTTCTTCTTCTAATTCTTCGTCTTCTTCTTCGTACGCTGTCAGACGTCAACCTTTATTTTTTCGAAAAAAGCAGCGGTCATTCTGAGGCTGTCGACACTGCCATAGAACTTGTCTAGTGTTGCAAATGGTGATTTCCACATCTGCTTTCTTAAATCCTCGTATGTCGGGCAGTTTTGCAGCAGATGTTCAGCGGCATTTTCCCATTACCGTACATGCATTCGTCAGTGCCACCTATCTTCAATTTATTGAATAGGTGGTACCTCAGTCTATTGTGGTCAGTGCGATGTCTGAAGACCACGACCTGCTCTCTTCTGTTCTACTGGTAATAGGCATCGTTTTTTTTGTGTAGCCAGTATGTTCTGTTTCCCATTCGGTCATGTATCTAGCTCTAAATAAGCGTTTTTGACTCTTCGTATGTCACACTTGTATCTGGTTTTGGTAGTATTGCACCTTCTTTTGCCAGTCCAGTCTGTCTGCCCCCTCGTTGCCTTGGATGTTACAGTGGGATGGAAAATGTTGACAGAGTACTGTTCTTAAATCAATGAGTTAAGTATTTTTCTGGCATTTTAGTGCTGTGACTACGGCCAGGGCATCTGTAAGCAGGACTATATGGCTTTCATATATTTTGCATGTCACAATTTCTTCTACTGCAGCCCTCAGTGCCTCTGCCTCCGCTCTGAAATTGCTTGAGTATTTTCCAGTTGCCACTGATAGTGTTGTTTTTCTACCATTTGGTAGGCTCAGGAATACCCCTGCCCCTCCGTTCTGTGTTGTGTTTGTTACAGAGCCGTCGGTGTATGCATGTGTCCAGTCCATGCTTGGGTAGTTTTTCGTTTTGTCTCTTCTTTCTTTTTCAGTCTGACTGTTCTTGTTTCCAATACCTGGTATATTTTCTGCCACCTCTGGAAATATATGCTGCCTCCAGGTAGGTTTGCGTACAGTAGGGATGTGCTTTGGTGTTGTTATGCGTTCATAGGGTCTTCGTTCATCTTTGCTTTGGCTATTTCTGCAAAGTTTCTCCGCTTTAGTTTCCCATTTCCAAAATTATTTAGTCTCTTATGCATTGGATGGTCAGTCAGTCTTCTGAGTTTTTCTGCTTGCGGCTGGGCTTTGCAGTCTCTTCTGTCGGTCATGGATTGCAGATTTGTGATCTTTTCTAGTTCTACAATTGGCGTTGATTTCATGCCTCCTGTTATCTCTCTCATGGCTTGGTTTTGAAGTTTGCTAATTTTTTCAAAGTTCGCCTATGCTCCTGTTGTCCATGCCGCAATGCCATACTCGAGAACTGGTCTCACTCTTCCAGTGTATAGGTTCTGTGCTTCTGTATTTCCCCAAAAATGTTACATTGTTAAGTATTAGCTTTGGAGAGGAAGACTAACGTCTGGTCAGGCACAACATACTGGTCAGGCACAACATACTCGTCAGGCACAACATACTGGTCAGGCACAACATACTGGTCAGGCACAACATACTGGTCAGGCACAACATACTGGTCAGGCACAACATACTCGTCAGGCACAACATAATGGTCAGGCACAACATAATGGTCAGGCACAACATACTGGTCAGACACAACATACTGGTCAGGCACAACATACTGGTCTAGCACAACATACTGGTCATGCACAACATACTGGTCAGGCACAATATACTGGTCAGACACAACATACCTGGTCAGGGTCAGGCACAACATACTGGTCAGACACAACAGACTGGTCAGGCACAACAGACTGGTCAGGCACAACATACTGGTCAGGCACAACATACTGGTCAGGCACAACATACTGGTCAGGCACAACATACTGGGTCAGGCACAACATACTGGGTCAGGGTCAGGCACAACATACTGGTCAGGCACAACATACTGGTCAGACACAACATACTGGGTCAGGGTCTGGCACAATATACTGGTCAGGTACAACATACTGGTCAGGCACAACATACTGGTCAGGCACAACATACTGATCGGACGTGATAGCGAGGATCAGGAAAAATATACTGTTCAATAACCTCACATCGATTTCCTCGTAGTCCTCCCGGGAAACGAGCTGTTTTCATTGCAGCCTGACTTATGAGGTCGGGGTATCGACGTGATCCTTGTAGTAGTGAGTTACTCCCAGATGAAGCCAATGATAGCACAACAGAATGGAGGACCCCTGCTCACCTACATCAGCACGCTCGTGGTATGACGAAAGCTACTACAGCCTGCGATAAAGGCCATTTTCCTGGCGCAGAGAAGAGTAGACTTAGTCATTGTGAACATTAAACATTAAGCAGTGTCGCATTCCAGAATCTAAAGCCGACCATTTGCATTTACTTAGTTGTGTTGTATGTACTGTAATGGTAAGCTAAACATGATCATCTCTCTCCGTCTCCTTATCTGTCTTCCTCTCTCTCTCTTTTCTCCTTTCTATCTCTTCCAATGCCTTTTACAGTCTCCCTTAACCCCGATTATTTTCCAGTCACACACACGTACACATACACACGCACGCACACGCACACACACACACACACACACACACACACACACACACACACATATATATATATACATATATATGCAAACATGCACACATACCAACATACATAGAAATAGGGAGAGATAGAGAGAGAGAGTGAGAGAGGTAAAACAAATGGAAATGTATGTACACAATTTGAACAATTTACATTGGAAACTATGACTTCTCTCATATTACAAAAGTTACAAATTTCTAGTTGTCTGGGAAATGTTGTTTTGTTTCATTTGCACCTGTCAAATACTTTCCATCTGTTATCTGGATGTTTCATTGTTGGCGTTAAAAAATATACATACACATCACACACAACAGCACCATCGTTATGTGTATTATTGTTTGCAAGTATACGCTGCATTATCCTTATTTATTCTTGCATAACACGAAGTTAGTCTGTTTTTAAAAAAAGTCGCTGCATTTATATTGTTTTACACAACTTGATAGGGAGAAAGATTAACCTCTAGTCAGGCACAATATACTGATCAGACATGTTAGTCAGGGTTAGACAAAATATATTTGTCAAGACCCTCACCTCGACTTCATCCCTGGAAACGGGCGGTTTTCATTGCAGCTTGAGGGATCGAAGTGATCCCCGTAATAGTGAGTGACACGCAAGTGAAGCCAAGCACAGCACAACCAACTGAAGGACTCCGGCTCACCTTCATCAGCACGCTCGATGAACTGCAACCCGCCACTTAACATGCTCTAAAGGGCGCCCAAAAGAGTAACTTACTCATTGTGGGCATTCGCAAACAGCATACACACCTTGACACAGATGTATACAACATGATACTTCTCACGCTTTCTAAATGGTGCCGAAATGGTGCCGTCAGTTAGATCATTATTTAGTCAGAGCCATGAATGACGAAACACCATCAAATAAACAAATTACCATCAAGCAGGGCGACAACATGCTTACTGGGAAAAAAACAGCAAACGCCTTTATAGAACATTATGCCAGAGCAAACCACATTGACGTCCCTACAGACAGGCATACAGACATTAGTGAAGAACAAAAGAGCCACGACAACATCAAGATGGCACCAGAGAAGCACATGATGGCAAAACTAACAATGAATGAAATGACCATGAGAACTTTAAAGAAAAATAAATCGCCCAGAAAAGATGGGGTAACAAACGAAATGCTGATGGGGTTGGGCCAAACAGCAAAGAGGAAGTTACTATCAGTCCTGAACCAAAGCTGGAAAAGGGGAATTGTACCACAGTCATGGAAATTTGCTGTACTTATACCAGTACAAAAGAAAGAAAAAGATAGAACAGATCCAAATGGATACAGGCCCATCAGTCTACTGAGCTGTGTAGGCAAACTGATGGAGCGTATGATAAACACCAGACTGATGTGGCACCTGGAAGAAAAACACAAACTAATTCCACAGCAAGCAGGATTAAGACAACACAGATCCATTGAGGACCAAATCACTCTCAAAGCACAAGAAATAGAGGATGCTTTCCAAGACAAAAAGCATACAGTAACGGTTTGGGTGGATCTAGAGAAGGCATTTCACAAGGTGTGGAAAGAGGGACTTAAAGTCAAGCTACGAAGAAGTAAAGTATGTGGGAAAATGTACAGATGGATCAGCCACTACCTCGAAAACAGAACAGCCAGAGTTCAAGTACAAGGCCAGATGAGCAAAAAGGTGACACTGGAGCAAGGAGTACCCCAAGGGGGTGGGGGGAGATTGTATAGTCACCCACACTTTTCCTGGTGTATATAAACAACATCACAGAGAATATACCAAGAAGAGTCCACAGCTCCATGTTTGCAGACGATCTGGCTATGTGGACCTATGTGGACTATGTGGAAAAAAATCTCACCATAGCAAACAATCGGATGCAGCAGGCCACAACATCGTTGGAGGAGTGGGCGAACTCATGGCTGGTCAAAATAAACGAGAAAATAACAACATTTACGATATTCTCGCTTTCAAACAAACCCCAAAACACCAAAATAAATCTTAACGGCAAATATCTGCGGCCAAACACCAACCCAAACTACTTGGGAGTCAAATTTGATCGGCGTATGACATGGAAAAGTCAGATCGAGAGAAACCGAATGAGAGCCAAAGAAAGAATGATAATCATGAGGAAACTTGCTGGCACAAGCTGGGGAGCAGACGAAAGAATACTAAAGAAACTGTACACTGGAAGAGTGAGACCAGTTCTCGAGTATGGCATTTTGGCATAGACAACAGCAGCAAAGGCGAACTTTGATAAAATTAGCAAACTTCAAAACCAAGCCATGAGAGTTATAACAGGAGGCATGAAGTCAACGCAAATTGTAGAACTTGAAAAAATCACAAATCTGCAAATGGGAAACTAAAGCGGAAAAACTTTGCAGAAATAGCCAAAGTAAAGATGAGCGAAGACCCTATGAATACCGTAACAATACCAAAGCCCATCCCTACTGTACGCAAACCTATGTGGAAGCAGCATATCATTCCGGAGGTGGTAGAAAATATACCAGGTATTGGAAAAAAGAACAGCCAGACTGAAAAAGAAAGAAGAGACATAACCCTGATGCAAATAACGGAAAACTACCCAAGCATGGACTGGACCCATGCATACACCGACGGTTCTGTAACAAACACATCACAGAACGGAGGGGCAGGGGTATTGCTGAGCCTACCAAAGGGTAGAAAAATAACACTGTCAGTGGCAACTGGAAAATTCTCAAGAAATTTCAGAGCGGAGGCAGAGGCACTGAGGGCTGCAGTAGATGCAATGCTGACAGGCGAAAGCAATGAAAGCCAGATAGCCCTGTTTACAGATTCCCTGGCCGTAGTTACAGCACTAAAAAGCCAGAAAAATACTGAACTTAATGATTTAAGAGCAGTACTATTTCAACTATGAAAGCAGTCCGCACCAAAAAGAGTAGTGGTACATTGGGTTCCATCCCACTGTAACATCCAAGGCAACGAGGAGGCAGACAGACTGGCAAATGAAGGTGCAAGACTACCACAACCAGATTCTAGTGTGACCTACAAAGAGTCCAAAAGGCTTATTAGGGCCAGATACATGGCCAAATGGGAAACAGAACATACTGGCTACGCAAAAAACTATGCCTATTACCATTTGAACAGAAGAGAGCAGGTCGTGGTCTTCAGACTCCGCAAATGCCAGAACAGACTGATGTACCACCTATTCAATAAACTGAAGATATGGGGCACTGACGAATGCACTTGTGGTACCGGGAAAATGACCGCTGAACACGTGCTGTAAAACTGCCCAACATACGAGGACCAAGGAAAGCACATGTGGCCATCACCAGTGGCAACACTAGACGAGCTCTATGGCAGTGTCGTCAGCCTCAGGATGACCGCTGCTTTCTTCGAAAAAGTACAGGTTGACGTCTGACAGCGTACGAAGAAGAAGAAGAAGATCATTATTCTCTAAAATCCATATCCATCGGCAAAGGCCGCCGTCCATCCTAGAGGAAGATGGCATAATTTACTTTGCTAGCGCTATTATTAGTAAGGATTAACTGCGCTACTCGTTAACCTCACTCTCTCGTCTCGAGCCGCCTGACTCCAGTGGCAAGTCAAGGACAAGACGACTAGGGGCCACAACGAGATGCAGGGGACTCCGCATCAAACACCCGTGAAAAATACGTCCGGAGTCGAACCTACACCACCTGATAACGAGTCCAACGGCTTAACCACTTCGCCACGAAATCCCCCTGGAATAAATATGATTAAACATTTTGTATATGAGGGGGCTCAGTGGTCTAGAGGTAAGGTGTTTGCCTCGGATGTCTGAGATCGCAAGTTCAAATCACGGTGCATCATCTGATAAAAATTCATCTGATCTCTGGGTAATACAATCGGACTCCCGTGTTCAGTGTCGAGCACGTTAAAAATCTCTTGGCAGTTGGAAATCGAAAAGCGTAGGCTTAACGGTCTCTGCCCGAACAAAAATTCAGATTTTAGTTTTAAAAATTTTTGTAAAATTTTTTTAACCTTCCCTGAGGCCTAGTCAGCCGCGGGACGTTTTAAAATACCCACTACGGAAAGCCGAAGCCTTCGGCTACGTGGCAACATGCCTGTTTGACTACCAGGAGTCTTAGTATTTGGTATATAAAATCAATTGTAAGCTCAACGGCCCTATGGTATATCATATAGCATGCTATTAAGAAAGTCACATCAGAGCTAAAAGTCTCCACCTGTACAGCTCGTGCACATACCATGCTGAGATATGCAAATGGCTGATAAACCACACAACGTATTAGAGAATAAATGGGATTGGGATTGGAAAATTCGATAAGAGTAACTTTTCAACGTCAGAGAGTAGAGAGCAGATCATATAAATGGCGCACTACAAATAAATATCAATCACACTACGCATGTTTCTCACCTAGAGAAAACATAGCTTCCCAGAGCTGAAATTCAATATTTCCGGCATGATGAAAATAAGAACAGCCATAAACATCAGAAAGAATAGCCGTGGCTGTGAGACATACTGCACATGAAACAGTTTAATCCACTTTCGGTTCAGCAACTTATAATGGAAGTGGGTGAACTCTCACATAAACTGAAATGCGGTACACAAGGACAGTTGTATGTGGCAACCACACAGTGGGACATTAGACTGTGACTTCTCAACTAGAGTGAGAGAATAGATCGTTGCTGAGTGGAGTAGGGCAACATTTCAGCAACCTCCAGTTTGAGAATGGAGATGGAAGCAGTGACCTCAGCGCTGATCTGGATATATCTGAGACCCCTTTAATAAGAGCAGGCATCGTGACAGACTCTGAAGCCGTACTTCAGAAGATGCAAAATGGATGGCTGATGTTCAAGTGGATAGCAACCGTTGAGGCCTCAAACTTCCAGGGGTTGGCATGAATCTACTGTCCTAGTCATGCTGTGGTTCGGCGCAACAAAAGAGTTGACATTGTGGCTTCAGTAGCTCCCATCTTGGGCACGTTATGGATGGATTTGAGTGACATTTTTAAATACATCAATGAACAACTGTTGAATGATAACAATAGATGAATCAGTAATCCACAGACTGTAAAGTTTCGATATCAAACGAGATTCGAGCGGAGTGGGGCGCATGGGAGGACGGAGCAGGAGAGTGTACAACCAGCGAGCTCCAGGGACCATCATAATCCAGACTCCGCGCCATTTGCTGAAAAAGATTACGCACCTATGGGTATGCCCGAAGTGCAGTAAAGTCGACTCTTAGAAACAGAAACAGAACCGGATAATTTTACAGTAACTTCAAAGTAGAGGCAGACACCTTGAAAAATACAGTAGATGTTCTACTAACATATGAAAACCCAGAAGTCCAATACAAATGCATACCTATTGTATTAAGAGTGATATCCTATAAACTATTATTTGTTAACAACAACTGCGGTACATTGGAGTCCATATCATTCCAACATTATTGGGAATAAATAGGCTGGCAGCCTCTTAATGAAAGGTGGAAAGCTGCCTTAATGTGACATAGAAATAACTTTCGAAGAGACCAACACGTGTACCAGGTGTAGATACATGAACAAGGGTGACGCATAGCACGAATGTAAAAATGAAATGAAGCATATTATCAGCTCTACTTTGGTGAGCAGGTCAGATTCCTTCCAGGCCATAACAGATTGAAGAACCATCTATACAACCAACTAGGGACAGAATATGACAATGTATGTGCCCAAGGCACTTACAAAAGGACTGATGAACGTCTGCTACAAATGTGTCCGTGCAAGAAACAGATAAAGCACGTCTACAATTTCCAATTGCTTTCATAAACAAGCTCTATGGGATACCAATAGCTGCAGACTAACCACTGCTTTCTTTGAATATATTCAAGCCGGCGTCAGAAAGCGTAAGTTAAAGAACAACAAATCAGTAAACGATATAAGTAAGGAAATGTAGAAACAAATAAGCAGTAAATATAAAATGCTTGACGTGGCAACCCTTAGAGAAACAAATGTTATTGCACTCGGATAGTAACGAAAAACAAATTATTTTTTTCCTACTATTAATATGGCAGGCATCAATCAACCAGTTGATCAAAGAGGCGTGTCCCTACTCCTGAATTATCCTTGCTGTGTGGCCTTATCTTATCTGCCATCATAGCTTTTGCTGCTATTCCATCTGGACATTCGGTTTTTCCTTTCTTGAGTTTAGATATGACCCTTCGAATGTATATCTTACTTGTTGGGCTGCAGTCCAATTTCATGGTCTCTTCTGCTGGTAGGATGTTTGGTGTTTTTTTGTGGTGGAAGTCTGTTTAGACTTTCAATGAGATGTTCGTACCTAACCCATCGCTTTTGTTTGTCCTCCGATGATGTCAGTATCTTATATTATCTATCGCTGATTGCATAATATGGTATGGATGGTGTTCAATAGTAGATATTGGTGTAACGGAATTTAATTTAAGTACAATCACATCTTCTATTTCTTTGAAAGGTAAACTCGTTGTCCATCATTTAAATTGGATTCGTTTGGGCTATAGTTCAACAGCCTTGTCATACCAGTTATGGTATAATGGTTGCGAGATGTCGCATCTACGATAAATTCACAATCCGCGGCTTCAAGCAGTGCAACGAGCGATGGTGAGCAGAATACTGTCATCTCGCTGCTAGACCAAATTGCAAATTGGCAAAACCGCCATCAGAAGTCAAGCTTGCTTCAATGACGTCGAACAAGCGACGTTTCTAAGACATTGCAGATGGGCCGACCAATTGGTACGCTTGCAACCAATAGTTGAACAAGTAAAGTGACGACATGGTGAACCTACACCTTTAGCCGTCGACCTGCGCGTCCACCAATGAGATAGAGCGATGACTTGCTGTAAGACCTTAGTCCGGCATGGTAATCAAGACAAAATATAAAGATGAATTTGGATCACATTTGGCTACCTGGGTCGGAGCGCATGTCGTGCCTTAATAAACACCAATATTACAGTATCGCGGTAATTCAGTTCTAAACGATCAATAATTTTGGCGACTGCAACATTGGATTCAAACGAAGTCTTGCAATTGCTACATACAAATTAATTCAGATTAAAATTGTGTGGCAAGGGACACACACGCAGACACGGTCCAACTCATCAGGACTTGCCTCTTCCCAGTGGCGACTTACGGTTGTGGGACAATAAACAAGTCAATTGCTAAAAAAGATCACAACTTTTGAAATGAATTGTTACAGAAGGATGCTGAAAATATGATGGACAGAAAACATAGGTAAACGAAACATTGTGCAACCCCTGCATATTACAGACAATTGGCCCCACGGTAAAATCGCTAGAGAACAGCCGAGCTAATTCGGCCATGTGAAGTGACGTGATTTTTGTTGTTTGTCTTAAGGTTAAGGTCCAAGGCGAGGGCTCAGCTTTATGGCCACGAGTCTTCCCATATGGCTGGGTCTCTCTCCGCGGAAAGGTAGGCCGCGGGCCGAGAGCATCGCAGAAAGCACGAACTCTGTAGCTCTAGAGATGAACCCTGGGATCTCCAGCGAGGAACCCTGGGATCTCCAGCGAAGAACCCTGGGATTTCCAGCGAGAAACCCTGGGATCTCCAGCGAAGAACCCTGGGATTTCCAGCGAGAATCCATGGGATCTCCAGCGAGGAACCCTGGGATCTCCGGAAAAAAATGGTCATCATGAACCGACCGCCGCAACTCGAATTCGAACCCCGACCGTCTATCACAATCGATGAGGGCCAGTTTAACAACATGTGTTGTTCGCTTGCGTTCGAAGATGACTAAATAAACAAATCGGAAACCTGCATTGTCTGCTGCTCTATGCACAAGGAAATATGACACCCCCTTCCACCAGGGGGGATGTTGTTTTGCACACGATCCAAGAGGGTACCAATGTTCATTGAATCAAATTCCGAAGTCATTCTTATTGTGCTTGACATAGAAGGCAGTAACGAACGTTACATATATACAAAGGGACTTGCACGACATGAATTTGATTATAGTAAAGGAGAGCTGCGCACGTCAGCCTCGTTCTCTCGTCCTCAACTACTCTTACTCAGTGGTAAGACATGATCTGCGGGCAGAAGAGGATACACATTATCTTTAGCGTTTTTTTTTCTCGAATCCTTTCCAACAATCAGGTATCCCATAAGGCAGCGGGGACAGACATGGAAACGCTGAGGTCACAAGCTGCTACTCAATTATATTATACAAACATACTGAAACCAACATAAGGCAGAGAAGGTAGTTTAACCATATTGTGATGATGTACGAGAATCAAAAACAGTGTTAACTGCAGTTTTATTAATAGAAACGTACTATACATCAACCATTCGATACCGAAACATGCGGACAACGTCATAAGAATGTGCATAACTCTCTCTCACTCTCTCTTTCTCTCTCTCTCTCTCATCTCTTTATTTCTTTGTCACTCTCACACACTCTATGTTAAACGGTGGCTAACCTATTCAACAAATTGAAGATAGGGTGTACCGACGAATGCCCGTGCGGTACTGGTAAAATGACCGCTGAACATCTGCTGCAGAACTGCCCGACATACGAGGATCAGAGAGAGCAGATGTGGCCACCACCAGTGGAACTGCAAGACAAGCTCTATGGCAGTGGCGACAGCCTCAGGATGACCGCCGCTTTTTTCGAAAAAAATAATGGTTACTGTCTGACTGCGTACGAAGAAGAATAAGAAACGGTGGCTATAGCATACCACAATAATCTGGAGAGAGTGATAGGGGAGGAAGTTGTTCACGGAAGGATGAAAAGAGGTCGATCCGGAGGAAGAGGGCATCAGATAATTGTGGACAGCCTGGTGATGTCTTTGACGTGTGGCGATTCCCCCTAAACAGAGATGCATACAGCGTTGCCGTGACGAACACTTCGTCTTTTGTCTCATTTTCTACCGGGTTGTAGTCCAGTGTCGTCTCACTTTCTACCTGGTTGTAGTCTAATGTCGTCTAACTTTCTACCGGGTTGTAGCCCAGTGTGGTCTCACTTTCTACCGAGTTGTAGCCCAGTCTGGTCTCACTTTCTACCAGGTTGTAGCCCAGTGTGGTCTCACTTTCTACCTGGTTTTAGCCCAGTGTCGTCTCACTTTCTACCGGATTGTAGCCAAGTGTCGCATCACTTTCTACCGGGTTGTAGCCCAGTGTCGTCTCACTTTCTACCGGGTTGTAGACTAGTGTCGCGGTATGTATTTGTCTTTCCCCTCTCTTGTGGACCGAGTGACAGTTATCTCCACTTTACGGCATATCTCGTTTACATTGTCTATCCACCTTTTCGCGGTCTACCTCTCGCCACTTCTTCCTGATGTTCTCTTGCATCAACACTGTGGTCTGGTTGCATTCTTACAATGGGGATAAACCATTTCTTTCTGTATTACTCTATGTGATTTAGGAGGAAATTATTCCAACCACCTCCCTAATAATCGTATGGGTAATTACGTCTTTACTGTGGTTGTTAGTGACCTTTTGTAGCCATCGCACTTCGCAGGTGGCTAAATTTGTTAATGAGCCATATTCAATGCCAGTGTCTAGCACTGGTAGCACAAGTAGGGATAAAGATACTGCTTTTTTGCTTAGAGGGAAATCTTTGGGGTGTCTTAGTAGTGGAGACAGCTGGTAAGAAATAGCGTTATAGAAATCATATGTCAGCTTATTAGCATGATCATCAAGTTACATCTCCGCAACGGAGGTCGACGGTAATGGATCTCCAGCTGTCTTTGTCTCGCGCCAGACTGGTACACGCAGTCAAACTGTGCCCCGACTACATCTTGATGTTGTCTGTCCATCTGTACGTTTGTTGTATTTTAGCTCTCTTGCCCTCTATTCGGCCCTAAAAAAATAACCTTCTACACACTGTCATGGCACTTGGCAGGACCAACACATTTTACTTTTCTGCTTTTATGTCCCCATATATACCTGTTTCACCTGGAGTTGTTCCAGAACCTGACTATTGGTCTTCCTATCTTTCCAAGAAACTCGCCTAATTCTTCTGAATACCCGCATTTTAACAGCCTTAATTACGCTTCTCCCTAATCTATGTTAAAGTCCAGGTTTCTACACCATACAATAACATTGAATGCACGCCAGGCGTGTTACAATTCAACTCGTATGGCAGGGGAAAGTAAGACCTTCAGCCGGTCTGTTACATGGAACAGTTAGATAACCTCTGCTCTAGTACCATTACTATGGAACGGCCCAAACTCTAATTTCTGGACTATCACCTATCAACACGCACCATCACTAACTCTCCCGTCCGTTCAGAACACATTTTCTGTTTGCGGTTAAGGCAGGACGAGGTTCAAACTCCGAGTCCTCTGTAATCACAGTTTTTGTTTAGAGAACTTGTGAAGAGGAGTTTGCATAGGGTTTTCTCTGTCCACTATGGTTAGACAACCACATTTGAAGAGGAACGCCAACAAACATTGACCAAACGCTCCAAATACAACCAAAACATATCCAGCATGTTAGCGGGACAAGGGATGACTGTCCCGTCATTATGTTCTTCCTGGAAGACTTTTCTTTCTAGTCCCCTTCTTCTGCTTAAATTGTTCTTCTTGCTCTCGTAATTATTCTGCTTCGTCTTTTCTTTTCCATATTCTTAAACATCTACCTCTTCTTATTTCTTTTCTTCAACGTGTTTTTATTATTATTTTTCTTCGTATTCTTTATCTTCTACCTGGTGTTTTTTTCATCTTCTTATTCGTATTTCTTGTTCTTCTCTTTCAACTTCTTTATATTATTTTTGTAGTTGTTCTTGTTATTCACTCTTCTTCTTCTTTTTCTTCTTCTATTCTTCTTCTTCTTATTATTATTAGTAGTAGTAGTAGTAGTATTATTGATATTGTGTTATTATTCGTACTTTTATGTTTTTGTTGTGGTATTCTTAGTCTTCACCATCGCGTAATTCTTCAGCCTAAGCTTCATGTTTTTCTTCACCATCGCGTAATTCTTCAGCCTAAGCTTCATGTTTTTCTTCACCATCGCGTAATTCTTCAGCCTAAGCTTCATGTTTTTCTTCACCATCGCGTAATTCTTCAGCCTAAGCTTCATGTTTTTCTTCACGATCGCGTAATTCTTCAGCCTAAGCCTCATGTTTTTCTTCACCATCGCGTAATTCTTCAGCCCAAGCTTCATGTTTTTCTTCACCATCGCGTAATTCTTCAGCCCAAGCTTCATGTTTTTCTTCACCATCGCGTAATTCTTCAGCCTAAGCTTCATGTTTTTCTTCACCATCGCGTAATTCTTCAGCCTAAGCTTCATGTTTTTCTTGACCATCGCGTAATTCTTCAGCCTAAGCTTCATGTTTTTCTTGACCATCGCGTAATTCTTCAGCCTGAGCTTCATGTTTTTCTTGACCATCGCGTAATTCTTCAGCCTGAGCTTCATGTTTTTCTTGACCATCGCGTAATTCTTCAGCCTAAGCTTCATGTTTTTCTTGACCATCGCGTAATTCTTCAGCCTAAGCTTCATGTTTTTCTTGACCATCGCGTAATTCTTCAGCCTGAGCTTCATGTTTTTCTTGACCATCGCGTAATTCTTCAGCCTGAGCTTCATGTTTTTCTTGACCATCGCGTAATTCTTCAGCCTGAGCTTCATGTTTTTCTTGACCATCGCGTAATTCTTCAGCCTGAGCTTCATGTTTTTCTTGACCATCGCGTAATTCTTCAGCCTAAGCTTCATGTTTTTCTTGACCATCGCGTAATTCTTCAGCCTAAGCTTCATGTTTTTCTTGACCATCGCGTAATTCTTCAGCCTAAGCTTCATGTTTTTCTTGACCATCGCGTAATTCTTCAGCCCAAGCTTCATGTTTTTCTTCACCATCGCGTAATTCTTCAGCCCAAGCTTCATGTTTTTCTTCACCATCGCGTAATTCTTCAGACTAAGCTTCATGTTTTTCTTCACCATCGCGTAATTCTTCAGCCTAAGCTTCATGTTTTTCTTCACCATCGCGTAATTCTTCAGCCCAAGCTTCATGTTTTTCTTCACCATCGCGTAATTCTTCAGCCCAAGCTTCATGTTTTTCTTCACCATCGCGTAATTCTTCAGCCTAAGCTTCATGTTTTTCTTGACCATCGCGTAATTCTTCAGCCTAAGCTTCATGTTTATCTTGACCATCGCGTAATTCTTCAGCCCAAGCTTCATGTTTTTCTTCACCATCGCGTAATTCTTCAGCCCAAGCTTCATGTTTTTCTTCACCATCGCGTAATTCTTCAGCCTAAGCTTCATGTTTTTCTTGACCATCGCGTAATTCTTCAGCCTAAGCTTCATGTTTTTCTTGACCATCGCGTAATTCTTCAGCCTAAGCTTCATGTTTTTCTTGACCATCGCGTAATTCTTCAGCCTAAGCTTCATGTTTTTCTTGACCATCGCGTAATTCTTCAGCCCAAGCTTCATGTTTTTCTTGACCATCGCGTAATTCTTCAGCCTAAGCTTCATGTTTTTCTTCATCTTCTCGTTTATGTTTTTTAAATATAATCAGTTTCAAAAAAATTATTTCTTCCGTTCTTATCGTATTATTATTCTTTATATCTATATTTCTTCATTTTCTCTTTCCTACTTATTCTTCCTTCAGCTTCGTCCTCTTCTTCTTTCTTATTATTCTTTTTCCTTCTTCCTCTTTCTTCTTATGCTGCCTTTTGTTTCTTCTTTTTCTTCTTTTTGTTCTTTTTTTGGGTTCTTCATCTTTTTACTCTTCCATCTCTTTATTCTTCCATCTTCTCATTCGTTTTCTTCTCATTCATTTTCCTTCTTCTTATTCTTCCTTAACCTTCCTCCTCTTCTTCTTCTTATTTTTCTTCCTTTTACTAATTGTTTCTTATGCTTCTTCTTATTCTTTGTGTTTCCCTCGTTTTTTTGGGGTATTTCCCTTCGTTTTATTCGCATCATCGTGTATTTTCTTCATCCAGGTGTCGTGCGATATACGAAACTAGCATTTATTCCCCTCAAAAACCTACTGGTCCGCAAAAGGTTTCTATGTGCTTGTCAATACAATAGTATTCATAATGTCGGTGGATGTCCGTGCAATAACTCCACCCTCTGGTGTAGTCAACAGACTTGAGAACTTTAAGTTGTCTTTTTACTCCCAACGTGAACTGAGTTACTAGACTATTCCATCTTCTGCCGCCAGTGTGGTATGCTTACATTGGGGAAACTGGTATGGAACTACGGGAGCGTTTCCGCCATCACCTCAACGACATCCGCAACAGCACTGGTTCCCCAATTGCCAGCCACTTCAATGGTCCTGAGCACCGGGGTATGGCTGACGTCAGTGTCACTGGTCTAGTTTCGTGCTTCTCTGACGATCGTCATCGATTCGCCCTTGAGAACAGACTTATCTCGAGTATGGGCTGTCTCCAACCACATGGTATAAATATCTTCCATACTTTTTCTTAAACCCTCACACTGGCCCCCATCTATTTGTCTTCCTTCCCCCCCCCCGCCTCCCCCTTCTCTTATATCAATATCACGCCCTCCCGGCTTATATTGCCTTCTCATTGTTCTCCTATCTGGACCACTATTTGGCCACGCTTGGCTTATCAGGCATATTCCGCCACTTTTTGTTTGACCGCTCCTATTTCAGTTTCTATCGAGTACTTGGCACGACCGGTCGCTTAGACAGAAAGCGTCTCCCACCTGAAACAGATGAGTTGACCATTTTTTCTTATATGTTGATTTGTTAGTTCAGTGTTGTTGTCCCTGATGAAGGCCTATTGATCGTAACGTAGGTTTTGTTTGTGTTCTCGTCTCGGTGCGGTATCTGAACAGTCCCATTTTTAAATTTTGATTGAGCTCAACCTTAATCAACTTTTACTAGTTTTTTTTCATGTTTTTTTCCCATTATACACATCCACAGAACCGCTGCAGCCTCGCCTTATTTTAATTTTAGACTGGGATAACAGAGTGCCAGCGTTCGATCTCACGGACGGACAGAAAAAACAATCCAGGACATTGTTCGTGCTTATTACGACCACTCCTCCAGCGGACTCAGCTGTAAATGGGGGCCTGCAGTATGAGTTAGTGATGGTAAAAATAGTAGGAAAGGGAACTTACCATCCCGCCGTCCATAAGCTGCGACTTGGTACATAAAGAGTTATCTTCTATTCCGACGGCATTTGTTGCGTGAGACTGACCTAACTTTTCAATTTTTAATTTGTTGATCAGTTGGGTACCTATTTACAGCTGCGTGGACTGCAAAGTACAGTAACCGGACCGAGGACCCTGATCTTGTTGTGAGATGCCCTCCCACTAAAATATGTTTGTTTTTTAAGTTGAATGACTTTATTCCTATTGCTGAGCCGTCGAGAGGATTTTAGGCTGAGGACTATAGGACGCTTCGCTACTGCTATCGCTCTGTCGTGTGCTGGCTATGTTTGTTCATTTCCCCCTAACAGAAAAACAATAAATGCCTTACATGGGATTCGATTCGCTGCCCTCCTTGTCAGCAGGCAGACATCGAAGTCATTTTATTCTGCCATGAGCTTTTTGTTCAAATATAGCAGAACAATTATTGCATACGAGAGTTTTTATTGAGGTGCAGAGCAGCGCGTGAGCTGCAGCGGTCAGCGACCCATAGCTGACTTACCCAGTGTCAGGACCAGTAAACCAAAGCAGCGTACGAGCTGCAGCGGTCAGCGACCCATAGCTGACTTACCCAGTGTCAGGACCAGTAAACCAAAGCAGCGCACGAGCTGCAGCGGTCAGCGACACATAGCTGACTACCCAGCGTCAGGGCCAGTAAACCAGAGCAGCGCATGAGCTGCAGTGGTCAGCGACCCATAGCTGACTACCCAGCGTCAGGGCCAGTAAACCAGAGCAGCGCATGAGCTGCAGTGGTCAGCGACCCATAGCGAACTACCCAGCGTCAGGACCAGTAAACCAGAGCAGCGCATGGGCAGCAGCGGTCAGCGACCCATAGCTGACTACCCAGTGTCAGGACCAGTAAACCAAAGCAGCGCATGAGCTGCAGCAGTCAGCGACACATAGCTGACTATCCAGCGTCAGGGCCAGTAAACCAGAGCAGCGCATGAGCTGCAGCGGTCAGCGACACGTAGACTACCCATCGTCAGGGCTAGTAAACCAAGGCAGCGCGTGAGCTCCAGCGTTCAGCGACACATAGCTGACTACCCAGCGTCAGGGCCAGTAAACAAGAGCAGCGCATAAGCTGCAGCGGTCAGCGACCTATAGCTGACTACCCAGCGTCAGGGCCAGTAAACCAGAGCAGCGCATGAGCTGCAGCAGTCAGCGAGCCATAGCTGACTACCCAGCGTCAGGGCCAGTAAACCAGAGCAGCGCATGAGCTGCAGCGGTCAGCGACCCATAGCTGACTATCCAGCGTCAGTGCCAGTAAGCCAGAGCAGCGCATGAGCTGCAGCGGTCAGCGACCCATAGCTGACTATCCAGCGTCAGTGCCAGTAAGCCAGAGCAGCGCATGAGCTGCAGCGGTCAGCGACACATAGCTGTCTACCCAGCGTCAGGGCCAGTAAACCAGAGCAGCGCATGAGCTGCAGCGGTCAGCGACCCATAGCTGACTACCCAGCGTCAGAGCCAGTAAACCAGAGCAGCGCGTGAGCTGCAGCGGTCAGCGACACGTAGCTGACTACCCAGCTGAAGTCGGATGTATTGGAGCGAAAGGTGCAAATATCACAGTCAAGCTGTAAACTACGACATAAAGCATTCCGGTTTATCGACTTACATTCTGCTACTTGCCATTGTCAGGGCTTGGTTAGGGAGAAATTCAGAACGAACGAAGCCAAGTCAAGCCAAATTGCATACTTGACAGTTTGCTTCATTTACAGTTCTGTTGGTTAAATAAATAATGCACATACAACGCTACTAAGAAGGAATGTTGAACATAGTAAAATACATTCCATTAATCTAATAAAAATAAGGTAACGAATACAAATACTAGGCCTAAGCGAGAACATACAAAAATACAACTTAGGTGGGCTGTGATCTGGCTAGTAACCTTATTATGAAAAATATCTTGCTTCACAAATACGAGATCAAGAGTGCTTGAAGTGTTTACCACAGGCTTCCTGTATGGGGACTGACTATACTGGCGTGTCTTTGTTCTTATAGAGCAACAAGAGGTACCAAAATAGGTCAAGCAGCTTGCTCTGAAATAATCACATCTCGTTAACTCACTACCACTCAAAGCGTCATAATTTTCGTGCGGATCTTGGTGGTAGAAGCGTATGTCTTTTCATCAAACATTTTCTCAGCTGAGATTTTTTCACACACAAACTATCAACATCTCTGCCGTGAGCTCGCTTTGCTGATCCTATCTCAACTGACTAGTCACGATGAATAGTAATTATTTAATATTCGAACGAATATGGAAAAAGATATATTACTTTATGTATAATATAAATAAAGGCATATAATTATTTGTATAATATGAATAGAGCCATACAAGTATGTGGATAATATGAATAGATGGATATACCTTTGCCGGTAAAATGAATAGATGCATACACGTGTGCTGGTTATATGAATAGATGCATTTAAGTATGTTGGTAATACAAATAGATGCATTTAAGTATGTTGGTAATATGAATAGATGCATATACGTGTGTTGGTAATATGAATAGAGGTATATACTTGGTGATACGAATAGTAAAAACAAATTCCCCAAAGCAATGTAAGCCAGATCGCCTATTGTATTATTAATTTGATATATGAAATTAACAAGTAATGTGCTATGCAATAAAAGTTCAAGTCTTTACCCAGACAAATAAACGTATTTTTTTTCTTCCAATTTGGAAGCCAAATGTCCAACTTCTGCAGGTTGAATGTAAATTCGGCGTCAGTCCGCAGATGTGCCGTATGTGAGGAAGCCAACAATATTATGTATACCTACTGATACTTTGCAACGTTGTACCAATGCTGGCCTAGGTCTTTGGTCAGTCCATCTCTCCCTCGCTCAGAGTAGGCGACCCTGTGGACGTGTGTAGGCATATGGACACGAAAACGTTTCTATCTTTCATTCTGAATTATAAATATTTCCATAACAGACATGATGCTCAATTTGTGTTTGATATAGGATATTTTCTCCGAGTGGATCCCTGAGCCTCCTACTAGGGAGTATAGAAAATGTGCATTGTGCCTCTACCAATCAATCAAAAACCTGTCAGCTCCATGTGGAGCATAGGTCCTCAACAAATACTCGACCTGTCTTCCTATCATGAGCCATCTGAGTCAATTATGTCCACGTCCTGTTTGCTGCCTTTACATGTGCTTCTAGTTCCGTCTTCCATGAGTATCTTGGTCTTCCTCTACTTCTCTTTCCCTGTGGATTTCAGAACAGAGCATGTCTGGTAATGTTATCAACTGGTTTCCGTAATGTCTGACCTATCCATCGACCTCGCCTCCTCCGTATTTCATGCTCCACTGGTATGTGTCCGTTTTCCCCATCAGTTCCACGTTGGTGATCTTGTCGCACCATTTCCACCCTTGTATGTTGCTCTGGCAACCATTTACCAAAGTTTTCCTTTTTCATAATTACCCGTATTGTTCTCCATGTTTCAGAGCCATATAATAGAACGGATTTTACGTTGTAGTTGAAGATTTTCATGTTGATGGTGGTTTTAATTTATTTTGATTTCCAAAAATTCCTCAATGCCATGGAAGATCTTCTCACCTTCCGCATTATTAACTGAGCATCGCTTTATGTACCTCCTACTATGTATATATTGCTGCAAAGGTATGTTAAATACTACACATTCTGAATTTGGATGGCTCCCAACCCAGTGCTATCATTGTTAATTGCATTTATTTTCAGAACCTGACTTTAATCTCTGTGTATTTTTAGCAATAATTGCAGTGTCTTCTCTCCAAGTATACGTGTCTTATTTTGCACCTGGTTCTGGGTATGGGACAGAAGAGCCAAATTATCGACAAAGTCGAGATCTTCAAGTTGTCTCGTCAATGTCCATTTAATGTCATTGTCGCTTGAGGACAATGCCGATTTGAGAATTAGGTCAATGACCAGCAGGAAGAGTAATGGTGATAGTAGGCACCTTTATGCATGTCGTTAAAGGCGTGCAGGAGAGTTGTGCTTGGAGCTGGCAACCTTATCATGCAAAACACATTGCTACAAAACCCCCACCACTGCAAAGAACACGCAAGGTACTTTGGTGTATTCTTCCAAATGGAATTTAATCTTCCTAATGGAATGTAATCTTCCTAAGTGGTGTCCTTCAGCTCTGCCTGAATTGAAAAATAGCAGGAATATGAAGACTGGGATACCTACAGTCCTGCATGAATGTGATAGAATTTACCAAAGTTCTGAAAGTTCTTTACCACCACATTAATCATGACGTCATGTCCTGTCTTTCTAAGGTGTACGTGTTCTTCAGAGTACCAGTGCGGTCCTGTGCGGTGCCCAATTGGATTTCAAGTGCAGGTCACATCACGTGCGTCTCGTCGTTCAGGTTCCTGTTGCGACAGATTTCGCTGCGTGAATGGTAAGTTTTCAGGATATGTTCTTCTGTACTCATTGTTGAAACTTCTTACAGACATGTTGTCTACCTGTTGAGTAATATAATTTCTTAACATCGTGTAACCTCTTTCCGTTGATTCATGTAGCCATCTAATGTCTGAACTGGTTGTAACCTATTGCTGTCATATTGTCTTCCCGATTACTTATGTGGCTATGTAATGTTTTAACTTGGTGTAATCTCTTGCTGTCATATTGTCTACCAGTTGAGTCATGTAGCCATCTAGTTTTTTTCTTGATGTAATCTCTTGCGTCTTATTATCTACCAGTTGAGTCATGTAACCATCTAGTTTTTTTCTTGATGTAACCTCTTGCGTCATATTGTCTACCAGTTGAGTCATGTAGCCATCTAATTTCCTAACTTGATGATATCACCGAGCTTCTTTATTCTTGACTTACTGAGACATATTTCCTTTTTTTTCTTGAATTCTTGGTGCCTCTCTTCTTCTTATTGCTTTACTTGTCAAACTCTACACCATTGTAAAAATTCATCCGTAAAGGCCTCTTACCTTCTTATTTGATGGAGGCCGTGGGTTCAAAGCACAGCACAGACCGGTATTTATTCACGTGGACTTTCTGATATTTCCCCGGATCTCTGGGCTGTAGAGATCGGACCCTGTGTGCAGTATAGCGGACGTTAAAAATTCCTCGGTAGTTAAAAATCGAAAAGAGTAGGTTTAACGTCCGCTGCTTGGGCAAAATTGCAATTTTGTTTAAAATCTACCAAATTTATTACGGGATCTTCGCCGTTGCTACGAGTTAGTTCATTGTGCTGAGCTAGTTAGTTAGTTTTCTTTCCACTTGTGCCGTTGAGCGGCGTGGGGAGCTTGAGTCATCTATACTGCTCCTTGTGCATTGCGTCGGTCAATCTGAACCCGCGTCGCTGCACAATGTTTCTAATGACATATATCCAACCTGTCACGATGCAGCCCCCCTTACGTAGCAGCCAAATCTACTAGCGCTGTAAGCCATTGGCTAGAATTTCATGAGGTGCATTCTTATGAGATGACCAAACCAACTTAGTTTGTGCCTGGAAATGTATTCAGCACAAAATGTAGTGCCGACCATACTTTGAATGTCTTCGTTCCACCTTCTGTCTCTCCTGGTTAGACAAATGACCTTCCTACCACCTTCTGTCTCTCCTGGTTAGACCAATGACCTTCCTCAAACACTTCATTTCGCACGTCGAAATTCTGCTTTCACGCGCCTTGGACAGAGGCCATGTTTGGCACTGGTACCACAAAGTCGGCATATATATATATATATATATATACTGTATCAGCTGTTGCTTTGTTGCCAAACTGATGCTCGGGTGCCTAAACAGTGGTGACAGCTGATAGGTAACAGCCTTTGCTTTCTGACACTAAGTCTCAATTTCCCTGTCAATCATACCGTCTGTCGCATAAATACTGCTCAAATACCTGAACTCATGGGCCTGTTGAAGAGCGATATCATTTACACTTTCTTGTGCTAACATTCTTAAAAAATATGGATCAGAACAGAATACTTTTGGGTAAAACCGTGTAAAATGACGTTGATTCTTCGACTAAAACTAAAATATTGAAGACATACTTTTATGTATCTGAAATTGTTAATCTGGTTTTCCTATTTATGACTTTACTTGTGGAAATATTTTATCTTTGTATTTCTTAAATTTCTTTTAACATTTTTATTTCTGAAGTTTATGTAACATTCTATTTTTTTAACTTATTGAGGCCTTAAACATTCTTATTTCTTACTCGCTGAGGCCTATTACTTGTGTATTTCTGAATCTGCAGTGACTTCTACCCTGTATTCCTTAACATGATGGTACATATCGTGGGTCCTGCTAGGAACATGTGAGGATCAACGTACCAAATCTGGTTTTTCCAATATGCATCTAAGCGAGTTTCTTGTTCACTTAACACTAATGTTTCATATGCTTGTCTAGATGCTCCTTTTCTGCCATGGTGTGTGAGCCCTTCTTGTGAATTACACTAGTTTTGTTCGATGGGGTAGACAGATCCATGTCACAGTTTTCCTGGGTCGTTTCTTACAATATGTCTGTCAGTTTAGAGTTTACTCCTTTTGCAGGACCCTGGTTTCTTAAGAATTGATAGTTCTCTTTAAAAACTGTTCGGTTCCTTCCTTCCTTTCACAGACCCCAACTAATCACGTGAATTAAGTTGCTAGAAAATAATGGCGAAGTTATCTTACAGAGAAAAAAGTGGTAATCCAACCGAAAGTGGGGGTAAATTGCCGATAAACAATATTAAAATGATAGAAGAAAAGGACCTAGGGGTTACATTAGATCATACAGCTAACGTTCCTGAGTGGTCTGCCAGGTTCGTAAGAGGTGACTTAACTGTGACATGGGATAACACCGGTCATGGTTAGGTGGTTTGTTTAGAGCAGCACAGATGGCACCTAACAGACTGTGGGTCTACTTTGCTTTAGTGTTTGAGTCTATTAAGACTCATTGGTTAACCATCCTCCGTAAGCGCTTATCCGAACGTAGGGGAATATTCAGCTGCTCGAGCCTAGCTCGCTAAGCAGGAAACCCCTCTCCCAGCTACATCCAGCTCATACGAAAGCTGGGACCTATACAAGGGCATATGTCTCTGTAGAAGTGCAGGTCGATTAAAAACTAAGAACAGGTAAAGTGAGTGAGCAAGTCCAGGTAGCAGTAAAAAAGGCAAATACAATGTTAGGTATGATAAAAAGAAATATTAAACAAAGAAGCAAGGATGTGATAGTCAAACTGTAAAGCATTAGTTAGACCTAGATTGGAGAACTGTGTCAAGGTGAGGAGTCCTTATCATAGAAAAGAGCGACAAAGCTGATAGTGGGATTCCAGAATTACATTTATGAGGAAAGACTCTGAAAAACCGGTCAACAATGTCTAGAAAAGTTGAGAATTCGAGGTGACAGTACCGATTTATAAGATAATCAAAGGAACAGATACATTAGACTATAACACGTTTTTTTCCTTCAAAATACAAACACCCACAAGAACAAGAGGGCATAACTACAAATTAACTACATAAAGATTCAGATTAAATATTAGAACATATGTTTTTACTCAGAGAGTATCGGAGACGAATCATCCTGGAGGCGACTCTTCCCCTTCTCTCTCTTCTTCCCTCAATCTGTTTCATTTGACTCTGTCCTACAGTCACACTCTTGCACAACTTTCACACGCGCCCTCATGGTGAGGCCCTTCCATTGCACTTTGGTTGGGCTAGCTTCTGAGGGCGCACAGACCTAGCATAAGTACATACAGACGCACAAATGCATCCAAGCACTGGTTTATGCGTCCTGATATCGCCCAATGGACTACGGTCTGGGATGGAAAATGGCGCGCCTCCTCCAGTAGAAACTAGTGAGGCAAACATCTAAGCAACGTCAACATACTCAGAGATTGGTGAATGCTTGGAATGAATTGCCACAGGAAGTAGTAGAGCCAGTGACAATTAATGTATTCAAAAATAGATTGGATGTACATACCATTTAGAGCAACGAAATGTAAATAAAACTGGCTGTATACAGACTCTGCAGAGTTACAAAAGGCATGCTCAATTAATGCAGAGAGACAGAAAATTAATTAATTAGTTTGATCAAGAGACAAGAACGTTTTCATATCTTCCAACACACAAACAGCATACCTTCTTAGCAAGAGGAATACCAAATAAAAGATGGATTGACGGTGTTAAAGAAATACAACGAAGATACGGAATCAAAATATTAACCGGCCCGCATATAGCGCCCGAAAAAAGATTAATATCTCCAACAGCACTCAACGATATAAGTTGACAGACTCGATTAGATTGTGTCCATTTTTTCCATAACGAACTGAGGTCATTTATCAAGACGCTGAGCAGCGCTTGAGCTGCAGCGGTTAGCGACCCATAGCTGACTGCTAGCGTCAGGGCCAACGATCCAGAGCTGCCAAGACCCTTCTACACCTCCATGCGGTGATCCTGGATAACAGGCTGTAATAGAGCAGACTGGCTAAGGAGAAGGGATCGAAGATGGACTCCCCGGTACTCAAAAAATGCTTGCTGAAGTCGAATGTGTTGGATCGAAAGGTGCAAATATCGCAGTCAAGCTGTAAACTACGACACAACGCATTCTGTTCTCAGGACTACATTCGGCTACTTCAGCCCTTTCATGGCTTGGTAGCGGGAGATTGATAACGAACGATGCCAAGCCAAGCCAAGGCAAACCAAACCAAACCAAACCAAACCAAGCCAAACCAAATCAAACCAAACCAAGACAAACCAAACCAAACCAAGCCAAACCAAGCCAAGCCAAGCTAAGCCAAACCAAACCAAGCCAAACCAAGACAAACCAAACCAAACCAAACTAAGACAAGCCAAACCAAGCCACTTATCTGTTCAAGATTACTTTCTCAGATCTCGGACATAAGAAACAGAAATATAAAGGTATAACAACAAACTTAGTGTAGAGTCTGAATTTGGACAAGTTGTTGTTGTTTGCGAATGCCCACAATGAGTAGGTTACTATTTTGTGTACCCTGAAAAGGACGTTAAATGGTGGGTTGTAGTAGCTTTCCTCACTTCCCGAGCGTGCTGATGAAGGTGGACCGGGAGTCCTCCAGGCAGTTGTGCTATGATTGTCTTCATCTGCGTGTCACTCACTACTACGGGGATCACGTCGACCCCTCACATCGTTAGTCAGGCTGTCGTGAAAACAGCCCGTTTCCAGGGAGGGCTACTAGGAAGCCAAGGTAAAGGTCTTGGCCAGTATAATTTACCTGTCTCTGACTAATTTTTCTGATCAGTATACTTTGAATGACCAGACGTTACTGTTTCCCCCTACAACTGTGAAGTGGGCTTATTTTCTGACTTTGGGCACCGTGGACAAATTATTTCACACTAATGGTGCCGTGAACCAAAACAGTTTGAGAACCACTATTCTAAGATATCCTTGATCTTTCACCTTGACCCAATTCACAGTTCCCTTCCAATGTGTGGCTAATCGATGCAATACCATCGCGAGAGCGCCATCAAAAATGCCGTTAACGTGTGTCTATCTTAACATCCCAAAGTGACGACATCATCAAAGCATTCCCCTCATATCAAGTGATCGTTCCGTTGCGTACACGTGCGTAGAGTTTGAGTTAGGAAATACCTGAGATAAGATCCGAGTGTGAAATGGCGGACGGAAGACGGCAGTAAATGGACTAGCTCCGCACGGCCAATATCAGCTGTTGCTTTTTATTCGATACAGTTTTTGTGTGTCTTCTAAATGCTAATGAATATGTTCAGAGGCTACGCCAAAAGGATCGCTGCAGGAATGCAAGATGACAGTATTATGTAAGAATAAAACAGGACGATATTCGAACGGGAAACCAATAAAGATTGTTATCAGCGAGTGAAAAATCTTGTTCCGTAGAAACCAGGTCTTAGTTCTTAGTCGACCTATACTTCTACAGGAACAGATGCTCCATGTGTAGGTCCCAGCTCTGGTACGAGCTGGATGTAGCTGGGAGAAGGGTTTCCTGCCTAATGCGCTAGGCTCAAGCAGCCTAATACTCGGTCAAGCGCTTGCGAATGGTGGTTAACCGAGTTGCGAGCCCATCTTAATAGACTAAAACACTGCGACAAAGTAGACCCACAGCCTTATAGGCGCGATCTATGCTGCTCTAAACAAACCACCTAACCATGGCCAGTGCTATACCATGTCACAGTTAGTCGCCTCTTACAACATGCTGTCTGTGAGGAAGTGGTGCTATTATTGTCCTAGTCATACACAAAGACACCGGCAGACCAGTGTTAACTCCATATTTGTTTTTTCTCCATTTCGGACATCACTGTAGAAGGCTGCTTGTTACTGAAAGACTGTGCCAAGGCACTATGTGTGCTCTTGCAGTCGGGGTGTTTGTAGTATTGCATGATGAAGTTGCTAGCTGCCACCCACAACACCATGTAGCTGATCAAAAGGCCTGCGATTGGAAGCAGTGAGGATACTCTTACTTCTCAGGCAAAGAATGACTTGGTCTACACATTGACAGTTAACTATGCTAACCGAGTTATGTAATGCGAAAATACGTAACCCGAGGACAAGTCAGTATATGGATCACAAGTGGCTAAAGAAAACAATAAATGTTATGCAAATTTGAAAGCCATTTAGTATTACTCTTACATTGTACCTTATTACATTTACCTACCTACCTACCTACCTATCTATATATCTATCTATCTATCTATCTATCTATCTATCTATCTATCTATCTATCTATCTATCTATCTATCTATCTATCTATCTATCTATCTATCTATCTATCTATCTATCTATCTATCTATCTATCTATCTATCTATCTATCTATCTATCTATCTATCTATCTATCTATCTATCTATCTATCTATCTATCTATCTATCTATCTATCTATCTATCTATCTATCTATCTATCTATCTATCTATCTATCTATCTATCTATCTATCTATCTATCTATCTATCTATCTATCTATCTATCTATCTATCTATCTATCTATCTATCTATCTATCTATCTATCTATCTATCTATCTATCTATCTATCTATCTATCTATCTATCTATCTATCTATCTATCTATCTATCTATCTATCTATCTATCTATCTATCTATCTATCTATCTATCTATCTATCTATCTATCTATCTATCTATCTATCTATCTATCTATCTATCTATCTATCTATCTATCTATCTATCTATCTATCTATCTATCTATCTATCTATCTATCTATCTATCTATCTATCTATCTATCTATCTATCTATCTATCTATCTATCTATCTATCTATCTATCTATCTATCTATCTATATATATATATATATATATCTATTTCTCTCTCTCTTTCTCTCTCTCTCTCTCTCTCTCTCTCTCTCTCTCTCCGTCCGTCAGTCCGTTTGTCTGCCTGTCTGCACGCCCGTCCTCCCTCCCTCCCATCCGTCCGTCCTTTAGTCCGTTCAAGGTAGACCCGCATCCTGTCAGGCGCCATCTATGCCGCTCCGCTAAGTACATAACCAAGACCTGATGTAATAGCCACACAGTCCACTTTATTGGGACATCTTCTCCGTGAAGTGAGAACCTCTGGTAAAATGTGAGGAGATTTTGAATTTTGCTCTAGCAGCTGCCGTTAAGAATCCATTTTTTTCTATTTCTAAATCCCAAGAGATTTTTTTACGATCCATCTCAACTAAATTTCCACCAACTTTGATACACTTTCTCCTCCCATCGTTTTATCAGTGCACCAAAACAGACAGCGGAGAGGTCGTTTATCTGCTCTTTCTGCACATTTGCACTTTCACGTTGGGGCTCTACTTCATTCGCCAAATGTCTCACGTAATGGTGGGTTTGTATTGCACCAAGCTGGTGGAAATCAGTCGGTGTCAAGTTGGAGTTGTAAGGTGGGTGTGCCAGGAGTTTTCGCCCTAGTTGGTCAATTCGCATCTGTGTTAATCGAGCCGTATTCTGTTCTGGCATTGTGATGATAGAGCAATGTGGGTAGATGTGGTCAAGAGGAAAGGTACTCGCCTCTCAAAGCGATGAACGGAAACGGTGGTAGGTAGAATACTGCAACTTTCAATTTACCAATTGGTCTCAGGTAATGTGAGATCATGGTGCCTGCATCCTGAGCTACCTCTAGTCGTCTTGATGTATGTCTTGCCACTAGGTAGCTTGGGACAAGAGAGTAAGGTTTGACGACCAGCGCAGCTGCTATCTCACTATAATCTAAATACAGCGCAAGTTACGTCATCAAGACAAAACCGTATGATGATGTTGCCACCACCGCTTGCAAATGACAGCTATTAATAGAGCGGTACTTCTCTAGTCAGCAGGCATGGGCGTGTTCTTAGAATTGAATCCCGAAACATAATTTCATAGTACGATACAGCATTCACATTGTCACCTTTCTTCTAGAAATTCGTTATCATCACAACCCCAGAATCCCAAAAACGATGTAAGCATAACCTTCCCTGCTGATGGCATAACCTTGAATTTCTTAGCAGAACGTGGAGAAACATGTTTATATTGTATGGTTCAGGTTTTTTCGTCCCCAGTAACTATTCTGTTCTGCATGTCTTCTTCTTCATCTTCATACCAACAGAGATGCTACAAGAAGAACGAACACATTCAGTTCACGTTGTGTTGTCAGTGATTTGTCACATCATTCACCTCCAGCACACTTTCAGTAAATTCAATCGATTAATTTGTATGATGTAGGCTAAAACATACGAACGCACTATTGAAGATGCTTCACTGCCTTTCGTTATTCGCCTGTCAGCTCGAATACTATCCCCCACCCGCCGAACAGATTGTTTAACTGCAATAAAACCAGGACGACCATCTTGGATTTCATAAGCAATTTTTCAGCGTTTTTAAGAAATTGTATCTACATATTTATGCCCCGCGTTGCCTGACAAACACTTCTTCCTGTAAACTTAGAATCCGGCTCCCGACCTGACAAGTAGTGATGTTAGGCGTTATTATCAGATAAGTACACTTTTGTTTCCTTTTATGTTGACATCCCCCAAAGTTACATTCTTCCCCCCTTCTTCGATGATTCGGTAGTTCAGCATTGTTGTTATTTGTTGTTTCTATTGGTCCAAACGTTTGTTTGGTTTGTGTTTTCGTCTCGGTTCGGTATCTGACCACACCCACTTTTTAATTTTAATTAAATTACATTTTAATTATTTTTTTTTTCTCATTTTTCTTCTTCATATAAACAGGAAGAATTTCCTTACGAATATATTTTACAGAAATATGTTTGTCTCCCCGTTTGCCCAGAAATATGTTTGCCTCCCCGTTTGCCCAGAAATATGTTTGCCTCCACGTTTGCTGAGAAATATGTTTGCCCCCACGTTTGCCCAGAAATATGTTTGCCCTCACGTTTGTCCAGAAATATGTTTGCCCCTACGTTTGCCCGGAAATATTGTTGCCCCCAGTTTGCCCAGAAATATGTTTGCTCCCACGTTTGCCCAGAGATATGTTTGTCTCCAAGTTTGCCCAGAAATATGTTTGTCCCCACGTTTGTCCAGAAATATGTTTGTCCCCACGTTTGTCCAGAAATATGAAGGTACTAAATAATAATTCTGTTGAAGTATAGTTAGTTAGTTAGTTTTCTTTCAACGTGTGCCGTTTAGCGTTGTGGACAGCTTGAGTCGTCTATCCAGCGCCAAGTGCGTTGCGTCGGTCAATGTGAGCCTTTGTCGTTTGCACAATCACTCTTATGTCATCTATCCACCTACCTCGCGGCCGTTCCCTTTCCCTGTACCCATATCTATCAACATTGTAAGCCATCAGTGTATGATGAGGGTGCATTCTCATAAGATGACCAAACTAACTTATTTTCTGCCTGGAAATGTATTCGGCACAAGACGTATTGCCGACCATACTTCGAATGTCGTCGTTCCGCATTCTGTCTCTTCTGGTAACACCGATGACCTTCCTCAAACACTTCATTTCACACGTCGAAATTCTGCTCTCTCGCGCCCTTGACAGAGGCGATGTTTGGCACTGGTAGCACAAAGTATATTAGCTGAAATTTCATATATTGTATCGTATAAATATGTAACAAGTTTATATCACAACAATTATGGGTCGAGGACCTTGATGGGTCGGGGGCTATGGATTTTTATTTTTCGGGCTGGGTATTATTGACTGATGACTATCTAACTCGGGCTTCGTAGGTTGCCGACACCTGGACTGAACATACGCTGATCTTCTGTCTTTGTTCTATGTCGTGCCGTCCTCATTTATTTAGCCACTGATAAAGACAGTATATAGATGTCGTGGTAGGAGCACGCATGCAAGGTGCAATGATGTTATTTCTTAGCATACAACAATGAAGACTCTAATTAATCGATAAGTCAGTCTTCGTCTGGGTCTGTTATCTTACATTCAATTACACGTCACCGTGAATACTGTTTTCCTATAATTCTGCCAGGAATGCATTGACGCTACTTCTTCAGAATATACCATAACGTGGCAATACACCATTAGTGCCACCTTTAATTGATCGAAACGTCACTTTGTCTCGGTCTGTTCGTATTTTAAATAACGTCCAATGGTGTCACTACGAGTGTGTTGATGGGGAGGGGGGGGGGGGAGTTCAGAAGATGATGAACTCACTAGGTGACAACATCAAAGGGAAGAGTCCCATTTCTGCGAATGAAGAAGATGCACATTCCATAATTGACCAGTTTCTATGTTGAAGTATTCGAAACTGAGACTTACTTAAAGAGACATACAAGGACTGAGAAGGCAACTAGCGGCAGCGTGTAATAATTTGGCGGCACTTCTAAATATTGTCAGCGATAATAAGAAAGAGAATAACAAACCACGAGTACGGGCAAAATCAGTATGGGTTCAGAAGATTGGCATTTCGACGTTCTTTGCAGTGAAAATTATTGGCCAGAGAAGACGCATGTTTATCTGCTTTGTAGAATACATGAAGGCTTTTAACCAAGTGTACTGGAAAATGCTAACAGAGATCTATTAGAGGCGTAAATGGAAGAGCCAATCATCTGTATAATGGAAAACATACGCAAATCAAAATGTCTTCATATCACTTATAGAAGAAGTTACATATTCAGTATTTATAATGGCAGGGGTGAGACAAAGATGTCCACTTTCGCCTGGTCTGTTGGGGAGGAAGACTAATGTCTGGTCAGCCACAACATACTGATCAGACATGTTAATAACGGTCAGCCAAACTATACTGGCCAAGACCACCACCTTGACTTTCTCGAAGACCTCCCCGGAAACGGGCTGTTTTCATGACAGCCTAGCTAACGAGGTGAGGGATCGACATGATACCCGTAGTTGTGAGCGACACTTAGATAAAGCCAAGCAAAGCACAACCGCCTGGATTACCGCGGTCCACCTGCATCAGCACGCTCGGGATGTGAGGAAAGCTACGACAACCGGCCAGTTAACGTCCTTTTTAGGGTGCACACGAGTAATCCTACTTAGTATCGGCATTCAACAACAACGACAACAACACCTGGTTTGTCCCATGCATACTCAGATGTGATAATCGCCAAGATCACAAAAATGCAATCCAGAGATAAAGATAACTGATGAACAAATGGAGGCATTAAGTTTACTGATGACCAAGTCATTATTGGAAAGCTGGAAGACAACAAAAGCGCTGGAAAACAAACAATTATTCAAGAAGAAATGGGAAGAGGAAAAAGGGCCAACAGAATGGAAAGAGGGACATTTGATTAAACTGTCTAAGAAAGGGCACCTGGCAAATTGCAGCAATTATAGAAGGATTACATTGCTGATGGTGCCAGGCAAGATATTAAACAGAATAATCTTCGACAGATTAAAAAGTGAAGTAGGCAAAAAGCTCAGAGAGGAACAGGCAGGATTTCGCAAGGGAAGACCACGCCCAGATCATATAGCTATGCCACACATCATAGTAGAACAAAGCATTATGAAAAGGTGTTTTACAGTGTGGATCGAAGTACTTTATGGCAACTGTTGAGACACTATGAGATACCAGAGAAGTACACACCCCTCATCCATAATATGTACAAAGACACAGTAAGTAGAGTGCTACATGAAGGATCACTGACTGACAGCTTCGGGGTGCAAACAGGCGTGAGAAAGGGATGCCTGCTCTCACCTTTCCTGTTCTTCTTGGCTATAGACTGGATAATGAAGACATTAATCGAGGGCACAAAAACAGGTATTCAGTGGGCACTATTGCCACACTTGGAGGACCTGGACTACGCGTATGATCTGATACTTTTATGACACAGTCATAGTCAAATGCAAGAGAAACTTGATGGGGTGAAAGAACTATCTACCAAACTGGGACTGGATATCAACATGATGCAAACCAAGCTCCTTAAACTCACCAATAACAGCAACGTACCAATCATGCTGGAGGGAGATCAGTTGGAGGAAGTGGATACCTTTATCTATTTAGGCAGCACAATAGACACATCATGAGGTACAGATGCAGATGTAAGGATCAGAATTAAACATTATATAGAGGTCCAGAGATATCATAATTCACACAAAAATTAGAATATTCAACGGAAGTGTCAAGTCGGTGTTGTTGAATGGAGCGGAGACACGGAGAACGACCAAGGTCATACAACAAACACTCCAGTCCTTCGTTAGCAGATGCCCATGAAGAGTAATGGGCATAAAGTGGCAGGACATGGTCAGGAATGAAGACTTGTGGGAATGGAGCCAGCAACAACCATTGGAACAACAAATTAAGCAAAGAAAATGGGCTGCGTAGAACATACGCTGCGGAATGCAGTCTAACATAGCCAGACAGGCTCTTACATGGAATCCTCAGAAAGAGAGGTAGACCCAAAAATACGTGGAGACGAGAGTGTGAGAAGGAGCTAAAATTAAAAAAATGACACTTGAAGAGAGGCAGAAAAAGCAGCCCAGGACCGTGTACGGTGGCGAGATGTTGTCAATGGCCTATTCAGCAAGAGTAACGACGGGTTTTGATTGATTGAGGTTCCCCGAGAGGCACTTTGTGTTTAGAAACCACTTGCTTTACACAAAATGTCCAATAAAAGCAAACTTAGATTGTATGTTTTGAGACCGAAATGCGCAGATATCGCAGCCTCGCTGTTAACTACCACACAACTTTCTTTACAGTAGGAACGCAGAAATGGGGGAGTATGTCTTCACGTAGTCAAGATTTGGAAACATGTTACTGTGGTGGCGAGTCCAGGTTCACAAGTAGTTGTCACAAGGGCGTCGTCTCCGTGGAGAAGTTGTTCAAGCCAATTTTTAAAGGGAGTAGAGACTAAAGTAGGGTCAGACAAACATACTGGTATGATAATATTAATCAGGGTCAGACAAACATACTGGTATGACAATATTAATCAGGGTCAGACAAACATACTGGTATGACAATATTAATCAGGGTCAGACAAACATACTGGTATAACAATGTTAATCAGGATCATCAAAATATACTGACCAAAACCCTCACGTCACTTCCATGTAGCTCTCCATGTAAACATACTGTTACATTGAAGTCTTGTTAACAAGGTGTAAGATCGACGTGATTCAAGAAGTAGTGAGCGTCGCGAAGATGAAACCAAGCATGACATATCAGCCTGGAGGAACCCGGCCATCTTCATCAACATGCTCGGAATGTGATGCAAGCTTCTGTCTGCGACCCGCGTGGGCGCACCAAAAAGTAAAGTTTACTTATTGTGGGCATTCAATAACAACATAGTGAAACTATGAACTATGCAAGTGTCTATTCGGTCTGTTACGCCCAGTTCTCAAGAGGAACATGATCACCTGCTCATCTAGTTCAAGACAGTGCTAATTCGCTCTTATTTGTCTCCTTATGGTAGATTAAGGGCCATCTTTTCTTGGACCTTGATCTATGTTAATAGAAAGAAAGCAAGATCAGATTAATACGCCAATGTGGCATATTAGGAATATGGTGTTAGACCCAAATTTGCCATGATCCCGTCCGTCTTTACTGTCCCAGATTATTATGGTACCTAGTTTTTTTTAGGTTTGGTCGACCCCAGGATCCATTTTGCCATCAAAAATATATCTCACCAACTGGTGACCGAACCCCGATCGCATGACTGACCACTGCGTCGCCTTGTCTCCCATTTACATAATCATGGACACTAGCAAAAATGCACCCTCCAACACTTCAATCCTGTGACCACACTTCCCTTTTTACCACACCTATAATATCCACATCCTTCCACACCGTATCTATGTTACCATCGTTAGATCCGCCCACAACTTTCCTGCCATTCTCTCGTGAATCACTCCGCGGAATTCCCGGGGCCTGAATGTTGGGTTACAGCTTATTTATTTGTTTACCTAAAAATATTTCAGAAAAGATGGGACCCGCTGTAATGGTGGTATGCCAAGTTCAGAGGGTGTATTCCTGGAGCTTTCGTTCATTCATCAACAACTCCATTGTGTATGTGTGAATTTTTTCTATTTTGTTTTTACAGTATGAGATGTATGAATGGTAGTCTTTGCCACAGAATTGGTCTATTTTGGGTTGTTTTACCTTTAGCGTGGGTGGTGCAATATGTTCACATTCCAAGTGATGAATGCATCTTTTTTTTATATTTAAAATACGCCCCCCCCCCCTCTTCCACCTCACCCAATTGGTATCTGGAGTGAAAAGAATAGGTCTATTGTAACCTTCCAAAGAAATAGTAAAAAGTGACTCATGAGAGTTGTGAATGTTGATAGCAACCTCATCCGTAAAAAAAAAATTTGCTATTGAAACGTCCACTTTTTTTACACGAATACAGGATCCTGAAAGGAGGCAGTTGTGGTAGTGACCGTGTGCTTCCTGTGGAGCAAGAGGACAAAAGCAGACGACATCTTTATAGTAGAAGCTTCGCCAACAACTGGATATTTACAGAAGTGTAAGGAAGGCGTTAGCGATGTATAGGAGACATTACTGAAATTAGCTGATCGAGTCACTATTCTGGAATCCCCAGGGCAATAGAACAAGGTGCATACCTAAATACCCATCATGAGGGGAAGGTGAGATAACCCTAATAACGGGATAATAGACGTGGGAAGCGCTGGAAATGATTACAAATGACAGGATAACCTGGCGAGTGTTTGTTGCGGACCTATGCCCCGCAATAAGTTTATTTGATTTATGAAAAACTCACTGATTCTGAAGTAACAGCTTGGGTTTGAAAGAAAGATCTATAAATAAAACAAGTTATATGATGCAGTCAAATTAGAGAATCAATAATTATATATTTTAGGGGAATAGAATAACGAAGAAGTAGAGCAAGTAACGATCCTGATGACCTTTTCCTCAGCGTAGATGCGGGTCTTAACTTCGTCTCCAGCGGACCCTGTCTTGAGCTACGGAAGTCCAGTGTGTGGTAAGTGCTCCTCTAGAGGCTTCTCGGATGCTGCATCGTACAGAAAGGGAGTTTGACCGACGCATTGGAGGTCTTACCCTCGGTCTGTTCTTGCCTCTGATTCGTCGCAACATGTGACCTGACCATCTATGTTGTGCGTTGTCTGCGTGGACTCTTGAACAAGGGCAGTCGTCTTATGTTAGAATTGTGGAGATCTTGCATACGCTGGTTACGGAGAGTGATTCCGACCAAACGTCTCTCAAGGGATGCCTTGGTCACTCTCCATGTGTCTTCTAGGGATTTTATGAGTGCCCACGTCTCGACGCAGTAGCACATCGCAGGTAGTACAGTGGAATTGAAGAGGGAGGCAACCGTCCAGGATCGTGTTAATAGACGAGAAGGCTGCCTAACCCGCTCTGCGACGTCTTGTCAGTTCAGGTTCCAGGTTATTCTCCATATTGAGAAGACGTCTAGGATAAATGTATTCATTGACATCCTCTAATCGTACCAAGGAAGACTAAATCACAAGTGACGAAGCGATTGTGCAAAACTTTGGTCTCCGAGACATTCATCTCCAGGCCCTCTTTCTTGCCCTCTCCATCGAGTAGCTGCATCATATGGTTGGCTTCTGCAACAAAGTGGGATTATCTGAAAGAATGTTTAAAATGTAGGCCAATGAGAATGATGAGGTTAAACAGGAAGATCGATGAACAGATGCGGATTAATTCTCTGAAATGTTTGTTTACTCGGCGTCATCACCATATATAATGTAGTCCAGCATATATTAGTGAAAGCTAAGATGGTTTTTTCCTCTTCTTCTTCGTCTGCGTTTGAGTTTTTTTCATCATGCTAGATTGTCAGTTCTATCGCCATGATGAATTCCAGTCCTTTCCAGGTCTGAGTGGTGACCCCGTAGCTTTTACCTCAGTTCTGCTCCATCTGGCTAGGTCTGTCATCTTAGTTCTTCGTAGGCCGGGTATTCTTGACCAGGGGTCTGGACTCCTGTCCCACGTGGGCATTCATTTGTTTGGGAGATTTTGAGCCGATATAGGTGGTGCAGTAGTATGCAGTGGCCCGTTCTCATTCGGAACATATCAGTTTGCTGGTGCGTCTGTAGCTGACAGATTGGGTCTGAACTGCTACTCTCCCCCATTTAATATTATACTGGCTGCGAATTATAGTTTTAGCCTTTTTATATGGTACTTTATGGGTGTATTGTTCCATTTTCCACCTGCTTTGAATAGTGCATCGGCTTTCTCGTTTCCTAAAATTCCTCAATGAGAGGAGGGCCACTGGGGTGTGATCTTTGAGATCTTTTGTATGGCATTTGACTCTGTCCTGATTGTATGTTTTATGTCCTCATTTGTTGGGCTCTTTAAGATTCGGGTAGTGCTTTGCAGTCTGTGAAGATCACTATCCTGGCCATGTGTGTGAGCTTCCAAAGATGAAGACAAGATACATCCATTTATTGTCTTAAATGGGGACGGCGTGGGCTAGTGGTTAAGTGACACGGTTCACAACCGAAGGTGCTAGGTTCCATCCCCATCAGAGCACCGGCCGTTACACCGGGGAAGCAAATTCTTAGACAATGCAGGATTAAGCAGACCCTTACATAAAATGAATGCTGAAGTCGGATGCACTGAGCCGACAGGTGAAAAAAAGAAAAACTACGTGCAACGCATACAGCTTTAGGGAATAGAGAAATAAGACGAACTAAACAAAATTATGAATTGTGTTGATAATGTGAAAGAAGCATGGATGAGTTGGTATAGGGAGGTGGGCAGAGATGGATGAGTTGGTGGGAGGTGGGCAGAGATGGATGAGTTGGTATAGGGAGGTGGGCAGAGATGGATGAGTTGGTATAGGGAGGTGGGCAGAGATGGATGAGTTGGTATAGGGAGGTGGGCAGAGATGGATGAGTTGGTATAGGGAGGTGGGCAGAGATGGATGAGTTGGTATAGGGAGGTGGGCAGAGATGGATGAGTTGGTGGGAGGTGGGCAGAGATGGATGAGTTGTAAAGGGGGGTGGGCAGAGATGGATGAGTTGGTAAAGGGGGGTGGGCAGAGATGGATGAGTAGGTAAAGGGGGGTGGGCAGAGATGGATGAGTTGGTATAGGGAGGTGGGCAGAGATGGATGAGTTGGTGGGAGGTGGGCAGAGATGGATGAGTTGGTATAGGGGGGTGGGCAGAGATGGATGAGTTGGTATAGGGGGGTGGGCAGAGATGGATGAGTTGGTATAGGGAGGTGGGCAGAAATGGATGAGTTGGTGGGAGGTGGGCAGAGATGGATGAGTTGGTAAAGGGGGGTGGGCAGAGATGGATGAGTTTGTAAAGGGGGGTGGGCAGAGATGGATGAGTTGGTAAAGGGGGGTGGGGAGAGATGGATGAGTAGGTATAGGGAGGTGGGCAGAGATGGATGAGTTGGTGGGAGGTGGGCAGAGATGGATGAGTTGGTATAGGGGGGTGGGCAGAGATGGATGAGTTGGTATAGGGAGGTGGGCAGAGATGGATGAGTTGGTATAGGGAGGTGGGCAGAGATGGATGAGTTGGTATAGGGGGGTGAGCAGAGATGGATGAGTTGGTATAGGGAGGTGGGCAGAGATGGATGAGTTGGTGGGAGGTGGGCAGAGATGGATGAGTTGGTAAAGGGGGGTGGGCAGAGATGGATGAGTTGGTAAAGGGGGGTGGGCAGAGATGGATGAGTTGGTAAAGGGGGGTGGGCAGAGATGGATGAGTTGGTAAAGGGGGGTGGGAGGGATGGATGAGTTGGTAAAGGGGGACGGGCAGAGATGGATGAGTTGGTAAAGGGTGGTGGGCAGAGATGGATGAGTTGGTAAAGGGGGGTGGGCAGAGATGGATGAGTTGGTAAAGGGGGGTGGGCAGAGATGGATGAGTTGGTATAGGGGGGTGGGCAGAGATGGATGAGTTGGTAAAGGGGGGTGGGCAGAGATGGATGAGTTGGTAAAGGGGAGTGGGCAGAGATAGATGAGTTGGTATAGGGGGGTGGGCAGAGATGGATGACCTGAGAGGGGGATAAATGGCCGGGGGAGGGGAGGGTAGGTGAGAGTAGATACAGGTTTGAGAGAGGAAAAGATGCTGAATTGAAGGCCGGTTAAAGGAGAAAGTGAGAGACGGCTTCATAGTTGGGGTGGAGGGTAGAAAGGAGGCATGGTTTTAGGAAGGGAAAGGTGGACTTGGAATGTGTGTGGGAAGAAGGCTCAAGGGAGAAGGGACGAGCGGTTTGGAAGGAGAATTGATGGCAGGGGAATAGATCACTTGAAAGAGACAGTCGGTAGGGTTGGGAGGGGGGATGAAGTGTTAGGGCTTTTATTGTACTTAGCCACATCTTAGGGGGGTTGCCAGTTCCTTTCCACGTTACCTTTTTCCTTTTTTGGTTGTCAGCCAGGTATTCATTTACAACTGGGTTGACTGGAGCTGCCGATAGTAGGAGTTGAATCTCTTATCTTAAACTATGAAAAGCGCCAACAATTGTATTAGGAAACAAAAGGGCAACCCGTGTGGGGCTGTCGAGGAAGACCTAACGAAACAACAGATGAAACATTCAAAGTTGGGCTTAAATTGCATGAAACAGCAGCAACAGCACTAGTAGTACCAACAGCAGTAGCAGCATCAGCAGTAGTAGTAGAAGGAGCAGCAGCAGCAGTGGTAGAAGCAGTAGTAGTATCAGCAGTAGCAGCAGCAGTAGTAGTAGTACCAACAGCAGTAGCAGCATCAGCAGTAGTAGTAGAAGGAGCAGCAGCAGCAGTGGTAGAAGCAGTAGTAGTATCAGCAGTAGCAGCAGGAGCAGTAGTAGCAGCAACAGTTGTAGAAGCAGCAGTAGTAGCAGAATTAGCAACAGCAACAGTGGTAGAAGCAGCAGCAGCAGTAGCAGTAGTAGTATTAGTAGTTTCAGCAGTAGTAGTAGTATCATCAGTAGCAGCAGCAGTGGTAGAAGCAGCAGCAGTAGTAATAGTATCAGCAGTAGCAGCAGCAGTGGTAGAAGCAGCAGCAGTAGTAGTAGAAATAGTATCAGCAGTAGCAGCAGCAGTGGTAGAAGCAGCAGCAGTAGTAGTAGTAATAGTATCAGCAGTAGCAGCAGCAGTGGTAGAAGCAGCAGCAGTAGTAGTAGTAATATTATCAGCAGTAGCAGCAGCAGTGGTAGAAGCAGCAGCAGTAGTAGTAGTAATAGTATCAGCAGTAGCAGCAGCAGTGGTAGAAGCAGCAGCAGTAGTAGTAGTAGTAGTAATAGTATCAGCAGTAGCAGCAGCAGTGGTAGAAGCAGCAGCAGTAGTAGTAGTAATAGTATCAGCAGTAGCAGCAGCAGTGGTAGAAGCAGCAGCAGTAGTAGTATCATCAGCAGCAGTAGCAGCAGTAGTAGTAGTAGTTGTAGTATTAGCAGTAGTAGCAGCAACAGTGGTAGTAGTAGCAGCAGTAGCAGCTGCAAATGTTGTCAAGCGTCTTCGCATGTCGACATGACACAGTCCATGTTTCACAGACGTACAGACGAGTTGGTGGGGCGACTGCCCTATAAACCACCAATTTGGTTATAAGCTTTAGAATCCAAGTAGCACATCTATAAATGTTAATAACATTGTGTTTTTAATAACTTTTGGTGTTCTTCTTCTTGTGTGATCGTGTTTTTATTGTTTGCGTCGCCCGACGAGTTCTCGTGATGAACTCAAACGTTCCTCATTAGCTCCGTACAGTTGTTGTTTTTGCTACTACTATAACTACTACTGATGTTACTACTACTACTGCTACTGCTACTGCTACTACTACTGTTGATGCTACTACTACCACTACTACTGCTGCTACCGATGTCAATACTACTACTACTACCGCTAATGCTACTACTATTACTACTACTGATGTTACTACTACTACTACTACTACTACTACTACTACTACTACTACTACTACCATCACCGCTAATGCTACTACTATTACTACTACTGATGTTACTACTACTACTACTACTACTGCTACTACTAATACTACTACTACTACTTCTGCTGCTACTACTACTGCTACTACTACTACTACTGCTTTTATTACTAATGTTACTACTGCTTGTGTTACTACTACCACCACTACTATTAATAATACTACTACTACTACTACTTCTACTACTACTACTACCATCACCGCTAATGCTACTACTATTACTACTACAGCTGCTACTACTACTACTATTACTAATACTACTGCTGCTACTACTACTACTACTACTACTGCTACTGTTACTGTTACTTATATTGCTAATTGCTACTCCTGTTACTGCTACTACTAGTACAAAGTACTTCTGCTACTACCTCTACTACTCAAATAACAAATTTTACTTCTGTAACTATTACTTACTAATTCAACCTCTGCAACATAACAACTTCTTACATGAGTACTACGACAACTACTGCTACTACTACCAACACATCGTTATACCAGTGCCTCGGCATACACAACACACGAATCATAACTGTTTTCACACCCTTATACTTGCCCACAGAAACCGGGTTGACATGTACCTACAATGGAAAGGAACGGAAGAACGGGGAAACATGGCACATTGACAAATGCAAGGCTTGCGAGTGTCGGGATGGACTGAACCGTTGTAAGGACAAGAACTGCAAGAATCTCTCCTGTACCTGGATGGTTATCCCAGACGGCGAGTGCTGTCCCGTCTGCAGAGGTCAGTGTATGAATGAATCAGTTGTAGGTGGGCTAGTTCTTACTGACTTGTCTTTATGCTTTCACTGATGCCGTGGGGAGCGTAGTAGGAAGCTGCAAATCGTGTGCTTGGTCCATGTGTGTTGTAAGCCCATGCTGGTATATGACACTTTACTTGATCCTTCCACTGATCCAGTTAAGTGTAGTGGGGAGCTGCAAGTCTTGCACTTTGTCAAGATGTGTTGTTGTAAACCCATTCTGGTATATGATACATTACTTTATCCTTTCTCTGATGCCGTAACACGTAGTGGGGAGCTGCAGATTTCGTTCTTGTGTCAGATGTGTTGCTGTGATCGTAATGAGCCCATGATGGTATATACTTTACTGTATCCTTCCCCTGATGGCGTGAAACGTAGTGGGGAGGTCCAAGTCTCGTACTTGATCTAAATGTGATGCTGTGGTCATTGTGAGCCAATGCTGGTATAGGATACTTGACTTTCTCCTTACACTGATGACGTGGAGCGTAGTGGGGACCTGCAGGTCTCGAACTTGGGCCATATACGTTGATGTGTTCGATGTGAGCCCATGCTGGTATAGGATACTTGACTTTCTCTTTCCCCTGATGGCGTGGAGCGTAGTAGGGAGGTGCAAGTCTCGTACTTGGTCCAGATACGTTGCTGTGGTCGATGTGAGCCCATGCACGGCCTTCTTTACTACAGGCCTGATACTAAGATCGATTAAGGAAAAGATATCTGTCACCAGAGGCGTCATAAATGCACTTATGTTCTACCGATATTTCAGATTGTGTATTCAGATCTATGACTCTAGATTATAACTAGACCTTTTTACGTGCACGGTGGAAATCATTGAGAATGCCACGGAAGTGTGTTCCTGGTTGTAAAACAAATTACCTTGAAGGTTCATATACTAGTGTATTCCGCTTTCCAAATTATGAAGTTCCAAACACACTATGGATTCGTTCCATTCCAATGAAAGACTAGAAATATACCCGAGATTCTGGTGTGTGAATAAATCATTTTATTGCACGTAATGTTCCACACCAAGGTACGTATAAACGTGAGGATGGGTATGTAGTTAGTATTCCACAAAAAGCTCCAAATCTCGGTCAAGATGGTCCCTTCCATTTGTCAGAATCTACAAGCATATTTGTCAGAGCCTCCAGCAAAAATAAAAAGGAAAACACCAGAAGAGAGTTCAATGAGCCGGCTGTCGGAGATGATAACGCTTTAAAGACATGTCATGAAGAAGATTATATATTGTCTCCTGAATATTTGTGCGAAGAAATTGGCAAACATTCTGCCGGGCTTGATTGGGTTATCGTTAAGTATCAGCATGCAGTGACATACTGCCGGGCTTGATTGGGTTATTGTTAAGTATCAGCATGCAGTGACATACTTCCGGGCTTGATTGGGTTATTGTTAAGTATCAGCATGCAGTGACATACTGCCGGGCTTGATTGGATTATCGTTAAGTATCAGCATGCAGTGACATACTGCGGCATTGATGCTTCATGATTTCCAAAGAGTTTCAATTCAGTGAAGATGAATTCCGATTTAATTGTGCAAGTATATTGTGATGAAACAGAAATTAAGACTCCAGTGTTATATTCCATAATGTTACCTACTTACAAAGTAGACAAATGGACTATATTAAACAGCATTTTGAGTCAGTTCAGACATATTAATGATAGTTCAGAGGTTTTGAAATGAAAACAATTATAAAGCAATTTCCCTATTGATATAAAGGAAAGGCATGTTTGCAGTGTACAATTTTTGCTTGAACAGTTAAAACTAATTGACACAACACGAAAACATTATAGTTTTGATATGTTGTTGTCTTACACAATAGAATTGTTATCATCTAAGGCAAATGATTTAACTCGAGGCAATGTTCTTGTTTTGCCAAATAAGTCACATATTTGGAAACTGACATTATGTTTGTCGTTATCTGCTAATCTTGCTTTAGATACAAATTCCCATTTCTCTACTTGAGGAAAAAAGATTTACAGTTAGAGAACCACAGCAAATTTGTTTCTTCAATGATTGAAGAAATTCATATACATCCTAATGTCATTTTTAAAGGAGACACTATGGAAGGATTAGTAAACAATCCAAAAGAGAAGGTAACATTGTGCAAGAATTGATGTTGTCATCTCTGTTGTCAAGAAACAAAGACATTCTTGCTCTTGTGCCAATGTGAAATTTAACAGCATAAGATTTAAAATAAATCACCCCTAAAGTGTTGGACACAGTTATAGTTGTCCATCACAAGTGATGAAGACAACTCTCTTTGTTCAGCCGTGTGGATAGTCGTATCTCTTGCTGTGTCCGCTGAAATGGGTGACTTGCGCTGTGATTTGGATTAAAGTGAGGAAGAAACTGCGCCTTTTGTCAACCTCACTCACAGAGCCTAAGCTACCTTTTGCCAGTGGCAAGACATTCATCGAGACGACTGGAGATAGCATAGGATGCAGATTTTGCCTCAAGGTTACCACCGAAGCCTTTCCGTAAACATGTAACCCGCAGGGTAGAAAGGTGGGATGGCATCTAACGCAGTTTGTCGTGCCTTTTCGATAACCACAAGAGGTCGTATGGACAACACTCAGCGTGTGAGTGGGACTGGCATCTCTCCTTAGCTGTATTCAGCTCATCATAGTAGCATCTAAAATTTCCACACGCCAAATTCGTGAAGGTGAACCGGCAGAACTAACCCGTGAAATACGACACAGGTATAAGCGTAGTTCCATTCAGCCGGCGTCCAAACCAGGATAAACGAATGGAAGAAATCACAAAAAAAGAACGAAATAACAAGTCCCGACGGAAAACAACACCACGTTTCCGTGAACACAAGTGTAAGTCGTCGACTAATGTGAATTCCAGGCAAATCCGTGGTCTGGCGGCATCCATAATGATTCAAAACAGTAGAGAAATGTAGACTCGCAGCCAGTTATGGCGCCATCTTTGCCAGACAGTACACACCAATAAATCGGTCAGTTAATCAATCAAAACCTGTCGCTCCTCTTGGTGTAAAGGCCACCGACAACATCTGGCCACCTTACACAGAGCTGGGCTGCCTTTCTCCAGGTCTCATTATTGAATTTTAGCTCCTTCTCACATTCTCGTCTCCACGTATTTTTGGGTCTACCACTCTATCTTCTCCCCTGAGGATTCCAAGTAAGAGCATGTCTGGCTATGGTAGACTATGTCTTCCACAGCGAACGTCCTATCCAGCCCCATTTTCTTTGCTTAATTTGTTGTTCCAATGGCTGTTTTTGGCTCCTTTCCCCACATGTCTTCATTCCTCACCATGTCTTACCACTTTATGCCCATTATCCTTCGTAGGAATCTGTTAACTAAGGACTGTAGTCTTTGTTGTATGACCTTGCGTTCTCTATGCCTCCGCACCATACAGCAACACCGACTTTTCACGTGCGTTGAATATTGTAATGTTCCTGACACTTCATCACTCACGTCATCCCCACAACGTATCATTAACGGCTGTCCTAAACACTTCACCCCTGACAGCAGTTCAAAACACCTCATCCCTGAAGGCAATCTCCGATACTTCATCACCGATGACAGTCCACTAACAAATAGCCTTGACGGCAATCTCCCACACTTAAACCCAGACGGCAGTAAATAACACTTCATACCTGACACCAGTCAGCCAACTCTTAATCCTTGACGGGAGTCTCTAACACTTCATCATTGACGGCAGTCTCCTACACATCATCCCTGAATGAAGTATTTAACACTTCATCCCTGACGGCAGTCTGCCATAACTTTACACTTTATCGCTGACGGCAAACCGTCAACACTTCACACTTCCTCCTTGATGGCAGTATGTAACACTTCATCTATGACGGCAGTCTGCTAACACTTCACCCCTGACGACAATCCGCCAACACTTCACACTTCCTCCCTGACGGCAGTGTCTAACACTTCATCCCTGACGGCAGAGTCTAGCACCATCCCTGGCGGCAGTCTGCCAACTCTTCACACTCATTCCTGACGGCAGTCCGCCAACACTTTGCACATCCTCCCTGACGGCAGTGTCTAATACTTCATCCCTGACGGCAGTCTGCCAACACTTCACACTTCCTCCCTGACAGCTGAGTCTAACACTTCATCCCTGGCGACAGTTCGTCAACATTTCACACGTCCTCCCTGACGGCAGTGTCTAACACTTCATCCCTGAAGGCAGTCCTTCTTCTTCTTCTTCTTCTTCTTCTTCTTCGTACGCAGTCAGACAGTAACCATTATTTTTTCGAAAAAAGCGGCGGTCATCCTGAGGCTGTCGACACTGCCATAGAGCTTGTCTTGCAGTTCCACTGATGATGGCCACATCTGCTCTCTCTGATCCTCGTATGTCGGGCAGTTCTGCAGCAGATGTTCAGCGGTCATTTTACCAGTACCGCACGGGCATTCGTCGGTACCACCTATCTTCAATTTGTTGAATAGGTGGTACCTCAGTCTATTGTGGCCAGTGCGAAGTCTGAAGACAACGACCTGCTCTCTTCGGTTCAACTGGTAATAGGCATCGTTTTTGGTGTAACCAGTATGTTCGATTTCCCATTTGGTCATGTATCTGGCTTTGATAAGCCGTTTTGACTCTTCGTACGTCATACTAGTATCTGTTTGTGGTAGTCCTGCGCCTTCTTTTGCCAGTCTGTCTGCCTCCTCGTTGCCTTGGATGTTGCAGTGTGATGGGACCCACTGTACCACTACCCTTTTTGGTGCGGACTGCTGGCATAGTTGACAGAGTGCTGTTCTTAAGTCATTAAGCTCAGTGTTTTTCTGGCTTTTTAGCGATGTGACTACGGCGAGAGCATCTGTAAGCAGGACTATATGGCTTTCATTTTCTGTATGTGTCACCATTTCTTCCACTGCCGCCCTCAGTGCCTCTGCCTCCGCTCTGAAATTGCTTGTGTACTTACCAGTAGCGAATGACAGTGTTATTTTTCTGCCATTTGGTAGGTTCAGGAATGCTCCTGCCCCTCCGTTCTGTGTAGTGTTTGTTACAGAACCGTCGGTGTATGCATGGGTCCAGTCCATGCTTGGGTAGTTTTTCGATATAAAGCTTAGGGTAGTATCTCTCTTTTCTTTTTCGGTCTGGCAGTTTTTGTTTCCAATACCTGGTATATTTTCTACCACCTCTGGAAATATATCCTGCCTCCAGGTAGGTTTTCGTACAGTAGTGATGGGTTTTGGTGTTGTTAGTGCGTTAATGGGATCTTCATGGATCTTTGATTTGGCTATTTCTGCAAAGTTTCTCCGCTTTAGTTTCCCATTAACCAAATTGTTGAGTCTCTGGTGCATTGGATGGTCAGTCAGTCTTCGGAGTTTCTCTGACTGCAGCTGGGCTCTGCAGTCTCTTCTATCGGTCATGGATTGCAGTTTTGTAATCTTTTCAAGTTCTACAATTGGCGTTGACTTCATGCCACCTGTTTTAATTCTCATGGCTTGGTTTTGAAGTTTGCTAACTTTATCAAAGTTCGCCTTTGCTGCTGTTGTCCATGCCGCAATGCCATACTCGAAAACTGGTCTCACTCTTCCAGTGTACAGTTTCTTTAGTATGCTTTCGTCTGCTCCTAAGCTTGTGCCAGCAAGTTTCCTCATGATTGCCATTCTTTCTCTGGCTCTCATTCGGTTTCTCTCGATCTGACTTTTCCATGTCATGCGACGATCAAATGTGACTCCCAGATAGTTTGGGTTGTCGTTTGGCTGCAGGAATTTGCCATTTAGGCTTAATTTGGTGATTTGTGGTTTGATTGAAAGCGAGAATATTGTGCATGTGGTTTTCTCCTCGTTTATTTTGACCAGCCAGAAGGCAGTCCGCCAACACTTCATCCCTGACGGCAGCCCGCCAACTTCCTTTCTGACGGCAGTCCGATAACACTTCACACGTCCTCCATGACGGCAGTGTCTAACACTTCATCCCTGACGGCAGTCCGCCAACACTTCACACCTCCCTGACGGCAGTGTCTAACACTTCATCCCTGACGGCAGTCCGCCAACACTTCCTACATCCTCCTTGGCGGCAGTGTCTAACACTTCATCCCTGACGGAGTCCACCAACACTTCACACTTCCTCCCCGACAGCAGTGTTTAAAACTTCATCCCTGACGGCAGTCCGCCAACACTTCATCCCTTACTGCAGTCCGCAAACACATCATCCCTGACGTCAATCCACCAAAATTTCATGCCCGAGGACGTCCGTCACATGTGATGACCACCACTCTTGCTATGTTGACCTCTGTTAATTCAGTTCAGTCGTTGAGAGTAGGGAAGGACGTACGAGCTCGATGTAGGCCTGGAAATACAAAGACCGGTGAGGCACGAGGCACGAGCCTTCTATCCTGACCCCATTTACAGCTTCTGTTTTGGTATTGTTCAGCATCACCATCAGGTGTCCTGCCGGTTGGCGTTGGCGATTATGGACTTTCATCTATTTCTATCACGCATGTCGGTTGCCAACTCTGTTGTTGATTGTCGCCCATGCCATTCTATCTCGGCATTCCTCTGTCTCTCTTTCCTGCTACAGTTCCCGTTGTCACGACGTGCTCAAAACTGTCACTACTCATTATATGGCCAAATAAAGGAAGACTAACTCATTACTCTTCTTTGCAGCCCATAGAACCCGCAGCATTCTTCTGTAAAACCACATCTCCGTAGCTTCAAAACATCTAATCCCTTGCTTGCTGATATTGTCTTTGACTCACTGCCATATCAGTACTGGTTCCACGTAGCACCCACTGAATCTCTGGAGCAAAACACGTTTCCAAAGACGGGCGAGATGGAATGGTTGTTGCCATATACGAACGCAAGGGAAGCTGTAATTACTGCAACTGCTAAACACCAATCACACTGCTCTGTCCCGGCAAGGTATTTGCACATATGCTGCTGGATCGACTCAAGCCACTCCTGATCGCAAAACTTCGCCCGCACCAATCTGGTCTCACCCCTGGTAGAGCAACTGTGGATGCCATTCTTGCTCTCTGGCTCCTGGCTGAGCTGCACAACGCATTTAACAGCCCCCTCTGCGCTGTTTATGTGGATCTAAAGACTGCTTTCGACTCGGTCGATAGGTCTGCTCTGTGGAAAGCCCTGCAAGGTATCGGCATTCCTGCCCCCCCCCCCCTGCTGAACTTGATAAGGGAGCTACACACAGACACCGGTGCCAGAGTCCGCCTAGGTGACACTCTATGTGAAACATTCCCAGCATCGTCTGGAGTCAGGCAGGCAGGGTTGCGTCCTTGCCCCTGAATTTTTTCTGCCGAGTCATCGACTGGATTCTCCACCGCCTTGACTTCTGACATCCAGGCATTGCCATGGACCAAACGAGCATCACAGACCTCGCCTATGCTGATGACATAGTCCTAGTCGGCCCAGACAACGTGGCTCTGCAACAGTCTCTCGAGAAATTTGATCTCGAAACATCAAACCTGGTCCTATCAATATCTTGGACCAAGACTACAATTCACAACCTTGGCTCCGACACTGGTCCTCACAGCATTGTTGTCCATGATCACACGGTGGAGTGAACCAATGAATTCATATACCTGGGGAATTCTTTTTCATCTGATGGACGCAGTGCACCTGATATGTTAAGGCGGGTCTGCCTTGCTGCCTTCGCTATGAACGACTGTTGCCGGGTGTGGAATAATCGCAGACATTCTCTCGAATCTAAAAATAGCTTTTATCAGACATGTATGAATCATGTCCTCCTGTATGGCTCAGAGACTTGAACCCTACTTAAACAGGACATATCAAGACTCGATGCCTTTCACATGCACATCCTCGGTATCCGGGTGTTCGATCTCGCCCGTAATGTTGAGGTGTCTGCAAAGACGAGTCTTCCCTCCATCTCGGACACTCGGGCCGCCGCCTGTCAAGTGTTTGGTCACGTGGTCCGACTGGATGGGGACGTTCAGGCTCACCAGACAATGTCCAAGTGAGCTAAGTGTAGCAACGGTCTCCCACCGACCGGCTGGAGGCGTGGGACGGGACGTCCCATTGACATGGCTCCAACAGATAGCAGAGTCTCTTTCAGCCTTGGTTTCAGCGAGGTTTAGCTACAAGTAGTTGGACATGGTAGTGGTTGATCGACGCAACGGGCCCTAGATGCACGACGCCATCAAACTCTTCCGCGCATGATTTATATTTTGTGTTGCGAATTCCGTGCCATAGTGAGACTAAATCGAATCTAGACATCACGTGAAGGGTCCAGCTACAGTTCCTGTGCTTCATTTGGAGCGACAAAGGGAATGATTGCAAATGTTTGGAAACATGTTTCTATTAAATGGCACCAGCTTAAGCGCTAGTCTATGCTTTATATTAGAAAAAAAACGGTGAATGCATGAATGAATAGATGTATGAATGAAGTACCCTTTCATCTACCAACATGGTCTATTTCCGAGAAAGTAAGAAGCATGTCCTTTGCAGAACGACACTACTTACGACCACCTACCTATTTGGATATGGGACTCTTGCCAAATGCGCAGTACAGTAGGTTTGCCATTAATTTCCTTTCTCTGCGAAAGGCTTTCCAGAAAGAGGTATCAGCATCTCGGATTATAATCAGCCAAAGAACAATTACAAGGAAAACTAGCATCCTAACATACTAGCGTATTCCAAGACAGCGCAAGCCCCAACTAAGAAACTCGAAAACGAAATATAATACAACATAGGGTTGCTGTCGTCATCCCCTGCACCCTACCCCCCAGCCCCGCCCACCACCCCCATAACAAATTGCACATAAATATATATAGTCCTGCACCGGATCTCGACCCACTCTGGGATCCTGGGAAACGAGAAGGCAGATGAGCTCGCAAAAGCCGGAATTGGCGGCACACAGACTCGCCATCCACAGAGCTTTAAAGAAGCGTTAAAGATCATACAACGATACATGAGGACGGAATGGTGAGACCAGCACAAATGATACAAGCCAGAAAATGCCTCAGGGGGAGGCCCTTCCATTGCACTTTGATTGGGCTGAGAGTGCACAAACCTAGCATAGGTACATACAGACGCACACATGCATCCAAGCACTGGTTTATGCGTCTTAATATCGCACAATTAACTACGGTCTAGGGTGGAATAAGCGCGCCTCCGCCAGTTGAAACTAGTGAGGCAAATACGTAAAATAAACAATACAATTTTAAATGACAACATAGCAAAACTTGGCAGACATCGGCAAATAAAGTTCTTCGGAGAACGGAGTATTGCAGACGCAAAGCCCACCTCCAAAGAATGGTTCTAAGAGACACCGTTTCGTGCGATTGCGCAGCACTCAAGCAAACACTAGAACATATCCTACAGAAATGACTCACTTATGCAAACTAAAGTGAGTTAGTCTGGCTCGGTGGTGCAACCATGCTCGAAAAGTTGTGAGGGACCAGCGTAGACCACAACCGCATAGCCTACTCCATGAATCTCATCGGTCTAGAAGTATAGTATTAGTTGATCGTGAATCTCACCGGTCTAGAAGTATAGTATTAGTTGATCGTGAATCTCACCGGTCTAGAAGTATAGCATTAGTTGATCGTGAATCTCACCGGGCTAGAAGTATAGCATTAGTTGATCGTGAATCTCACCGGTCTAGAAGTATAGCATTAGTTGATCGTGAATCTCACCGGGCTAGAAGTATAGCATTAGTTGATCGTGAATCTCACCGGTCTAGAAGTATAGCATTAGTTGATCGTGAATCTCACCGGTCTAGAAGTATAGTATTAGTTGATCGTGAATCTCATCGGTCTAGAAGTATAGTATTAGTTGATCGAAGAAGAAGCAGACCTGAAATGTAGTCTCATTTGTAAGCCTCACCGAACTAAAACGTAGAATCAGTTGATCAACGAAGAAGAAGAAATAGACTCATCCAGAACGAAGTTACTTTTCAGCTTAGAAAAAAGACAACCCTAAATGAGGCTGAAATCTCGATTATGTGACGTGTGCCCTTGATTATGTTGTCTGCACTTAGTTTATGACCTTTCACAAATCTAACTGCTCCTCTACCCTGGCAGGCTGCGTATCCGACTCTGGTGAATTGTATAACGAGTCAGCTGTATGGAAAGAAAATGACTGCACTACGTGCACGTGCAAGGATGGCCACGCCCAATGCCAGGCCGAGATGTGTGCTGTCCACTGTGCTCACCCAAAAAATGTGCCTGGTCTGTGTTGTCCTGTTTGTCCTGGTAAGTTGAACCAGATGATTTGTGTATGACGTTTGTATGTAGTTTTTAGATCGATTGTATGTAGTTTTAAAGTCGTTTTTATATTGTTTGTATGTAGTTTCTAAGTAGTTTTTATATCGTTTGTATGTAGTTTCTGAGCCGTTATTATATCATTTGTATGTAGTTTCTAAGTCATTTTATATCGTTTGTAATTTCCAAAGTCGTTTTTTATATCGTTTGTATGCTGTTTCTAAATGGTTTTTATATCGTTTGTTTGTTGTTTCTAAGTAGTTTTTTTTTATATCGCTTCTAAGCCGTTTTTGTATCATTTGTAGTTTATAAGTCGTTTTGATATCGTTTGTATGTAGTTTCTAAGTCGTTTTTAATATCGTTTGAAAGTCTTTTTATATGGTGTGTATGTAGTTTCTAAGTCGTTTTTAAATCGTCTGTATGTTGCCTGTTGTCTGTCTGTCATGTGTGTGTTGTTTGAATGTGACTTGCATGTCTTGTATTTGTCATTTGTGTCGTTTAACTGTCATGTATATGCTGGTTGTATGTCGTTTGTAAGGCGTTTGTATGTCGTGTGTCTGTCGTTTAAAAAAAAGTCATATGTATTGTTGATTGTGTTCCGTTTCTATGCCGATTGTCTGTCGCTTGTCTGTTGTTTGTCTGCTGTTGTTACACATTCGTTTGTGTATTGGTTGTATATCGTATCCTAGGCGTATTTATGCTGTTTGTATATTTCGAAGGAGACAAATTTCAATAAATTTAAAGTAAAGAAACTTAATTTTTTTTAACCATGTTCGGTTTCTTTTGGACTGCCATCCTATACTGTCTTGTGTCGAAATCATTTCCTGGCAGAAAATTCGCTGGTTTGGTTATCTCATCAGAATGTGCCCTCATCAACTTCCACTGATGGCTTACAATGCTGGTAGATCTGAGCGGACGCGAGTCAGGTGGATAGATGCCAATGGAGTGATTGTGCAGCGACACGGGCTCACATTGACCGACGCAACGCAGTTGGCTCAGGATAAATGACTTAATCTCCCCCACGGCGCTCAACGGCACAAGTGAAAAGACAACTAACTATCCTATAATTTGTATGTATCTAAAGAGAGTCACAAATAACATGACTATTCCACATAAAGAAACCAATTCCTATATCTATATATATTACACATGCGGAAACATCGGGACGGGTCTTCTCTGCTAGAATGGAAGATAATGTAGTAGTCCAATTGGAGCATGGCTGCTTATTATCATGTTTCAAATAGCATATTTTGTGTAGACCTTCGCTTCTTACAACTGCTAGCCTCCTTGGGTCTAATAAGTTTCTTGGCAGGTGTGCAGTACTGTAGGTTGTCAATACTTTCGGCACGCGGAAGAGCGATCGCACTGAGAAACAAAATATCGTGTTATTCTGGACACGGCGGGATTCGAACCCGGTAAGTTAGAATTGTGAAACTGGCGTTTCACTCCTAGACCAGGCTGCCTCACTACGTAAACAACATAAACAAACGAAATGATGGAGACACTGTATGTGGACGATATAAGATATGTCAAAATACAGCTCCCTACAAGAACAAGCTACAAATTAATTAAAGAAAAGTCCAGATTAGATACCAGGAAATATTGTTGTAGCCATAGAGTGGTAAATGCTTGGAATGCATCGCCACATGAAATAATGGAGGCTCGTGTAATATCTTTAAGAATAGATTGAAAGCGCATGGGCATTTTTAGACCGAGTGAATGTAAAAGGAACTGGTTGTATACAGACTCTACATAGTCTACTAAACCAGTATAAAGAAGTTAAGTTAAGTCTGTTTTATACTTTTAAAAAAATACAACAGGAAACTGTAAGATAGGTACACTGTATACGGATGATGTAAGTTTCAGTTAGACCGGCATCAACAAAAAGGCATGATATTTCTAACATTGTGTTATCAGTGGCATAATTGGACATTAACAAACAAAAATAAAAGAAACATCGTAACAACATAGATGAAATTCATGTGACGAATGCTTGGAGTAACAAGAATGGATATAACCAGAAACGAAGATATTACGGGACAAGTAGTTACAACAGAAGTGCTAGACGTTATCAAGTGGCAGCAAACCAAATGGTTCGTCCATGTAGCACGTCAAACACCAGATAGTATACCTCAGAAAGTAAGGATGTGAAGATACAATATAGACAGAACCAAGGGTCACTCGCGCAAAAGATTGATAACAGAAATAACTGTAGCAGTGGAGCTCCCCATGTACGAAACACATACAGGCTCCCTGTCAAGAAATTTCCTGATTGCCTGACGCTAACTGTACAAGCAGGACAACAAGCGAAAAGAAAGAAGAATAAGTCTCATGTAGATTGCCAAACTGCAACATAAGCTAACCGTATGATAGATACGCTGTAATAACAGTTACCCGTCGCAAGCGAAGATGGCGAATGCATCAGACTGGCACTGATAGATGTGTTCTCAAATAGCTGTATTTAACAATCCTGGCATGGGATACTCTACCACACGCGGGGCACTCTTGTGAAGGGTCGACTGTAGATCAGTCGTGCCATATTCTCATTTGGTGGAACGTCTACTCTGGGCCTCCGTGATGGAGTTTCACTGTCGATATTAGTACCGTTGTTGATACTAACACGCCAGCGGGAGCAGTTCTGTGCAAACAACTCTCAGGAGGTGACATCAATTTGGAAACTCTTCAGAAACACTTTCAAGTCATGAATCCTCGTAAAGAGCGTCTGCATGTTCTAAGATAGTCTCATTTAATAATTCCATTGGGTTGCGCTCATCGGGCCTGCGAACGTGTCCCGTCAATCTTGTTATTCTTTTACAGAGGCGTATGGATGTTAAACGTGTTAGCTTTACTGAAAATTATAGAGAGGCACTTTGTCCTGTCACATGATCTGTTGAGGATGAAGTGGTAGAGACTCTGTGTACATGAGAGTGGCTGGTTTCCTTGCTCCATGCATATCCTTGCCTAACAGAAAGACCCGTAGCGTTTATAGCTGGCTGAACTGGAACACGTCTAACGAGAATCCAGGCTAAGATGTCACAAAGTTGAATGAGGTGACAGGAGGCAGCGGCTCATAGCTTGCTACGTGTGAGCTAGAGAGAACTAAGACCGTGTTCCGTCTACAAGTGGCAGTTCTGGAAACAGGCTGCACTAGTGTCGTATGGCGAAGAGAATATGGATCACGTGAAGAAGTAAACCCGGAACTCAAAAAGCCAGCAATTCGCAGATACCACTAGGATTTAGAGATTAATCATTTTTATAAATAATAAAATTATATACAAATTCATACTGATTAACAATGTACTTTCTTGCATTCAGAAGAAGAGCCTGCGCCTGTTCCTAGCTTGTGCCCCAGTTTAGATGACTGCAGTCTGTCGTGCGAGCATGGACTTCAGCAATCCCAGGATGGATGTTCTCTGTGTAGGTGTACAGAAGGTTTGTGGTCATTTGATAATGCTGAATGACTGCATGAGAAGTACCAATGGAGGAAAGAATAGACCCACTTGAACTGTTTGTGCATTGCATTATAGGGGTGTGTTTGAGGCTAGCAACCCCATAATGTAAAATGTATTGCTACAAACATTGATGATGGTAGTCCATCACAAGTGATGAAGACCACTCTCTTTGTTCAGCCGTGTGGACAGTCTTTTGTCTTTGCTGTGTCCGCTGAAATAGGTGACCTACACGGTGATTTGGATTAAAGTGAGGAAGAAACTGCACCTTTTTTAAACTTCACTCTCTGGTCTTGAGCTACCCTTGGTAAGTGGCAAGATATCTATCGAGACAACTGGAGATAGCACAGTATGCAGATTGTTTATCAGGGTTTACTATCAAAGCTTTTCCTGTAAACAGGTATCCCACAAGGCAGCGTAGTTGTTTGTCGTGCCTGTCCCATATCTGCAAGAGGTCGTAGAGACGTCACACAGCGTGTGACCGAGTTTGGTATATCGTCCCGTCTGTATTCAGTCCATTATAGTCGTTTCTACATTTTACTCACCAATATAGACACTGTTTGCAGCTAGGACGAAGTGTGTCAATCTTGTGAAGTTCAGGCGTGTGAACTAGACCATGAAATACGACACAGGTTTAAGCGTAGTGCTATTCAAACATCCGATGTTCCATTCCCGGATAATTGGACGGAACAAATCATAACAAAAAAAACAAAACCGAATTAACCAGTCTAAATGGAAAACAACAACATGTTTCCATGAACACAAGTGTAAGTCGTCGACTAGTGTGAATTTCAGGCAAATCCGTGGTCTGGCGGCATCATTAATGAACCTAAACAGCAGAGCAATGTAGACCCCCAACCGGTTACGGCGCCATCTTTGTTGCTCACCTTTTCCAAAATTACCCACGACAAGAAGCATGTTTAAGCGATCTGATAGATGCTTTATGCATCGGACCAGCGCCAGTACTCGCAATACCTTAACTTGGAGCGAAAGGGAGGCAGGATAGCGAGCAAGAAAACGAAAGAGAGAGAGAGGTGACGGGTCTCCCAAACAGGGTACTAAAAATAACGTTAATCTCATAGCACCAGTGTTGTCCAGGATGAAGAATTATATACTTCATAGTAAGAGACCAGCCTCTAGTCATATCGGAGACTGACGAAAAAACACAGAGATAACGTGTACACGCTATGCACATAAACGAACCTCCTGTTGAACATCGATAATAGTAGGCTGTTAGGGTTGCTAGAAGTTAAAGATAATCTCATAGCAGAAATTGTTGGAATGGATGAAGTGTTAGAGACTGCATTGCACGAGGTCGCAGCTTGTTTATAAAAGGTAGGGTGACCAGTTCCTTTCCTCTCTACCTTTACTTCCCTTAGAGTATCAGGTACCATGTTATATTTGGTTCAGCTGAAGTTTACTCGTAGCGGGAGTTGAATCTCGTACCTTTGTCGTGGACAGCTAGTGCTCTGCCAAGCATGGTGCAAAGATGACTGCCAATGTGTTTTGTTCTGTTGTGCTCTGTTGTGCTCTGTTCTGGTCTGTTGTGTTCTGGTCCGGTTTGTTCTGGTCTGGTGGGTTCTAGTCTGTTCTGGTCCCGTCTAATCAGTTCTGGTCCCGTCTGATCTGTTCTATTATGTTTTGGTCCCGTCTATTCTGTTCTGTTACGGTATGTTCTTGTCTGGTGTATTCTATTCTGTTCTGGTCCCGTCTGTTCTGTTCTTTCAGTTCTGGTCCTGTCCGACCTATTCTATTATGTTCTGGTCCCGTGTATTCTATTCTGTTACCGTATGTTCTTGTCTGTTCTGCTCTATTCTTTTTTGTTCTGGTTCCATATATTCTGTTCTGTTATGGTATGTTCTGTTCTGGACTGTATTATTCCAAAGAATCGACTTCACTGCTCTCCACGGATAACCATAGGTGCTCATCATCTCCCAGTAAATGGCGAAGGGTGGGTGTGGATACTGATGTTTCTAGAAAATCGTTATTTGTACAGACTTCCGCTCAGTTCTGTCTTGCGCACCAGACCGCTCGAACCTCGATCAATATCAAAGATCTGCAGTCTGATTCATCCACTGTGACGTCATCATCTCACTGGCGGCCACACCCCCCCCCCCCACACCACACACACCACACACATACACCACACACACACACACATATATATATATATATATATGTACACAGGGCTTGACAAATTTTAGGGTGGCTCACTTGTCAGAAAAAATTTCTCCATTCAGCATGGTCGGACTATGGTCATGCAATTTATGTTAACAAATTTAAACTAGGCACCAATTCAGCTTTATTTATAAATAGCAATGCGTGCCAAACCAACACATATTGTTAGTAACACAGCAAAGAAAAAATGCGCTGCTGTCAGAGGCATGGCGTTTGTGTCCTTGAACATGCTTGATAGTGTTAGCACTGAAGTACCATTTATCGATCTCTTTAGCAGGTGTACATTGTGACAGTGGAGGTCCATCTAGATTCATCATCATATGCTAGCTTATGTACAATATATGTCAACCGTAATATTATTAAAAATCGTACAAGAGTCGTTATGTAGTAACAATGAAAAACGTAATTAACAATTACAAACGGAAATTGTTTTACTGGTCAAGCAATATTGTTACTCATCACAGATGAACGTTTTTTTTTGTCAAGCCCTGCGTATACATATATAAATAAATATATATATGTGTATGAATATGTGTATATATATATGCTTTCAGAACCGTGTCACCTGGACTGCCAGTTTGGGCGCAAAGCTGATACAGAGGGCAATATAATCTGTGAGTGTACGGGTGCAGAAGACATGTGTCCTCCATGGGAAGATGAGCACTGCGAGAAGAAGTGTGAGTACGGCTACAAGAGATCCAGAAATGGCTGCATTAAGTGCAAGTGCAAGAAGTGTCCTCAGTTCAACTGCACGAAGAGATGCATCCATGGACATATTCTTAATGACGAAGAATGTCCCCTGTGCAAGTGTAAAGGTGAGGATACGTGTATGGAAGTGAGCAATAACGAAAATGTCGTGATGGTTAAAGAAGGTGAAAATGAACATTGAGTGAGGTAGAAGGATGCACACTTAATATTTAAGGTGAATGTTGTTGTTATTGTTGTTACGAATCCTGCAGCATCCAGGCTCTCGCCCTTCGTCCCAATGTCAATTAATGGTAAATGCACGTTTTTGTTAGATCTTCCGTGTATCTGAACTCGGAGGGGAAAGCATTTTTCTAGCACCATTGAGTGCCTAGCAATCACTGAAATTATGAGCAACGGTTTCGCATCTGTGTGTACACACTTGACACTCAGGAGTGTGTTGTGCTTGGATTATGCCCAGGTGCTTGTTAAGGGGAACATGTTAGGTACACAGCCGGAAATGGTTATCTGATCCTTCCTTGAGAATTAAATTCAATCAATCAAAACCAGTGGATAACATTACCAGACAAGCTCTTTTCTGGAATCTACAGGGCAAAAAAAGTAGAGGTAGACCGAGACACTAATGAAAGAGGGAACTGGAAGCTAATGTAAAGGCAGCAAACAGGACGAGTACAGAATTGGCTCAGATGGCTCATGATAGGAAGACTTGGCGAGTATTTGTTGATGACATATGCTCCACAGAGAGCTGACATGTTTTTTTATGGATTGATTATAGACCTGCTCAGTTGAAGTTTAGATAGGATGGGCAAGCCACCCCATGCAAAGCCTTTACCAAAAATGGCATACCTGAGAGGGATGTAGATGCTTGAAATTAAATGGATCTCCAGTGTGGATCTCGACGAGCACAAAAGGACCAATGTAGCATGTTGGAAAACTCGACTAACGAACATTGTGTGGCGACATCATCACATAAAACAAATGGTGCACAGACCACCGCTGCAAGAGCTTTTTTATCGCCCAGCCTGAGGTGGTTGTTCAGGTTGCATCTCCATTTTGACCGGCCTGCAGCTATGTCTTCCCAAGACGTCAGATCCACATCCAATGCTGCCATGTCCCGCATGGACATTTCTTTGAACTTCGGTGATGTTCAGCCGGCTGTCTCTTAGCATCCTCCAACTGTCCATAGAGAATATTTTTAGGGACGCGACCAACTTCCAGGAGGCGAACAAGATCAAGTCAACCTAATCTTCGTTTGTTTAAGAAGAGTATACATGATCGGGAACGGTGCGAGAATGCACCTATTAATTTCACAGTGTACTTCCATGTAATTCCAAAGATGGGTCTCAGGAAGCGCAGAAAGAAGGTGTCAAGCCTTTGCTCTTGTCTCCCCACCTTTCGTAAGTTGTGCCCTCACACAATAAAGTCCCTAACACTTCATCCCCGACATATTAGAGGAGCAGTTTCCTGCCGAAGACGGATGTGTCGGACCGAAAAGTGGAACTATCGCAGTCAAGCTGTAAACTAAGAAAATGACATGGCAGACGTGACCTTTATATATACTCTCGAACAGAAGTTACAGAATTGTGTTTTTGTGTTGTAATCGTTGCCGCGTTGGAGTTGAAAATGTCCTTTATTGAACAACATACAAATCTCAAATTTATCGTTTTGCGTGAGAAGTCACCCTCAGAGACACAAACATTACTTAATAAAGAATATATTGATACTGCAATGAAGAAATCGCAAGTTTTTGAGTGGCACAAGCGTTTCCGTGAAGGTCATGTTAGTATCGATGATGATGCGCATAGTGGACGACCGCCAACCTCGATCAACATTAAAAGCATTGAGCGTGTTCGAAACGTGTGTGCTGACAGAAGACTTAGTGTCCTGAAAATAGGCTCAGAAGTTGAAATATGAGTTGGAGGTTGTGTGTGCTGACAGAAAACTTAGTGTCGTGAAAATAGGCTCAGAAGTTTGAATATCAGTTGGAGTTGTCAGTATTCTCCACAATGAAAAGCACATGCACCGTATTTGTCAAAACATGGTTCCCAAAATGCTATCTCTTGAATAGAAAGAAACTGGATTGACCTTGGCAGGAGACCTAATCTCAATGTTTGATCAAGATAGCAATTTTCTCAACAACGTAATCACATGAGATGAGACCTGGTGCTTTCTGTACGATCCTCAGACAGAACGTCACTCCTCTGAGTGGACATCTACCCGTGCACAGAAATTTCGTTTGGAAAAGAGCACAGGAAAAGTTAATGTTGATAGTTTTGGTTTATTTCCAAGGTACTCCAGCTGTATGCATGTTGGAAGAAGTGTGTAGTTGCCGAACGGAACTACTTTGAAGGAAATGTAGTGTAGATAATTCTACTGTAACGTATTTCTATACAATTTACTAATTCCGGGAACTTTTTGAAGCTACCTCTTATAATATTTGTATATAGTCGGATCAGTTCAAGTGCCATCTCCATCGAAAGTCGGCTGGCATAGATCCCCAACACTCTCGGTCTGGTCTCGGCCATGCAATCTACAAAGTTATTTCCCCTGTTCTTCTAATGATGTGATCATCCCAGGCACAGCGTTGTTAACATCTGGCTCGTTTGCCCTAAATGTGGTTTAGTTTATAGGCTCAACACTACATTTCTTTTTGTGCCTAGGTCCAACACTACATTTGGTTTACCAAAACCAGTTTTTATGGTATCCTGATAACATTTTTTTGGAGATTCCTTCTTCTTCTTCGTACGCAGTCAGACAGTAACCATTATTTTTTCGAAAAAAGCAGCCATCACCCTGAGGCTGTCGACACTGCATAGAGCTTGTCTAGTGTTGCCACTGGTGATGGCCACATCTGCTCTCTCTGATCCTCATATGTCGAGCAGTTTTGCAGCAAATGCTCAGCGGTCATTTTCCCGGTACCACACGGGCATTCGTCGGTGCCACCTATCTTCAATTTGTTGAATAGGTGGTACCCGAGTCTATTGTGGCCAGTGCGAAGTCTGAAGACCACGACCTGCTCCTTTCTGTTCAACTGGTAATAGGCATCGTTTTTGGTGTAACCAGTATGTTCGGTTTCCCATTTGGTCATGTATCTAGCTCTAATAAGCCGTTTTGACTCTTCGTATGTCATACTAGTATCGGGTTGTGGTAGTTTTGCACCTTCTTTTGCCAGTCTGTCTGCCTCCTCGTTGCCTTGGATGTTGCAGTGAGATGGAACCCACTGCACCACTACTCTTTTTTGTGTGGCCTGCTGGCATAGTTGACAGAGTACTGCTCTTAAATCGTTAAGTTCAGTATTTTTCTGGCTTTTCAGTGCTGTGACTACGGCCAGGGCATCTGTAAGCAGGACTATATAGCTTTCATTCCTTTTACCTGTCACCATTTCTTCCACTGCCGCCCTCAGTGCCTCTGCCTCCGCTCTGAAATTGCTTATGTATTTTCCAGTAGCGAATGACAGTGTTATTTTTCTGCCATTTGGTAGGCTCAGAAATGCTACTGCCCCTACGTTCTGTGTTGTATTTGTTACGGAATCGTCGGTGTATGCATGGGTCCAGTCCATGCTTGGGTAGTTTTCCGTTATGAAACTCAGGGTAGTATCTCTTCTTTTTTTTCAGACTGGCAGTTTTTGTTTCTAATACCTGGTATAATTTCTACCACCTCTGGAAATATATGCTGCCTCCAGGTAGGTTTTCGTACAGTAGGGATGGGCTTTGGTGTGGTTAGTGCGTTCATAAGGTCTTCGTGCATCTTCGCTTTGGCTATTTCTGCAAAGTTTCTTCGCTTTAGCTTCCCATTTCCGAAATTGTTTAGTCTCTGGTGCATTGGGTGGTCAGTCAGTCTTCGGAGTTTCTCTGATTGCAGCTGGGCTCTGCAGTCTCTTCTGTCGGCCATGGATTGCAGTTTTGTAATCTTTTCAAGTTCTACAATTGGCGTTGACTTCATGCCTCCTGTTATAACTCTCATGGCTTGGTTTTGAAGTTTGCTAACTTTATCGAAGTTCGCCTTTGCTGCTGTTGTCCATGCCGGAGTGCCATACTCGAGAACTGGTCTCACTTTTCCAGTGTACAGTTTCTTTAGTATGCTTTCGTCTGCTCCCCAGCTTGTGCCAGCAAGTTTCCTCATGATTGCCATTCTTTCTCTGGCTCTCATTCGGTTTCTCTCGATCTGACTTTTCCATGGCATGCGCCGATCAAATGTGACTCCCAGATATTTTGGGTATTCGTTTGGCTGGAGGTATTTGCCGTTTAGACTTAATTTTGTGTTTTTGGGGTTTGATTGATAGCGAGAATATTGTACATGTGGTTTTGTCCTCGTTTATATTGACCAGCCATGAGTTCGCCCACTCTTCCAGCGATGTTAGGGCCTGCTGCATCCGATTTCTTGCTATGGTGAGATTCTTTTCAGAGGTCAACATAGCCAGATCGTCTGCAAACATTGAGCTATGAACTCTTCTTGGTATTTTCTCTGTAATGTCATTTATTTACACCAGGAAGAGTGTGGGTGACAGTACTCCCCCTTGGGGTACTCACTGCACAAGTGTCACCTTTTTGCTCATCTGCCCTTGTACTTGGACTCTGGCGGTTCTGTTTTTGAGGTAGTGGTTGATCCACTTGTACATTTTCCCACAAACTTCACTTCTTCTTAGCTTGACTCTAAGTCCATTATTCCAGACTTTGTCAAATGCCTTTTCCAGGTCCACCCAAACCGCTACTGTATGCTTTTGCTCCTGGTAGGCATCTTCTATTTCCTGGGCTATGAGGATGACCTGATCCGCAGTGGATCTGTGCTGTCTAAAGCCTGCTTGCTGTGGAATTAGTATCCGTTTTTCTTCCAGATGCCACATCAGTCTGGTGTTTATCATACGTTCCAACAGTTTGCCGACACAGCTCAGTAGGCTGATAGGCCTGTATCCATTTGGATCGGTTTTGTCTTTTCCTTTCTTTGGTACTGGTACAAGTACTGCGTCTTTCCATTTGAGATTCCGATTCGTTAGCAATAGTCTCTATGTGGTCTAGGTTGACCATTCCATGCACAACTCTGTTTAATCCTTCGACGACCTGCCAAGAAGGAACATGAAGATATTCATGTACTAATATTCATCACCAAATTATTACTGGAACCTCTACACCACAAGGTATAAGTAGTAAGATTGCCAGGTGAAGTCTTGTTAGATATTAACATAAATATAATTTTAATTGCTCATTTGTCCATTAATATACAAAGCGCCGTGAAGAATTAAAGTTGTCAATATTATACCACGAATGTAGCGTCTGTTCTTGTAGGCCATTGTTATCATCAATGCTCTTCTTCTCCTTCTTCTTCTTCCTCTTATTCTTCTTCCTCTTTTTCTTCCTTCCTCTTTTTCTTCTTCCTCTTTTTCTTCTTCCTCTTTTTCTTCTTCCTCTTTTTCTTCTTCCTCTTTTTCTTCTTCCTCTTTTTCTTCTTCCTCTTCTTCTTCTGCCTCTTCTTCTTTTTCTTCTTCTTTTTTTTTCTCGTTCGTCAAGCTTTTTTTTTAAATTATGTTTACGGGCCGTGATTTAGTTCTCAAGATGGAGGTTGCTATTACAAGGAGCTTCAAGGTTTGTCTCCCTGAGTAAGTGCTTCAGTACCCAATTGGCTAAGTATATAAGTCTTGGAGGATATGGTCAGTTGTCTGTGCTGCTTGTATGCATCTACACTTAGCGACGGAGCAGCTAATTTTAGTCAAAGTGGCCATTCAATCTGTTGTGTCCCGTTCTCATGCGGAATAGGATAACCTGCTCCGCTAAATCAAGACAGTGATATTTGTCTCTCGTCTGGTCGACTTTTGATATGGTTTCGATAAGAGTCTTCTTTTCCTGTTAGGTGATTATTCTTTTTGTTCTTGTGTTGTTGCCTCCTTTACTATCTTGTCCGATCTCTGGTTTCCTAGTATGTCACAGTTGGGTGGTATCAACTGCAACACCGCCCTTCTCTTGAATGTGAGTTCAACTAACACGCAGGATAGATATGCCGTCATAAACACCGACGGTTCAGTGCTGCGCATTGGGACATCAGGCTGGGATTCTCGGCTAGAGTGAGAGGATAGGTCGTTGCTGAGCGCAGTATGGCATACATGTCAACAACCTCCAGTTTGAGAATGAAGATGGAAGCAGTGACCTCAGCGCTGAGATGGATATCTGAGACTTCTATAACATAAAACGAGAGTAGTCATAGTGATAAATGCGGAAGTACATAACGGATGGCTTAGATATGAGTGGATAGAAGCAGTTGATACCTCAAACCTTCAGACGTTGACATAGATCTACTGTCCTGGTCATGCTGGGGGTCAGGGCAATGAAATAACTGACATCATGGCTTCACAAGCTCCCATCATGGGCACATTAGTGACGGATAGGAGTGACATGTTTTGAAATCATTCAATGACCGCCTGTTGGATTAGGACACAGCAATAGTTGAAGCAGCAATCCACAGGCTGCAAAGTTTAAACATTGAACGAGTTTCGAGTGCCTTGCAGGATGATTTTGGTCAGCCCAAACGATCGTGATATATGTCCATACCATGTCAATTTTAGTGTTTTTAGAATAGTCAATCTTTCTATTCTAAGTTATATTTACCATTCCTCTACTTGTTCGAACAACTGATGCTGTGCTTCTAGCCCGGTGAGATTGGCACAGGACTCTGCGTTTCAGATTTTCACCAGTCCACCACAGCTTTTCTAGCATGGTCGTTCCGCTGGGCCAGACTGCCTCTCTTTGGTCTGTGAAAGTGGGGCATTCCTGCAGGATATGTTTTTGTGTTTGCTTGTGTGCTCCACAATCGCATGTGTCTGTGTAAATAAGACCCATTCATTTGAGGTGGATCTTGAATCTGCATTACCCCGTTCTGAGTATGAAGATCTTTGTTTGTCCATCTCTGCCAAGTTTGTCTATGCTATCATTTTTTGGCTTGACTGCTGTGTGCTGGTATCTCCATTCCGTCCTCATGGATCGTTTGATGAGTGTCGTTGCTTCTTTATAACTCTGTGTATGACGAATCTGTGTGCCGCCACTCACTGCTTTAGCGAGCGCATCTCCCTTCTCGTCTCGTTTCCAAAGAAAATCACAGTGGACCAGAATCCACTGTAGGACCAAATCTGTTTTTCTTTGTTTTTTGTGTTTGTTTGTTGTTGTTTTTTTTTAATGTGGGGGGGTGGGGTGGGTTGGAGGTTTGGGGCGGGAAGGGGGGTGTCAGTAATCGATGTTAAATTTTATTTTTGCGCGAGAGTATCTTGTTTGGAGCTTGAGGTGGCTTCGAATATCCACATAGAGTCGGTTAGAATGACCGTGTTTTCTTGTATGGTAGTTGTGTTTTCTGATAAAAATCTGATGTTTACCATTGAAAAATGCTTGCATTTGTTCACACAGAAATGGCAGTTCCCGGGCTAATCAGCTCCAACTCTGAACCAGAAAACATCGATGGCCGAGCGTGCATGTCGTGGCATGGCTCCAGGCACGAGAACGGAGAATCTTGGAACGACGGCTGTAGGGCATGTTACTGCCACAACGGAGTGGAGATGTGTTCACTTATTGCTTGTCCTGCCCCTTATTGTTTGAACCCAGTATTCAGAGTCGGGGACTGCTGCCCAACTTGTCCCGGTGAGCCTCTAGTGTGTGTTGGTTTGTCAGAAGTAGTATTGTATGGTGTCAAATCTTGCTTTATTTAATTTCCGTAATTAACCATTTCAATTCATTTTCTCTTGTCTCTCTCTCACTCTCTGAATGTGACGCTCTCTCTCTCTCTCTCTCTCTGAATGTGACGCTCTATCTCTTTCTCTGAATGTGACGCTCTCACTCTCTGAATGTGACGCTCTCTCACACTGTGCGTCTCAGTCTACGTCTTTTTTTATTTTTTTCTATTTGCATCGCTCACCGGGTTACATTCTCTCTCTCACACACTCTGTATGTATATGTATGCCCTCTGTCTATACGTATGTCTATCTCTCTCTCTGTATATCCTCTGTCTCTCTGTGTTACGCTCTGTGCATTTCACTCTCTGTATCCCTATAGGTGTCTCTCGCTGTATGTCTATCGCCCCATGTATCTGTGGGTCTCTCTCTGTGTCTCTCTCCGTCATTCTCTGTGTGTCCCTTTATGCCTGTCTCTGTTTCACACTTTCTCTCTACCTTCTACTGTGTTTCTCTCTCTGTGTTTCTCTCTCCGTGTCTCTCTCTCTTCATTCTCCGAGCATCAGTACGTGACTTTATATGTATCTTTCCCCGTGCCTCTATTTGTGTCTCTCATGGCGTCTCTCTCTCTGTGTCCCTCTCTATGTGTTTCTCTTTCTGTTTCCCTGTCTTTGTTTCTCTCTTTGTATATGTGGCTTTCTATGTGTCTTTCTATGTGTCTCTCTCTTTGTCTGTTTCGCTATGTGTGCCTCTCCATCTGTGTCTATTTGTGCCACTCTCTTTGTCTCTCCCTGTATGTTGCTCTCTGTCTCTATGTTTCTCTTTGTGTCTTTCTGTTGGACATGCTCTATGTGTGTCTCTCTCTTCATCTGCCTTTGTGCCACATTATGTGTGTAAATATATGTGCCTCTTTGTCTGCCACTCTTTCTCTCTCTCTCTCTCTCTCCCCCTCTCTCTCTCTGTGTCTTTCTCAGTGTGGTTTTCTATCTTTCTCTGCGTGTCTAGCTCCAAGCCGCTATCCCCTACCACAGCAGACACGAGGGATGGGGGAAATGTCGCAGTATCCGGGTTTACAAAAACATTAAAACATATTTTGTTATACTTATTATTAAAAGCTACCGTAGCGTTCTTCACTCTTTTGTAGCAGGTTATATGGACTCTTATTATACCCCGATTCGTACAGAACAATATGTACTTCGGTCCTGCCGCTGTAGTGCAATTCGAGACATCTCAGTTGACATCTCTTTAAGAATTAGTTTCGTTCCCTATCTCCTTGGCCAGACTGCGTCCATCTGCAAAGTACGGTTTTGATCAATTAGCCGTCCCTCCTTAACTGTGGAGGTCTTTCTTTTTCTTTTTTCTCGTGGCTCATAGTTCCGCAGAAGCCCATGCCACGATAAATACCTGTCGCCATGTCGCCTAGACATGTTGCCGTAGAGCCTACAATTCCAGGGCCGGTGTTGTATTTACTAACACAACTTCTCCTATCGTCTATATAAGGGACGCGCACGCAATCTAATGTCCGCATAATTTCTTGTCCTGTCGCCGACTATCAAGGTCAGAGGGCCGGCGTTATATTACACATCATCTAAGGCATAGCATAATTTTTTTTTTAAACAGCAGACAAAGGTCAGTATTAAAATAAAAATACAATTAGATTTGTCGTTTATAATTCATATTTTATACATCCGTGTCCTTCAGCATGTTGCACAACCTTACACGGAGCTTTTCACCTAGCCACATGACGTGTCACGACATCCCGCGTAGGATAGGCCTGGCGGCTTCATCCACACACTCGCTCCGCAGAGTCTGGTCCCAGTTGAGGCTCTTCATGGAAGCGAGGCTTCGTATATACTCCACCTGCGCAGCCTCGAGATCCACCAGCACAACCTGATTTTCAGGTGTGAAGTAGATCGACGTACTCAACGTGCAGGCATTAGCTCAACGATTGATCGCCGTCGCCTCTCTCTGTCTCCCTTTCTCTTTGGTCACTTTGTCCACTCTCCCAGAAAGTCCCAGCCCAGGAGATGCTCCGGCAGGCTGTAGGATGAGAATAGGCCATACTCTTCCTGGAGACGTCATCGAGCCGCGCTCGCAACACCTGGCAAAAACAAATCGCCACTTCCCGAACCACAGGCTACCTGGGACGCGAACTTTAGACGTGGTCATGGAGACGGCCCTGGTCGCCTAAGCGTACTATTGATTGACCAAGACTGGGTTCTCCATTTTGTTTACGTGTCGCCTAGATCCTACAAAATGTTATGTTACACAAGCACTCTAATGTCATAGATTCACCTGCCTCGTGGAAGCCCTCTTACCCTGCAAACATATCTACCAGCGTTGAAAGTCATCAGTGGAAGCTAGGAGGGTGCATTCTCATGAGATGACAGAACCAATGCATTCTAGGAAAGACGTAGTGCCGACCTAACCTCGAATGTCTTCGTTTCGCACTCTATCTTTCCTGGTAACACTGATAACCTTCCTCAAACAGTTCATTTCATACGTCGAAATTCTGCTGTCATGCGGTATGGACAGATGTTATGTTTGGCACTGGAAGCACAGAGTCGGCATAAACATACTGTTTATCAGCTGCTCGTTTGTTGACAAACTGATGCTCGGGTGACAGCTGATAAGTCACCACAGATGGTTTCTGACACCTGATCTGCGGAAAAAGACAGCCAAGTTACTTGAACTCATGAACTTGTTGATGAGCAAAATCATTTACACTTATCTTGAGTTGCCCAGGTGTTCTACTGATCATCATAGTTTCTGTTTTCTTCTCCCTAATTCGCATATTGTATTTAGCACAGGTAGTTACAAGCACGTGTGTGGTTTATGTATACAAGAGAAAGTGATGTTTCCTTGCTCTGATAAAATACATAATTTATATTTCAAGACTTCAGACGTAACGAGTTAATCGTCTCTTACCACGTGTCTGGTCAGTTACATCGTAACAATACATTCTTTACCTCCATTTTGGATGCCGGTATCACACATTTAATGTGTAGTTTATATGTATCTCTGTTTTTATTTATTACACCTGCTACATTGCTTTCTTCCCTTGCTCACATTATATATAGTCAATTCTCCACATTCTCACCAGGACTGACAGTTTTATCACCTACGGGGGACAAGGAGATTTGTCAATCCTCTCAGGGGCATTATTATGTTGAAGGAGAGACTTGGGAAATGGATTCTTGCACTCACTGTATCTGCCACATGGGGACGATACTGTGTGAAGTGCCGACCTGTCCACCTGTCTTGTGCCACCACCCGGTTAAGCCGGAAGGAGAGTGTTGCGCCACCTGTCGAGGTAGGTCTTGTGAAATGTCTGTTCTATATTTTAGGTATTTGCCTCACTAGTTTCTACTGGCGGAGGCGCGCTATTCCACCCGAGATCATAGTCAATTGGGCGATATTAAGACGCATAAGCCAGTGCTTGGATGCCCGTGTGCGTCTGTAGGTACCTATGCTAGGCGTGTGTACTCTCAGAAGCCAGCCTAACCAAAGTGCAATGGAAAGGCCTAACCATGAGGACGATTGTATTAAATGTTTGTTGTCTGAAAGAATCGTCTAAGTAGTCAGAAAATATTCATTACAAAATTCTAAACTTGTACAAATTATGTGTTAAAGTATATTTTTTGTGTGTAACAATACGGCGTTTTGTGCTGTTCCCATCCCCTCTCCACACAAAAAAAAAATAAAAAATTTTCGTATTACCTACTTTGACTTTGTCGCTCCACTTCTAGCATGTTGTGTTGTTGTTGTGGAATGCCCGCAATAATTATGTTTACTCTTCAAACGGCGTTCTTTGATTGTGCACTGTGAGCACGGACGCCATTTTTATATCAGGGCTATGCACATGCGTGCACACCTGGCGTCTGGTAACTGCAGTAGCCACAAAGCTAGATGTTGATGCCACATAATGACACCGTTAGCAACTACAAACTGCAATGTTTCAGCTATCACACATCAGTATGGTGGTCTCCGAGGCAAAGTAGTCAAGCCAATTGCCTCGCGTTCAGACTGCGGCGGTCGGTTCATGGTGGCAATTCTTTCCGGAGATCCCTGGGCCTCATCTCTGGAGCTACGGAGTTGGTGCTTTGTACGATGCTCTCGGCAGGCGGGGATACCGTTCTGTGGAGAGTGGCCGAGTCATGTGGCGAGAGGTCGAGTCATGTGGGGAGAGGTCGAGTCATGTGGGGAGAGGTCGAGCCATGTGGGGAGAGGCCGAAGCATGTGGGGAGAGGTTGAGGCATGTGGCGAGAGTCCAAACCATGTGGAGAGAGGCCAAACCATGTGGAGAGAGGCCATCCATGTGAGGAGAGGCCGAGCCATGTGGGGAGAGGCCAAACCATGTGGAGAGAGGCCAAACCATGTGGAGAGAGGCCGAGTCATGTGGGGAGAGGTCGAGCCATGTGGGAAGAGGCCGAGCCATGTGGGGAGAGGTCGAGTCATGTGGGGAGAGGCCGAGCCATGTGAGGAGAGGCCGAGCCATGTAGGGAGAGGTCGAGTCATGTGGGGAGAGGGCGAGTCATGTGGGGAGAGGCCGAGCCATGTGGGGAGAGATCGAGTCATGTGGGGAGAAGTCGAGCCATGTGGGGAGAGATCGAGCCATGTGGGGAGAGGGCGAGTCATGTCGGGAGAGGCCGAGGCATGTGGGGAGAGGCCAAACCATGTGATGAGAGGCCGAATCATGTGGGGAGAGGCCGAGTCATGTGGGGAGAGGTCGACTCATGTGGGGAGAGGCCGAGCCATGTGGTGAGCGGCCGAGTCATGGGGGGAGAGGTCGAGTCATGTGGGGAGAGGTCGAGTCATGTGGGGAGAGGTCGAGCCATGTGGGGAGAGGCCGAGTCGTGTGGGGAGAGGTCGAGCCATGTGGTGAGAGGTCGAGTCATGTGGGGAGAGGCCGAGTCATGTGGGGAGAGGCCGAGGCATGTGGGGAGAGGCCAAACCATGTGGAGAGAGGCCAAACCATGTGGAGAGAGGCCGAGTCATGTGGGGAGAGGCCGAGCCATGTGGAGAGAGGCCAAACCATGTGATGAGAGGCCGAGTCATGTGGGGAGAGGCCGAGTCATGTGGGGAGAGGCCGAGTAATGTGGGGAGAGGTCGACTCATGTGGGGAGAGGCCGAGCCATGTGGTGAGCGGCCGAGTCATGTGGGGAGAGGTCGAGTCATGTGGGGAGAGGTCGAGTCATGTGGGCAGAGGTCGAGCCATGTTGGGAGAGGCCGAGTCATGTGGGGAGAGGTCGAGTCGTGTGGGGAGAGGTCGAGCCATGTGGGGAGAGGTCGAGTCATGTGGGGAGAGGTCGAGCCATGTGGGGAGAGGCCGAGTCATGTGGGGAGAGGCCGAGGCATGTTGGGATAGGTCGAGCCATGTGTGGAGAGGTCGAGCCATGTGGGGAGAGGCCGAGGCATGTGGGGAGAGGTCGAGGCATGTGGGGAGAGTCCAAACCATGTGGAGAGAGGCCAAACCATGTGGAGAGAGGTCAAACCATGTGGGGAGAGGCCGAGCCATGTGGGGAGAGGCCAAACCATGTGGAGAAGGGCCCAACCATGGGGAGAGAGGCCAAACCATGTGGAAAGAGGCCGAGTCATGTGGGGAGAGGTCGAGTCATGTGGGGAGAGGTCGAGCCATGTGGGGAGAGGCCGAGCCATGTGGGGAGAGGTCGAGTCATGTGGGGAGAGGCCGAGCCATGTGGGGAGAGGCCGAGCCATGTGGAGAGAGGTCAAACCATGTGGAGAGAGGCCAAACCATGTGCTGAGAGGCCGAGTCATGTGGGGAGAGGTCGAGTCATGTGGGGAGAGGCCGTCATGTGGGGAGAGTCCGAGTCATGTGGGGAGAGGCCGAGCCATGTGGGGAGCGGCCGAGTCATGTGGGGAGAGGTCGAGTCATGTGGAGTGAGGTCGAGTCATGTGGGGAGAGGTCGAGCCATGTGGGGAGAGGCCGAGTCATGTGGGGAGAGGCCGAGGCATGTGGGGAGAGGTCGAGTCATGTGGAGAGAGGCCAAACCATGTGGAGAGAGGTCAAACCATGTGGAGAGAGGCCACACCATGTGGGGAGAGGCCGAGCCATGTGGGGAGAGGCCAAACCATGTGGAGAGAGGCCGAGTCATGTGGGGAGAGGCCGAGCCATGTGGAGAGAGGTCGAGTCATGTGGGGAGAGGCCGAGCCATGTGGAGAGAGGCCAAACCATGTGGAGAGAGGCCAAACCATGTGGAGAGAGGCCAAACCATGTGGAGAGAGGCCGAGCCATGTGGGGAGAGGCAAACCATGTGGAGAGAGGCCAAACCATGTGGAGAAAGGCCGAGCCATGTGGAGAGAGGCCAAACCATGTGGAGAGAGGCCAAGCGTTGTGGAGAGAGGCCGAGTCATATGGGGAGAGGCCGAGCCATGTGGAGAGAGGCCAAACCATGTGGAGAGAGGCCGAGCCATGTGATGAGAGGCCGAGTCATGTGGGGAGAGGCCGAGTCATGTGGGGAGAGGCTGAGGCATGTTGGGATAGGTCGAGCCATGTGTGGAGAGGTCGAGCCATGTGGGAAGAGGCCGAGGCATGTGGGGAGAGGTCGAGGCATGTGGGGAGAGTCCAAACCATGTGGAGAGAGGCCAAACCATGTGGAGAGAGGCCAAACCATCTGGAGAGAGGCCAAACCATGTGGGGAGAGGCGAGCCATGTGGGGAGAGGCCAAACCATGTGGAGAAGGGCCCAACCATGGGGAGAGAGGCCAAACCATGTGGAAAGAGGCCGAGTCATGTGGGGAGAGGTCGAGTCATGTGGGGAGAGGTCGAGCCATGTGGGGAGAGGCCGAGCCATGTGGGGAGAGGTCGAGTCATGTGGGGCGAGGCCGAGCCATGTGGGGAGAGGCCGAGCCATGTGGGGAGAGGTCGAGTCATGTGGGGAGAGGCCGAGTCATGTGGGGAGAGGCCGAGCCATGTGGGGAGATATCCAATCATGTGGGGAGTAGCCGAGTCATGTGGGTAGAGGCCGAGCCATGTGGGGAGAGGTCGAGTCATGTGGGGAGAGGTCGAGTCATGTGGGAAGAAGCCAAACCATGTGGAGAGAGGCCGAGTCATGTGGGGAGAGGCCGAGCCATGCGGAGAGAGGTCAAACCATGTGGAGAGAGGCCAAACCATGTGCTGAGAGGCCGAGTCATGTGGGGAGAGGTCGAGTCATGTGGGGAGAGGCCGTCATGTGGGTAGAGTCCGAGTCATGTCTGGAGAGGCCGAGCCATGTGGGGAGCGGCCGAGTCATGTGGGGAGAGGTCGAGTCATGTGGAGTGAGGTCGAGTCATGTGGGGAGAGGTCGAGCCATGTGGGGAGAGGCCGAGTCATGTGGGGAGAGGCCGAGGCATGTGGGGAGAGGTCGAGTCATGTGGAGAGAGGCCAAACCATGTGGAGAGAGGTCAAACCATGTGGAGAGAGGCCACACCATGTGGGGAGAGGCCGAGCCATGTGGGGAGAGGCCAAACCATGTGGAGAGAGGCCGAGTCATGTGGGGAGAGGCCGAGCCATGTGGAGAGAGGTCGAGTCATGTGGGGAGAGGCCGAGCCATGTGGAGAGAGGCCAAACCATGTGGAGAGAGGCCAAACCATGTGGAGAGAGGCCAAACCATGTGGGGAGAGGCCGAGCCATGTGGGGAGAGGCAAACCATGTGGAGAGAGGCCAAACCATGTGGAGAAAGGCCGAGCCATGTTGAGAGAGGCCAAACCATGTGGAGAGAGGCCAAGCGATGTGGAGAGAGGCCGAGTCATATGGGGAGAGGCCGAGCCATGTGGAGAGAGGCCAAACCATGTGGAGAGAGGCCGAGCCATGTGATGAGAGGCCGAGTCATGTGGGGAGAGGCCAAGTCATGTGGGGAGAGACCAAAACATGTGGAGAGAGGCCAAACCAAGTGGAGAGAGGCCGAGTCATGTGGGGAGAGGCCGAGCCATGTGGGAAGACCCACGGCTATGAAGTCGATCTCTCGCCGTTAACCACATCAGTTTGTGACCTACTTATTTACGCACATTCGTACTTCCATTTCAAGCCCGTACTGTCAGGATGCCAGCGTTCACCCATTCTTGAGATCTTCGGCTCTTCATTGAAGATATTCCATTTGAAAAAGGGGGGTGTCTCTATGGCGAAGTGGTCAAGGCGATAGCCTCGTGTTCAGGTTCGACGGTCGGGAATGTAAAAAGGGGACAACTGTGAACAAGACGGAAATAGAGGAAGGTGAAATAGATGAATGTGATATTTCAGTTGAAACTGCACGCCAAATTCCCCGAACCACCTGGCAACTCTCCCCTCACATATAAATATGTCAAGATTACCAAACACTATTGGTAGGAAGACTTACGTCTGGTCAGGCAAAATATACTGAACAGACATGTTAGTCAGGTTCAGGAAAAACATACTGACCAAAACCCTCACCTCGGCTTCCTAAGAGCCCTCACTGGAAGCAGACTGTTTTCATGACAGAACAGCTAACGAGGTGAGGGATCTACGTGATGCCCGTAGTAGTGAGAGGCACGTAGATGAAGCCAAACATAGCACAACCGCTTGGAGGACTGTGGTCCACCTTAATCATCACGCTCGAAATTGTCTGCAACCCGCGGTCACTTAACATCCTTTTCAGTGCGCACGAGAGAGTAAACCTACTTAGAGTGGGCATTAGAAACAACAACAACAACATTACTGCCCAGCTCATCCCAAATAATCGTTTTTCGTATTGTGTCCTTCTTGTCAGCTGCTCCTGTGTTTCTAGGCTTAAAATATCCGATACTGAAATCGGATGATATGTATATAATTGAGTTATTGTATAGAAATAAACTAAGTAAAGTGAGGTGACTTCACAATTTAAGTCTATGTCTTTCTTCTTCTGCGCTCGTTCTCAATCTCCTACTACCAAGGTCTACTACCAAGTAGCTACATGTAGTCAGGATACGGGAAATGTGTTGTTGCTAGTTTACAGCCTGGCAGCGATATCTGAACCTTTCGGTCCGACACATCCGTCTTCGGCAGCGTGTGTGTTTAATTACGGGGAAAGGGTTCTCAGGGAATAACAGTCCATGGTCACATCGTGGTGGGTACAAATGAATTCACATACCTGGACAGCAGGTTCATATCAGATGGGCGTAGGGGCCCAGCCGCCTCTGCAATAAACAAACTTCGTCGTGTGAAGAGTAATCGCAGGCTCTCCTTTCAACCCAAACTACGTGTCTACTTGTCATGTGTGATTCCTGTACGGCTGTCAAATATGGACATTGTTTAAATGTGACATATCAAGACTAATGTCGTCAACATACTAAATTAGAGACCAGTTGTGGAATCTGATGGAATGACTTTGTTCAAAATGCAGATGTCTCTGCAAAGACACAATTCCATCCGCCCTTGAAAAAAAAAAAAAACTTTGATCGTTGGCGTCTCTCCCTATTCGGCCACATTCTTCGCCTGGCTCATGATTTACGGCCCATCAGATTCTTCACAAATACATCCCCTGTGTCAACATCCACGAACCGGCTGGTTGGAATTGCAGAAGAGGACGCCCCCTCACATCATGGTTTCGGCAGTTGGCTGACTCATTTTTAGACGGGGTTTGACAATGTCCCGCTGCACTTGGACATGACATTGCTAGACCGACACAACGGGCCTCTGACGCCTACGTAAAATTTGTTGCTGTTTTTTTTTTAAATAACAGGATGTGGTGGGGATGTCCATATGGGGGATAGGGAGGGTGAGTCTTAACTGGGCAGTGTTGGGCATATAATTGACTGGTATTAAGTCGTTCGTGCCAGGTTCAAACGCACGATTCCGACCAAGACCCTGCCGGATATCTACACCGTGCACTTAGGAACATGCAATGCTATAGTTGCTTGATCAACCGATTTGAAACGTGACTGAGTCTCACAGAGACGATCCTATTGAGAAGCCTAGCATTACACTACAGACGGTAGGGCCAGAGCCTAGCATTACACTACAGCCGGTAGGGCCAGACCCTGGCCCACCTTCATAAGTACGTCCCATATATAAGAAAAACCGAAACAACGTGGATAACATTTTAAAAAAGGGAAACTCAGCACCCGTTGTTTGGGACGATAACAACCGAATAATGGATAGTTATAAGTCAGTATCTGTTCTGAAAGTGAAACGTTGAAAACAACACAAACCCCATGGAAGAAAATCGAATCATTCGAGATAAAAAGCTACAATAAAGTGCTAAAAATTATATATATAATGAATAAGAAAAGAACAGAAACTATACAAGAACCGAATAAAGAACACAGTTGGTTAGTAACAAATATTACGTCTAGGACTCTAACATTCATTTGATAACATCACATGTCACACTGATTAAGATAAAAATATACTGGAGAGTATGGTGCCTGTAAAGTGAGGCAGAAGATGGGCACAGTATATTCAAGAGGTGCTGATAATGCCAGTGACAAAAGCCAGAGAGCTGATCAAACCGCGAGTTCTAAGGATCTACTGTTACGAGATGAAACGGCGTGGGCGAGTGGTTAAATGACATGACTCACAATCCTAAGGTGCTAGGTTCAATCCCCATCACAGCACCGGCCGTTACCCCTTAGAAAATACAGGAGGAAGCAGACCTTTACATAAAATGAATGCTAAAGTCGGATGCACTGGGTCTATAGGCGCAAAATAAAAACCACAGTGCAATGCAAACCACCTTGGGGGATAAATAAATAAAGAGAACGCAAAAAAAAAACAAAAAAACTTACGAGAGTGATGCTCTGCAAAGGTTATGCTACACGATGATGATCACTTATTGAACGCCTAGATACCAGAGTGTTAGGGTTATTGTCTCTAACGGCAAAGGTCACAGATTCGATCATCTGTCTCGACACGCTCAAGTCTAGCGCAGCTGTTAATGCTACGTGGCTTGTTGTTAGGAATAGAAGACAGAAATGAAGGATGCTGGTCATTCGTTCGTTCGTTTGACCATCACAAGTGATGAAGACCACTCTCTTTGTTCAGCCGTGTGGACAATCTTTTCTCTCGCGCTGTCCGCTGAAATGGGTGAGTATCGCGGTGATTCGGATTAAAGTGAGCAAGAAACTGCGCCTTCTGTCAACCTCACTCTCTGGTCCCGAGCTACCCTTGGCCAATGGCAAGATAATTATCAAGACGACTGAAGATAGCAAAAGATGCAGATTTTTGCTCAGGGTTTACTCCCGAAGCCTTTCCCGTAAACAGGTATAGCGCAAGTCATCTCACTAACAAACACACACACACACACACACTCAAAGCGCTCCATCCAATCAGTGCCATCTATTATGTGGTTATCTTTAATTTATTTGATTTTGGATTATCCGGGGTGATAGAAGTATTAGTGAACCAACACACACCTGGAGAAGTGGTATTCCTGTTGTTCTGTGCTATTAAGATCTCCTTTGTTCGAAATATGTATTTAAAAAATTTACAATTGTTCTTTTTGAAGACTTATATTTTTAGTTAGCTAAGTTACGAAGATTAAAAGCTTGTATTTGAAAATTCAGACACTTCCCGATAAGCTAGAGAGTTGAAACTTGCAGGATAAACAGAAACCCGATGACAATACACCGTAATTATAATTTTGGGTTAATCGTTAGGATAATTTTTAATCGCAGAATAGTCCACCGAAACAAGGGATTGTCACTTGTGTGCTCCTTGTAGACATTTTGAAATACACGGGTAGCTTCCCCTTGAGCATAAAATCACACATATGTAATTTCTACAAGTCGGACAAGAACGAAATGATACCTCTATGTTACAGCTTATCAGGATGATAATAATATATTTTCTTTTCATAATACAAGAAACATTTCACATTTCCTATACACAAAAAAAGTGATCAAATAAAATAAATAAAACTTTGTTCTTTTTAAAAAGAAGTTTGTATTTCACAATGCACTAAAAAGTACACAATAATTTAATTATGTTAACTTAGTTTTACAGATTTTACATTTACGTCTTATACACCAATCATAAATGAAGTGTTTAAAAAAAAAGGATTTGAGGAAGGTCGTCGGTGTTACCAGAAGAGACAGAATGCGGAATGACGACATTCGAAGTATGGTCGGCACTAAGTATAGTGTCAAATACATTTCCAGGTAGAAAATAAGTTGGTTTGGTCATCTCATGAGAATGCACCCTCATCAACTTCCACTGATGGCTTACAACGCTGGTAGTTCTGGCTACAGGGCAAGGAGGCGGCCACGAGGCAGGTGGATAGATGACAGAGTAATTGTGCAGCGACAAGAGCTCATATTGACCGACGCAACTCATTTCGCGCAGGATAGACGCCTTAAGCTCCTCATAACGCTGAACATCATAAGTGGAAATAAAACTAACACCAATCACTCGTTATGTTGCATCACAAATATGAAATAAAGGCAAGGGGTGTTGAACACGTATACACAACTAAATGCTACAGAATACTTATCAGCGGCCAGCACTTTTATTTCATATTTGTGATGAAACATAATGAGTGATTTGCATTAAGACGTTAAAGTACAGCTAAGTTAACGTAACTGAATTTTTGCATTCTTTAAGTACATTTGCATATTAAGCTTTTTTTTTAAAAAAAACTTATTTATTTTATTATAATTTACAATTGTCTACATGCTTTGTGGTCCGCCGTTGCCTTTGTTAATATCAAAGACAAGAATAGCGCGACTGGTCTATAGAGAGTATGACGTTGGAGGCGACTAACTGTGTAACGTGGCATAACACCGGCCATAGTCTGGTTGTTTTTTTTTTAAAGCAGCATAGATGGCGCTTAACGGGCTGCGGGCATACTTTGCTCGATTCTAGTGTTTGAATCTATTTAGATGGACTTGCACATCGGTTAAAAACTCTTCAAGAAACTGTTTGTATACAGACTCTGCAGTCTTCTTAACTACGAGCGTGTTCAAATGAAACCGGACCAAATTGCAATAAGCTAACATACGTTGGATGATCTCACTTCTGGTGTAAACAGCACATACCAACCATCAAGTTAGCAAGATTCCATTATTTCCCCAAACCATATTTTCCGCAGCAGACCGTTGAAAACATGGCGGGTGTGATACAGAATATGTCCAGAGTTGATCAGCGAGCGGTGATTCGGTTTCTACCAGCTGACGGATATTGACCAGTTGACATTTATCGCATAATTCAGGCAGTGTACGGTGACAAAAGTTTGTTGAAGACAACAGTAAAGAACTGGACAATGATGTTCAAAGAAGGACGTGAGTTAACATAACAATCTGCGCTTCACCTGGTCTCGGAAGATCTTTCGTTAACTCACGCTTTTCTTTAAACATCGTTGACCAGTTCTTCAATATTGTCTTCGACACACTTTTGTCCCCATACACTGCCTGCATTCTGCGATGAATGTCAACTGGTAAACATCCTTCAGCTGTTAGAAACCGAATCACCGCTCGCTGATCAACTCTGGATAGATTCTGTATAACACTCCCTGTGTTGCAGCGGTCTACTGAGGAAACTAAGAGTCGGAGGATAATGACATTTTTCAAACTTGACGGTTGGTATGCGCTATTTACACCAGAAGTGAAATCATCGTGCGCATCGTACGTATGTTAGCTTGTTGCAGTTTGGTCCGGTTTCATTTGAACACGCCCCGTAGTATAAATACTTTGTTATGTTGCAGAGTCGATCTGTGTCATTGGAACAGTTTACTCAATTACAATATATTCATATAAAATTCCTAATATTTTTCACACGAAGTTAGTTTAGAAATATTGCATCCTCCTGCGTGTTTAGAGATATTTTGTTTTCTAGGCTACTAAATTACCTGGTACTTTAGAATTATACATTTGAGTTGAAGATTTTGTACAAGTTTACGGGATATACATAGGCTTACACTACTAAAATATTTACATTGAAACAGAGGTTTAAATAGCCAATATTATTAATATAGATATTTTGGAGTAGGTGAATTAACTGTTCTTATATCCATTATTATGTCAGGAGATGATTTGAGCATGGCAGTCACACTCAAGCACCATCATCGTTGCACCTCCCCAACTGGTGTTTTGTATAAGCACCTGGAAGTCTGGAGAGCCACATCGTGCCAGAGCTGCCTCTGCCAAGATGGGCAGATCCATTGCTACAACCAGATGTGCATGCCACTGACTTGCAACAGGACTGTGCTGAGGAAGGGCCACTGCTGCCCAACATGTGTTGGTCAGTTTTATATCAGAAATGTTAAATTGATGTGTTGCTGGTTGTATTCACTCTGTTGCCCTTTATGTAATTTTTCACCTTTGTTGTTGGGGCTTGAAAGGAAAGTAAAGAATAATCACACTGTAAACCTGCTAAGTGTGTCATAAGAGGTGTCTAATGAGGGTTCAGAAAGGAGCCAGCTACTTCATCCTGTAGAAACTGTTATTGATCAACACTCTATGAATTCTTATTGATCAACACTCTAGGTATTCTTATTGATCAACATTCTAGTTACTCTTATTGATCAACACTCTAGATACTCTTATTGATCAACACTCTAGGTATTTTTTTATTGACTAACACTCTAGGTACTCTGTTGATATAGTTTATCAATCTGTTGGGAAAGATAGTTTCTCAATCTGTTGATATAGTTTCTCAATCTGTTGATAAAGTTTATCAATCTGTTGATATAGTTTATCAATCTGTTGGGAATAGATAGTTTCTCAATCTGTTGATATAGTTTATCAATCTGTTGGGAATAGATAGTTTCTCAATCTGTTGTGAATACATACTGGACAAGACCCTCACCTTGTCTTCCTTGTAGCTCTTCCAGGAAACGGGCTGTTTTCATGGCCTGGTTAACAAGGTGAGGGATCGACGTGAACCATGTAGTCATGAGCGACAAGCAGATGAAACCAAACATAGCACAACCGCCTGGAGGACCCAGGTCCAGTTCATCAGCATGCTCGGGATGTGAGGAAAGCTATGACAACCCGCCACTTAACGTCCTTTTCAGGGTGCATAAAAGAGTAATCGTACTCATTGCTAGATTCACTTATTGTTATTATTATTATTGGACACATGGCACTTGAATATACGAGGTGTGTTCAAATGAAACCGGACCTAACCGCATCAAGTGAACATACGTACGATGAGCATAATGACATCACTTCAGGTGTAAACAGCACATACCAACCGTCAAGTTTGCAAAATTTCATTATCCTTCAACTCATAGTTTCCTTAGTAGACAGTTGAAAACATGGCGGGTGTGATACGGAATCTGTCCAGAGTTGATCAGCAAGCGGTGTTTCGGTTTTTAACAGCTGAAGGATATCGACCAGTTGACATTCATCGCAGAATGCAGGCATTGCATGGTGACAAAAGTGTGTTGAAGACAACAGTGAAGAACTGGACAACGATGTTTAAAGAAGGACGTGAGTTAATGAAAGATCTTCCGAGACCACGTCAGGCGCATATTGTTGCGTTAACTCACGTCCTTTAAACATTGTTGTCCAGTTCTTCACTGTTGTCTTCGACACACTTTTGTCACCATACACTGCCTGCATTCTGCGATGAATGTCAGCTGGTTGACATTTTTCACCTGTTAGAAACCAAATCACCAAACGCTGATCATCTCTGGACGGATTCCGTATCACACCTGCTATGTTTTCAACCGTCTGCTGAGGAAACTATGAGTCGGAGAATAATGAAATTTTGCAAACATGACGGTTGGTATGTGCTGTTTAGACCAGAAGTGACATCGTCATGTATACTTCTTGCAGTTTTGTCTGGTTTCATTTGAGCACGCCTCATATTTTAGCATTTTCTTTATGACAGACTTATAATTGATTTACATTTTTCCTCCAAGTGATACAGGAAGCCATGTATGCAAGCAATTGCAGTAGCAGTTTCAATGTGGATAGTTTTTCATGATGAGGCTGCTAGTTCCATGCATAACCTTCTTTAGTTACCTTTTACGGCAGGCTTGTAAAGTTAGTGATCATATTCTTTTCCACCCAGGTACCACTCTGGCTAAGATTGGCTGTGCGATAAATTTCCTTCCGTCTCATTTCATCTTTCCTGTAGCCAAGGTGGTTGTAGGGGCATCACATCTCCTTTTATACTCTCCCAAGGAATCATCACGTCCTGCACACATCCAGCTCTGCTCCCGAGCCATCTAACTATTACTTGGTCTTCCACTATACTTTCTGCCAATCAGATGCCTGAGTTAAGTTCAGAGCCCAGGTTCTTGCTTCTCCAAGTCAAGTGTAGTGCTGGTGGTTTTGAAATCAAGAGTTTTTCCTTCTCTTATATGAATTGCCACGCATGGCTTACGGGCTTCATCATACTACTTGTTCTTCTTTGTCTTTGTTCGTTCTCAATCTCCCGCTACCAAACCCTGAAAGGGCTTAAGTAGCAGAATGTAGTCCAGAGAACGGAATGCGTTGTGTCATAGTTTACAGCTTGACTGCGATATTTGCACCTTTCGGCCCAACATGTCCGACTTCAGCAAGCATTTTTTGAGTACCGGGTTAGCATTCCCTCTTCGATCCCTTCTCCTTAGCCAGTCTGCCCTGTTGCAGCCTGTTATCCAGGATCACCGCGTGGAGGTGTAGAAGGGTCTTGGCAGCTCTGGTTCACTGGCCCTGATGCTAGCAGTCAGCTATGGGTCACTGACCACTGCAGGTCATGCGCTGCTCAGCATCTTGATCCCATCCTACTTGTAAGTTCTTCAGCTTGGAATTGACCGCGAAAGAGCGAACAGATCGGTAGACTTAGTTAAGCAACAACATTACATGGCCTTACCAGCAGAATTTTGACAATTAGAGGTCTGAATACGGTTCAATATATTGTCAGACAGTATTGCGTACACTGACATTCATGACGTGATCTCTACATGGTATTCCTAGAATCTTCCTGAAGCACCTCTTCTGCATGGCCTAGATTTTCCATTTCAATGCAGCATTTAATGTTCATGTTTCACAAGCATTCAGGTACACAGAGAGAATCAATAACCAAATTAAATTGATTTCTGTGATCAGAAATATGTTGTTATATCTTGAAATTGAGGGCGAGGAAACTAAAACATTTGATCAGGATAAAACAAAGATACTGACCAAAACCGCACATCAGCTTCCTCATACTTCTCCCTAGAAGCAGGCTGTTTTAATGGCAGTCTAGCCAATGGGGTGGGAGATCGACTTTATCCCATGCAGTAGTGACGTCACACAGATGAAGCCAAGCATAGCCTAACAGCGTGGCGAACTCCGGTCTACCTTCATCAGCAAGATCGAGATACAAGAAAAGCTATAGCAACCCGTCATTTAATGCCGTTTTCAGCGCACACAAAAGAGTAGACTTTGCAATTTGAATCTTCAATTTACTTTTTGAATCAAATTACTATTTGATTCATCCACCATTTGAATCATCAATTTGCTATTTGAATTAATTTACTAATATATGAAAATTTGGTTTCAGATTCCAACCTTCCCAAAGTTTGCATTTATGGGGGAGTTACATTCGAATCTGGGGAGAAGTGGGAAGGAGATAACTGTTCTCAATGCTTGTGTTCTGGTGGGCAGACAGAGTGCTTTCCCTTGTCCTGCCCTCAATTGGATTGTAGTGTCCTGATCAGAAAGAGGGGACAGTGTTGTCCGGAATGTTACGGTAAGTTATCTTATCTGAAATAGTGAAACACAACTGTATCATTTTCAGACGCAGTCACCATTGCATTAGATCCATGCCCTCTCTCTTGGTCGTGTGCTGTTGTTTGTGAATGCCCACAACGAGTAGGTTACTCTTTTGTGAAAGAGAAAAGGACGTTAAGAGGCGGGTTGCAGTAGCTTTCCTCACATCCTGAGCGTGCTGATGAAAGGGAACTGGAGTACTCCAGGTGGTTGTGCTATGCTTGGCTTTATCTGCGTGTCACTCACTGCTATGGGGATCACGTCGATCCCTCACCTCAATAGCCAGGCTGCCACAAAAACACCCCATTTCCAGGGTGGGCTACTAGGAAGCTGAGGTAAGGGTCTTGGCCAGCATGTTTTGCCTGACCTTGACTAACATGTCTGATCATTATATTTTTCCTGACCAGACGTTAGTCTTCCTCCCCAGCCTTGATCACATGTCGAACCACTCATGCACTACCTGCTAAACTTCTTCATCGGACATGAAAGTTTTTCCATCATATGCTTTTTGTTTTAGTCAACACAACATTGTTTCAATTCTGGAATAAGCTGCAGTGGCACGAGCCTTGCAGACACTTTTTGGAACTGTAGAACATCATGGATGATGTGTTGTTTTGAACCTTAACTGATGTCCAGATGTGCAGCAATTTTATTTGCAGTCTATCAGTGATTGTCCTTTACGATGTGGTCAATAGCTACAGTTTACTCTGGTGTCACTACTTGGTGCGCCTGACCCAATCATGAACAGTTTTAACAGAACTCACGCAGTTTTTGAGACTTTCTACTGCACTCATACACTTGGAGTGAAAGACATGCATCAGGGTATTGGACCTGTATTTGCCGATGTATTTATATAGGTTTCACCCCTTCGCTGCTCAATTAACGGCTAAAAGAGCACTGCTCCTCTTTGGTGCATGTCAATACTGGGTCGGCCATCTTTTAACTGCAATTATGACATCATGTTGTTGGTCTTCATCGTGATGGCATGTGCAGGACACACGTGTCATCCTCAGCAACCACATTAATAAGTTACAATACAAAGACGTGGTTTTTAAAATTTCTATCCCACTTTTAAGTTTTTCATTTGAAGCCCCCTCTTATACTTATTTGTACAAGCCATATATAAGTCGGTAAATGTTACATTATTCACTGCTTATACAGCGAGCTATCTTGTTGGGGCTTTTAGAGTGAGAGGACAGCTTGTCGCTGAGCAGAGTGCGACATACATAACAGTGACCTCCAGTATAAGAATGGAGATGGAAGCATAACTGCAGCTCTGAGATGCATATCTGAAATCTCTATAACAGAGGCAGTTATCATGTCTGTCTCCCAACCCTTACTTTGGAAGGTATAAATAGGCTGGCTAAGGTGTATGTGGATGACAGCTGAAGAGGCATCAAACCTGCAGGGACTGGTGTGAATTTACTGCCCTGGTCATTCTGGAGTTCAGGGCAACAAAAGAGCTGCCATCCTGGCTTCACAAGCACCAATTACTGGTACACTAGATATGGCTGAGAGTGACATTTTAAAGTCTATCACTAACAACCTGTTAGATGCTTGCTGACACAGCAACAGATGAGTTAGCAATTCATAGACTGCAGGTCTTAGATAACTAACGCGGTTTGTGCAGACTTGGGCAAGAGAGGACAGGGCAGAAATGTGTACAACCAACGAGCTGCAGGAACCTTCAGTATCCACACCCTTTGCCATTTACTGAGAGAGGCTGAGCACCTTAGTGTATGCCCTGAAAGCAGTGAAGTCGTTGTTTAATAACAGAACAGAGTGTACTTTGTTAAATGAAGCATGCACTTTTCTCTTTTTCATAAATGCTATACAAGGTTTGGAATTCAGTGCATGGCGTGACAATATGCATTCAGTATGTGTCTTTTTGCCATTGAAAATGAGTGTTCATAATCTGTATACATGATAAATATCTTTGGATCAAATCTGTCATAATCTGAAAACATGATTATGATAAAGTAGATTATTGCTTCTATTAAAAACTGTTGGCACGACTTTATTTCCATTGCTGGGTTAGCTGCTTTGCAACTGTTGTTGCTATGTTGTGCGCTGGCTTGTTTGTATATTGCACTCCCATCAGATAAACGTCATATGCTTTACCGGGGATTCAATCTACTGCCCTCCTTGATAGCAGACAGGTATTGAAACCATTCAACCACGCACTGCCCCTTTGCTTATATCTTCGCATCAATTCTGCTATCATCAGAGAAATTGCTTATGATCAGATAGATTCTTGCTCTATCTTGCCATCAATATTGCTATCATCAGAGAAATTGCTAATGATAAGATAGATTCTTGCTTCTATCTTCACATCAATTCTGCTATCATCTGTCAGTAACTTTTAAAAGGGACACCGTGGGCTAGTGGTTAAGTGACTTGGCTCATAAAACCTGAAGGTGCTGGGTTTGATCCCTATCACAGCACCGGCTGTTACCCTGGGGAAGCAAACCTTGCATAAAATGCATGTTGAAGTCAGATGCACTGGGCCGACAGGCGCAAAATAAAAACCACAGTGCAAATGCACACCGCCTTGTGGAATAGAGAAATAAAGCGAACACAAAAAAGAACACAAAAAAAAACTTGTAACACCTAGGCACCAATCATAACATGGAATGTAAAATAGGCCTCGTTTTGATTTCAATCAACATCAAAGGACTCTCCACCAACAAAGAAACACTATTGTCTGAAATATGCATTCACCGCAAATGTGATGTACTAATGGTCCAAGAAACCCATCGCGCAATCGCTGACAAATGACCAAATATAGACAGTATGGCGCTTTTTACGGAGATACCACATAAGTAATATGGCAGCGCCATTTTTGTCACACCAAACCTAGATATAGGTTCAGTGGGCCAAACCTCCAGAGGAAACATCCTCACGATCCAAACCCAATCATGTACAGTGGCATCAGTATATAAGTCACAGAATGACAACTATGTTTTCGAAGAACCTGACAACATCAGACCACATAGCAACAAAATAGCCATGGGAGACTTCAACTGTCACAGCACTGAATGGGGCTACTAAGGAATCAGATGCTCATGGACAAGAGGTTGGAGAACTGGGCAGAGCAGAATGGACTGCAGCTTTTGCACAACCCACCATCTTTTAATAGCTGCGGATGGGGAAAAGGTTTCAATCCTGACAACATATTTGTTAGTGACAGGATAATACACCAAGTGGCAAAATCTGTAGAGGAGCCCATACCACGGACGCCACAGGCCCATATCATGCACCGTCACGGCAGTTGTCAAGCCGGAAAGCGTACCATTCAAAAGACGCTTCAACTTTCAACAAGCCAAATTGATTCCACTCGCCTATGACCTAGACAAAGAGGTGTATAAATTAGAACCAACCCCCCGCAAAATATTAAGCCTTTGTCAAACTCGTAAAAAGAATTTCTAGACACCACATACCAAGAGGCTGCAAAACTCAGTATATTCCAGGCCTTAACGATGAATCAAAGGCGCAATTCGAGCACTACCGAGCAGTATTTGAAAGTGACCCTCTGTCTGACAAAACCATCCAGGCTGGATAAGACCTACTACATGCCATATCTGAGACAAAAACAGAAAAATGGCGCCACTTGGTGGAAGACCTTGATATAAAACAAAACAGTAGACGCGGCTGGAAACTTATTAAAAACTTCAGTAATGATCCAGCGAGCGCTCCTGCAGGCATACCACAGGTCACCCTCAATCAAATAGTCCACCAATTACTACTCAACAGGAAAATAACTAAAAAAACAGAGCAAACCAATATCCAGCGAGATTGTAAACAGGAGAATGACATATTGACAATACCTTTCTCCTTGCAAGAACTAAATGATGCAATACATCAAATGAAAAACAACAACAAAAATCAATGGCGAAACCAAAAGAATGGGCTGGCACAAGGAAGTGTCCTGGCACCTATGCTGTATAATATATAAACCAACGATGAACCTATAAATACAAAGGTGACAAAATTAATATATGCCGATGATATAGCAGTAGCTGCCCAGGGAACAGGCTTTGAAGAAGTTGAACAGAAACTGACAAACGCCCTTGCTTTATATTACCAAAACAATCACCTCAAACCAAACCCCAGCAAAACTCAAATATGTGCGTACCATCTCAGAAATAGAGAGGTGAACAGAAAGTTGCAGATCAAATGGCAAGGACAGGATCTAGAACACAGCACAGCCCCCAAATACTTGAGAGTAAAGTTGGACTACACGCTGTCCTATGCTGCACATTGTCAGGACACAAAACAGAAAATACATGCAAATAATAGTATCATACGAAAACCGACTGGCACAACATGGGGAGCAAAATCAGATGTCCTCAGAACATCAGCACTCGCTCTGTGTTTCTCTGTAGCTGAGTACGCCGCACCAGTCTGGAAGAACTCCGCACATGTCAAACATATAGATACAGCAATAAATGAGTCAGGCCGTATAGTTACTGGATGCCTAAAACCTATACCAAATGACAAAATATACCCATAATCGGCACAGTACCACCAGAGATACGAAGAACTGTCGCGTCAGTGATAGAAAAGGGAAACAGGTAAATGGCCCAAGACACTCTATGTTCGGACATCAGGTGCAGCTCCCAAGACTAAAGTCAAGATGAAGTTTCTTACAGTCAACCCAGCCCCTACAGACTTGTCCAGGAAATCAATGCATCGAAACTTGGAAACAGCTGACACAGATCCCCTTGATCCAGTTACGGGAGGAACCTGTGCCTGGACATGTCCTGCACTACACAACATGGAAGTCACTAAATAGACTTTGAACTGGTGTATCACGATGCAGGAAAAACCTGAAAAGTTTGGGATGCAGGGATGATGAAACATGCGAATATCGAATAACACAAGACCAGGTCCATATGATGATCTGCCCAAACCTCCCGGAGACTTGTAGCATAGATGACCTGCTGAGTGCCAGTGATAGGACAATCCACGTGGCTGAATACTGGAAGAATGAGGTGTGACGTAGTGCCTAGGACATGGAAAGTAAGTATATGTCGATATGCTTCTATCTTCACATCAATTCTTCTATCATCTGTGAGCATGCTTATGATAGGTAGATTCTTCCTTCTATCTTCACATCAGGGGAACTGAGACGCTAGTCCAGTCAGGCACAACATACTGACAAGGACGTCATGTCAGGGTCAGGTACAATACACTTACCAAGACCACAATCTCTCTTCTATGTAGCGTTCCCTAGAAACAGGCTGTTTTCAAGGCAGCCTGGCTGACAAAATGTGGATCGATGTAATCCCTGTAGAAGTGAACGCCATGCAGATGGAGCCAAGCATAGCACAACTGCCTGGAGGACTGCAGGCCACCTTCATCAGGATGTTAGAAAAGCTACTACAACCCGCCACTTAACATCATTTTCACGGGGCACAAAATAGTAAGCTTATTCATTGTGGGCATTAAACAAAAATAACAATCTTCACGTTACTTCTGCTATCATCTGTGAACATGCTTCCTTTGTATCATGCCATAAAAAATTGTTTTCTGTCTTCAGATCTGTCACAACTTCAGTCTCACAGAAATAAAGGTCTGAGTGTTGGCAGTGATATAAACTTTAAAAATAACTCGGGTGAGTTGGTACAATTTCTTATTTTGCGGTACCTTATTTCTCTATTCCTCAAGGCGGTGTGCATTGCACTGTGGTTTTTATTTTGCGACTGTCGGCACAGTGCATCCGCCTTCAGCATGCATTTATGTAAGGGTCTGCTTCCTTCTACATTTTCTAAGGGTTTTCTTCCCCGGGGATAACGGAAAGTGCTGTGATGGAGATCGAACCCAGCACCTTCGGTTTGTGAGCCGTGTCACTTAACCACTAGCCCAGGCTGTCCCCCTGATACTACTTTTTTTGTTTCCTCGTTAGACAGGTTATAAAATAATGTTATTGTTTCATTTTCATCCAATACGATGTATAAAGTGACCGTCCAGCTGGCCCACTTCAAGGAAGACTGTATCAAAACACATTCACATGCACTCTGGCAGTGATGCTGTCTGGACACAATGAGATTTCTAGAAGCGTACCTGAACTGTATCGAAAACTAAGAACATCAATCCCAAATATTTATGACTGCTAAAGTCTGCCTCTTGTTATGGCAAACACAGATCTCTTGGAAAAACATGGCAGTTAACAATAAAGAAGGAAATTGGGAAGAGAAACTTGGAATTGATTGAACAAAATAAAGAAAAATCTAGACATTGTATTCAGACATGTTTTGGATTGGAATCCACAGGAAAAGATCTCTTGGGAAATCCAAGAAATACCTGGCAAAGAACTGTTGAAGAGGAAATCAGTTGAATCGGGGTCTCGTGCGTGAGACTTCAAATGAGAAGGCAAAGAATAGAAGCAGATCGAGGACGTCTGATTCATCCTTATGCTCCAAGAGGATTAAGATGATTATGAAATCTCATTCTGTAATGTTAGATACTTATTTATTTTCCATGTCAGACATCATGTTTCCAATGTTTGACCATGTCATTCTTGGTAGCGAACAAGTTGTTAGTTAATGTGGGGTGATGCAATCTTTTTTCATGTATCTGTGTAGACAGTTCTTATTATCAAGCCATGCTTCTTCAGTTAACTTGTGCGATACAGAGGCCGGGATGGGGAACACAAAAACACTGTCATTTCCCAGGTGTGTTGTAGAAGATAACTAAGGAGAGTTTGGCATGGGGCCAGCTACTACATTATGTGGAAACTATATAATCTAGACCTTATCAGTGGTTGAACGTGTCTGGCATGGGGCCAGCTACTACATTATGTGGAAACTATATAATCTAGACCTTATCAGTGGTTGAACGTGTCTCCTGATTATGAGACTAGCATCCAAACCACTAGATCACCTGTAATTAATTATAATTTGGTGAATATCTTTGGGTCTCTCCACTCTTCTCTATTTAAGGACAATCGAGGACATGAAATGTTAGACAAGAGTAAGAGGCAATGTATTGAAGAGATGAACCAATCACTTATACATGTGAATCATTTATTGATTGATTGAAGTTCAAGTGATTGATTGAAGTTCAAGTGGTGGTCCTGGATAATAGGCTGCAACAGAGCAGACTAGCTATGGAAAAGAGATGGAAGGCTAACCCAGTACCCAAAAATGTCATGCTGAAGTCAGATGTGCCAGACTGAAAGGTGCAAATATCACAGTCAAGCTGTAAACTACGTCACAACGCATTCAGTTCTCCGGACTGCATCCTGCTACTTGCAAAGCCCTTTTCAGGACTTGGTAGCAGGAATTTGAGAACTGTCGATGGCGAAGTGTAAAAACAAATTTAAGAATGATGCATTTAGGCTAGGTATTTTATGCATGTCACTCAAATCTGACTTTTGCCTCAGTGCAGAACATCCATTTCTTTATTTGAATAAACACATACAACCTTTGTTTGTTCCACAGCCATGCCAGAGCACATCTCAACTGTTGATGGTAACATTGTTGGCTTTGCTGTCCTTGGTACTCTGCTTTTTATCTTGGCTGTGTCTGTTGTTCTGCTGGTTCTGTATCTGATGACCCGGAAACACCACTCAAAGTTCAGGCAGAGACCAAAATCAACTAACCTTGAACTCCAAGGTCAGATGCCCTTTATTTCTGAGCAACAGCACACCAAGACAGTGAATTCTGAGAAACAATATTTAGAAAAGCTGTGCTCAGAAATTGCATCAGAAAAAAGCAAAGGAAACAGAACAAGCAATGACTATACTGAGATGATTTTCAGGGACCAGACTAAAGAAAGGGACGGCAGTGAAAATTACTTGCCAACAATCAAGTCATGAGCATTGTTTTCTGTGAAAAGTAGGATAAACACTAAAAGCATGAAATATACAGAACGGACATAGTCCTAAAAGAACAGTGAAAGAATAAATAGAAAAAACATACATGTCAACATAAGCTGATAAAACCCATACCGATAAACCTCACTAATGAAAACCTGTAAAATGGGTGGGAAATGTCATACGTGACAAAAAAACCAGGCCTATCAGTTAAATTAAAATAGATGAGATGGGATTGACTATAAATACAAGGACAGTAGAACGTCGATTATTTGAATAAACTGGTAGACATGTGTTCGTAAAACTGATTTTTTCCCGTAATTGGACATTAGAAGTTTATGTACACATCTACATATATGAAAATGAAAAATGAATAGTTTTCTATGTTTACAAGTTCATTAACATATGTACATATTTTATTACATACATACTACACATATATTCTACAAACATGTTTTAAAATCACCAATGTTTTCCTTGTGTTTACTTGTTGCAAAATCAAGGATTTTCTATAATAAGTTTAATTGAATTGCATCTCTTTTATCCTGGGTTTGAAATCATAGCAAGACTTTTTGTCTAAACATGTTTCCGAACACACATATTTGATTCATTATCTGCTGGAGACCCTGATCTGTCAGATGTGGAGGTTTCAGTGGACACAGATGATACAATTTCCTCATCTTCTAATGTTTGAAATCTAGGATCAGCTGCAATACGACTAAGCCATTCAGTAAATTCTTCTTTTGCACAGTATGAAAACCTGATATTGTTTCCACCTTCTGCATGGTTTTTTTCTACACTTGTTTCTTAACTTAACGTCTTTATACTGGTTTAGAAGAATCTGAAGAGTCTGTATAGAACCAGCTTCTTTCACTTCTCTTGATCTAAAAAAAAAAATGTGCACATCCAATCTATTCTTGAATGCAATAAATGACCCTGCCTCCACTATTTCCTGTAGTAATACATTCCAAGCATTCACCACTCTCTGGCTAAAAAAATATTTCCTTGTATCTTTATCTGGACCTTTCTTTAATTAATTTGTAGCTGTGCCCTCTAGTTCTAGTAGGCTGCTGTATTTTGAAAAAAATGTATTGTATAATTTATCCTTCCCCTTGATTTCATTGTGAGGGAGTTCATTGAGAACGATTGAATAGTGGCTTTCAGCTTTGTTAAACCACTTATTGTAGATTTTCCAACACTACATTCTTGTGCAAATTTTATTAGACACACCCATTTGAGAGCTTTTCAGTTATTATGAATTTGTCTTTCATGGATGATACTGTTCACTTTAGCTTTGGCATTTTATTTAGCTTTAGGACAGTAAAATATTTCAAGAACATACTTAGAACACTTGCCACTCAAATGTCACATCAGGAAATAAGTCTAGACAAATGTATTTTGGCACTCGGGTTCACCCACAATCATGTCAGTTCAGATAAACGGTTGTTTGGATAGCTGATGTTTGGATTATCTATGTTCTTCTGTATATATATATATATATATATATATATATATATATCCTTAAAATATAAGCAAATCCAAGTGAGTTTCTTGAAATCTGTAACCTGAGCAGTTTTCAAAATTTCCAGCAGTTATTTTCATTAGCTGTAACTAGTAAATCTGTTTGTAATGGAAGCAATGAACACAAGGTGGATTTACATATTCTTTATTTATTTTTATACGGCCTAAAGACAATGAAGATTAAAAAATGTTGAGGAAAAAATGATTTTCAACTGTATACACAAGGAAATACTGAAAAAAAAACTGGTTGGCCTGTACACGTTGACATGTATAGAAAGAAAAGACATGAGTGACACACAGAATGAAAGAAAAAATACACATATGAATGGTATGTGTGAACTGACTTTAGACTTGACAAGCAAAATTACATTCCCAGCATGTAGATTATACAGCTTTCAACTTGCTTTTGAGATATTTACCATCATTCAAACTTTTCATTTGTCAAATAAAATTCTCCGAATCCCTCGCATTTGTCAAATATAATTGCCCTTATCCCTCTCATTTGTCCATTAAATATTTTTATACTAATGGAATTCTTTAAAATGAAGAACAGTGAGAAACCATGTCCATAACAGATAATGTGCTCAAATGACCTGCTTTCAACTGGCATATATCAGTACAAACATATCATATGTAGATAGTTCTTTTTGTGTTTTCAGAAGGTGTTAATTATCATGATAACTACTTATTTGTTATCTTTACTGCATTTGTCCTGTTGCTGGTGTCTGTTGATTAAATGTTTAGGGTTGAGATATATAAAGGATGCTTGTCTTGGAGCACAAGCCTTGGCTTTTTTTTGGTTGATCTGGCGGTTTACCTTCACTGCAGCCACAATAATTTAGGCCTGAATGCCTAAAATTTCTTTGACTAACATGCCCTAATATAACCAAAATGACTGGTTGAAATGAGCGTACCTTTGCCAAAGGACTGTTAAACCCTGAACAACAACAGGGTTCAAAACTATGTTTTCCGACTAAGAGAAGTCATCATCTTCTGGTTAATGATTGATACTAAATACTTATTTGTTCATTTATCATAATAAATAATTTTGATGTATCATAATTGGTACATTTTTGTTAAGTATTTAATGTAAATAACTAAACACTTGCTTTATTGATCTGTTACAAGACATACAAGATGAGCAGAAAAATTCATACCTAAAGTGGAATAGATATAAATTGTATTCGTCTTTATTTAAATTCTGGAATAATGTTGATGAAATATTGATAATCACAATATCTTTGGTTTGTCCGGCAGGTGTGCTATATACAAGGTAACCAACAACGTGTTAAAAAAAAAAAAAAAATTAGATCCTTTGCCGCGTCATGTCATTGCATTGGTGGACGACCTCGAGGCCTGTATAGTCACGTTGTTTTGTTGAGTGCCCATCTATTGTCTGGCATGCATACCACATGCCCATTGTACATCTCAATATTTTCCAGACAACTCGACCTTCATGTATCGAAATGGGATGCGCTCTCAGTTTTTGACAATGTAAACTCTGGTGGACATCCTGAGAACACGTCTTTCCATCACTCGGTGGGCATCTTGGAGTTTCTCTGTGTCGTACGTTGTATAAATTCCACACCTCACAGCCGTAGATCGTGACCACCATATTTTTTTAGTTTTTGCGTTCACCTTCTTTCTCTATTACCTAAGGCGGTGTGCGTTGCATTATGTTTTTATTTTGCCCATGTTGGCTTAGTGCATCCGACTTCAGCATGCATTTTATGTAAGGGTCTGCTTCCTCCAGCATTTTCTAAGGGTTTGCTTCCCAGGAGTAACGGCTGGTGCTGTGATGGGGAGCAAATCCAGCACCTTCAAGTTGTGAGCCGTGTCACTTAATCACTAGCCCACACCATCCCCATACCACAGAACTGAAAATGTGCGCACTTACCATGGTATCTTTCAGCCGCAGGAGTATTGACTTTATGGCATTGAAGCTAGACCAAGCTGCAGCTCTTTATCTAGAGATTTCCTGGTCTGCAGAGGGGGTGGCATTTATTTAGTGCACCAGGTATATATAAGCGCTGACATCTTCGACATGCTAATTGAACAGCTTGATTTAAAATTTGTAGCAGTATAGATTTAGGAGACATTGCGTTCTCTTTTTATTAATCGTAAGCCAATCCCTCTGCCACCCTCATCTAATTTGTTCAAAGAGTGTTGGGCCTCCTTGGTAGTGGGGCTGATGAGTAAAATGTTGCCCGCAAACCTAGGTGAAAATAAATATGAAATATGATGGATCCAAAATTTAAGGTTAACAGTATGATGATTCACTGTTAAGGTATTGTATATCTTCTTTTGTCATTATGCACTTATTTGTGAATGTATCACAATAAGTAAATTTTTTATTGATGTATAAGAATAAGCAAATATTTGTTGATTTATCACATTAAGTACTTTATTTATTGATGTACTAGCTTTACTGACCCGCTTTGCAAGAGATTCAGGTGCTCTCCGCCAGCGTCAACAATGATTTAGACATTGAGAACAAAAGTGGAAATTCCAGAATGCCGGATGAAGAAGCACTTCTATTCCAGTTTCTCCTTGAGATTAATATCGTCAGCTTTGCCATATTTTGACGTCACAGACTTGGGTGTGCACAGAAATGTAGAGAGCAACCATAATGCATGCACTTGGAAATTACCAGAACAAATGAGATGTGCAATTTTCACGTTCCTATAGCTCACTGTTGGAGGCCTTAAATTGTTAAATAACTCGGGATTGAAAAGTCACATAGAGCTGAAATTAGTCATGTTGTTGGGAATTCCAGGTAGAATGATGTTTGTAAATTTCACACAACTAGAGCTTATCATCACTGAGTTTTTAACAGGACAGACAAACAAATACATTTATTTTGATTCTTATAATATTCAATAAGTACTACTCTGCTATCTCAATGAGCATATATTTGTTGGTGTATGACATTATAATTACTTTTTTGTTTTGTTGAGATCATGTGACATATAAACTCTAACTGTCACATCATTTACATGCATCTGGCCAGGCATCTTACAAGGAGACATTATGTTCCGTATTATTCTTCAAACAGCAAAGATCATGATTGACTGATGTTGTTATAGATCCAGCAGCGTCCAGACTCTTGCCTTTTGGCCCAAAGCCATGTAATTTTATCTGCACATGTTTATCAGCTGTTGATGATTGATTCATTGATTAATTAATCGATTCTCGCTCCAAGTGAAGTAGAGGGCTACCTCTACACCTGCCTGTTAACAGGGAGCCTGTATCAGCATAAGCAAATTTGTAGTTGGCTTCATAGCAGTAGTTTTCCATGATGAGGCTGAGCCCTGCGTACAACCCTTATATTACGTACTTGGAAGGTTACAAGCTCCTATCATTTTGAACTCCGGCGGGTGAGCAAAGATGGTGACCATATTTAAGTATTGATGCACCAGCAAACAAGCATATTTTTTGATAATTTGTATTAACATTTAATACCATCCATTTCTTCAGCAGTAGTATTAGCACCCAAGTGAGTAACCAGGATGGAAAGTTATCCCTTTCCTTAGCAATAGAATTAGCACTCAAGTGGGTAACGAGGATGAAAATTTACCCATTTCCTCAGCAGTAGAATTAGCACCCAAGTGGGTAACCAGGATGGAAAGTTAACCCTTTCCTCAGCAGTAGAATTAGCACCCAAGTAGGTAACGAGGATGGAACATTACTCCTTTCCTCAGCAGTAGAATTAGCACAGTAGAATTAGCACCCAAGTGGGTAGCCAGAGGGAAAAAAAAATAGGGAACACTTAAACCTTCATGCACATCGCAAATGGGGACTAAAATGGATTGTGTACATGTGGCTAGCAACCCCACCATATAACATTCTCCGTGCATTACCACCAGGATAAAAAGTAGAAAACCAAGGGTCTGGTTAGGTTTGAACACATACCTTCTGACTATGAGATTGGTAAAGTGTAACATATTCAGTTATCATCTCTTTTTTTAAAACAAACAGGGTCACAAACACTGACATACTTACAGACCATAGGCATACATGGCGTACACAGATTGATAGATGTAGAAGTGAGTGGAAGAGGTTTAGTGACCACATCTGTATATGAGCTACTTAAAGAACAGTCATGAACAAATACAATGTTATACATTAGGGAACCGGCTAAAAAGTGCTTCAGTCTTGTTTTGGAACAGCCATAGTGCATTGAATGCAGAGTAAAATAAATGGACAACAAAATGGCTTATAGAACCATCTTCATTGCAGCCAAGTGCTCCCAAAGTGTCTGCAATAGAGCACAAACTCCATAGCTCCTTTAGTGGCTCGGAATTGCCCCCCCCCCCCAGACTTCAGCAGGTACTTGACATCTGGAACGACTGAGAGGAGCAATCATCCATGAAAAAGTCCACAACTTGTCCAGTCTGACAAAATGAGTATGTTGGGATCGTAAGCCAAACTCACAACCCTTAGACCAGTGTTTCCTAACCTTTTCGCAGCTGCGGACTTGTAAAAATGGGAAACATTTTTCGCAGACCGTTGAAAAAAGGAAAAATTTGAAGAAAGTTAAGTGTTTTTGCTGTTTGACTTTCTTTGTTTCCATCTTGTAGGGTTTTTAATTTTAAAATTGTGGGGGTCTCAGTGGTCAAGCCATATGCCTCGTGTTCAGATGGTTGGGGTTTGAATTCGTGCTGCATTGGTCAGTTCAGGAGATCCCTGGGTTCATTGCTGGAGTTAGAGTTCATGCTTTGTGCAATGCTCTCGACAGGCGGAATACTGTTCTGTGGAGAGAGACAGAGCCATATTGGGGGGGGGGGGGGGAGATAGGACCTACGGGATGAAGTCGAGCCCTCACCTTTAACCTTTCAATTTTACAACACAAAAATAAAAAAACTTGTCTTTCAAAATACCACAACACTGGTATTAGCAGATAAATTAACCTCTAAAACTTGTCTATGAAATTCCAAATGTTCTAATTGTAAGCAGCCGCCCCCCCCCCCCCCCCCTTCCCCCAAAAACTACTACTTAAATTGAATTTTAAGTATCTAAAAAAAATACGTATAATATGTCTTCTTCTTCGTTCGTTCCACTATCAAGCCTTGAAAAGAGATTTGCAATTAGCAGGATGTTGTCCAGAGAAAGGAATGCATTGTCGTAGTTTACAGCTTGACTGCCATATTTGCACCTTTCTGTCCAACACATCCGACTTCAGCAGGCATTATTGAGTATCAGGTTAGACTTCCCTCTTCGATTCCTTCTCCTTAGCCTGCCTGCCCTGTTACAGCATGTTGTCCAGGATCACCGCGTGGAGGTGGAGAAGGACCTTGGCAGCTCTGTTTCGCTGGCCCTGACGCTAGCAGTCAGCTATGGGTCGCTGACCACTGTAGCTCATGCACTGCTCAGCATCTTGATTTCATTAGTATATGTGATTCTTTATTAACTGATTAGCTACTGAATGGAAAAACAGGCTGTGGCAGAATTAAATTTAGTTCCCATTTGCAGGTGTATGTACAAATTTAGCTGCAGTTTTCTTAATTATTAACATATTTTTATGAATGTTATATACCATTTTGTAGGTAAATGAATGTTCTCTAAGATAGATCTAAAACAATTGTGTGTTATTTTTTAGTAGGACATTTGTAAATGGTAAATTATTATTTACAACAGAAAAGCATTACAAAATTATTTTAAAAAGTGCCAACTCACCTTAAATTTTTGAATGTCCAAAACATTTAATGTCTTTTACTTGGTGGTTATCACAAAGTATATCCAACAATAAGAAAAACAAATCCAAGAACACAGAAATTGGATAATATTTACACTTCTAATAGCTAATGTAACCACATGTAGGCCAGATCAGAAAAAATTAAACATTTTTTGAAAAATAAACATTTGAAGAAAAAAAATATATCTTTGGAAAAATTGACATTTAAAAAAAAAAAAATATATCTCCAATTTATTTACAGTACATCAATGTCTTTAGTGAGCACCATCTGCAGGATCATGTGTATGGTACACTCTAAAACAGTTCTTCGGATGGAGATGTGGCTTTTCTGGGCAATCAGTGCAATAAAAATGTGTGCGGGCTCTCTTTGCAGGAGTTAGCATACAATGCAGTTCCTGTCTTTGTCTGAGTGATCCACAAGATGCACAGCACCCTCATATCTTTTAATTTTGTTTCCTTCTTTGAATTTTCTCCCAACTTTATTGCTGGTTGTGGTTACTACCTCTTGCGGGATGATGGATGCAGCCTTCTCAGTCAGCTGATGGATCAAATTTTCTTTGAAGACTTTCAAGGGCATAGGCTTCTCATCAGCATGACAGAGCGTGTATAATATATGAGCAATTTACCTGTGAAACCTCAATGATCCAATAAAATATTTTTTTCAACCATTTTCTTGTTTTTCTTTGGAAGCTGCCATAGTATGATACCATCTGGTCGCTATGGTCACATCCATTCATACACATGTTGTATCGCTGCACTACTTTGGGTAATTCAACTGTTGCCTGTCTAGTTGTAACCTGCTCCATCTGAACTGTAGTCTTGGTGGAGACAACAATACACAGCCTTTTGGCTTTCTTATCTCGCCAAGCAACACATATCTGGGATCCATCATTATTTCTGTACCACCTAGCTTCTCGGAGCTGTAGAGAAATGGTCTTCAACTGAAGCGGAAAATTTTTCCTGTTGATGTTGAGTGTGCCAGTATAATCAATACCCCTACTCAACAGATATGTAATCACGGTGTCTACAGTGTAGTACCTATCTGCAAATACATGGTGGCCTTTTCCAATTCCTTGCAGCAGGTAATAAAACACCTTCACGGCCTGACTTGTACGGTCATTGGAAAGGAGATATGATATGTTTTTTCTGAAGTATGTCAATACAGAGTAGACATACCCTGTAGTAGAATCACACAAGCCAAAAGTCTTGATGTGATACTTGCTTGGCTTGGAGGCATTGTGCTGCTTGTGCTTCCAGCGTCCGTTATAGTCTATTACCATTTCATCAATGGCCAGATCCTGAAATGGATAAAATGCATCCTGGAACTTTGCTATTAGTGAATTCAAGAATGGCTCTATTTTGTCCTTGCCTACAGATTCAGCATCTCCAACATGCATCATGGTGTGGTAAATGATTTCAAATCTCAATCTGGGAAACATCTGACTGTACCATGGGTTGTAGTTGTGCGGTTTGTGTGCCCAATAATCCTTCACCGATGCTTTTTTACCTAAACCTATTGCAATAATCACGGCCAAAAATTTTAACAGCTCATATTCAGTGATAGGCTTCCAACTTGCAAGTGTAGACTTTTGTAAAGAAACTTGTTTGGATTTCTTCAATTCTGCATATTCATTAATCATTGATACCAATGAATCTAACACATCTGGTGTTATCAAGGCAAACCAACAATCTAGTTCAGAGGAAGATGCATCTAGTTTTGCATGCATACCTGGTTCACGAGTTGGAACAAAGGGAATACTGCCTGTTGTTTCACCTTCAGTTACTTGGTGCCACTGTTCTCTTCCTTGAGCTCCATTTTTTACTGAACTATTTGTAAATCTAGTAGCCGTCTTAGCATTTTTAGGGAATTTTGATGGTCCAGGACGTGCACCATCTTCGCTATCACTACTTGCGCTGTCACTACTATTTTTTTCGTATTCATCAAAATCAATTGAATCATTATTATCGACATCTGTTTCACTTACCTCGTCTTCACTAGATGTATTATTTATCTGTTGAAACAAGTTTCTAGCCTGTTCAATAGTTAGACGAGCCGAACAAGTGCTTTTGGTGACCTTATCGCTTGTTGCCATGGTAAACAATTTTTTACAGTTCGGTAACTAGCTTGAAAATGATAATTATGACAAGAATACAATTTTTAACATCCGATTTGGTCCACATGTGATTCAAAAATCAACTTTCCTTCGGTAAATTAAAATCTCGTACCGAAACGGAAAGGAAAACTATAAATTTATAACTTGTTTTACTTTGAAACAAACATTGACGGTCACAGCGGCTTATGGCCGCGGCTAAATAAGTGTTCTGGCGCTGGGAGCGGCTTGTGGTAGGTAACCAGTTAACACATTCAATAACAATAAAATTAAAATATAGGAAAGTTAGTTATATCAGTAGATGAAGAATCACAGCGGAATTCTAACAAAGATGCGATAAGGCATATCATATCATTGGTGACAATTAACACCAATACTTAATTGCAAGCATGTGACAGTAACTACCAAAAGAGCTTATACAACACAATTTCTACATAGTGCTATCAATGTCAAAACTGGACACTAAACATCAATTTTTAAAACGACAAATCGTAACAACAGAAATAAAATGGCTCTGAAGAATATAGGACGTAATTAGGAACAGGATCAGAAATGATGACATCAGAATACTGATGTGAACAACACCAGCTTCAGACCACATATTTAAAAAAAACAACTAATATGGTTTGGTCACACATAACAAGACTATATCACCACACAAACCACACACCCCCACCCCAAAAATAAATGCTATTTAGATACAATTCAAGGCTAAAGGCAAAACAGTGAAATGAAAAAGAAGAAAGACAGTTTAATTACAATTTTATGTCAGTGTGAAGACTGTTGTTGATCTGGAATCAGAGCATTAAATTGTTTTGAGGTATTTGACAAAGCAACACGCATGTCATGTTGGGCATCCAATATATTTAAAGTTTTTTTTTTCATTGCAACAAGTGTTGAAAGTCCCGATTCACAAAGAAATATTGTTGAAAATCGAATTGAAGCTTCTATACCTCACTTTACAAGATGATTGTTTACTAGCTGCGTTGCAGGTAATCTGTACACAGTATGTCTGCGCTCATATGCGATCTAGCACGGTTGGTCTAATAACTGACAAAATTTCAAAGTACTGGAAAGCGCACACGATTTTTCAACATATGCAGCAGCTGTAATGTGATATGAAAATATATGTTTTTGTTCATTATTGACACAGATCTAGCTAATAAAACTAATTTATGAACATTATTGTATAATTTCTGAAGTGAAGGAAATTATATATTTTAGGTTAACGGTTATGGAAAATTAAGATAATATGCTTTGATACATCCAAGCTCATGGACCACCTGAAATCTTTCCACAGACCCTCAAAGGGTCCATGGACACCTGATTTAAAGTCAAGCAGCTGAAGCTTTGAAATACTTCCACATGGTGGGCCTCTTCTGAAAATGAGATTGCATTTCCCTGTTGTATTGCTCTGTTTTGTTTCTTATTTTCATCATTTGTTAATGCTGGTGTGTTACCGGGCTGTAAAAAGGGAGCAAAGAATAATAAACTGTAACCTGCCAAGCATCTTTATGAGGTGGCTAAAGAGGGTTGGACATTGGGGTCGGCTATCTCATCCTATTGAAATTATAAGCCACTAAGAAAAGAAAGAAGTCCTATACACCCCACGGTAGAAGAGGTATGATTAAATCAAATCATCTGTTAACAAAACACACCTAGCCTAGACTGAGCTAAAACATGTGTATGGCACTTACCAAGTCAGAAATACAACCTTTAGTTTAATTAGTTTTTTCTGTAAGTTCAATTTGTCCTCAACTGTCTCATTTCTCACAATGATCTGAACATGTTCTTGTCAGTATTTTGTACTTGCTTGGAAATGTTTTTGTCAAATTTTTGAATTTACCAAATATTGCTATTTTTTTTTAAACAAATGTGCTGGTAATGAGAAAAATCAAAAGTATTTTTTGCACTCTGAAAACATATGCTGACCAACAGAAAAGAAAGTGAAGCTCATGATACTCACAGAAGTATCTCCCTACAAAAAAGGGATGTGTTAACTGAGTTGCCAACTGAACACACATACATACCAAAATAAACAAGGATTACCATTTGCCAAGCCTTTTTTTCATGCTGAGCTTGGAGCTATTCATAGATCTAGTTTGTTCCAAAAATGTGTTTATAAATTTATGTAATACTTTCTAGTTTATCCAGCTGTAAATACCTGAGTTCACAATTTGAGCCAACAGCATATATAGAGAACTTGTCAGATCAGCTAATAAAAATGAGTGCTGAAACCTAGTCACATTAAATCTGATCCACTTTAATCCTAAAAGCAATGGTTTACAATGGGACCACCTTTACTTCTATCTGGACTAGCAATTGCAATGTCTGTCTCATTGGTGAGATTGTTATCACCAATAGCTTTTTATGTAAATAAATACTAACCTGAAAGTTTTCCCACATCCTAATTATTGTTATCGCTGTCTCCATTTGTTAGCAGCATGCCATAACCACAAGCATGTTTATTTCTTAGATGTGCTCACAAAAAAAGGTATTCCATTTGTCCGATCTCCTTAATTTAGCGTCTTTATACGGGTTTAGAACTCGAGTCTGTATACAACCAGTTTCATTTAAATTTCCTTGCTCTAAAAATCTGTGCACATCCAATCTATTCTTAAATGCATTAATTGTCCTTGACTCCACTACTTCCTGACAATGCATTCCAAGCATTCCCTAATATCTAATCTGGACCTTTTTTAGTTAATTTGTAGCTATGCCCTCTTTTCTTGTAGGTGGTTTGTATTTTGAAAAACTTGTTATAGTCTAATTTAACCTTTCCTGTGATTATCATTTAAACCTGTATAAGTCACCTCGAATACTTCTCTTTTCAAGACACCGTAGGCCAGTTTTTCCTGATTCTTTCCTCATAGCTGTAATCTCACTAACAGCATTGTCGCTCTTCTTTGTATCATTTCCAGCTTGTTTATATCACCTCTACATTAAGGACTCCACACCAGTTCACAGTACTCCAATCAAGGTCTAACTAATGCTTTATACAATTTTACAATCACTTACTATGTTTAATATTTATATTTCTTTTCATCATTCCTAACATTGCATTTACCATTTTCACTGCTATCTGGACTTGCTCACACACTTTGCCTGTATGATCTATTATAACCCCTAGGTCCCTGTATAGACAGTGCTGGATTTAGATTTGGAAGGCCAATTTGGAACATAATTACATGTTGGGAGTGAACAATATTAGACAGATAGAAAAGAAAAGGGACCTAGGTGTTATAATAGATCAGACATGTAAGGAATAGGAGCAAGTCCAGGTGGCAGATTGAAAGGTTAATGCAATGATGGGTATGATTAAAAGAAACATTACACATAGAAGCAAGAAAGTGATAGCCAAACTATATAAATCATTGGTGAGACCTAAATCAGAGTACTGTAATCAGGTGCAGAGTCCTTATCATAGAGTGGATATAGACATGTTGAAAAGATACAAAGGAGTTCCAGAATTATAGTTATGAGAGACTTAGAAGAACTGGTCTGTAGTGTCTAGAACAGAGAAGAATTTGAGGCGACAATACAAGTTTATAAATTTATCAATGGGAAGGATACATTAGACTATACCAAGTTTGGACATCATTACTTGACTGTGCTTAGGGTGCCAAATGCACTAATCTGCCTCCTGATTGAACTTGATACAGTTACTCTTTGTTTAATGTGTCCACTAGAGGCACTGATAATAAGGTTTACTTAGGCATCAGTGGCCCACTGCACTGATTTAACACTGCCATAATCGCCTACTGTAGCAGAAAAAAGGAAACTCCAAGTTGCAATTCTCACTGCACTTCCAATATCCGGCAATGAAGTCCTGGCGTCTTGTAGTTTCATGGTAAGTGTGTCGACCGAGATCCTTGCAGACTCCTTGATAGAAGCCAAGTATTCTCTGGGACACGGATCGTGAGAATTAAAGGCATCACTTAGCGTCTGAGCTTAACTCAGCATGATTTGGTGCCAAATAGTGCACTCTATGGAGTATTTGTATTTTGCCAAATAGTGTGTAGTGAAATAGTTAATGACACGGCCCACATATATAAGGGCATGTGTTCGGATTCAGCAAGGTAGTATGGGATAGACCCATTTTTTAAAAGCGAGCTCAAGTCAGATGTTCTTGGCAAAACATGGTACAATAGTTTCCCAGTGTCTAGAAAAAAGAAGAATTTGAGGTGATTTAGTTCAGGTTTATAGATATTCAACGGAAAGAATAACAAATTATTTTTTAAAATATAGCTGCCTATAAGAATAGCCACACATTAATTAAAGAATGTTCCAGATTAGATACAAGGAAATATGTTTTTAGTCAGAGAATGGTTAATCTTTGGAATGCATTGCCACATGAAACAGTGGAGGCAGGTGTCAATTAAAGCATTCAAGAATAGATTGGATGTGCATAATTATTTTTAGATCAAGTGGATATTAAAGAAATCGATTGTATATATGCTCTATGTAAAAGAAACTGGTTGTATACAGTCTTCTGAACCAGTATAAGTTAACCTATGCATTTCCCAATAAGAAATCTGGTGTACAGAATTTATATTAATTTTTTTCATTTTGGATTAGACATAATTCAGTGTCACAATTATTATCCTTATCAATGGAATAAATATTTAAATCACCTTTGGACTTTAAAAAGAGTGATAAAAAATGGCTTTCCTTAGTTTTTTTTTCAGAAGTTCTCATACACATTGTTAGAGGAATACATAGGGCAAATTTTAATGGCACGTAATTTCAGAGCATTCAGACGAATGGCATATTTATGTTCTTTTTATTATGAAAATGTTACAAGGAGAACTCTTATGTGTCCTGATGTACTGAATAATCTGGTGGTAATTTATGTGTGTTTCATTTGTTGTTTTTACTGCTTTTTCTTCTTCTTCAGTGTTTGTCTTGAACAGGATATCATTTCATAGTTTATAGTGAGGCTGCGCATATTTGCGCCTTTCGGCTCGTCACATCTAGTTTCATTTTGCTTTTTGGAGTTGAAAATTTATCTTCCCACTGTGATCCCTATTCTCTAAACCAGACTGCACTAGTGCAGCCTGTTTTCAGGGTGGCCGCTTGAAGGCAGGATAGGGTACGGATCAGCCCCAGTTTGCTGACTCTGACACAAGCAGCCAGTTATGAGCCTTGGTTGCTGTCAGCTTATTCACTTCAGCACCATTGATTTGCTTTCAATTTTTGTCTGCAAGTTGATCATAGATTTGTGACAAAGAGCAATACAATTGGGTTTAAAGGTCGAATGGATGGTGATGATGTTGGTGTTGAATAGCCACAATGAGTGAGTTTACTCTTTTGGGTCCCCTGAAACGGGCGTTAAATGGTGGTTGCAGCAGCTTTCCTCACATTCTGGGCATGCTGATAAAGGTGAACCATGGTCCTCCAGGGCGATGTGCTATGCTTGGCTTCATCTGCATATCTCTCACTACTACTGGGATCACATTGGTCCCCCAACTTGTTAGCCAGGCTGCATGAAACAGCCTGTTTCCACGGAGACCTGTGTGGATATGATCTGGGGGTCTTGACCAGTGTATTTTATCTGACCCTAACATGACTTATCAGTATGTTTTGCCTAACCAGACGTTGGTCTCCTGTCCGCAAGGATCGAACATTGTTCTTGCAATAAAACCTCCACAACAATAGATCTAAGAAAAGCAGTAGTCAGCTCATGTTTCAGATATTGCTATACAGTGTATCATGCAAGAATGTGTGGAGGGACAAAACACACCCACAGGATGAAACCTACAAAATGATCAGACAACCATACACTTTATGGAGGCAACTAGGGAATAGAAGAGAAGGACTGTCCAAGAGAAGATCTGGCAAAAAACAATCGAAGTCAGGAAAACTAGTGTCTGATAAGTGAAACTTAAGATTGGGCCCAGATGGAGCAAGAAGAAAAAAGTCTTAGTCGACCTGTACTTCTACAGGAACAGATACCCCTGTGCAGGTCCCAGCTCTGGTGGGAGCTGGATGTAGCCAGGAGGAGAATTTCCTGCTTAACGGTCTAGGTTCGAGCAGCTTTTTACTTCCGCTTTGCTGGAACAAGTGTTGCAGAAGGTGGTTAACCAATGTGCGAGTCCATCTTAATGACTCAAACACGAGAGCAAAGTAGACCAGCCGCCTGTTATGTACCATCTATGTTACTCTTAGCAAACCACCTAACTCTGGCCGGTGTTATGCCATGTCACACAGTTAGTCACTTCATACAACATGCTCTCTGTGGGGAAGTGGTGCTATTCTGGAAAAATAGTGGCCGTGAATTAAGAAATTATTAAAAATAATCAAAAGGTGCAGAGGGAGGGAGTACATCTTGTTTTTAGGACATATCACTATGAATTATAACAGTTTGGTGTTATAAGAGCACTGAATTGACACAATTAAGTTGTTGTTTGTTTTTACATTGTTGTATTACACACATATATGTGTTATATTTGATGTACCTTCCAATGTTGTATATACACTACAGTTGTGGTTTTTTTAACGCAAGGGAGAATACCCTGAGTACCTTCATTAAGAAATATTTTTAACATTTGGCTTAGTAAAATAAAATGTATAATTTGTTTCTTCCAACACAAACATGGCATTTCATGTCTGTTAATGCAGTTCTCATTCTGAATTGAGTGTAGATACTAAATATTGTCTTGTTATCGGTGTCGTCAAATAACACATATGTCTATAATATCACATTTGACCCCACAGACAATGTATTCTATGTTGCTCTGTCCTGCTATAATCAAAGAGACTGTATGTGATTGAAATGAGTATGCACCAACAGATGGGACACAAGCTGTACTGAGCAGCAAGTGTATATAGTAAGATACCAATTCCTTTATTCAGTGTTTAGTGTATATATCCAATATATGAACATCATGTCATGTCTACTTCATTTTGCTGGCTCCCCTTGCAATATAGGGGCTTAAGTTAATGATCTCAACCGATTGCCCTTTTCAGCCTTACATTTACCTTTTTTCCCCCTTCTTTTACCTCTTCTCTGATCTTCTATCTCACCATTATTCTGACTTCTCTGATCTTCTATCTCATCCTTGTCCTGGCCTCTTCTTTTATCTTCTATCTCATCCTTGTTCTGGCCTCTTCTTTTATCTTCTATCTCACCATTATTCTGACTTCTCTGATCTTCTATCTCATCCTTGTTCTGGCCTCTTCTTTTATCATCTTTCTCATCCTTGTTCTGGCCTCTTCTTTTATCTTCTGTCTCACCATTATTCTGACTTCTCTTATCTTCTATCTCATCCTTGTTCTGGCCTCTTCTATCTCATCCTTGTTCTGGCCTCTTCTTTTATCTTCTATCTCACCATTATTCTGACTTCTCTGATCTTCTATCTCATCCTTGTTCTGGCCTCTTCTATCTCATCCTTGTCCTGGCCTCTTCTTTTATCTTCTATCTCACCATTATTCTGACTTCTCTGATCTTCTATCTCATCCTTGTTCTGGCCTCTTCTTTTATCTTCTATCTCATCCTTGTTTTGGCCTCTTCTTTTATCTTCTATCTCATCCTTGTTCTGGCCTCTTCTTTTATCTTCTATCTCATCCTTGTTCTGGCCTCTTCTATCTCATCCTTGTTTTGGCCTCTTCTTTTATCTTCTATCTCATCCTTGTTCTGGCCTCTTCTTTTATCTTCTATCTCACCACTGTTCTGACATATTCTCTGACCTCCTGTTTGACAATTGTGCTTGGGCCTCTTCTCTGAGCTCCACTTCAGCCATTGTTCTCTGACCTCCTTTCAGCCATTATTCTTTAACCTTTTCTCTGACCTCTACTTCAGCCATTGTTCTTTGACCTCTTCTCTGACCTTCTCTTCAGCCATTGTTCTTTGACCATTTCTCTGACTTCCACTTAAGCCATCGTTCTCTGACCTCCACTTCAGCCATTGTTCTTTGTCCTTTTCTCTGACCTCTACTTCAGCCATTGTTCCCTGACTTCCTCTTCAGCCATTGTTCTTTGACCCCTTCTCTGACCTTCTCTTCAGCCATTGTTCTTTGAACTTTTCTTTGACTTCCACTTCAAGCATTGTTCTCTGACCTCCTCTTCAGCCATTGTTCTTTGACATCTTCTCTGACCTTCTCTTCAGCCATTGTTCTTTGACCTTTTCTCTGACTCCAACTTAAGCCATTGTTCTCTGACCTCCACTTCAGCCATTGTTCTCTGACCTCATCTTCAAGCATTGTTCTTTGACATCTTCTCTGACCTCCTCTTCAGCCATTTTTGTTTCAACCTCTATTGTGACCTTCTCTTCAGACATTGTTCATTGATCCCTTATGTTGGTTCGAATCAAGTGTATGCCTGGTTGTATTGTCAGGCCTCTTTCAACTGTCTAGCAATAACTCATTTATCGGACTCAATATAAGATGGCCATCAACTAAACTTTAATCTCATCTTGTTAAACCTGCATAGTTCTGGCCACCTTGCCAATCTTCATTATTGCACAATACAGCTACATTAGATTATCCCCACTGATTCACATTCTGGTCCATATTCTTAAGCGTTGCCCAAAAGACAGTAATTTCACCATTCACCAACAGAATATAATCAACATAGCTTATTCTTTAGTGTTCTCTTTGTAACATACAGTTCAGATGTCAGCTATACATCAAACGTTGGATGTAATGGATCTGTTGTCTCTTGCCTTGATGGTTCAATCTGCCAGGCTTTTCCTCGTACATCGTATGATGTTACTCTCCAACTTATGGTGTTGTTTTTCAGGCACATTGACTTTAAACCTTTCCTTCCAGCATTGTTTTCAGCACAGTGTTAAGTATTTATATTTGACCAAAATATCTGAACTGCCAGACTCTTGATTTTGTTCATCAATTGCTTTGCGTTCCCAATTTCTTCAAGAATATCTAAATATCCACATTTCAAAGGCATCAATCATCTTTCCTACTGTTTGTTCATTGTCCAAGTCTCTACGACATACAATAAAGACAAGTGTACATAACGCTCGATAATTCTTACTTTTATTTTGTGAATGACTTACTTTGATGGTCAGTAAACTTAACTTAAAACTTAAACTTAACTTCTTTATACTGGTTTAGAAGACTGCAGAGTCTTATACAACCAGTTTTTGTACAATCACTTGATCCCCAAAAAACATCTATTCTTGAATGCATTAATTTACCATGCCTCCACTATTTCCTGTGGCAATGCATTCCAAGTATTCACCACTCTCTGACTAAAACAATATTTCCTTATATCTAATATAGACCTTTCTTTAATTAATTTATAGCTGTGCCGTCTTGTTCTTGTAGGAGGCTGTATTTTGAAAAACTTGTTGAGTATCTTGTAAACCTGTATTGTCGCCTCAAATTCTTATCTTTTCTAGAGACTGTAAACCGGAATTCTTTCCTCATAACTGTAATTATGGAACCCCGCTATTAGTTTTGTTGCTCTTCAGTATATGTCTAATGATGCTGAACACAGATTTAACCATCCCTATTTTCCTCCTGATTCCTATTTCCCATCTCCCATTTTTATATTTCCTAGATAAGATTAGCTCTTCCTTTGTTCTAGCATCTGACTATTCGTGTGTATCTGTTCAATAGACATTGAGTCTACTTTGTTAATTATCAAAGTGTTCATTATCTCAGTGTTAATGTCTAATCCAACATGCATCTATAGCAGATGCACTCCACCCATTCCTATTTCAAGCCATCTTCTTCTGCTCCAACCAATACACTGGTTTTACCCTAGAATACAATCAAAAGAATGGTAAAAATATAGCTTGGTCATGTGTATGCAATATCATTATTGATAACATGTTTAGTAACAATATCAGAGGTTGTATTACTGTATAAATGTTAGTTATTGTTACTATCACCATCAACAGTTGCCAAAATACAACACTGGGCTAACACTGAAGAAAGTTCAGCACAGTCTGGCAAGTAAAAACATATATCGTCCACAATATATTTATTGTGTTCTGTGGCGAGCATGTTAAAAATCCCTTGGTAGTTAGAAATCAAAAAGAGTAGGCATAACAGCCAATGCCCAGACGAAATTTTAAAATTCTGGTTAAAAATGTACCCAAATTATTTGTACCTTCCCCCCAGCCTACTAAGCCACAGAAAGTGTAAAATGCTTGCTACGGGTTGCGTTCGGCTACCTCAAAACAAACAACAACATACCTGTTTGAATACTAGGATACCAAGTAACATATATTTTATCAGTAAAATATTATCAGGGCTTTTGTTATCAAACTGTTATCATTTGTAAATTCTTGTGCTTTTGATTGTGTTTTTTTTTTCTATTGATTTGTTATGCTTCTGCTAGAGCACCATCGTTTATTTGATTCATTTTTAAAAAAATCAAATCTAAAATATACATCAGTCCCCATTTATGTTGAAATGTTTGCTATCCTTGCTTCAGCTGGAACACTGTTTGTTTTACCATCAACTGTACAGTACAACAGTTATATGTTATTCTATATTGTTGCTATTATGCTTCAGCTGGAACACTGTTTGTTTTACCATCAACTGTACAGTACAACAGTTATATGTTATTCTATATTGTTGCTATTATGTTTCAGCTGGAACACTGTTTGTTTTACCATCAACTGTACAGTACAACAGTTATATGTTATTCTATATTGTTGCTATTATGTTTCAGCTGGAACACTGTTTGTTTTACCATCAACTGTACAGTACAACAGTTATATGTTATTCTATATTGTTGCTATTATGCTTCAGCTGGAACACTGTTTGTTTTACCATCAACTGTACAGTACAACAGTTATATGTTATTCTATATTGTTGCTATTATGCTTCAGCTGAAACACTGTTTGTTTTACCATCAACTTCACAGTGGACCAGTTATGTTATCCTAATTGTGTTGCTGCTATCCATCTTGAACTAGACCAATGCTTCCCAAAGTGGGAGTCTGTGGCCCAGTGCCATCCACGAGCCTTCATTATAATAGTCGCCCATCGCAAGCCAAGACTTGTGATGCGAGATATCTTCTCAAATGGCTATAGAGACCAATCCTGGCACTGCAGACTTTGCTGCACTCGGGGCACTCATGTGAGAGTTGGATGTGAAGTCATCATGCGGTCTGTCGTCATGCATTCTGCCCTCATTAACTGTCATCAAAGGGCATTTAGTAACTGGACAACAATAGATAGCAGCCTCTTTCAGTCATGGCTGACTATAGAGTGATACTGGTGAACAAAACTATATACCTAACTTTTTTTGGTTTTCATTTTCCTTGCGGCGTTATTTCACTTCTCCGTGTTGCAAGAGTTTCTCTTCACCAAGTGTGAGGTGGTCCTTCAGTGTGTATCTCTACTTGGATTTCAGCAGGTTCATCTTCCCAGGATGTCAGATTCATTTCCAGAGCCTTCATATCACGCTTACACATCTTTTACCTCAAATTTTGGTCGGCCGACTGTCCATAGAGGATACGTTAGGGGGTGCGACCATCTCCCATGCACTTAACATTACCAAATCAGCGTAGTCTTGATGCCTAAGGAGAATGTTCATGCTTAGAAGACCAGTTCAAGAGTGCATCTCTTCATTTGTCTTTCTGCCCCTCCATGTAATTCCAAGAATGAATCGCTGGCGCCATAGATAGAAGGTGTTAAGCTTGTGCTCTTGTTTGACACATGTTGTCCAAGTCTTATAGTTATCCGCTATGCTGATTTAGTTGTTTCTATCATCAGCAAATGTTACTGCCAAGTACATGTACTGAATATCCAAGTATCAGCATTATCAATAGCCTTAGTTTAGAAACTGCCACTGTAACTTGATGCAATTTCTCCTATTATTAAAGTATGTATGACACAAGTGAATTACTGGGGACGGCTTGGGCTAGTGGTTAAGTGACACGGCTCACGACCTGAAGGTGCTGGGTTCGATCTCCATCATAGCACCGGCCGTTACCCCAGGCAAGCAAACCCTTAGAAAATGCAGGAGGAAGCAGACCCTTACATAAAATACATGCTGAAGTCGGCTGACAGGCGCAAAATAAAACCACAGTAATTATATTAGAAGCAGCTATTGTAATTGGAAATTATCATGATTTTGGCTTTGTCTCAAACACAAAAATATACAACCTATGTTTCTACCCAAAGGTCCCCATTTGAACAACACCAATGGTTAAAACGAATATAGAAATGACATGTCTGAGAGGCTATTTCCTGGAGAAAAATGGGTTGTAAGGGAAGGAAGGCGGCCAATGTGACTTAGCAAATGGTTGCCAGAAAATAAATGTTAATGGGGAAATAAGATTGGAGGTATAACTCAGGAACCTAGACAAAGATATATGGGTTATTGATCCAGCAGCCTGTGGGCTCATGCTCTTTGACCAAATGCCATTTATGGTATCTGCTAGTATTTGTGAGTTGTTTAGGTTCCATACAAAGTGTTCTTCTTCTTCTTTTTCATCGTTGGCAGTCAGACAGTAACCATTATTTTTTCGAAAAAAGCGGCGGTCATCCTGAGGCTGTCGACACTGCCATAGAGCTTGTCTTGTGGTTCCACTGGTGATGGCCACATCTCCTCTCGTATGTCGGGCAGTTCTGCAGCAGATGCTCAGCGGTCATTTTCCCGGTACCACACGGGCATTCGTCGGTACCACATATCTTCAATTTGTTGAATAGGTGGTACCTCAGTCTATTGTGGCCAGTGCGAAGTCTGAAGACAACGACCTGCTCTCTTCTGTTCAACTGGTAATAGGCATTGTTTTTGGTGTAGCCGGTATGTTCAGTTTCCCATACAAAGTGTTCCATTTGTCTGGCCTTGGAGAAAGAATCTAAAAGAGTAGGCTTAATGGCCGCTGCCTGGACAAAATTATAGTTAAAAATCTACCCAAATTATTTGTACCTTCCCCCAGGTCTAGTAAGCTGCAGGAAGCTTTTAAATACCTACTACGTATAGCCAAAGTCTTCGGTTACCTGGCAGCAGACATCAATATGCCGGTTTGAATATCAGGATTCCATACATGAACCCTCTTCTTCAAATGTTTATTGTCCAAGTATCTACATTTTACAACAAAGACAAATATACACAATACCTGATAATTCTCATTTTTGGTATTACACCATTGGAAAATAACAGAATAGATTCAATATGATTTCAAGCACTACTTAAGGGAAAGACACCTAAAGGTTTATTTAATTTAACGTTATTAAGTCAGGTATTTAGGCAAACCAGGCAGAGCAAATACCACTAAGAAATACCCCCAACAATTGGCTAGTTCAGCTCCATACATACTTGTGCATTCAAAGTGTTATGCCCCATACATACGAAGCATTCAATGTGTTATTTCCAAAATATACAGAGCATTCAGTGTAATGCCCCATACATATGGAGCATTCAATGTGTTATGCTCCATTTATACGGAGCATTCAAAGTGTTGTGCTCCAAACATACGGAACATTCAATGTGTTAGAGGTAAATATGATTCTCCCAACATTCAAGCTTTATATATCAGCTTTAATGTTGGGACAATCACATTTGTATAGAAATGTATGTCTATTCTCTTCTTCTTCACAAACGTTTTTTTCTCATTCTCCTTTTCTCTGATCGATGCCCAACATCTAAACATTACTTCCCGGAAAGTTGTTCTTCTGTGTAAACTGTGTCTAGAAGATGTACATTTTGTTCCTGTTTCTGAACTAAACCAAAACCAGTTTCTTTCAATCCAGTTTTCTGTCTTTCTATTCCTCTCTGACATTATCCTCTCTCTGTCCTTTTGCAAACACACACACACATTCCCTCTCTTGTCACATGTATTTCAACTATTAATTGACCTTATACTCTCTGTTCATCTCACTCTATCTCCCCCCCCCCTCTCTCTCTCTCTCTCTCTATATATATATATATATATATATATATAGATATATATAATTCCTTCATTCATTCTTCAGTTTGTATAACATTGTTGATACCCATTATTAATCTTTCTTTGTACACTTGCACTTACCTTACTATCTGATGTCAGATTTGCCCAACCTGTTAGGATTTGAAATTTGGATAGGCTGTATTGACAAAACACATAATATGCTGTATTGACAAAACACATAATATGCTGCATTGACAAAACACATAATATGCTGCATTGACAAAACATATAATATGCTGTATTGACAAAACACATATGCTGTAAAGAAAGTTGTTCATGGTGGCTGTTCATTCATTATTGTTAAAACTGTTGTAAAGTATTTTATATGCATCGCTTTCAGTCAACTAAATTGATTAAAAAAAAGGTGCAAATGAAGCATTTGTTATTTATAACATGTATTTTTACAATGTTTTATTTAACGAATCTGGATTGACCATTGTCGTTTGTGTGGACTTAATATTTATCCTACTTTAACCAACTTCCTCATAACTGCGTGAGCTAAAATTATGTACACAGCCTCTACCAAGGCAGCCTGTTAATCTATCAAATTGGGTACACAGCCTCTACCAGTGGGACCTCTCTAACAGTGCGACCTGTTAATCTATCAAATTGTGTAAACAGTCTCTACCAGTGCGACCTGTTAATCTATCAAATTGTGTAAACAGTCTCTACCAGTTCGACCTCTCTACCAGTGTGAGCTGTTAATCTATCAAATTGTGTAAACAGTCTCTACAAGTGTGACCTGTTAATCTATCAAATTGTGTAAACAGCCTCTACTAGTGTGATCCATTAATCTAGTAAATTTTGACTCCTATAGTCCTCAAAGCAAAATTTTAAAAAACATATTTCAGGATAAATAAATTTAGAATAAATTGTATAATTATTTTTAATATTTGCTTGTTAAAAGTAATTCTTTTCCTGTTTCAGTATCACATTATCTTTACATCGATGTATCTTCAGCTTCCTTCGTCTTTTGATTTGATGGTACAGCCTAATGAACTTTTTCCTATCCATTTCTTAATGATGTTTTGTCTTTTGATTTGATGGTACAGCCTAATGAACTTTTTCCTATCCATTTCTTAATGATGTGCACTTACCATACTGTACAATTGTCTTTCTCTGTCATGTTTTGGATTTCGCTTTTCTTTCCTGTAAGACTGTCAGTCAAATGTTATGTCTTTTGATATTTCCAAATTATCTTAAATGTAAATTTCCAAGCTGTTAAACAACACAATGAGGAGTGACATCTATTCCTAACCACCAGCAAGACCAAGATAATGAGCACAGATAAGGAAAAACCCAATGTTATGTCATCCAAGCAGATATCTTAGAACTTAACAAATTTGAATCATTAGTGCAACAAATGAAGTTTTATTGAATGGAGTAGAAACCTGGGCCATGATGGAGAAAATGGAGAAAAGTATTGAGGTCTTTGAAATGTAGGTATTCAGAAGACTTGGGCGAGTTTCTTGGAAAGATAAGAAAACAGATAGTGAGGATCTGGAACAACTCAGGGTGGAGAAGATTCATATGAAGGAAAGAAAAAGCAGAAAGCCAAAACATGTTGTTCATGTCAAGCGACACAACACTCTGCTGAAAGTTATATTAGAGGCAAGAATGGAGGGCGGCAGAGGTACAGAAGAAAAGACAACAGCAAGATGTGGCAGGGACACAGTCTGACTGAGTGTACAGATGGACAGATAACAGCAAGATGTGGTAGGGACACAGTCTGACTGAGTGTACAGATGGACAGACAACAGCAAGATGTGGCAGGGACACAGTCTGACTGAGTGTACAGATGGACAGACAACAGCAAGATGTGGCCGGGACACAGTCTCACTGAGTGTACAGATGGACAGACAACAGCAAGATGTGGCAGGGACACAGTCTGACTGAGTGTACAGATGGACAGACAACAGCAAGATGTGGCAGGGACACAGTCTGACTGAGTGTACAGATGGACAGACAACAGCAAGATGTGGCAGGGACACAGTCTGACTGAGTGTACAGATGGACAGACAACAGCAAGATGTGGCAGGGACACAGTCTGACTGAGTGTACAGATGGACAGACAACAGCAAGATGTGGCAGGGACACAGTCTGACTGAGTGTACAGATGGACAGACAACAGCAAGATGTGGTAGGGACACAGTCTGACTGAGTGTACAGATGGACAGACAACATCAAGATGTGGCAGGGACACAGTCTGACTGAGTGTACAGATGGACAGACAACAGCAAGATGTGGCAGGGACACAGTCTGACTGAGTGTACAGATGGACAGACAACATCAAGATGTGGCAGGGACACAGTCTGACTGAGTGTACAGATGGACAGACAACAGCAAGATGTGGCAGGGACACAGTCTGACTGAGTGTACAGATGGACAGACAACATCAAGATGTGGCAGGGACACAGTCTGACTGAGTGTACAGATGGACAGACAACAGCAAGATGTGGCAGGGACACAGTCTCACTGAGTGTACAGATGGACAGACAACAGCAAGATGTGGCAGGGACACAGTCTCACTGAGTGTACAGATGGACAGACAACATCAAGATGTGGCAGGGACACAGTCTGACTGAGTGTACAGATGGACAGACAACAGCAAGATGTGGCAGGGACACAGTCTCACTGAGTGTACAGATGGACAGACAACAGCAAGATGTGGCAGGGACACAGTCTCACTGAGTGTACAGATGGACAGACAACAGCAAGATGTGGTAGGGACACAGTCTGACTGAGTGTACCAACATGGCACGGAGCAGAGACGGCTGGAGATCCATTACCGTCAACCTACTAATGCAAAGATGGCACTTGATGATGATAACAGGAGAAGCAAGAAGTTGCGAACGCGACATGTTTGGAGTGTCCCCACTCGATTATAACCAATGATGGAAATTGCCCAGAAGAAGTAAGAAGTGAAATGATCATGTCACTATAAAGATTAAACTAAAGTGAAAAAAACAACCTACAAAAAACTCATGCCAAAATTACAAAAAATAAAGGTCCTGATAACTGAAGTCTTCTCAGTGGCAAAGTACGGATGTGGGGTACGGACAGACACAGTAAAGAGGAAGTTTGAGCTCCAGGCCAAAATGCTGCAGGGAAGTGCTCACAATGATATGGGTGGCAAGAGAAAAAAGACACAGACATCATAGGGGAGCTGAATAGGCCCGTTTAGCTGGCGGATAATATTATGTCTATGAAACTCGAGTACCTTGGCTCCATCAGGTGTAACAATGGTGTGCAAAAAACTGTACTGGGGTGTACTGTACCTGGCAAGCGGCGGGGTGAGGAGACGATATACACATGACATTAAAAAGGTTCTGAGGAAGACGCTGACATGTGGGAGTGCTGACTGACACATCGTCAAAGAACAAGCTACATAATGACGATGTCTGACATGTGATCTTTACTGCTTATGGGATGGAGCAGTATTAGCTGAGGTAAGCAACTTTAGTTGAGAGGTAAGTCACTTTAGTTGAGAGGTAAGCCACTTCAACTGAGAGGTAAGCAACTTTAGCTGAGAGGTAAGCAACTTTAGTTGAGAGGTAAGCCACTTCAACTGAGAGGTAAGCAACTTTAGCTGAGAGGTAAGCCACTTTAGTTGAGAGGTAAGTCACTTTAGCTGAGAGGTAAGCCACTTTAGTTGAGAGGTAAGTCACTTTAGCTGAGAGGTAAGCCCCTTTAGTTGAGAGGTAAGTCACTTTAGCTGAGAGGTAAGCCACTTTAGTTGAGAGGTAAGTCACTTTAGCTGAGAGGTAAGCCCCTTTAGTTGAGAGGTAAGTCACTTTAGCTGAGAGGTAAGCAACTTTAGTTGAGAGGTAAGTCACTTTAGCTGAGAGGTATGTCGCTTTAGCTGAGATGTAAGCCACTTTAGCTGAGAGGTAAGCTACTTTAGCTGAGAGGTAAGCAACTTTAGCTGAGAGGTAAGTCACTTTAGTTGAGAGGTATGCCGCTTTAGCTGAGATGTAAGCCACTTTAGCTAAGATGTAAGCCACTTTAGCTGAGAGGTAAGCCACTTTAGCTGAGAGGTAAGCTACTTTAGTTGAGAGGTAAGCAACTTTAGTTGAGAGATATGCCGCTTTAGCTGAGATGTAAGCCACCTTCGTTGAGAGGTAAGCCACTTTAGCTGAGAGGTAATCCACTTTAGTTGAGAGGTAAGCCGCTTTAGCTGAGAGGTAAGCAACTTTAGCTGAGAGGTAAGCAACTTTAGCTGAGAGGTAAGCAACTTTAGCTGAGAGGTAAGCAACTTCAACTGAGAGGTAAGCCACTTTAGCTTAGAGGCACATCGTTTTAGTTCATAGGGAATCCACTTACCTCTCAAGAAATCTCGAAACTGTATGGCTCCGAATCTAGCAAGGAAAGTGGGACCAGTATCGTCCTATTGGAGATGGAAAGAACACTCGGCCATTCCTTGTAAGCGATGAGCCCATAAAGGAACCCTAGCCAGTAACAAATAGATAAGAGTTAGATGTTGGCCACTGTCCGGACACACATTATAAAAGCAATTAAATTCCTACGCAAAGTAATCTGCACGAAGGTCAAAAGGGCTGCCTTCCATCATGCAAACCCGCAACATACAAATCACTTTGTCTTCACACTGTGTTGCAAGTACCATTTGGCTTCTACACCGCCAGTTTAGTAGAGGAGAGTCTGTCAGTACTTATCATTTTACCTTCAACTTCTTGATCCCCGTAGTAGTGAGTGATACGCAGATGAAACAAAGCATAGCACAACCGCCTAGAGGACCCCGGGTCACCTTCATCAGCACGATCGGGATGTGATGAAATCTACTGCAACCCGCCACTTAACGTCTTTTTCAGGGAGCACAAAAAAAGTAACCTCACTCATTGTGGATATTCACAACAACAAGTAGTCAGGATGCAGGACTCGTGCGATTACATCGTATACAAAACACACAAAAAAACATGTGTCTGTCAAACTGAGCACGGCATGATTCGAACCGATCGCGTTTGGATTGTTAAACGAACGCTTCACTTCTAAGCCATGCTTTCTGACTGTAAACTACTCATTGTGGGCATTCGCAAACAAGAAGAAGACCTCCAACTTCTGGGAGAGGAGACTAACATTTGGTCAGGCAAAACATACTGGTCAGACATGTTAGTCAGGGTCAGGCAAAACATACTGGTCAGACATGTTAGTCAGGGTCCAGTAACATGTACTGCCCAAGACCCCTACCTTGACTTTTCACGTAGGTCTGGCTGGAAACATTATGTTTTCATGAGCACGCTCGAGATGTGATGCAAGCTACTGCAATCCGCCACTTAACGCCCTATTCAGAGTGCACAAAAGAGTAATCTTGCTCCTTGTGGGCATTCAACAATAATTACTTCAAATTTCTATAAAATCTCATTTGTATTTGGTTTAATCCGCGAGATCCCCCACACCCTTTTACATATCTACATTTTAAAGGCTAGAATTCTCCACTTCAACTCTTTTTCCATTACCCATGTTTGTATACCACAGTGGTTTTTCTTTTGCGCCGGTCAGCCCAATGCATCCGACTTCATCGTGCATTTTATGTAAGGGTCTGTTGCCTCCTGCATTTTCTAAGGGTTTGCTTTCCCCGGGGTAACGGCCAGTGCTGTGATGGGGATCAAACCCAGCACTTTCGGGTTATGAGTCGGTGCACTTAACCACTAACCCACACCGTGGTTGAAACACAACCAGTCACTGAACAAGAAGACTCGCCGCGTTTGAGATATGAACGCGAAAAACCCTTGACCCTATTTACACCTAAGACCATAACTCTAATTGCAACTTTAACATCCAAATGAGCCCAAAAAATTCTCTATAAATGTGTCAATTAAAACGTAAAATGGCTGCTATGTTTGTTCAAATACACATGTTTAATACAACACCCACTAAATCGGAAAACTCAACAACCACAACCTATCAACATCATGACCAGCAACACTAGCTCCCTTGACTGTATCTACACCTAAGACTATAACTCCATGTGCGGACTCAACACCCTATCGGACTAAACCGACATTGGCGCGTCTTCTAAAGTGACCTGAGTGCTCCCTGTGTTGGTTGACAAGAGGAGCAATCCAATCAATTAGCTCATTCGTGTTTGAGTGAAACATTTGAGGAGCTCGTTTCGTCACACCTATATTTCACAATGAAATACAACCTCTTCAGAGATGCACTCATAGCCTTATCCATACTCAAGATGACTAGCCGAGGTCGGTGATATGAACGGAGAAAACCAACAGCAAAAGCTCAACGACACTAGACTCCTTTCCCCTATCTACACCTGAGACCATACATATCAGACCAAACCGACTTTGGTCCGTCTTGAAAAGTGACCTGAGTGCTCCTTGTCTTAGTCGTCAGGGGCAGGAAGGCAATCAACTAGGCCACTCTTGCTTGAGTGGAACCTCTGAGGCGCAAGTTAATACCCGTTTGTATTTCATCATGAGCCACAACCTGCCACTGAACAACAAGACTCGCCGCGTGTTGCGCTATGAACGCGGACAACCCCTGACCATATCTACACCTAAGACGATAACCCCAATTACACTTTCAACATCCATATGGGATCAAAACATTCTCTATAGACGTGTCAAATAAATCGTTATATGAATGCTAGTTCTGTTCAAATACACATGTTTAATACAACAGCAACCCCCATCGGAAAACTCAACAACCACAACTCACTAACATCGTGACCAGCTACACTAGCTACCCTGTCTGTATCTACACCTAAGACCATAACTCCAAGTGCGGACTCAACACCCACATCAAACCAAACCGACTTTGGTCCGTCTTGAAAGGTGAACTGGGTGCTCCTTGTCTTGGCCGTCAGGAGCAGCAAGCCAATCAACTAGGCCACTCTTGCTTGAGTGAAACCTCTGGGGAGGTAATTAATACCCGTTTGTATTTCGTCATGAAATACAACCTCTCTCGAGATGCCCTCATCCCCTTGTCAATACACAGGATGACTAGCCGCGATCGGAGATATTAACTTCGAAAATTCAATAACCCCAACCCACCAACATCGTCATCAGCGACACTAACTCACTTGACCATAATTCTAATTGTACCTTACCCTCCATATGAGACCAAAACATTCCGAACCGATCTGACTCTGACTCCATGATCATGGAAAAAGCACCAACAAAAGTACTCCACCAGACTCGTCATCAGCAATACTAGACCCCCACCTGGCACCATAAAGCCAATTGCACCTTCAATCCCCACATGAGACAAACACAGTCCCTATAGCTGTACCAATTAAAACTTTATATGACTGTTATGTTTGTTCAAATACACAGGTTTGATACAACATCCACCCCCTTAATCCTATATCATATTTTGCACCCAATTAAATATACACGTACTTTTAGCTTTTAATTGTCATATCTGTTGTATAAATGTTGTTAAAATGTGTGACACTCATCAAAATATGTTTCTACAAAGATAATAAAAATATTGCTAATATCATAGCATGGGTCAGGACATTCCAACCAAGAAGCCCAATAAAGTCAAACACGGTTTTACAACACCTATAATTTCGGCTCATTATGCCATTGACCGAATTAGGTCAATGCAATCTTCTTTCGTGAGCCTTCTTTCGCTGGTGGTATTCTGTTCTTTAAACCTTCATCTCAGCGAATAGGGCAAACTAATACACTGCATTATTTCCAGAGCATGTTTGTCTAAAACGGGAACATCAACTCATACAAGAACATATTGCTTTGATATTTGCTTCAATCTCTGTTAACTCCCATTTTGTTTACTCTGCCATTCAGTACAGATGGAGTGTTTATGACGTGTGTTGGTTTCTAGTGTTGTAAGGTAGTCTCTAAATGGGGGTTGCTCTGATTAAACCGTGCGCATTGTTTGTGACATAACTACTAAAATAACGACCTGACATATTTGCTATGTCAGTTCGACATGTCTCGTTTATCGTGTTCTTAGAATGATTGCATTTTCCAATAATGTTGCTTTCATTTTGTGTACAGAATCAACATAAATGCATTCCAAACGCATCAGAAAGTGCTCTTTCTCTCTCTCTATCGCTTTCTCTCTCTCTCTATTTATCTCTCCATCTATCTGTACCTCTCTATCATCTCTATATCTCTATATCTATCTCCATCCATCCATCCATCCATCCTTCCATCCATCCATCCATCTATCTATAACTCTAGCTTTCTCTACATCTCTCTCTCTTTCTCTATAAATGTTTCTTTCCCTGCCTGTCTGTATATATATATATATATACATATATATATATATATATATATATATATACATATATATATATATATATATATACATACATATATATATATACATGTGTGTGTGTGTGTGTGTGTGTGTGTGTGTATTCTGTCTACGTGTGTCGTTCGACGTCGTGGGGAAGTGTGATCTCCGTTATTTCATATTATTTGGCAGGCGAAAAACTCTCGTGATTTGCTCGGTCAATCTTAGTATCTGTTCCAACCGTTAGATTAGTAGTTCCTGGAATAAATGATCGCCTAGATTTGGGACTGGTGGTGGTGGAAGTGTAAATTAAAGTAAGGTAAACCCGCAGCCTGTCAGGTGTCATCTATGCCGGTCCTCTAACCACATAAGCAAGACTTGATCTTATAGCCACACAGTCGCTTTTTTTTTTGGTCATATTATATGTAAGGCGAGAATCCCTAGACAAATTTGAGTAGATTTTTAACTTCAATTTTGCTAAACATCGATCGTTAAGCCTACTCTTTTAGATTTCTAACTGCAACGGGAGGGATTTTTAATGTTCGTGTCACAGTATACGGGTGTCTGATCTCACTACTCAGAGACCAGGAGACATGTTTAACGAATCATCAACGTGAACAAATCCCGAGCCACACCGGGGTTTGAACTCGCAACCACCAGCACCAAAGGTGAACACCTTACCTCTAGACCACTGGAGATATCCGTTTATATTATTCCTTTGGTTGTTCTTCTCTTCTATTTATTTCTTCTTTGCTATATTTTTTAGGCTGCTTTTCATTTTTACTAGTAAGACACTACATTTTCCCTTTTGAAATTCCTCATTTAGTCGAAATCCATTTTTTTGTGCTTTTTACATTGTCATTTTTGGTTTACCTCCAAAAAAGTCCGTACTGGATTTATCTTTTTGTGCTATTATGATTTGTTTTACTGTTTTGCTATTATTAGTTTGTCTTGTGTGTGTAGAATTATTTTTTCTGGGCAAGACCGTTGAAAATATGGAGGGTGTGATACGGAATCCTTTCCAGAGTTGATCGGAGAGCGGTAATTCGGTTTCTAACAGCTGAAGGATGTCGACCAGTTGACTTCATCGCAGAATGTAGAAAGTGTATGGTGACAAAAGTGTGTCGAATACATCAGTGAAAAACTGAACAACAATGTTTAAAGAAAGGCGTGAGTTAACGCAACAATATGTGCGTACCTGGTCTCGGAAGATCTTTCGTTAACTCACGCCTTTCTTTAAACATTGTTGTCCAGTTGTCTTCGACACACTTTTGTCACCATACACTTTCTACATTCTGCGATGAATGTCAACTGGTCGACCTACTTCAGCTGTTAGAAACCGAATCACCGCTCGCTGGTCAACTTTGGACGGATTCCGTATCACACCCTCCATTTTTTAAACGGTCTGCTGAGAAAACTATGAGACGGAAGATAATGACATTTTGCAAACTTGACGGTTAGTATGTGCTGTTTACTCCAGAAGTGACGTCATCATACGCATCGTACGTATATTCACTTGTTGCAGTTTGGTCCGGTTTCATTTGAACACGCCTCGTAGTATTACATCGTTTATTGTCATTGTTGGGGAGCCGAGTTAGCGCAGTTGTAAGTGCACTGGCTTTCCAGATGAGCGATCCGGGTTCCGTCCCCAGTTGGTGCGGGATTATTCCTGATTGCAAAACGGATCATTGGTTCGCCCAAATCTCAGAATATGGGTGCTAGAATAATCTGGGGAAGTAAACGCTACCGGAGTGATGTTGACCACATCACTAACAGTGTGCTGTTGGTCAAGTAAACGCTACTGGAGTGATGTTGACCACATCACTCACAGTGTGCTGTTGGTCAAGTAAACGCTACCGGAGTGATGTTGACCACATCGCTCACAGTGTGCTGTAAGTCAAGTAAACGCTACCGGAGTGATGTTGACCACATCACTCGTAGTGTGCTGTTGGTCAAGTAAACGCTACCGGAGTGATGTTGACCACATCACTCGTAGTGTGCTGTTGACCACATCACTCGCAGTGTGCTGTTGGTCAAGTAAACGATACCGAAGTGATGTTGACCACATCACTCGTAGTGTGCTGTTGGTCAAGATAAATATGGGGCCTAACGCTATACTCACAATATGCCACATTGGCGTGTTAACACAGGATCTTTACTTTTGTTTATTACGTATATAACCAGCTAGACCCCACTTGAAGGATTTGTTTGGCTAGTGCAGTCACCTTATCAACCCTCCGCCTCACCCCCACCCCATCCCTGCCACTCCCCGGTTGTCTGAAACGGAACAGACATTTCTGGTTTATGTCAGGATGGAAAGGAAAGCCACGCGACTAGCAGAACTTGTATCTTGAATCAATAAGAATTGATGGCTCAGGGGTCTGATTAGAAGACAAAGAAAAGAAGAAGAACAATAAGAAGAAGAAGGACAAGAAGAAAGAGAAGAAGAGGAGTAAGAAGGAGAAGAAGAAGAAGAAGAAAACGAGGAAAAAGATGAAAAGGAGGAAGAGGAGGAAGTAGAAGAAGAATCAGAAAAAGAAAAAAAAATAAGAAGAGCAAGAAGAAACGAAGAAGAAGGTTCACTGCATTTGCCAAGTAGTGCACATGTTTGTTTTAAAATTATTGTGCCTCTGATACTAAAAAAAAATAGCTTATGCCCATTGAGTTGTTAAACTCCATTCAATTAGGCAGAAAACAGGTGACCAAACAACTCTGCCACCCATTACTCACTTGTGAATAAACAGGATCTAAATTTGGCTGCTGGGAAAGAATAGAAACGCTCAGCTGCCGGTAAGAACTGCGATATAATGGTACTCAAACCGTGAGATGGACAGATGCACAAATATTAATTTAATCAGAGCACGGTAGACAACTTTACATAAAAATATCTGAAAATATTTTAAAGTGCAGATAGCGTAGAAAGAGAGAGGAAGAGATGGGAGAGAGAACAAGAGAAAATTGACAATATGACAGGATATATGCATGCACACACACTCCAATACAGTCACACATATAGAGGATAATTGTTTTTGTTTATAGATAGATAGATAGATAGATAGATAGATAGATAGATAGATAGATAGATAGATAGATAGATAGATAGATAGAGATAGATAGATAGATAGATAGATAGAGATAGATAGATAGATATAGATTCAGATATATATATATATATATATATATATATATATATATATATATATAAATATATATAGATTCAGAGAGAGATAAAGAAAGAGATAGATAAAGAGAGAGAGACACAATCACACACCACAAAGAGAGAGAGAGAGAGAGAGAGACACACACACACACACACACAGAGAATTCCGTAGCAAGAAAATCAACGTAAGCACAAAGGTAATACACCATTCCAGAATCACTTAGAATATTTAAACTACACTCTGGCCTAATTAGTATTTTCACACAAGCAGAATGAATGTGTTTCTTGTTTGTCGGTGATCATTCATGATCTCTCACCTGACGTTCACATTGCATTCGTTTACCTGTTATCACGCGACACTTTGAATCCGAGGGAAATAAAATCAATAGCCACGGAGATGATCTGTTTGTTGATACTCTCTGATCCCTGAATAGTTATGTGTGTGTGCCAGAGACGAGAAGATGCCCACTGCCATACTGACAGCATGTCACCCGAGGCGACTAATTACTCTGCCTAATCGTTCTAGAATAGATGGCTTTCCAACTTATGCCGTGCACACCCCGATTCAAACGTTACAGTTACATGCTGAGTGTAGAATAGCCTTCTTGGTTGGAAGATAGCTTTAGAAATGAATGCACGTGTATGATAAATGAACAAAAGAGAATGCACATTTCTAAGTGTACATAGAAAGGAGTAGAGGTGGGACATCAAACTAAGATGCACATTTCTGACATTTTACAACTTCACAAAAGGCGTTTAGACGTTCTCATGTCTTGATAAAAAATGTTTTTCTTGTGATATTTTTAAAGGAAAAGGTGAATTATATTAATGAAACAATCAAAAAAGTTTGAGCTGCAGCGGTCAGCGACCCATAGCTGCCAAGACTCATCAACACATCTACGCGGTGATCCTAGAAACTAGCTGCAACAGAGCAAACTGGCTAAAGAATGCTTACTGAAGTCGGATGTGTTGGACCGAAAGGTGCAAATATCGCAGTCAAGCCGTAAACTACGACACAACGCATTTCGTTCTCTGGACTACATTCTGCTACTAAAGCCCTTTTCATGGTTTGGTAACGGGAGATTAAGAACGTGCCAAGCCAAGTCAAAACCGTTTCACTTTCCCGTGGAGTATGTCTTCAAAAAATACGTACAATGTCATGAAATACTGAACTGTGTATATATGTTTCAAGCTATTGAGCCCGAGTTTCTGAAAGCAAAGGCAACCAGCCCCATGGCAAGCCATCCTTAATCGTCTCTTAATACATGCCTGGCAGGTTGCAGTATTAATATTATGTGCTCCTATTTTGGGCAACAAATTCTACAGTTAGAATGTCTAATGATATTTCCAGATCTATTACAATGAAAGCTCGATAAAACAGCTCTTGACTATGGTATGGAGTTAAACGATGGGAAGACAAAATTAATGACCAACAACACCAAGGGATCAACTGTAAGACAAAAGCTAATGGTCAGGAACTCGAAATGGCTAACCGTTTTAAATATATGGGTTCGATTGTCATGAAGGATCAAAATGTGAAGTGTTGGCCAGAATAGCACAGGCAATAGCGGCGCTTGCACGGCTTAACAAAATCTGGCAAGATAAACGGTTATCACTATGCACGAGAATCAGATTAATGCATACATTGGTTCTGTCAATGTTACTCTATGCTTGTGAGTCATGGACAGTTACAGCTGACCTTCAGCGAAGGATACCCATGCCTTGGAGATGAGATGTTTCCGAAGACTTTCAAACGTCACGTATAATACACAAATCCAGTTACAAATGTGGAAATACGAGATAGAATTACAACAACAATAGGGCCTTTTGAAACTTCTTGGTAACTGTCAAAAGAAGGAAACTCGCTTGGTACGGTCACATATCGAGATCAAATGGTCTTAGAAATACGATCCTGCACGGTAAGGTGCAAGGCAGACGACGAAGAGGCCGTCCCAACAAAAGTGGGAGGACAACATAAATAAATGGACTAACCTCCGACAAGAAGAGGCACAGACAGCGGCCGCTGACAGAGAAGGTGGCGTGGGGATGTGAGGGTGTCCTCGTGTGTGCCTCAACGATCTCACCGGTTACGGGATGACCTGACCTGATCCATGACTTACTCTAAACTACAGATGGCAATGCCTGACCTGACCTGATTACTGTAAATAGTGGAGCATGCTCAGGATGTGTAATTTTATTACAAGGTTCTTCTTAACCGTATATGACCGTTGTCTGTTTGCGTGGACTTATATTTCTCCTATTTTAATCAACTTCTTCATAACTTAGAAAGCTGAGATTTTGTACACAGCCTCCACTAGTGCGACCTGTAAATCTGTAAAATTGTGAAGGAATCTACTTTTATAACACAAAACATGCCTAGTACGAAGCGTGTTCAAATGAAACCGGACCAAACAGCAACAAATGAACATACCTATTATGCGCATAATGACGTCACTTCTAGTTTAAACAGGACATACCAACCGTCACATTTACAAAATTGCATTATCCTCCGTCTCATAGTTTCTTCAGCAGACTGTTGAAAACATGGTGGGTGTGATATGGAATCCGTCCAGAGTTGATCAGCGAGCGGTGATTCTGTTTCTAACAACTGAAGGATGTCGACCAGATGACATCCATCGCAGTATGCATACAGTTAATGGTGATACAAGTGTGTCGAAGACAACATTAAAGAACTGGACAACGATGTTTAAAGAAGGACGTGAGTTAACGCAACATTATGCGCATGACCCGGTCTCGAAAGATCTTTCGTTAACTCGCCTCCTTCTTTAAACGTCGTTATCCAGTTCTTCACTGTTGTCTTCGACGCAATTTTGTCACCATACACTGTCTGCATTCTGCGATGAATGTCAACTGGTCGACATACTTCGGCTGATAGAAACCGAATCAGCGCTCGCTGATCAACTCTGGACGGATTCCGTATCACACCGCCATGTTTTCATCGATCTGCTGAGAAACTATGAGTTGGGGGAATAACGGAATTTTGCAAACTTGACGGTTGGTACGTACTGTTTACGCATGTTAACTCGTTGCAGTTTGGTCCGGTTTCATTTGAACAGGCTTCGAATTAATACAGGCTTATTTTGTATTGTTACTTATTATTGTTAATGAACGTGGTGTTCGGCGATGTTCTTTGCTGGACTTGCGTTTGCTTTCAAAATCCTGCATTCCATGCATCGCTGTTTCACCGACTGCCTTCATCCAATAGGTGGTCGTTGATTAACTTCAAAATGCGACCTATATTTCCAATGTCCCCATTGCGCGTGCATTTGACGCGAGGATGTCTGTTCTTTCATTCCTGCAAATCGCAACAAGACCAGGTCAGTAGATGCACACAAGTTCCCAGAGGATCGAAGCCGCAATGGCCCCTATTTATGCATGCTTCAGTCAGCCCTTAAGCATCTTCAAAAGCAAGGATTGAAAGACATAGACGAGTATGGTCATCATTAAGGAGGTCTTACTAAACAACAACCAACATTAGATCTACATGCACTGCATGCTTCTCTAGTCATAGGCGAGTATGGTCATCATTAAGGAGGTCTTACTAAACAACAACCAACATTAGATCTACATGCACTGCATGCTTCTCTAGTCATAGGCGAGTATGGTCATCATTAAGGAGATCTTACTAAAATAAACCAACATTAGATCTACATGCACTGCATGCTTCTCTAGTCATAGGCGAGTATGGTCATCATTAAAGAGGTCCCAATAAACAACCAACATTAGATCTACATGCACTGCATGTTTCTCCCTGTCTCTTTTATTGTCCGGTTCTTTTATTGTACTTAACGGATGGACACTCAGAACGACGTTCTGGTGGCCATATGATTTTACACGATCGTGAACCCACGCGGTCGCCAACCCACACGATGGCGAGATGGTCTGCTGAGAGAACTAGGTCCGAAATAGTACGACACGGCGAAAGATCGGACTGCATATAAGACATTGTTGGCCACCTCGCATACGGTACACTCGCCGGACTGAAGTGGAGGATATTGTATTGTATTGTATTAACTGACCCTCCTCCATTATTTCATATGGCAATGCATTCCAAACATTCACCCCTCTCTGAGTGTAACAATATTTCCTATTAATTAATTTTGACTTTTCTTTAACTAATGTGTAGCTGTGCCCTCTTTATCTTGTAGCCTGATGTACTTTGAAAAACGTATTATGCCCACTTTCGCCATTGATTTTCTGTTCTTTATTTTGATTATATCCCTTCCGCCATCGTCTGTTTTGATGGTCTATGAGTATCTTAATGTTATTGTTTGTTTTAATGTCTATAATTCTACCGTGATCTCACATCTTTAGCTGTGACCCTTGTTACTGTTTTGGGTATATTTAGAACTCATGCTGTTTTCTGAACGTGCTATGTTTATTCTGCCAACCAGATGTTGTAAATCATTCACATTTCCACCTTTTCTCAGATTGTGTCTTGATGATGTAACTTGCACTGTATTTGGATTATAGTGAGGAAGAGGCTGCGCTGGTCATCAACCTCACTCTCTGGTCCCGAACTACATTGGGCCAGTGGCTAGACAAAAGTCAAGATTACTGGAGGTAATCCAGGATGCAGGCACTCTGGTCCCACCTCTTTTGAGACTAGGGGTCGCTTGAAATTTGCGAGATTCGATCGCACACCGTTTCCGTTCATTGCTTTTAGAGGCGAGTGTCTTACCTCTAGACAACATCACTCACTGTGTGAGCGATGTGTCATGGGCATGTTGCTAACCGGGCAGGGCCTAATTTAACGAAGGCGATGTGTCAGTCCCTTATTATTGAAACCTGTGGGGCTCGAACCAACACCCCGGTTTCCGTTTATCGCTTTGAGAGGCGAGTGACCCTCGAACAACAGATGTTCACATTATCCTCTGCATAACGGGGAAAGTTAACCATATATACAATTCCTGACAGATCTTCAGCCCCTACCTGGTGTCTGCTAATTGCACCTTTCAAACTACGCATGACTGTTGAACCTTACATATGAAATACAAATTAAGAATGCTTCGTATACATAGGACTCCGAAATAATTCAAAGAATATGTACAATAAACAGTAGCCGGTAATGAAGACAATCTCAACAGATCACAGCTAATGTGAATAAAAAAAAGATAACTAGAGGTTTTCACTGGAAGCAAGAACGTCTAGAACATTTTGTGAAAACGGGAAAGATTGAAGGCTACAGCGGTAGAGGATGACACAGAAAAGAGATACATGATGACATAATTGAATGAGTTAGCAGAGATATACTTCAATAACGGATGATTGCGAAGAAATTGATCGTCTATGTGACATCCTGCGAAACTTAGGATGATGATGATAATGAAGAGCATGCTGACAATGATGATGACAATGATGATAATGCTCATAATGATAATGATGACAATGATGAAAATGAGCGTAATGATAAGGTTGATAATGATGATAATGCTGACAATGATAATGTCGATAATGATGATATTGATAACGTCGAAAATGCTGGTAATGATAAGGTTGACAATGATGATAATGCTGACAATGTTAATTTCGATAATGATGATATTGATAACGTCGATAATGCTGACAATGATAATGTCGATAATGATGATATTGATAACGTCGATAATCCTGATAATGATAAGGTCGACAATGATGATAATAATGATAAGGTCAATAGTGATGATAATGATACGGTCGATACTAATGATACTGATAAGGTCAATAATGATGATGATAATAATGTTGATACTGATAATAATACTCATAGTGAAAATGGCGATAAAGCTGATAATAATGATGATAATAATGATGATTATCATGACTATGACAATGTATATATATGATGGAAATGATAACGTCACGCTGAAAGGCGAACATAATAAGCGAAAGAAGAAGACAAAGATGATAACAATGACAATTGTGCCAATGATTATGATAATGCTGATGACAATGACGTTGATAATGGACATGATGGCACTGATAATAGGGATAATAATGATGGTGATAGTAACAATGATGATTGCAATGATGATGATAATGATAACGATATTGACGATGATAATAATTATGATTGTGATGATGATAATTGTGTTGCTGATGATAGCGATGATGATAATTGTGATGATGAAAATGATGATGATAATTGTGATGATGATAATTGTAATGATGAAAGTGATGATGATAATTGTGATGATGAAAGTGATGATGATAATTGTGATGATGATAATTGTGATGATGAAAGTGATGATGATAATTGTGATGATGATAATTGTAATGATGATAATTGTGATGATGAAAGTGATGATGATAATTGGGATGATGAAAGTGATGATGATAATTGTGATGATTAAAGTGATGATGATAATTGTGATGATGAAAGTTATGATAATAATTGTGATGATGATAATTGTAATGATGAAAGTGATGATGATAATTGTGATGATGATAATTGTAATGATGATAATTGTGATGATGATAATTGTAATGATAATTGTGATGATGATAATTGTGATGATGAAAGTGATGATGATAATTGTGATGATGATAATTGTGATGATGAAAGTGATGATGATAATTGTGATGATGAAAGTGATGATGATAATTGTGATGATGATAATTGTGATGATGATGATAATAATAGTGTTGATGATAACGAAGACAGTGACGTTGATATTGATGACAAAAATGATGATACTGATGTTGGTGATGATACTAATGATGATATTGATGATGAAAATGATGATAAGGATGATTATTATCTTCGTCTTCTTTGCGTTCGGTTTCGTATGCTCGTTTTATGCCACTAGATGGGCTGCCTCCATGAAGTGACACGTCAGTCGCAGGTCCCCACAGTTTGTCTTGTATGTTTCTCTCCTCGGGCCAGGTCTCTCCCGGGAGTCTTGGGGCAGTGGGCATTTCTGCAGGATGTGTTCTAGAGTCTGGGGTCCTCTCTGACATGTACACTGTGCAGTCTGTGCTGCTTTCATTTTATGCATGTGTGCATTTAGTCTGCAATGACCTGTTCTGAGGCGAAAAATTGTGGTATAATGTTTCCTATTCAGTCTATTGATTGGGTCCTGTTGGTATTTACTGTTTGTTCTCTCTATCCACTGTTGTTTATATGTTTTTTTATGTTTGCCTTGACTTCTGGCAGTGACACTGGGTGGGTGAATTGTTGTCTTTGTCTTCCCTCCCTGGCTAGCCTGTCCGTCCATTCATTCCCAGGTATGCCGCAGTGAGCTGGAATCCACTGGAGGGTGATTTTATTGTGGTCTGAGAGTTTGTTTAGCTGGCATATCAGTTCCCTTTCCATACAATTTCGTGGTTCTCTTTGTGTGGCCTGGAAAATTGCCATGCAGTCACACACAAACACTATTTTGTTATCCTTTAACCCCTTTTCATCCAATAGTTTGACTGCTTCAATTATTGCCTGTTGCTCTGTTCTTAGATTTGTCGAGGGCTCCCCGGCAGCACTTGCTTTTTTTTAACGGTTCCATCCTGTAGAAATATGACAAGTCCCGCCCCTCCTTTCCTCAATGCTTCCTCTGATGATCCATCTGTGTAGACGTGCGTCCACATGGGTTGAGGATAGGTATCTCCAATATGCTTTAGGGTTTTTTCTCTCAATGCATGGCCTGATTCTTCCACCTTTCTATCGATACCTGGTATTTTCGCTTCCACCGTGAAGTTGAGCTGTTGGTCTGTATTTTCATATACTTGTATCATTTCCCATGTCGTTGGACATTTTGATATGATGTCACTGTTCCTGGCTGTAAGGGCTTTTCATAGATGATTGAAGCTTGTTCTTTTTATGCGGTTTTTTGTTAATTCATTGACTTTTCCCTGCATTGGATGTTTATTCATACGCTTGTATTTTTCTGTCAGGTTTAGTATTTTTCTTCTCTGCGCTCACCGAGGCTCTGGAGGCCTGCTACCGCTTCGAGTTCTCTAATTTGGGTGCCTCGCAGAACTCCGGTAATAATTCTGAGTCCGGTATTATGTGCCTTGTCTAGTTTCTGTAGGTTGGTCTTTGCCGCTGTTGGATAGGCACCCATGCCATATTCCAGTGTTGGCCGTACGTATCCAGTGTAGACCTGTCTGACTGTGTTTGCATCTGTGCCCCAGTTTGTCCTTGCCAGTTTTTTCATCAGCCTTAGTCTGAGTGTGGCCTTCTTTTGAGTACCCTCTATGTGTGGGCCCCATGTTAATCTTATATCAAATCTCATTCCTAGGTATGTAGGATTATTTTCTCTAGGAAGTAGGCTATTTTCTAAATATAGGTTGACCTGCTCTGGCTTTGTAGAGAGCGAGAAGAGTGTTGAGAGGGTCTTGCTTTTGTTTATTGTGACACCCCATGAGTCTGCCCACTTCTTTACTGCATTAATTGCTTCCTGCATTCTTGCTTTTGCGGTTCCAATGTTTTCTGCCTGGGTCCATATGGCCAGGTCATCCGCATGGAGTGCCTTGTGGATGTGTGGTCTGAACTGTTTTGGTAGATCATTAATGAAGAGGATAAACAAGGTAGGGGATAGTGATCCTCCCTGAGAAACTCCCTCATGCAGTTTGACCATTTTGCTCCTGTGTTCTTCCAGCCTGACTCTCCCACATCGTGAGTGGAGGTAGTCTTTGATCCAGTCAAGCATTTCCCCCCTTATTCAGCAGCCCGCTAATTTTAGCATTAGTCCTTTCTTCCAGACTTTGTCAAAAGCTTTAGTCAGGTCAAAGAAGGTGGCCAATAGTTTGCATTTCCTCTGAAAGGCATCTTCGATTTCTTGGGTCAAATAAGCGGTCTAGTCGTCGGTACTCCTGTATTTTCTATAGCCAGACTGGCACTCGTCTAGGATTTTGTTTTTCTCAAGGAAAGTTAGCATCCTATTGTTCACTAGCCTTTCCATTGTCTTTCCCCGACAGCCAAGGAGGCGGATTGGACGGTAGCTTGTTTTGTTTTCTTTTGTTTTTCCCTTCTTGAGGATTGGGATTATTTCTGCCTCCTTCCATTCTTTTGGGAACAATCCTTGAGTCCACGATTGGTTTATCAGGTCCAGGAATCGGTGTCTGTCTATTGGTCCCAAGTGTGAAATCATTTCATTTGTTATTGCATCCGGCCCACGTGCCTTTTTCATCTTAAGTTTTCCTATTGCCCAATTCAATTCTTGGATACTGAAAAGATTGTTTATTTCATCCACATTGTTTTCTTTCCTTTTCCTTATCTTTTTTAGTTCATTTTCCACCTTTCTGTCTTACCTTGGGCATGTTTATTTTGGTGTCTTCTGCAAAACCCAGGGCAAGGAGATTGGCTGCTTGTTTTCCTGTATATGTCTCGCCGCTCTCTTCACGTTTTCCTGTATATGTCTCACCACTCTCTTCAAGTTTTCCTGTATATGTCTCGCCACTCTCTTCAAGTTTTCCTGTATATGTCTCGCCACTCTCTTCAAGTTTTCCTGTATATGTCTCGCCACTCTCTTCAAGTTTTCCTGTATATGTCTCGCCACTCTCTTCAAGTTTTCCTGTATATGTCTCGCCACTCTCTTCAAGTTTTCCTGTATATGTCTCGCCACTCTCTTCTTGTTTTCCTGTATATGTCTCGCCACTCTCTTCCTGTATATGTCTCGTCACTCTCTTCTTGTTTTCCTGTATATGTCTCGCCACTCTCTTCCTGTATATGTCTCGTCACTCTCTTCTTGTTTTCCTGTATATGTCTCGCCACTCTCTTCTTGTTTTCCTGTATATGTCTCGCCACTCTCTTCTTGTTTTCCTGTATATGTCTCGCCACTCTCTTCTTGTTTTCCTGTATATGTCTCGCCACTCTCTTCAAGTTTTCCTGTATATGTCTCGCCACTCTCTTCAAGTTTTCCTGTATATGTCTCGCCACTCTCTTCAAGTTTTCCTGTATATGTCTCGCCACTCTCTTCAAGTTTTCCTGTATATGTCTCGCCACTCTCTTCTTGTTTTCCTGTACATGTCTCGCCACTCTCTTCTTGTTTTCCTGTATATGTCTCGCCACTCTCTTCTTGTTTTCCTGTACATGTCTCGCCACTCTCTTCTTGTTTTCCTGTATATGTCTCGCCACTCTCTTCAAGTTTTCCTGTATATGTCTCGCCACTCTCTTCTTGTTTTCCTGTATATGTCTCGCCACTCTCTTCAAGTACCGTTTTTGCATGGCTGACGGTGTTCTCCTCATTTAGGCTCCTCACCAGACTCCAAAGGATTTGTGGTGTCTTTCTCCATTTTGAAGGATGCGGTTTTGTCCTGCCAACATTTTCTGACACACGCGAGTTTTTCCTTCTTGTATATAGCTTGCTGTTTGTTGTGTTCTGTGATGTTAAAGTCTGATGGATCTTGTTCCATAGTGGTTCTTGCTTTGGTAGCCCTGTCATGCAGTTCTTGTAGGTCCCAGGTCCAGAAAGGTTTATAATTCTGTCTTCTGCCTCGTGGTATTGATTTTTTTGCTGCCTCTGTGATGATGTTTGTAAGTGTTGTAGCGTTTCGTCTTACATTGATTGATGTGAAGCATGGAAAGACGCAATACTGGTACCAGTACCAAAAACAGGAAAGGACAAAACAGATCCAAATGGATACAGGCCCATAAGCCTACTGAGCTGTGTCGGCAAGCTGATGGAACGGATGATAAACACCAGACTGATGTGGCATCTGGAAGAAAAACGAATACTAATTCCACAGCAAGCCGGCTTCAGACAGCACAGATCCACTGAGGACCAGGTCATCCTCATAGCCCAGGAGATAGAAGATGCCTACCAGGCACAGAAACACACAGTAGCTGTTTGGGTGGATCTGGAAAAAGCATTTGACAAAGTCTGGAAAGATGGACTTAGAGTCAAGCTAAGAAGAAGTGATGTCTGTGGGAAGATGTACAAGTGGATCAACCACTACCTCAAACAAAGAACGGCCAGAGTCCAAGTACAGGGGCAGATGAGCAAAAAGGTGACACTCCCCAAGGGGGAGTACTGTCACCCACACTCTTCCTGGTATATATAAACGATATTACAGAGAATATACCAAGAAGAGTCCATAGCTCAATGTTTGCAGACGATCTGGCTATGTGGACCTCTGAAAAGAATCTCACCATAGCAAGAAATCGGATGCAGACGGCCCTAACATCGCTGGAAGAGTGGGCGAACTCATGGCTGGTCAAAATAAACGAGGAGAAAACCACATGCACAATATTCTCGCTTTAATTAAAACCCCACAGTACCAAATTAAGTCTAAATGGCAAATTCCTGCAGCCAAACGACAACCTAACATATCTGTGAGTCACATTTAATCGGCGCATGACATGGAAAAGTCAGATTCAGAGAAACCGAATGAAAGCCAGAGAAAGAATGGCAATCATGAGGAAACTTGCTGGCACAAGCTGGGGAGCAGACGAAGGCATACTAAAGAAACTGTACACTGGAAGAGTGAGACCAGTTCTCGAGTATGGCATTGCGGCATGGACAACAGCAGCGAAGGCGAACTTCGATAAAGTTAACAAACTTCAAAATCAAGCCGTGAGAATTATAACAGGTGGCATGAAGTCAACGCCAATTGTAGAACTTGAAAAGATTACAAAACTGCAATCCATGACCGATAGAAGAGACTGCAGAGCCCAGCTGCAGTCAGAGAAACTCCGAAGACTGACCGACCATCCAATGCACCAGAGACTAAACAATTTGGGAAATGGGAAACTAAAGCGGAGAAACTTTGCAGAAATAGCCAAAGCTAAGATGCACGAAGATCCCATAAACGCACTAACAACACCAAAACCCATCACTACTGTACGAAAACCTATCTGGAGGCAGGATATATTTCCAGAGGTGGTAGAAAATATACCAGGTATTGCAAACAAAAACTGCCAGACTGAAAAAGAAAGGAGAGATACTACCCTAAGCTTCATAACGAAAAGCTACCCAAGCATGGACTGGACCCATGCATACACCGACGGTTCTGTAACAAACACAACACAGAACGGAGGGGCAGGAGCATTCCTGAACCTACCAAATGGCAGAAAAATAACACTGTCATTCGCTACTGGTAAGTACACAAGCAATTTCAGAGCGGAGGCAGAGGCACTGAGGGCGGCAGTGGAAGAAATGGTGACACACAGTGAAAATGAGAGCCATATAGTCCTGCTGACAGATGCTCTCGCCGTAGTCACAGCGCTAAAAAGCCAGAAAAACACTGAGCTTAATGACTTAAGAGCAGCACTCTGCAAACTGTGCCAGCAGTCCGCACCAAAAAGGGTAGTGGTACACGTCACACTGTAACATCCAAGGCAACGAGGAGGCAGACAGACTGGCAAAAGAAGGTGCAAGACTACCACAAACAGATACCAGTATGACGTACGAAGAGTCAAAACGGCTTATCAAAGCCAGATACATGACCAAATGGGAAACCGAACATACTGGTTACACCAAAAACGATGCCTATTACCAGTTGAACCGAAGAGAGCAGGTCGTTGTCTTCAGACTTCGCACTGGCCACAATAGACTGAGGTACCACCTATTCAACAAATTGAAGATAGGGTGTACCGACGAATGCCCGTGCGGTACTGGTAAAATGACCGCTGAACATCTGCTGCAGAACTGCCCGACATACGAGGATCAGAGAGAGCAGATGTGGCCATTACCAGTGGAACTGCAAGACAAGCTCTATGGCAGTGGCGACAGCCTCAGGATGACAGCCGCTTTTTTCGAAAAAATAATGGTTACTGTCTGACTGCGTACGCAGAAGAAGAAGAAGAAGAAGAAGAAGATTGATGTGAAGGGTGTTTTTCATTTGTCTTCAGTTAAGTGCTTGTAGCGGTTCCAGTCTGCTCTTTTATAATTCCAGCTGGCTGTCTTCTTTCTGTTTATGGGTAGTTATAAATCTGCTATTGTGATCATGACTGGTTTGTGATCACTACCTCCAAGCTGCCTCATTACCTTTCTTTTTGTGCGCCTCTGGATGTTCTCGGTTGCCATTGCCAGGTCAGGCGTGCTCTGTGTTCTCGAGCATCTTGAGTAAAAGGTTGGCTCTGTATCTGGTTCGTTTATTAGAATGAGAAGATGTTCTACCATCCAATCCTCCACCTCCTCTCCTCTTGTATCCATGGTATTGTAGCCCCAACTTGGAGAGTGGCTGTTGAAGTCCCCGAGAACTATATGATTTTAATCTGCTAGTGGAAATCTATCTAGTTCCAGGTTTTTCTATTGTGACAGTAATAATTTGTAATTAGTAGTGGTTCTGGGAGGACATGTATTTTGTAGTGGTTCTGGGAGGACATGTATTTTGTAGTAGTTCTGGGAGGATATGTATTTTGTAGTGGTTCTGTGATGAAATGTATTTTGACTGTCAGATGTTCAGGCCCATTGATGCTGCTGGAGGTTTCTGTGGCTTCTATTGAGTTTTTTATTAATGTGATGATACCTCCTTTGTGACCCTCTCTGTCCAATCTGTGTGTTTCATATCCCCTAATACCAAAGCGTCTATCTGCATCTAGATGTGTTTCCTGTATGCACATGACATCTATCTTGTTCTCATACAGGAAATTGTGCAGTTCTAGCTTCTTCCCCATCACCCCCTCTGCGTTCCATTGTGCAATCTTTAGAGTGTTGTGTAGTCCAGTATCTTTACTCTGCTTAATCCTGGTACACCGATACGCAGAGCTGTCATCAGTAGCTTGGGGTGGATCCCTTCGAGGCTTGGGATTCGGCGCTGCCTCCGCCTGGTGGCAGTCCACGGAGGCAGCCCCATATCTTGTGATATATCTGAACATACTCATTAACCGTATATGCGTACATGTCCTTTTCCATTTCTGGGTACCCACGCCATTCTGGCCGGCATGTTCCGTCTTCGGTGAGGGAAGTTTTGGAGTCTTCCTATCCATGTCCCGGATCATCCAAACACTGTATGCCGGACTTCAGTTGCTTTTCTTTTAACCAGGGCAGCTCCCTGAGTGTGACCTTGGTGGGGATCGGGTCATGTCCACGCGCCGTTGGGCGCAGGATCTGCTGCACCTGACGGAGGTGTCACACTCCCCCAAGGGTTTCTGTTTGGGTTACCCCACACATAGCCTGCTATTTTATCCCTTCAGGCATCGGGAGTCCGGTTTGTCAGCGCCGGATACTCGCTGTTCGCCATTGCCGTGTTAGTTTAAACGTGGAGCTCAGGACCCATCTAGTGGACCACTCGAGAAAATACGGTTGGCTTGATTGGCAGAGGCTGTGGTCAGCATAGGCATTTCTCATTTTGTTTGTGAGACCTGTACCAATCCTTACTCCCCGATGATTATTATGATAATGATGATAAACATGATACAGGTGATAATGACAGCGATGTTAATGACAGTTATGATAGTAATGATAATGGGTGATAATGATGACAGTGATTTCAATGATAACGATGATAGTGATGATAATGATAATGAAGGTTACAATGGACAGAATTCACATTGGTGCCTCTCTAGTCTTTTATTCATCTTCTTTTCAATCTATGCGAAGCACAGGGCCACCACTATAGACCACCCATTACAGGTCATACCAATATGTATACTGTTTACAATGACTTATTTCACACAACGAAGTTGCTAGCATCATAAACACCCCTCTATAGTCGTCATTTACGATGTACCTGTGATTTCAGTGACCCAATTTTTTTCTTCCACAGTAAGGAGACACAGTATGGAGCATCTCCTGCTCTCCTTACTTCTTATTTTCCCACTGGATTTTGTGTCGCTCATGTCCCTTATTTTGCAAAGTCATTGCTGTCGAGTTCAATCGATTAGCGACTGCTAGATGTAGAATTGACCGCGTACCCACGTTTGGTAGTAAAACTCATGCACACACAAGGACTCTATTGTCTAGGTTACGCAGTTAATCTCGCGGTCCTGATTTTCACTAATAAGATGCAATCGGTATCGATTATTTTCAAACAGGTCGAAGTAGCTCTAAATATTTTAACTAATAAACAGAAACATCTGTCCGTTGTTTTGGAGATATTCATAGTGTTAGTATGGCGATAAGTTTACATTAGAAATTCAATTTTCCGTATTGATCAGGAAATGTGGGTAGGATGTTTATGACTGGTACTACCATTTCGCTCTGTAATGAAATTGAAAGACGGATTGCATAGTACTCTTGTTCCAACATAGTAGTCCAATGCAAATACTTACGGGACTAAATTGAAACAGCTTTTGATTAGCTAAAATCTGGCACAAGTACCGCTTGATTGAGTCTTAGGATAACATTGTCTGTTTTTGAGTAGTTCATCTGTGATTTAACCAGTAAGTGAACTCGGGTGAGTGATACGCGCGGTGACGGAAACGTTTCATGGGAGACATCAATATAGAGGTAAGATTGCTGAGTGCGTTGTGATTTACAGAAGCGATTTGTTTGATCGCGATTTATTTTGCCGTGTTCAATTTGGAGCGAACGACATTAGTTTGTAAGGAAATCGTGTGGTGGTTAGTTTGTTAATGTCAAATTTGTGTTTTTCTTAATATTCTAATAATATATGGCTCATGTATGACAAATGAGCAGCGCATGAGCTACCGCGCTCAGCGACCATAGCTGACTGCTAGTGTAGCAGATCCTCTAATTCTTTGCCCTGGCCGTGATCTAACTTAGAACATTCTCACACTCATCCACATCATCATGACCATACTCAGTAAATGACATATCACACATCAGGTGGCATATTTATTAAATCATACTCATATCATAGAATGAGTAGAGAATTTACAAACACAATATAATACATATCTTAACTAAACATTCTACTAAAACGGGAATTGTAAGCATTAGCTATTGATGGAATTCCCAACTATCTAAAAACCCAGTTCTATTGCCTTGCAATTGCATCACACACACATCGCCTTAACTGCGTCTTCAACACACCTTATCAGATACTCTTCCTCACTGAAATCCCCTCAGGCGGGCGATCTCGACATAACTCGTTCACAATGTGTCCTTGCTTACAAACACACTTTCAGATTATCTATTAATGCAAAAATCACACACCTATTTGAGCGCCCCTGTTCTATCACCAAACATTCGTCCAACCGTCAATCAATCGCTCCTCTATCTAAGTCGGTGAGTTAAACATACTATCCACATTCAGTCTCTCTCTCTCCCATACAGCCTCTCTCTCTCTCCAGCCCCCCATCTCTCATCCAGCCTCTCAAGCTAAACTTTGTCTCGAGTTATATATCCTCAAGCAAGGCCAGAGCTTGACCAATCGATCTCAGGTATGGTCATCTTCAATTCCAATTGGAACGAAACACTTTGCACACCTGTCACTCATTCTCTCGCAGCAAGCCCCGTTGCCAATTTCGTCTGTCAATCAATCTCCCCCTACCAAAATCGGAAGGCCAGTGGTCAGTTTCTACCTGTCCACATTTCTTAACCCAACTCTGTTCTCCTTTGCTGAGACAGTGAGTGACCTTGACATGCATTCATGTAGCTTTAAGCTTTAACATGTTCAGGCATCCTAAACTCCCCTTGCTCCGGCGGGAACTGTTACATTACCTCCCTAAACTACAGACCGAAACATGGATGGTCATTTTTTTCATCTGGCAAATGACCACCATTTTCGTCTCTACTATCCAAAATGTAAACACTACTCCTGTTTACAACTTCACTCACATCGTACATGCATAAAAAGACATGTCATTTGATACATATAAACTTTTTGTAATACATACACAATCAATACAAGCAGAAGAAAAACACTGTGGCTGGGCGTTTTTACAACACAAACCAACACTTTTACATCGTTTTACAGTCAAATTCACCTAAGTCTGTCCCTGCGGGACCTTTAACTCATCAAAACAGAAACACCTTAAGGAATTCTCCTTACTCATTGAGGTCAATATACCTCGACCTGTTCCCGTGCCTTCCTCTAGGGACACGAACCTTCATTGTTACACTCGACCAGTTCAGGTCAATTTTCTCAGGCGGTCTCATTACACGCCTGGCCGACGATTCACTTCATACTAACTCCTGTGAGGCCACGAATTTACGTGGGTTATCCTCAGGCTAGTTATCATTGTCTCTCTTGACAGCTATCCCCTCTCAAAGAAAACAGCAAAATTCTTTATGTTTCCCACAAAAACGATATTTGACAACATATGTCATAGTCAATATTAAAACTTCTGATCAATGTAGTCTTCTCTGCAAAGACTCCACATACATGTGATTCTGGAACTCGTGGTGACTTGTGCTTGCGGAGGCCTACAGTCTGGATGAGATATACTTCTCTGTAGATCACCCAAATAACCAGTCAGATGATTGGAAAAGCTGTCTATGGTTCTAACACTCTAACCACTAGCTACTCCTCTATTCCTAACTACACACACAAGTTATATTTAACTGCGACACTTGTGTTAAACATGCAAATCAAGATCTATAGCTACACACGCACTATATTTATAAATCTACCACGACTATCCGTGGTCAACAGGCACCAAAATAATAATAACGTGTAGCAGATCCTCTAATTCTTTGCCCTGGCCGTGATCTAACTTAGAACATTCTCACACTCATCCACATCATCATGACCATACTCAGTAAATGACATATCACACATCAGGTGGCATATTTATTAAATCATACTCATATCATAGAATGAGTAGAGAATTTACAAACACAATATAATACATATCTTAACTAAACATTCTACTAAAACGGGAATTGTAAGCATTAGCTATTGATGGAATTCCCAACTATCTAAAAACCCAGTTCTATTGCCTTGCAATTGCATCACACACACATCGCCTTAACTGCGTCTTCAACACACCTTATCAGATACTCTTCCTCACTGAAATCCCCTCAGGCGGGCGATCTCGACATAACTCGTTCACAATGTGTCCTTGCTTACAAACACACTTTCAGATTATCTATTAATGCAAAAATCACACACCTATTTGAGCGCCCCTGTTCTATCACCAAACATTCGTCCAACCGTCAATCAATCGCTCCTCTATCTAAGTCGGTGAGTTAAACATACTATCCACATTCAGTCTCTCTCTCTCCCATACAGCCTCTCTCTCTCTCCAGCCCCCCATCTCTCATCCAGCCTCTCAAGCTAAACTTTGTCTCGAGTTATATATCCTCAAGCAAGGCCAGAGCTTGACCAATCGATCTCAGGTATGGTCATCTTCAATTCCAATTGGAACGAAACACTTTGCACACCTGTCACTCATTCTCTCGCAGCAAGCCCCGTTGCCAATTTCGTCTGTCAATCAATCTCCCCCTACCAAAATCGGAAGGCCAGTGGTCAGTTTCTACCTGTCCACATTTCTTAACCCAACTCTGTTCTCCTTTGCTGAGACAGTGAGTGACCTTGACATGCATTCATGTAGCTTTAAGCTTTAACATGTTCAGGCATCCTAAACTCCCCTTGCTCCGGCGGGAACTGTTACACTAGCATCAGGGCCAGCAAACCAGAGCTGCAAAGACCCTTCTACACCTCCACTCTCTGATCCTGGATAACAGGCTGCAACAGAGCAGACTGGCTAAGGAGAAGAGATCGAAGAGGGAATGCTAACCCGGTACTCAAAAAATGCTTGCTGAAGTCGGACGTGTTGGGCCGAAAGGTGCAAATATCGCAGTCAAGCTGTAAACTACGACACAACGCATTCCGTTCTCTGGACTACATTCTGCTACTTAGGCCCGTGTTAGGGTTTGGTAGCCAGAGATTGAGAACAAACGAAGCCAAGCTAAGCCATGTATGACAAATTAGTTTATTGAACTTATTAGTATACAATATGGCATTATAACATATGGTTTTTGATCTTTTTTGGGACTACAGCACATGTCAATTATAATATGTAATGATTGCCGAATACATCATATGGTCTTATAAGGATTTAACTTAACTTAACGTCTTTATACTGGTTTAGAAGATTCTACGGATTCTGCATACAACCAGTTTCTTGGAGGGTGGCTTAACCAATGTGGCTTTTTCAACCTTTCTAGTATTACTCTATTAAACACCTTTCCCAGCACTAATAATAACATTATTCCTTTATGGACTTTGCATTCCAGTAAATCTCCATTCTTAGGCAATTTGACCAGGTAGCCCTCTCTCCAATCTTTTGGTAAGCTTTCTTCCTCCCAGGTGGCGACTATCAAGTTGTGGAGCATGTTAGTAGATGTTTCCACATTTGTTTTTATGGTATCGGGTGGTATACCATCAGGTCCTGCTGCTTTTCCGTTCCTTAGATACTATATTGCCTTTCTAATCTCTTCTTTACTTGGATTATCATAGTTGAACGGCAGGTCCTCCTCTGCTGGTGGATGGGTTGTCTGGTGATGGTCTGTGCAAAAGAACTTCAAAGTATCCTAACCATCTTTTTGTCTGTTCTTCAAGGTTAGTATAGTTATCTTTTCCCCAAGTTCATTTTTGATTTGTCTACATTGTTGATACTATTATATGTTTAAGATCGATGTATAATTTCGTATTTTAAACTATTTTATTTAAAATAAAACTAAGATCAAGCAGACATAATGTTTACCAGTATAGTATAACATTAATAATATTAGCAATGAATAATAATGACATTCCTTGTATCAGAGACCAGGATACGCCACTGGACAACAAGTTTTCTGGCACCTTATTTCGATTTCTCAATAAAGTTTTCGATCTTCAGAAAAAAACTTCCTATGTATCTGTACCTTGGACTTGTTTATGTTAGACACATATGTTTAGTGAACCAGGTGACCTGTTAATCTTGAAAACTTCGGTCATTGATATAGTAATGTTCATTACATATCTTTCAGAGGATGTGTCGAATATATTTATATGATTTGGAAGTCTTATGTTTGTCGTCAATTATTCGGGTTTGGTCGTATAGAAAGAGTAAACCATGTAGTGAGCTGAATTCTTTGCTTCCCGCGTTAATTCCACTTCTAGTGATGTAATTATGTTGTAATTTACACTACCAAGAAAGTAAACATTTATTACAAGATAACATTTGTAATCAATCAGTTGTCCTTATTACATTTTAAATACTACTATTATATTATACAGTAGTTACCTTTGTGTTCCACAACCATCTAATACCATTCAGATTATATTCCTATATACTCTAATTAATGTTTCCCTTAATTGTCTTAAGATGAATACGGCATCATTACACCACATTCTCTTAAAGAATCCAAATTAAGTTTTGCTCATTTTAGGTTCAGAAATTGGTTTTATTCTTGATTCAAGTATTTTTGTAATACATGTGTCCTCTGTGATATAGTGACGCTATGACCCGATATATATCGCAGTTTCTTTTGCTGCCATTTTCTTCTTTATTTGTATTATTGCAGCCTGTCAATCATCTTGCATTCTTGTCCATGTCCATACTCTTTTTAAGATGCTCTCTGGTCACTTCAATCTTGACTTCCTGCATGCTCGAACTGATTGAGTTGTTATGCCGTCCATACCAGGGGACTTATTTCTGGGCTGCTCTTTATATATCTATATTTTTCATTTTCTGTTCATTTGATATATCAGTTGCCTGAAGGCCCCTGTCTCTAGGGGATAACTATTGATTGCCACTGAGAGCACGTAGTTTTGAGAAGTTCACGAACGCATTTTTTACATCGCTAATGTCTTCATATTGGTTAAATATTCGGAATTAATTTATGTCCTAAATGATTGAAGAAGGATTGAAGTTCTCCACGTTACCTCATTACTTTGTTACAATTGTAAATTACAAAATGAATTTCTAAATCGTCTAGTATAATTTCTTTTACCCTTACCAGCTAAGTTATCGCTCTTAATACATTTATGATAATATTGTATGTGGAAGTGCGTTCATTTTTGTAACATCAATCGACATATTATAAGTCAAATGGCATGCGATATCTGATGGTTTTTGGTAAGGAAGGTGATAGCTTGATTTGTTGAGAAGAAATTGTACAACTTTAGCATATTTTGAAAATATTTTCAAGCATGTTTAAAAGTCGCAATATATTTAAGATTGAATGCCGTTTTAGATGGCAATGTGATAAGCACTTATTAACTTATAGAAACTTTGCTAAAAACGATGTTCCATATCTGTCACAAAATCTGGTAGTGTAAAGAAACAACGAAATATTTATCTTCGTGGGTGTTGTCTTATATTCTTTATCTTGTATAACATCTTTCGTACTAAGACCGACGTTTGTGTCAGTCTTGACATATCGAGGAGCAATCTTATGTGATGTTGTCACACGAGGATTGTCAAACGTTTGACGGAGAATGTTATGTATTATGCCGTCCGTTCTTTTGAAAAAAAATGTGCACAAAGAAAAACAATTATTGACATAATTTTCAAGTAACCAGAGCACAGGCAGAGGCCTTTTAAACTAACTGCAGATGATGTTATGCGACACATGACAATAGAGATACAAGTGGTACTCTTCGCCCAAGCGCTGTCACCGGAAGCGGAACTGAGAAGTGACAAAAATGCAGACCTACTGGAATTAAGAGCAATACTCTGTAAACGTTTGCACCTGTACAGGAGTCTTGATACAATGGATTCCATCTCATTACAACTTTGTTGGCAGTGAAGAGATTGACATATTGTCAAATTAAGATGGAAATCTACCCAACCCTGATATATATATAATTAATGATGAGGCAAGTGTTTACCATATGCACATGTAAGAAAAAGTGAGACGTCAAAATGTTCAGATCAATCAAGAAACGACATATATAACCAGCTAAAAGAAACATGAACAGATGGAATTCTCCGCACAGGCCACAATGGGCTGAGATGCCATATATTCGAAACGGAAAAATGGAAATAGTTTTGAATATTTCCGCGGCACCGATGAACATCTTCAAATTATTCAACATCCGAGGAAAAGATGTCATTCCTGTTAGAGTTCTCTTTTGAGATGCCAATGGTATCATTCGTACTATATGTTTATTAATACTCGTATATATGTTCCACGGTACCTATAAAAGTGTACGAAGAAGAAGAAGAAGAAGAAGAAGAAGAAGAAGAAGAAGAAGAAGAAGAAGACGAAGTAAAAGAAGAAGACAGGGAAAAATAAGGAAGAATGAATTAAGACAAAATAAAAGAAAGAAAGAAGTAAGGAAGGAAGAAGGAAGGAAGGAAAGAAGACAGAAACAAAGGAATGAAGGAAGGACAGAGGGAGGGAGGGAGGTAAGAAAGGAAAGAATGAAGGAAGGAAATAAGGAAGGAAAGAAAGAAGGAAAAAGAAGAAGAAAAAGAGTTCGACATCAGACTTGAGATATACATTTTCATTCCCCTTTTAGGTGGAACAAGGGCCAAAAGTATGACAATAAATGTTGGCTTGATATTTTCGTCTGAATTGGCTAATCTGACGTCTGCAGGGCTAATTTGGCGTCTGCGGGGCTAATCTGGTTGGCTTTGGAGGTGGGGGACTTGGTAAAATCTGAACGACATGTTCATAATCACTATCATTAATGACCCCATCAAAATTGTAACGTCGATTTCATCTCTTTCTTTTGTTTATTTAGAGCACGATCTTTGGCGATAGTTCAATGTTATTAAGCTTCTCTGTGTGAAGTACTTGACCCACCCAATCGTGTCCATCGTGAGTATATTTCTTGTTAACAATGCTCTTTGACAATGTTCAATTTAATATTTTGTTGATTTCTTGCAATTCTTCTTCTTCTTCTTCTTCGTACGCTGTCAGACGTCAACTTGTATTTGTTCAAAGAAAGCAGCTGTCATCCTGAGGCTGTCGACACTGCCGTAGAGCTTGTCTAGTGTTGCCACTGTTGATGGCCACATGTGCTTTCTCTGGTCCTCGTACGTCGTGCAATTTTGCAGCAGATGTTCAGCGATTATTTTCCATGTGCCACACGAGCATTCGTCAGTACCACCTATGTTCAATGTATTGATAGATGGTACCTCAGTCTGTTGTGGCCTGTGCGGAATCTGAAAACCACGACCTGCTCTCTTCTGTTCAGCTGGTAGTAGGCGTCATTCTTTGTGTAGCCAGTGTGTTCTGTTTCCAATTTGGCCATGTATCTGGCCCTAATAAGCCTTTTGGACTCTTCGTAGGTCACACTAGAATCTGGTTGTGGTAGTCTTGCACCTTCTTTTGCCAGTCTGTCTGCCTCCTCGTTGCCTTGAATGTTACAGTGGGATGGAACCCACTGTACCACTACTCTTTTTGGTGCGGACTGCTAGTATAGTTGACAGAGTACTGCTCTTAAATCATTAAGTTCAGTATTTTTCTGGCTTTTTAGTGATGTGACCACGACCAGGGCATCTGTGAACAGGACTATCTAGCTTTGATTGCTTTCGCCTGTCAGCATTGCTTCTTCTGCGGCCTTCAGTGCCTCTGCCTCCGCTCTGAAATTGCTTGAGAGTTTTCCAGTTGCCACTGACAGTGCTTCTTTTCTACCACTTGGTAGGCTCAGGAATACCCCAGCCCCTCCATTCTGTGTTGTGTTTGTTACAGAACCGTCGGTGTATGCATGGGTCCAGTATATGCTTGGGTAGTTTTCCGCTATGTACCTCAGGGTTATGTCTTTTCTTTCTTTTTCAGTCTGGGTATTCTTGTTTCCAATACCTGGTATATTTTCTACCACCTCCGGAATGATATGCTGCTTCCATGTGGGTTTGCGTACAGTAGGGATGGGCTTTGGTGTTGTTACGGTGTGCATAGGGTCTTCGCTCATCTTTGCTTTGGCTATTTCTGCAAAGTTTCTCCGCTTTAGTTTCCCATTTCCAAATCTATTTAGTCTCTGATGCATTGGATGGTCTGTCAGTCTTCTGAGTTTCTCTGCTTGCTGCAGGGCTCTGCAGTCTTTTCTGTCGGTAATGGATTTGTAATCTTTTCGAGTTCTACAATTGGCGTTGACTTCATGCCTCCTGTTATAACTCTCATGGCTTGGTTTTGGAGTTTGCTAATTTTATCGAAGTTCGCCTTTGCTGTTGTTGTCCATGCCGAAATGCCATACTCGAGAACTGGTCTCACTCTTCCAGAGTACAGTTTCTTTAGGATTCTTTCGTCTGCTCCCCGGCTTGTGCCAGCAAGTTTCCTCATGATTGCCATTCTTTGTCTGGCTCTCATTCGGTTTCTCTCGATCTGACTTTTCCATGTCATGCGCCGATCAAACGTGACTCCCAAGTAGTTTGGGTTGTCGTTTGGCCGCAGATATTTGCAGTTATGACTTACTTTGGTGTTCTGTTGTTTATTTGAAAGCGAGAATATCGTACATGTTGTTTTTTCCTCATTTATTTTGACCACAAATGATTTCGCCCACTCTTCCAACGATGTTAGAGCCTGCTGCATCCCATTTGTTTGCTACCGTGAGATTTTTTTCAGAGGTCCACATAGCCAGATCATCTGCAAACATGGAGCTGTGGACTCTTCTTGGTATATTCTCTATGATGTTGTTTATATACACCAGGAAAAGTGTGGCTGACAGTACTCAACCTCGGGATACTCCATGCTCCAGTGTCACCTTTTTGCTCATCTGCTTTTGCACTTGAACTCTGGCTGTTCTGTTTTCGAGGTAGTGCCTGATCAATCTGTACATTTTTCCAGATACTTCACTTCTTCGTAGCTTGACTTTACGTCCCTCTTTCCACACTTTATCAAATGCCTTCTCTAGTTCAACCCAAACCGCTACTGTATGCTTTTTCTCTTGGTAAGCATCCTCTATTTCCTGTGCTATGAGAGTGATCTGGTCCTCAGTGGATCTGTGTTGTCTAAATCCTGCTTGCTGTGGAATTAATATGTGTTTTTCTTCCAGGTGTCACATCAGTCTGGTGTTTATCATACGCTCCATCAGTTTTCCTACACAGCTCAGTAGACTGATAGGCCTGTATCGATTTGGGTCTGTACTATCTTTTTCTTTCTTTGGTACTGGTATAAGTACAGCGTCTTTCCATGCCTGCGGTACAATTCCCCTTTTCAAGCTTTAGTTCAGGACTGATAGTAATTTCCGCTTTGCTGTTTGCCCAGCCCCATCAGCATTTCGTTTGTTACCCCATCTTTTCCGGGCGATTTCTTTTTCTTTAGAGTTCTATGGCCTCATTCATATCATTAATTGTTAGTTTTGCCATCATGTGCTCCTCTGGTGCCATATTGGTGTTGTCGTGGCTCTTTTGTTCTTCACTAATGTCTGTATGGCTGTCTGTAGGGACATCAATGGCATAATCTTCTTTGAAGGCGTTTGATGCTTTTTTCTGATAAGCATGTTGTCGCCCTGCTTGATGGTAATTTGTTTATTTGATGGTGTTTCGTCATTCATGACTCTGACTAAATTCCATAGTTTGTTCCCTTCTTTATCTAGATTGAGGCTTTCTGTTTTTTGTTTCCAGCTGTCTCTTGTTATTTGGTTCATTGTTCTTTTGTATTTAGCAGTGATGGCCTTGAGGGCGATATTTGCTTCCATAGATTGCTCTCTCTCTGCCATGTTCCTAGCATTTGAGACTTTATCCTCCGCTTTCTGCAGTTCATGATTCCAATATGGCTTGTAGTTTTTGCGGGATTCGATCAAAGACCGTTTCCGTTCATTTTGCTTTGAAAGGCGAGTGCATCACCTCTAGACAACATCACTCACCGTGTGAGCGATGTGTCATGGGCATGTTGCTAACCGGGCAGGGCACAATTTCACGAAGGCGATGTGTCAGTCTATTATTATTGGCCCGTGTGTGCATGTCCCATCCACAACAAAACCAGCACTGTCAGCAAACTGGGCGAATGACGCCAACCTCATGAAGTTCTGCCTTGTGCACTGGAACGTGGAAATACGACACATGGTAACCGAAATACTATTGCAAAGAGCCGAAGACCATGCCAGGATAATCAAAGGGTGACATAACACAAAATGAATGAGCTAACTAAGCCAAATGGAAATACCACTACGTGTTTCAGTCGACAAAAGTGGAACTAGTCAACTAATGTGAATTCCAGTCAAGTCCGTGACGTGGTCGTATCCATTATGGACGGAAACACGAGAACAATTCTAGACCGCGGCCGGTTAGGTGACATCACACGGTGCGGTTCAATTAAAAAAATTATAACAAGTGACAATCGATTTCTTGCCTGTTTTCTAGTAAGGTATAACTTGTTTTAGCGAGACCCGCAACGTTCAACCAGTGATCAATTCTATTTAGTGATATTAGGGCGTATTTACCGTTTCTGATAATGTGACCGTCGTCCTAAGATTAGCCCTGATAAGAGCTGGCTAATGTTGGTATTAAAGCGGGGTCAGATCTTCTTCATCTAATTCCTCGGATCTCATGGATTTCACTGGTTTATTCCCGAGTCATTTAGTGAATTGTTGTTTCTATAGCTTTTTTTTTCCAATCGATATAGCTGAACTGTAATCAGCAGGCTTTATGTGTGTAAATGATTATGTGCAATGATGTGCTTTGAAAATGTGAAAGAAGACTGACGTCTGGTAAGAAAAAATGTTCCATGTTCCACAAGCGTAAAAAGTGTATAACTAGATTTGTAGTTAAATATAGACCTATAAATAAAGCGTGGAAAAAATAGATAGAGGCATTTAATCGAAAGAAATATATTTAAAATATTTGGACAAGTAGAACATAATTCAGACAATGAATAAAACAGCAAAAATAGACTTCGAAAAAAAAACTTTCTCAGACGATCCAGACTGGTAGTAAACGCTTCTTTTTTATGTGAGAAATAAACAAAGAACGATCATCAAAGTAGGCCTTCTCTTAGACAGCACAGGAAAAATAAGTGAGAATAGGGAGGCAGCTAATCTACTCAATCAGTACGTTGGCACAGTCTACCTAAAAGAGGACTACTCAAAGATCCCACAGCATATATATTTTTTTAAAAAGAGACATGGATACAGCGGTATTAAGATCAATCTGTATTATAGAGGAAATGGTTTTTACAAAATTGAAGGGGTTGAAAGTGGATAAATGTCCAGGTCAAAATGGTATTCATCCAAAATTGCTGTATGAAATTAGAGACCAACTAGCAAAACCATTGGCTATATTATGTTCTCAATCACTTACAAAAGGGATTGTTCCACGGGATTTGAAAGATGCAAGGCAAAAAAGGGCAAAAAATCAGATCCAGCGAATTATTGACCGGTGAGTTTAACGAGCATAGTCTGTAAATTGTTAGAGTCAATAATCAAAGAAAATATTGTAATGCATTTAGACAAATTTAATATCATTATAAATAGTCAGCATGGGTTTAATAGAGGGAGATCATGCTTAACAAATCTATTAGAATTCATGGAGGAGGTTACCAAAATGATAGATAAGGGGAGCCATTGGACGTTATTTATCTAGATTTTGCAAAGGCTTTGAAAGAGTACCTCATCAAAGATTATTTCGAAAGTTAAAATCACATGGAATAAGCGGAGAAGTTACCAAATGGATTGAAACATTGGTTAACGGGAAGAAGGCAGAGAGAGGACATTGATAAGGAGTACTCATAGTGGCGTGAAGTAAAAAGTGAAGTGCCACAGGGCTCGGTTTTGGGACCAATTTTGCTCTTGATATATATAAACGATTTGGAAATTGATATGGGATCCATGATTGCAAAATTCGCCGATGACACAATAAATTATGTACGTGTCTCATCTAAAGCAGAAATGGATATATTGACGTAGGATTTAGATAAAATTCGAAAATACTATGTAAGCTGGTAAATGGGGTTTAATGCAGTTTAATGTACAGTCATCCACATAGGTAGATCTAATATGGAACATAATTACAGAATGGGTGAGAATAATATTAGAAAGATAGAAAAGGAAAAGGATCTAGGGATTACAATAGATCATACAGGTAAGGTGAGTGAGCAATTTCAGGTAGCAGTGAAAAGGGAAATGCAATGTTAAGTATAATAAAAAGAAATATTAAACATAGGAGCAAGGAAGTGATAGTCAAACTGTATAAAGTATTAGTTAGACCTAGATTTGAGTACTGTGTACATGTGTCGAGTTCTTATCATAGAGGGGATATAAACATGCTTGAAAGGATACACAAAAGAGCGACAAAGCTGATAGTGAGATTCCAGAATTACAATTATGAGGAAAGACTCAGAAAAACCGGCTTATAGTATCTAGAGCAGAGAAGAATTCGAGCTGACAATACAGGTTTATAAGATAATCAAATGAATGGATAAATTAGACTATAACAAGTTTTTTTCAAAATACAACCACCTACAAGAACAAGAGAGTGTAACAGTTCCCGCCGGAGCAGAGAGTTTAGGACAGGGGTGATGTGGCTGCTGATAACAAAGGTACCTGAATGCGTGTCAAGGTCACTCACCGTCTCAACAAAGGAAAACAGAGTTGAGGCAAGGAATGTACACAGGTAGGAGCTAACCACTGGCCTTCCGATTTGGGTAGGGGGAGAATGAGTGACAGACGATTTGGCAACGGAGCTTGCTGCGATAGATGAGTGACAGGTATGCAAAGTATTTCGTTCCAAAAAGATTGAATAAAGCCATCCCCTGAGATCCATTGGTCAAGCTCTGACTTTGCTTGAGTGTATATTCTTCTTCTTCGTACGCAGTCAGACAGTAACCATTATTTTTTCGAAAAAAGCGGCGGTCATCCTGAGGCTGTCGCCATTGCCATAGAGCTTGTCTTGCAGTTCCACTGGTGATGGCCACATCTGCTCTCTCTGATCCTCGTATGTCGGGCAGTTCTGCAGCAGATGTTCAGCGGTCATTTTACCAGTACCGCACGGGCATTCGTCGGTACCACCTATCTTCAATTTGTTGAATAGGTGGTACCTCAGTCTATTGTGGCCAGTGAGAAGTCTGAAGACAACGACCTGCTCTCTTCGGTTCAACTGGTAATAGGCATCGTTTTTGGTGTAACCAGTATGTTCGGTTTCCCATTTGGTCATGTATCTGGCTTTGATAAGCCGTTTTGACTCTTCGTACGTCATACTAGTATCTGTTTGTGGTAGTCTTGCACCTTCTTTTGCCAGTCTGTCTGCCTCCTCGTTGCCTTGGATGTTGCAGTGTGATGGGACCCACTGTACCGCTACCCTTTTTGGTGCGGACTGCTGGCACAGTTTGCAGAGTGCTGCTCTTAAGTCATTAAGCTCAGTGTTTTTCTGACTTTTTAGCGCTGTGACTACGGCGAGAGCATCTGTAAGCAGGACTATATGGCTTTCATTTTCATTGTGTGTCACCATTTCTTCCACTGCCGCCCTCAGTGCCTCTGCCTCCGCTCTGAAATTGCTTGTGTACTTACCGGTAGCGAATGACAGTGTTATTTTTCTGCCATTTGGTAGGTTCAGGAATGCTCCTGCCCCTCCGTTCTGTGTAGTGTTTGTTACAGAACCGTCGGTGTATGCATGGGTCAAGTCCATGCTTGGGTAGCTTTTCGATATGAAGCTTAGGGTAGTATCTCTCCTTTCTTTTTCAGTCTGGCAGTTTTTGTTTCCAATACCTGGTATATTTTCTACCACCTCTGGAACTATATCCTGCCTCCAGGTAGGTTTTCGTACAGTAGTGATGGGTTTTGGTGTTGTCAGTGCGTTTATGGGATCTTCGTGCATCTTTGCTTTGGCTATTTCTGCAAAGTTTCTCCGCTTTAGTTTCCCATTTCCCAAATTGTTTAGTCTCTGGTGCATTGGATGGTCGGTCAGTCTTCAGAGTTTCTCTGACTGCAGCTGGGCTCTGCAGTCTCTTCTATCGGTCATGGATTGCAGTTTAGTAATCTTTTCAAGTTCTACAATTGGCGTTGACTTCATGCCTACTGTTATAATTCCCATGGCTTGGTTTTGAAGTTTGCTAACTTTATCGAAGTTTGCCTTCGCTGCTGTTGTCCATGCCGAAATGCCATACTCGAGAACTGGTCTCACTCTTCCAGTGTATAGTTTCTTTAGTATGCCTTCGTCTGCTCCCCAGCTTGTGCCAGCAAGTTTCCTCATGATTGCCATTCTTTCTCTGGCTTTCATTCGGTTTCTCTCAATCTGACTTTTCCATGTCATGCGCCGATCAAATGTGACTCCCAGATAGGTTGGGTTGTCGTTTGGTTGCAGGAATTTGCCATTTAGACTTAATTTGGTATTTTGGGGTTTTAATTAAAGCGAGAATATTGTGCATGTGGTTTTCTCCTCGTTTATTTTGACCAGCCATGAGTTCGCCCACTCTTCCAGCGATGTTAGGGCCGTCTGCATCCGATTTCTTGCTATGGTGAGATTCTTTTCAGAGGTCCACATAGCCAGATCGTCTGCAAACATTGAGCTATGGACTCTTCTTGGTATATTCTTTGTAATATCGTTTATATATACCAGGAAGAGTGTGGGTGACAGTACTCCCCCTTGGGGTACTCCCTGCTCGAGTGTCACCTTTTTACTAATCTGCCCTTGTACTTGGACTCTGGCCGTTCTTTGTTTGAGGTAGTGGTTGATCCACTTGTACATTTTCCCACAAACATCACTTCTTCTTAGCTTGACTCTTAAGTCCGTCTTTCCAGACTTTGTCAAATGCCTTTTCCAGATCCACCCAAACAGCCACTGTGTGTTTTTGTGCCTGGTAGGCATCTTCTATCTCCTGGGCTATGAGGATGACCTGGTCCTCAGTGGATCTGTGCTGTCTAAAGCCGGCTTGCTGTGGAAGTAGTATTCGTTTTTCTTCCAGATGCCACATCAGTCTGGTGTTTATCATCCGTTCCATCAGCTTGCCGACACAGCTCAGTAGGCTGATGGGCCTGTATCCATTTGGATCTGTTTTGTCCTTTCCTGTTTTTGGTACTGGTACCAGTATTGCGTCTTTCCATGCTTGGGGGTACAATTCCCCTTTTCCAGCTTTGGTTCAGGACCGATAGCAGTTTCCTCTTCGCTGATTGGCCCAGCCCCATCAGCATTTCGTTTGTTATCCCGTCTTTTCCGGGAGATTTCCTTTTCTTTAATGTTCTCATAGCCTCTTCCATTTCGCGCATTGTTAATGTGGCCATCATGTGCTCTTCAGGTGCCGTATTCATGTTGTCGTGCCCCTTTAGCTCTTCACTAATGTCTGTATGCTTATCTGCAGGGACCTCGATGTGGTTTGCTCTGGCATAGTGATCGATAAAAGCGTTTGCGGCTTTCTTACCTGTGATCAAGTTCTCGCCCTGCTTGATGGTAATATGTTTGTTTGACGGGGTTTCGTCGTTCATGGCTCTGACTAGCTTCCATAGCTTGTTCCCGTCTTTGTCCAGGTTTAGGCTTTCCGTTTTATTTTTCCAGCTTTCTCTTGCTGTTTGCTTAAGAGTGTGTTTGTATTCCCCCCGTGGCGGCTTTGAGGGCGATGTTTGCCTCCATGGATTGTTCTCGCTCTGCCATGTTCCTAGCATTTGTTACAGCATCTTCCGCTTTCTGCAACTCATCATTCCAGTAGGGCTTATAGTTTTTCCTAGCTCATCTTGGGATGGTTTCAGTGGCGGCTTGCATTATTGCCTTGCTTAGGCTTTCCACCATGGGCTTCATTTTGTTGTTTCGTGTGTTGATGGTTTGACACAGCCCATCTGTCAGGATTGCAAATCTGTCCCAGTCGGCTCGTTTGTAATTCCAACGTGGGAGCGGGTTTGTTTCCTGTGGGCCTACTTCCATGTCAATGGTTAGCCTGATCGGCCTGTGGTCACTACCTGCCAGTTGGTTTAGCACCTGGCGGTCTATTTTATGGTGTATGTCCTGTGTGGAGAAGGCCAAATCTGGAGTCGAAGTGGTATGCCATGTTCTTGAATTGAAACTAGGGCTATCCTCCGGCCTATTGATTAGAGAGAGATTTGCATCTATCTCCCAATCTTCCACTTCGTCACCTCTGCTGTCTGTGTCAGAGTATCCCCATATCTCCGAGTGGCTGTTGAAATCTCCAACTACTATGCAGTTGGAGTCTCTGACCTCCATACACGAGAGCGATAGGTCTCTATTTGGTGGTCCGTACAGATTGAAAATGCGGAGCTTCGTCTCTTGAGCCATTATGTCAACTCCTACAATTTCTGCTTGTCCGGTGTGATTGACAGGTACCGCGCTACTCGGTATGCAGTTTCTGGTTAGTATCAGGACCCCTCCTTTGTGGCCTTCTCTATCGAGACGGAAGGTCTGGTATCCTCTGATTGAGAATTTATGATTTTTGTTGAGGTGCGTTTCCTGGATACATGCCACGTCAATCTTACCTTCATGCAGGTGATGTGTTAGGGAAAGTTTTTTGTTAATGACTCCCTCCGCATTCCGCTGTAGTATTTTGAGGGTCTTGAGATTTTGGTCAATAAAGGTTGCCCCATAGCCATGTGCCTTGACTCCACGACACATGGGTGGGTGACCACCAGTAGTCAAGGGTGGGCCCCTTCGAGGCGTGAGGCCCGGCACTATCGCTGCCTGGCGGGACTCCGCAGGATGAGCGCCATGCGTTTTTCTAATCGGTTGTACTGTCATCATGCTTGCGATTTACGTTGCACTGTTTTGTTAGGCTTGTGGCCCCGTGCATCCGATTTCAACAGGCGTTTATGTAGGGATGCCCTCCTTAGCCTTTGGCTGTCCCCAGCCTATCTGCAAGGCATCAGTTGTTTATGATCAGAGTTGTCGCTCTTATGGAAGTTCTTGAGTGTATATAACTCGAGACAAAGTTTAGCCTCAGAGACTGGATGGAGAGGAGGCTGGATAGAGAGATGAGAGCGAGAGAGAGAGAGAGAGAGAGAGAGACTGAATGTAGATAGGAGTGGTTTAACTCACCGACTTAGATAGAGGAGCGAGAGAGAGAGAGAGAGAGAGAGAGAGAGAGACTGAATGTAGATAGGAGTGGTTTAACTCACCGACTTAGATAGAGGAGCGATTGATTGACTCTTGCACGAATGCTAGTGATAGAACAGGATCGCTCAAATAGGTGTGTGAGTTTTGTATTAATAGATAATCTGAACGTGTGTTGTAAGGAGCAGACATTGTGAACGAGGTATGTCCAGATCGCCCGACTGAGGGAATTTGAGTGAGGAAGAGTTTTTGAGGGTGTGTTGAGGGAGCAGTTCTGAGAGGTGTGTGTGGCAATAGAACTGGGTTAATGATAGTTAGGAATTCCATCAATAGCTAATGCTTAAAATTTCCGCTTTAGTTAATATGTATATTAACATATATATAATAATAGAATACTTAGTTAAGATGATATGTTTGTAATTTCACTACTCATTTTTCTGGTATGAGTATTATATAATAAATATGCCACCTGCTGTGTGATATGTCATTTACTGAGTAAGGTCATGATGATGTGGATGAGTGTAATAATGTTCTAAGTTAGAATAACGGCCAGGGCAAACAGTGGGATTTGCTACAAGGGCATAGCTCCACATTAACTAAAGAAAAGTCCAGATTAGATATTAGAAATTTTTTTTTAGTTAGAGAGTGGTGAATGCTTGGAATACATTGCCACAGGAAGTAGTGGAGGCAGGGACAATTAATGCATTTAATAATAAATTGAATGCACATAGCTTTTAGAGAAAGGTAATGTAAATTAAACTGGTTGTATACAAACTCTGCAGCGTCTTCTAAATCAGTATAACGACGCTAAGTTAAGTTAACATATACTGATCAGACATGTTAGTCAGGTTCAGACAAAACATACTGGACAAGACCCTCACCTAAGCTTCCTCGTAGCCATTCTTAGAAACAATCTGTTTCCATGGCAATCTGGCTAACAAGGTGAGTAATCAACGTGATCTCTGTAGTAGTGAGCGACACGCAGATGAAGCCAAGCCTAGCACAACCGTCTGTAGAACTCCGGTCCACCTTCATCAGCACACTTTGGATGTGAGGAAAGCTACGACAACCCGCCACTTAGCGCCCTTTCCAGGGGGCACTGAAGAGTAATCCTACTCATTGTTGGCATTCAACAACAACAACCTTAGATCAGTTAAACCACATTTTATTTCCCTTATATGTTCTCGGTAGTTCTGTAGGTCAACTCGGTAGTTCTGTAGGTCAACTCTTGTATTTTTCACACGCAGGCACACGAGGTCAGTGAAAAACGGTTCTGAGAAATCCCTAATATCGAGAATGGACCTTAACATGAGGTCACTGTTGACGGTTGCCGTGACATTTCTACGAATTCATGGATCGGTTAATTCTCAAATATTTAAAATAGGTAAGTCATTAGCTTAAGGTCATCTTAGAGATTGTTAACAAATAAAAATGGCATGTTTCTTCTGCATTATATCCACCATCACAAGCAAGTGGGAAATAATGGTTCGTTCTTTCTTCTTTTTTCTCTTGTTTTGTCCTACTGCTCTTGACACACGCGTCGCAGAGAGGTGAGATGCGATTGTTATCGCCAAGTGGGAGGCTTGTGCTGTTGTTAAGTGTAACTTCCTAAGAGTGTTAGAGACACCCTCGATCCATCAACGTCGTGGTCTGCCTCTTGCTCGCGGACCATAAACTTGCATATCTTCTTCCTCGTTCGTCTTCAAACCTCAATTTCAATGACTTTAACGAAGTCAGCAGTCGACTCAAGGCTTTGTACACTGCCATACATCTTCTCGTGGAAAGACACTGGCTGTTGCCAAACGCTACTTCTTTTGTCGGTACACAGTGGACGGGACTGCAAAATATGGTCTGCCTCCATGAGGGCTATGCCGCAGGCACAAAGGTCTGTAGTGCTAATCGTGCACTTGTTGTACAGATGACATCTTAGTCTGTTGTGACCTGGTCTCGCCTAGAGAGTTGATTATAGGCATCGTTTTCTATGTGGCCAGGATGGTCTTTTCTTCCATTGCATATGATATGCTCTTAATGCAGGCTGGTCATAATGCATTCTGACTATATAGCCCAAACACTTCATTTGTTGTGAGTCAACGTAGGCACTGACTGGGTTTGTGCCCACTGTCTGCCTCAATGTGATATTGCGAAATCGGTCACATATTGTATATCTGCCTGCACTTTTTATGGTTCTTATGACTCCGAAATTATATGGGCATTAGTATCCCTTTCTTCCAAATTTGACAGTCGGGAGGTAAAGGCTAGGTCAAGCGATGTACAAACCTGCTGTCATGGAGGCATCGTACAGACAATCAATAGCAACGGATAGGAAAACTGGAGAGAAATGCATGATAACATGAATTGCAATGTGACACATACCTAACAAGACAGTTTAACGTAAGTGGTTTTCTGAACGTGCGCAGACAAAGAAGAATAACATATGTGTTGGCTACTCTAGTGTTGACTTGTTTTTATGTATCTTTATTATTTTGTAATTTTTATTTGTATTAATCCTCATCGTTTCTTTTCCTGTAGATCATAATGGAATTAATTATTTATATGTTAGCTACAATCTTCTTCTTCTTTTGTCGTCTCACTGTCTACCGGGTTGTAGACCAGTGTCGTGGTATGTATTTGTCTTTTGCCTCTCTCGTGGCCCGAGTAACATGTTTCCCCATTTTACAACAGGTCTCGTCTCCCTGTCTATCCAGATGTTCCTCGATCTACCTCTCGCCCTTCCTGGTGTTCTACTGTAGAAGGTTGCATGAACAATGTGGTCTGGTTGCATTCTCACAATAGGGCCAAACCAATTCATTCTTTGTTGCTCGATTTACTGTAGGCAGGGTATTGTTCCAATGTTCTACCGAATACTCATATATTTGTGAGTCTGTCTCTTCTGGTGTTGTTAGTGACCTTTCGTAGGCACCGTATGTCGCAGGTGGCTAACTTTCGTTCCTAGGCCTTATTAAATGCCCATGTCTGGCACTCATAGCACAGGGTTGGGCTGAAAATACTATTTATCATCAGATGTTTTGTTGGAGGGAAACACTGGGATGTCTAGTGTAGCGAGCTGATAGGTGACAGCGTTTGCCCCCTGCACTCTCGTCTCTATCTCTCTGTCGAGTCTGCCATCTTCAGTAAAACCAGTCCTCAAATAATTAAATTCTTGTACGTGCTAAAGGTCTGCTTCATTCACATGAATATGAAGTGTGGTGTGCTTTCATTGTCCCTGTTTTTGATGCACTGATTGATATTCATATTGTACTTTGACAGTTTGAGTGGAGTGAGCCTTCTTTGTCTTCAAAATCATCATTTCGTTCATGTGTTCTGTTTTACTTCATTCGTTGGGTACATACAGGAAAAATAAACAAATGGAAAATAAGAAGTATATGAGGAACAGGTATAATTAATTATCATTAGCAACATCCAGTTGTGTGATTACTGTAGCTAACAGACGATAGGTATTGCATGCACGTACGCAGTTCAATTACAAAATGGCGTCCTTCCTCACAGAGAGGATGGCTGATGATAGGGTGACATTTAGAGTATGTTGCTGCTTTTTAAGATGTCCTTAGAAGTGATGGTGACTGTTCGTTTCGTAAATTATTCGTTACGGATATCATACGAATATCGTAATAAAAATGTATTCTTTCGACTCTAATGTGTTTTTCCCTTATAACTTTTAAACCAATAAATATAATTCAACACAATTTGACGTGGACATACCTCGGTGCGCGAGAAAATATAATGAGCGCATATTAAATCTCTCTCTCTCCCTCCCTCCCCCCTCTCCGTCTCCGTGTCCGTATGCGTGTGTGTGTGTGTTTATATATATATATATATATATATATATATATATATATATATATATATATATATAGTACGTTCAACTCATTGCCTGCCCGTGGTTTTCATTTACAACTGTTAAATAAATGAACATAATTCAATATGATTTGACATGGGCATACTATGAACCAGTTGGACGACGTGTTACTGTGTACTGGCTATTTTCCGCAAGATGGTGCTACATGTCCCACCCCAAATATCAGCATGGCTGACAGTGCTTCTGTCTTTGAAGATCGTGTAATTTATATGTGAATGTTAGCCACCCAAGATCGTCTGACCTTACCCTACCTGATTTCTTCCTATGGGGAACACGGAGACAAGCTAAGAAATGTCATGAAACTACAAAAAAAACATTGGGTGGGAGACTGAGTCTGTAACTCCTGACGCGTTGGCGAATACCTTCAGTAACACAAAGAGGCGTGTGCAGGCATGCCTTGACGCTAATAATGACCACTTGCAACATTTAATATGAGCTCCTTGTGTTTCTCACACACCAAGGTACGTCCATATCAAATTTGATTAAATAACGTTCATTGGTTTAAAAGTTATAATGGGAAACCAAGGGCTGGTAGCGAGTAGGAAACCCTGTATTTCTGTACATTAAAACATACTCCAGATTAACATTGTGTACTCTGGTCTACAGAAACAGTTCTCGCAAGCGCCTGTTCTCTTGTATCATATTGTGAAGACCCACACGACTTGAGTTTTACAGTTGAAGGTCATGGACTTAATATTACTCTAACAGTAACCTGGGCCAAACATTGGGACGCCTTTGAGCTCTACTCGTATAGTAAGTAGATTTATATATTTATATATATATATTCACTTGTTCTTAATTTATCTCCAAAAAATTGGGATTGAGGGGGCTGTTATAGCCAGAGTATTGAGACAATGACCGTGTTAATGGGTAAGTTATGATCAGAAGAATCAGCACAAACATTATACAAATCGTTCAGCTAGGTCTAGGAAAAACATAATCACCAAGAAAACATATCATTCCTGACTGATGCTTCGCCAATGATAGCAGCTATAAAGCAATAAAGACATACTTCGAACAATGCATGCACTCACTGACAAAGTTCTTGGTAGAACACACCAGTTGTCGTTCAATTGATCATCTCCTATTGCAATATTAAAGGAAACACATATGTAGACAAACTTATGATAATTGTAATAATAGTTGCCCATCGCAAGCTAAGCTAGGGACAGCATCAGATGTCTGCTGCTAAACGTGTTCTCGTGTGGCTGAAAGGACTAATCCTAAAACACCATACCTTGCCACATTTGATGTACACATGTGAGGAGCCAGCAGTAAAGTTGTCGTGCAAAGCCTTTTTTCGGGCAGCGCCCTTTCGCTGAGCTTCCACGATGTCTTTAGTATCTGCGATCTGAGCACCTCCGATGATACTAGCGCGCCACATATTACGGTTTTGTGCAAGCATCTCCCAGGAGATGACATCAATCATCAAGCTTTTTAGAGACACTTTCAATGAGTTTATGTAGCGTTTCTTCTGCGTTGATCCTGAGCAGCCAATGTAGACAGCTCAAGGAAAAACGATTTAGCTGGCCCGCATGTCCGCTACACACTCCATGTTTTGTAGATAAACTAGTACAGTGTGGATGAGCTTCTCCACAAACAGACCCAAGCATATCGTATAATGAGACATAGACTATAACTCAAATCAACTTCAGGGGAAATGGCTGATCAACACCCATAATTACGAAAAGATTACAACTATTATAATTTAACTAGGGAAGAGAAAGTCACAATCTTCTTACCAACAACTGCACATAATAGCCACAGCTATAATCTTTACACATTTAAACAAACAAACAAACAAGGACGCTCTAAAAGTAATGCCTCCTAATGTATTTTGATGTTTCACCGCGTCAGAAGTGGATTTTGGCAGTAAGTATGGAAGTAAAGCTTGAAACGTCCCGTCAATTTCCGTAAATTTGTATTTCCGTCCGACAGGTGACAGTGGAGAAACAATCTGCCAAAATGGCGTCTGTCATGGAAGTGCGTTATAAGCAGAGAGGCGTTGTTGAAATCCTTCATGCGGAACAAGTCAAATAGGGGGCATTACTTTTGGAGCCCCCCCCCCCCCCCCTCGAATCTAACGAACACGTGAAAGTTCATCATAACAGCGAACATTTCCTCATTACAGTAGGTGGCAAGATATGTTTCTCTCAACGAATATTGAACATTGGTATATATACTTCATTGCACAGAAACCCTTTGGCTGATATTACAGTAGTTGTTCTCAATATTTATTTCAGTAAAATCATTAGACAGCAGAAATGTCGACCTTCTTATTCTAGACGAGCATCTAACAAGACGAATGTTGCTTCCAGAACAATCCCCAGGACATCCGTTTATTCTTCTTCTTGAAACATTTTGGTTCGACAAAGAGAAGCCTACACAAGAGAGTGACAATGATTGTTGTGCTGATTTTGTGTACGTCGAGGAGCCAGAAAGTAAGATGCCCAAACAAGACGTAAGCAAATGTTTGGGATGGTCTGACCCAGCTACGGGAGCAGTGGCGGTTATCCGGCACCTACAGTGGAAGGAAATTGTTTTGTTATTTGACGGCATACACGGTTCGTTAATGATTATTGTTGTCTTTTTTTGGTGTTCTTCCGAGCGCCTAGGTAGCAGAGTAATGGTAGAGCGTTCGGTTATCATAACAAAGGTATTGGGTTCGATTCATGTTGTCGGAATGCTCCAGCGGACATAACTGTAAATCGGCACCTGTTAGGGAAATACTAGCTGCCTATTGCAAGCGAAGATTGTGACAGCATCAGACTTGTATCGTGTGATGTCTTCATTTTCTCGCAGATTTCTCTCTGCTTCATCTTCTTCTTCTTTTTTTACTTCTTCTTCTTCGTTTTCTTTCTCTTCTGCTTCTGCTTATTGTTATTATTTTTCTTCTTCTTCACGTTCGTTTTCAATCTCACTCTACCAAGCCATGAAAGGTGATTTGCAAGTAGCAGGATATAGTCCGGAGAACAGAATGCGTGTGTCGTAGTTTACAACTTGACTTCTATATTTGTACCTTTGGGTTCAACAAATCCGGCTTCAGCAGGCATTTTTTAGTACCAGGTTAGACTTCCCTCTTCGGTCCTTTCTGCTTAGTCAGTCTTCTTTGTTGCAGTTTTTTAACCATGATCATGGCGTGGATGTGCAGAAGGGTCTTGGTGGCTCTGGCTCGCTGCTCTCAAGTTAGCAGTCAGCTTTTGGTTTCTGATCATGCGTCTCGTGAACTTCTCAGCATCTTGATCTCATGTGTACGTTTGTTGCTGTAACTTGCATTTGGATAGATTCAAATTGGAGTTTTTTTGCTCTGGGTCATTCCCATTCTCTCGTTTAGTGCCACCTTAACACGGTAGCAAGATGTATTCAAGACAGCTGGAAGTAGCTCAAGATGCTTATTTTTCCTCAGGGTTTAATCTTGAAGAATTTCTCGTAAACAAGTGGTCCAAACGGCAGCTGGAAAATAAAGTCAACATAAGTAATTCACCTCATATTAACTGAGGCCTAGTTTAAAGTATCTAATAATTCATCCCAAATAGTTATGTTTGTTAAGGAATTACCTGTATTGCTTTTCAGTTTGTTTTTCATCCTCGTTCACAGTCTATGTTCTGTACGAAGCATTATGTATCCAGTTTAATCCATGTCGGAAAGCCTGCGACAGGTCACATCAGTTGCTCTTATCGCACGCTTGGAAGGCAACAGTGGGATTACTCTCTGCTACTCATGATTCACTATGAATGTTGCTGCTGTTGTTGTTATTGTTTATTGTTGTTGTGGTCGTTCTTTTTGTTGACATTGTTGCTGTCGTCGGTGTTGTTGATGTTGCGGCTGTTGCTGTCGATGTTGTTGTTTATGTTGTTGTTGCTGCTGTTGCTGTCGTCGTTGTTGCTGCTGTTGTTGTTGTTTCTGTTGTTATTGCTGCTGTTGCTGTCGTCTGGTCGGTTTTGATATCTTCTCTCTGCCAATGTGCAGGCTCATTCGTTAGTTTGTTGTCTCACAAATTGTAACGTAAGCGTGAGTAGGAACCATTTTCTTCATTTTGAAGAATCATAATTTCTGATATTTGCTAGCAATGAATGGATAATAAAAGAAACACTAAATGCCAACGAATCGTGCTTTTGCAGAAAAATGTTAAGAACATTTTGATAGTTCTTCTTCTTCTTCTTCGTACGCAGTCAGACAGTAACCATTATTTTTTCGAAAAAAAGCGGCGGTCATCCTGAGGCTGTCGACACTGCCATAGAGCTTGTCTTGCAGTTCCTCTGGTGATGGCCACATCTGCTCTCTCTGATCCTCGTATGTCGGGCAGTTCTGCAGCAGATGTTCAGCGGTCATTTTACCGGTACCGCACGGGCATTCGTCGGTACCACCTATCTTCAATTTGTTGAATAGGTGGTACCTCAATCTATTGTAGCCAGTGCGAAGTCTTCTTCTTCTTCTTCTTCGTACGCAGTCAGACAGTAACCATTATTTTTTCGAAAAAAGCGGCGGTCATCCTGAGGCTCTCGCCACTGCCATAGAGCTTGTCTTGCAGTTCCACTGGTGATGGCCACATCTGCTCTCTCTGATCCTCGTATGTCGGGCAGTTCTGCAGCAGATGTTCAGCGGTCATTTTACCAGTACCGCACGGGCATTCGTCGGTACACCCTATCTTCAATTTGTTGAATAGGTGGTACCTCAGTCTGTTGTGGCCAGTGCGAAGTCTGAAGACAACGACCTGCTCTCTTCGGTTCAACTGGTAATAGGCATCGTTTTTGGTGTAACCAGTATGTTCGGTTTCCCATTTGTTCATGTATCTGGCTTTGATAAGCCGTTTTGACTCTTCGTACGTTATCTGGTATCTGTTTGTGGTAGTCTTGCACCTTCTTTTGCCAGTCTGTCTGACTCCTCGTTGCCTTGGATGTTGCAGTGTGACAGAACCCACTGTACCACTACCATTTTTGGTGCGGACTGCTGGCACAGTTTGCAGAGTGCTGCTCTTAAGTCATTAAGCTCAGTGTTTTTCTGGCTTTTTAGCGCTGTGACTACGGCGAGAGCATCTGTCAGCAGGACTATATGGCTATCATTTTCACTGTGTGTCACAGTGCGAAGTCTGAAGACAACGACCTGCTCTCTTCTGTTCAACTGGTAATAGGCATCGTTTTTGGTGTAACCAGTATGTTCGATTTCCCATTTGGTCATGTATCTGGCTTCAATAAGCCGTTTTGACTCTTCGTACGTCATACTAGTATCTGTTTGTGGTATTCTTGCGCCTTCTTTTGCCAGTCTGTCTGCCTCCTCGTTGCCTTGGATGTTGCAGTGTGATGGGACCCACTGTACAACTACCCTTTTTGGTGCGGACTGCTGGCACAGTTGGCAGAGTGCTGCTCTTAAGTCATTAAGCTCAGTGTTTTTCTGGCTTTTTAGCGCTGTGACTACGGCCAGAGCATCTGTAAGCAGGAGTGTATGGCTTTCATTTTCTTTATGTGTCACCATTTCTTCACTGCCGCCCTCAGTGCCTCTGCCTCCGCTCTGAAATTGCTTGTGTACTTACCAGTAGCGAATGACAGTGTTATGTTTCTGCCATTTGGTAGGTTCAGGAATGCTCCTGCCCCTCCGTTCTATGTAGTATTTGTTATAGAACCGTCGGTGTATGCATGGGTCCTGTCCATGCTTGGGTAGTTTTTCGATATAAAGCTTAGGGTAATATCTCTCCTTTCTTTTTCAGTCTGGCAGTTTTTGTTTCCAATACCTGGTATATTTTCTACCACCTCTGGAAATATATCCTGCCTCCAGGTAGGTTTTCGTACAGTAGTGATGGGCTTTGGTGTTGTTAGTGCCTTTATGGGATCTTCGTGCATCTTTGCTTTGGCTATTTCTGAAAAGTTTCTCCGCTTTAGTTTCCCCTTTCCCAAATTGTTTAGTCTCTGGTGCATTGGATGGTCAGTCAGTCTTCGGAGTTTGTCTGACTGCAGCTGGGCTCTGCAGTCTCTTCTATCGGTCATGGATTGCAGTTTTGTAATCTTTTACAAAAAAGTTCTACAATTGGCGTTGACTTCATGCCTCCTGTTATAACTCTCATGGCTTGGTTTTGAAGTTTGCTAACTTTATCGAAGTTCGCCTTTGCTGCTGTTGTCCATGTTGCATTGCCATACTCGAGAACTGGTCTCACTCTTCCAGTGTACAGTTTCTTTAGTATGCTTTCGTCTGCTCCCCAGCTTGTGCCAGCAAGTTTCCTCATGATTGCCATTCTTTCTCTGGCTCTCATTCGGTTTCTCTCGATCTGACTTTTCCATGTCGTGCGCCGATCAAATGTGACTCCCAGATAGTTTGGGTTGTCGTTTGGCTGCAGGTATTTGCCATTTAGACTTAATTTGGTGTTTTGGGGTTTGATTGAGAGCGAGAATATTGTACATGTGGTTTTCTCCTCGTTTATTTTGACCAGCCATGAGTTCGCCCACTTTCGAGCGATGTTAGGGCCTGCTGCATCCGATTTCTTGCTATGGTGAAATTCTTTTCAGAGGTCCACATAGCCAGATTGTCTATAAACATTGAGCTATGGACTCTTCTTTGTATATTCTCTGTAATGTTGTTTATATACACCAGGAAGAGTGTGGGTGACAGTACTACCCCTTGGGGTACTCCCTGCACGAGTGTCACCTTTTTGCTCATCTGCCCTTGTACTTGGACTCTGATCGTTCTTTTTTTTTGAGGTAGTGGTTGATCCACTTGTACATTCTCCCACAAACTTCACTTCTCCTTAGCTTGACTCTAAGTCCGTCTTTCCAGACTTTGTCAAATGCCTTTTCCAGGTCCACCTAAACCGCTACTGTGTGTTTCTGTGCCTGGTAGGCATCTTCTATTTCCTGGGCTATGAGGATGACCTGGTCCTCAGTGGATCTGTGCTGTCTAAAGCCTGCTTGCTGTGGAATTAGTATCCGTTTTTCTTCCAGATTCCTCATCAGTCTGGTGTTTATCATACGCTCCAACAGTTTGCCGACACAGCTCAGTAGGCTGATAGGCCTGTATCCATTTGGATCTGTTTTGTCTTTTCCTTTCTTTGGTACTGCGTCTTTCCATGCCTGGGGTATAATTTCCCCTTTCCAGCTTTGGTTTAGGACTGATAGCAGTTTCCTCTTTGCTGTTTGGCCCAGCCCCATCAGCATTTCGTTTGTTATCCAGTCTTTTCCTGGAGATTTCCTTTTCTTTAATGTTCTCATGGCCTCGCGCATTGTTAGTTTTGCCATCATATGCTCTTCTGGTGCCATATTGATGTTGTCGTGCCCCTTTTGCTCTTTATTAATGTCCGTATGCCTATCTGCAGGGACATCTATGTGGTTCGCTTTGGCATAGTGTTCGACAAAAGCGTTTGCGGCTTTTTTTCTAGTGAGCAACTTTTCACCCTGCTTGATGGTAATTGGTTTGTTTGACGGGGTTTCGTCATTCATGGCTCTGACTAACTTCCAGAGTTTGTTCCCTTCTTAGTCTAAGTTGAAACTTTCTGTTTTGTTTTTCCAGCTTTCTCTTGCTGTTTGGTTTAGAGTGTATTTGTATTTCGCCGTGGCGGCTTTGAGGGCGATATTTGCCTCTATTGATTGTTCTCCCTCTGCCTTGTGTCTAGCATTTGTGACTACGTCTTCCACTTTTTGCAACTCATCATTCCAATAGGGCTTATAATTTTTCCTTGCCCCTCTTGGGATGGTCTCAGTGGCAACTTGCATTATTGCTTTGTTTAGGCTTTCCACCATGGGCTTCATTTTGTTGTTCCGTGTGTTGATGGTTTCACACAGCCCATCTGTCAGAATTGATAATCTGTCCCAATCGGCTCGTTTGTAATTCCAACGTGGGAGCGGTTTTGTTTCCATATCGATTTCTAGCCTAATTGGCCTGTGGTCGCTACCTGCCAATTGGTTTAGCACCTGGCGGTCTATTTTATGGTGAATGTCCATTGTGGAGAAGGCCAAATCTGGAGTCGAGGTGGTATGCCATGTCTAGAATAGAAGCTAGGGCTATCCTCTGGCCTATTGATTAGATGGAGATTTGTGTCTATCTCCCAATCTTCCACTTCGTCACCTCTGCTGTCTGTGTCCGAGTATCCCCATCTCTCCGAGTGGCTGTTGAAGTCTCCAACTACTATGCAGTTGGAGTTTTTGACTTCCATACTCGAGAGCGATAGGTCTTTATTTGGTGGTCCGTACAGGTTAAGATGCGGATCTTCGTCTCTTGAGCCATTATGTCCTCCTACAATTTCTGCTTGTCCGGTGTGATTGACAGCTACCGCGCAACTCGGTATGCAGTTTCTGGTCAGTATCAGAACCCCTCCTTTGTGACCTTCTCTGTCCAGGCGGAAGGCCTGGTATCCTCAAATTGAGAATTTATGGTTGCTGTTGAGGTGCGTTTCTTGGATACATGCCCCGTCAATCTTACCTTCATGCAAGTGATGTGTTAGGGATAGCTTTTTGTTAATGACTCCATCCGCATTCCACTGTAGTATTTTGAGGGTCTTGAGTTTTTGGTCAATCGAAATTGCCCCATAGCCATGTGCCTTGACTAGACAACACATGGGTGGGTGACCACCAGTAGTCAAGGGTGGGCCCCTTCGAGGCATGAGACCGGCACTCTCGCTGCCTGGCGGGACTCCGCAGGATGAGCGCCATACGTTTTTCTGATAAGTTGTACTGTCATCATACTGCGATTTACGTTGCACTGTTTCGTTAAGCCTGTGGCATCCGATTTCAACAGGCGTTTCTGTAGGGATGCCCTCCTTAGCCTTTGGCTGTCCCCAGCCTATCTGCAAGGCAGCATTTGTTTGTGATCAGAGTTGTCTCTCCTATGGAAGTTGTCTTACGGGACTAACGAGTCTTCACTATTCGTGTCTGCAGGGTGCGGTAATGATATATGAGATATGATATATGATATGGACTATGTACTGGTTTGTACTAACCCGGAAGAGAGGCAGTCCAGTGTGTCTGTAACCCAGGATCGTCACGTCCTGCCAGAGCGTAGCATTTGCATGTGAGTGGGGTATCTCTTTGCTCCCTTTATTTTCTCGGCTTCTCTGCAGTGATGGTACGCCTAGCATTCCCCGCCACCTGGGAGGTTGACACAATAGGGCAGATGTGCAATGTCCGCTAGTCTGGATCTTTTCTGCGTCCATTGGTATGGCTGATAGCGTACAGAGGTAGAGATCGAGGCAGCAGTGCATTTAACCAGGGGGCAAGCCTGGTAATGTCACGAAGATGTTCGCCTAGTGTGCGGACAAATCTCATGGTCATTGGATGAGTCTCGACAGTTCACAGTGAGGTGGCTGCTCTACTGTTTTCGACACCCCGACCAAGAACTAAGTCTTATGTTGGTGGTTTCGCACCCCATCGCCGTATAGGGTGAATATCAAGCAGCTATCCGCCCGCTTTAATCGGCGGACGGCAGAGCCCTCTTTCTGCGGCTCTACCGGATGGGGCTGAGGCGCGAGCCCCAGGTCCCGACCATGTCGAAGCCTCCCATTGCAGTGGTGCTGAGGTTTTGGTCATGATTCCGGCTTACAGGCGTTCGGCCGTAATCCCTCACATGGTAGCCTCGCGCCATTGGCTTATCAGCCTGGTACGTGAACCAAAATGTCTTCGGCTCTTCTCGAATTGAGCAGGATTACCGTAGCAACGCCCTGTCATTAGTAGGGTAAAATTGACCTGTCTTCCGATGGTCTATTTCCAGCACCCGTTCACTATTAGACCAGACGAATTAATAGAGGGCTTTTGTTTGTCAATGACCAGGTATTTGAAATCTGCGTTTTCTGCTGTGTTAAACACGATTTCCGTAGCGTTCTTTCATTAGAAGGTTAAAGAGCTGACTTGTCTTCCGTGAGTCTAATACCAGCACACGTTCATTATTAGACCCAACGAAAGTGCTCTCGATTTGTCAGTCGTTCTACAGTATTGGCGTGTTGAGTCAAATTAAGCCGCAGACTCCACTCCTGGTGGTGCCCTTCCGTCAATTCCTTTAGCGAACACTAGATGCGAGACAATCAAGCTACCGAGAGGATAGCCCCAGATTTTCGAAGGTCTAATTCCAGCACCCGTTCCATATTAGACCCAACGAAAGTTCTCTCGACATGTCAATCATTTCAGTGTTTGGCCGTGTTCAGTCAAATTAAGCCGCAGGCTCCACTCCTGGTGGTGCCCTTCTGTCAATTCCTTTAAGTTTCAGCTTTGCAACCATACTTCGCCCGGAACCCAAACACTTTGGTTTCCCGGAAGCTGCCCGCAGAGTCATCGAAGCAACTCTAGCGGATCGCTAGTCGGCATCGTTTATGATCAGAACTACGACGGTATCTGATCGTCTTCGCGCCTCTGACTTTCGTTCTTGATTAATGAAAACATTCTTGACAAATGCTTTCGCAGTAGCTCGTCTTGCGGCGATCCAAGAATTTCACCTCTAACGCCGCAAAACGAATGCCCCCGTTTGTCCCTGTTAATCATTACCTCCAGTTCCGAAAACCAACAAAATAGAACCGAGGTCCTATTCCATTATTCCATGCACCATTATTCAGGCATCCGAGGCCTGATTTAAACACTCTAATTTTTTCAAAGTAAACGCGCCGGCCACCCAGGACGCTCAGCGAAGAGCACCCTTGGGAGAGAGCCGGCAGACGGTAGGGCAGGAGACAACGGGCAGTGAACCGGCGCGAGCCGGACCGCCCACCTGCGCCTGAGATCCAACTACGAGCTTTTTTACCGCGGCTGCTGGCACCAGACTTGCCCTCCAATAGATTCTCGTTAAAGGGTTTAAAGTGTACTCATTCCAATTACGGGGCCTCGAAAGAGTCCCGAATTGTTATTTTTCGTCACTAACTCCCCGTGCCGGTAGTGGGTAAGTTGCGCGCCTGCTGCCTTCATTGGATGTGGTAGCCGTTTCTCATGCTCCCTCTCCGGAATCGAACCCTTATTCCCCGTTACCCGTTACAAATATGGTAAGCATGTCACGTACCATCGACATTTGATAGGGCAGACATTTGAAAGATGCGTCACCGGCACATGAGGCCATGCGATCAGCACAAAGTTATCCAGAGTCACCAGTGGGGACGCCGCAACCCCGCGAGGGGAAACGATGATTGGTTTTGAACTAATAAAAGCGCTCTTTCCGCGAGGGTCGGAGCTTGGTAAGCATGTATTAGCTCTAGAATTGCCACAGTTATCCAAGTAGGATGGTGTCATCTAAGGAACCTCGACTGATTTAATGAGCCATTCGCGGTTTCACCGTGAGATAGTGTGAACTTAGACATGCATGGCTTAATCTTTGAGACAAGCATATGACTACTGGCAGGAACAACCAGATATCTGTCGGAGACGTACGTACCGCACACACCGGTCGGCGGAGGACATGTGTGTAAAAAGCCTCGTTGGATTAGACATGACTCAGAGTGCTCTCATATCAAACAAGCAAGGAAAAGGAAATTTGCCGATTACGAAAGACATGTTATAAAACGGGACATGTTGAAACTGTTGACGAATAATCAACTTGTTACTCTCTGGACACTAAAAATAACCTTGCAATCCGGCTACAGTTTTAAAGTCATAGACCGTCATGCCTACTAATGGATAATGTATCATATCACAATGCAGTATCAGAGAAGACAACGTACCAACTCCATTAAATACAAAAGCTCAACTTCGGACAATACTAGATAAATAAAAACGGAATTTCGACGACACGTATTTGAAGCTCGAGTTGTTGCAGCTTGTGAGGAAGGTAAATAAGACAAAGATGTTTCATATTGACAAAATCATTGAAGAGTACTTTCACACACATGCGATTACCTGCATATCACGCGCATCTAAACCTTACAGAGCTTATTTGGTCTAAATTGAAAGAACAGTACATTTCTTCTTCCTCTTCTGCGTACACAGTCAGACAGTAACCATTATTTTTTCGAAAAAAGCGGCGGTCGTCCTGAGGCTCTCGCCACTGCCATAGAGCTTGTCTTGCAGTTCCACTGGTAATGGCCACATCTGCTCTCTCTGATCCTCGTATGTCGGGCAGTTCTGCAGCAGATGTTCAGTGGTCATTTTACCAGTACCGCACGGGCATTCGTCGGTACACCATATCTTCAATTTGTTGAATAGGTGGTACCTCAGTCTGTTGTGTCCAGTGCGAAGTCTGAAGACAACGACCTGCTCTCTTCGGTTCAACTGGTAATAGGCATCGTTTTTGGTGTAACCAGTATGTTCGGTTTCCCATTTGGTCATGTATCTGGCTTTGATACGCCGTTTTGACTCTTCGTACGTCATACTGGTATCTGTTTGTGGTAGTCTTGCACCTTCTTTTGCCAGTCTGTCTGCCTCCTCGTTGCCTTGGATGTTGCAGTGTGACGGGACCCACTGTACCACTACCCTTTTTGGTGCGGACTGCTGGCACAGTTTGCAGAGTGCTGCTCTTAGGTCATTAAGCTCAGTGTTTTTCTGGCTTTTTAGCGCTGTGACTACTTCGAGAGCATCTGTCAGCAGAACTATATGGCTCTCATTTTCACTGTTTGTCACCATTTCTTCCGTTCTGTGTAGTGTTTGTTACAGAACCGTCGGTGTATGCATGGGTCCAGTCCATGCTTGGGTAGCTTTTCGTTATGAAGCTTAGGGTAGTGTCTCTCCTTTCTTTTTCAGTCTGGCAGTTTTTGTTTGCAATACCTGGTATATTTTCTACCACCTCTGGAAATATATCCTGCCTCCAGGTAGGTTTTCGTACAGTAGTGATGGGTTTTGGTGTTGTTTGTGCGTTTGTGGGATCTTCGTGCATCTTTGCTTTGGCTATTTCTGCAAAGTTTCTCCGCTTTAGTTTCCCATTTCCCAAATTGTTTAGTCTCTGGTACATTGGATGGTCCGTCAGTCTTCGGAGTTTCTCTGACTGCAGCTGGGCTCTGCAGTCTCTTCTATCGATCATGGATTGCAGTTTTGTAATCTTTTCGAGTTCTACAATTGGCGTTGACTTCATGCCACCTGTTATAATTCTCATGGCTTGGTTTTGAAGTTTGTTAACTTTATCGAAGTTCGCCTTCGCTGCTGTTGTCCATGCCGCAATGCCATACTCGAGAACTGGTCTCACTCTTCCAGTGTACAGTTTCTTTAGTATGCCTTCGTCTGCTCCCCAGCTTGTGCCAGCAAGTTTCCTCATGATTGCCATTCTTTCTCTGGCTTTCATTCGGTTTCTCTCGATCTGACTTTTCCATGTCATGCGCCGATCAAATGTGACTCCCAGATAGGTTGGGTTGTCGTTTGGCTGCAGGATTTTGCCATTTAGACTTAATTTGGTACTTTGGGGTTTTAATGAGAGCGAGAATATTGTGCACGTGGTTTTCTCCTCGTTTATTTTGACCAGCCATGAGTTCGCCCACTCTTCCAGCGATGTTAGGGCCGTCTGCATCCGATTTCTTGCTATGGTGAGATTCTTTTCAGAGGTCGAACAGTACATTTAAAATGTGTGATTTTGAAGTGCTGACACGTGAGTACCTTTGAAGAAAAGACATTCAGTTCTGGAGAGAAGTGTGTTGAACATGTTCTCCTGGAAGAAGAACAATACAAGATGGATTACAATTTGTCCAGCCAGTAACAATTATCAACCTCGTTGAATCAACACATTCGGATGAATAATATCTTTTGGGGACATACTGATTAGCAGACGTGGATGAATTAGCGGTTGTTTATCAAAACAAGTAGGTGCATACAATGGCAACAAATACATTTCAATATTCAAATGCGTTACACAACATAAAATTAGTTCCGCAGTTGATACAACCTTGGGATTCTAAAGGTGACCGAAGGGCTGTACTAACTGTTGCACATTGATGCCATTTTTACGATTGTACATAAAGGGTAACACAAACAATCAATCGATCTATCAAGGAATTAAGGAAATACGCTTATGAATAAAAATGCAACGAGAAATTAAGCTACCTACTGTAAAATCACATAGTAAAACGCAGTAAACACTATTCTGAATGGAACCATAACATTATCATGCATATTAACAAAAAGAAGCAAAGTACATATAAACTAAATAATCATTATATATATATATGTATATATATATATATATATATATATATATATATATATATATATATATATATATATATATATATATATATATATATATAAATTGAACTACTGAGGAGATTTTTAAGCACTAGCTTTTTATGATTCCCCCAAATTACATAGCCCAGAATTTTGCCGCTGCTCTTCCTTATCTGCACACCCAACACACAATCACCAACTCGTCCGCATGATCGGATTACGTACTCAGTCGCTCTGTGCATTCACATATAATCAGATCACCTTCAATCAGGTGATTTGTACATACACGTACAATTGGTTCACGTTTGCTCCGGCGATCTGTGCATTCATATGTAATTAGATCACGTAACTTATAGTCGGATCATGTACTCACTTGTGATCACGTACTCAGTAGATCTATGCATTCACATACAATCGGTTCACAAAGTTTCCTACACATTCAGATCTCTTACTGTTCACAGAGTTTTCAACATAAACACATATAGAGCGACTGGCCAACACTCGAGGTGTATGCTGGTCCAGTCACCCTGACAACTTACACACTCACAGACTCCTGACAGCCTCTCAGTCCCTCTCTTAGCCAGTCTGTTTGAGTTCATCTTTCCAGAGTATTTTATAGTCTCAAGATACAACATGGCTGTCCAATGGTCTGCTGTTGGTTGCCTGACTTAGTCATCATTATAGTTTGGACCTACACCCAACTAATTGTTATTGGATGATTATCATACCAAGTAGCGCAGTATATGTAAATCACACAGGACATGCAGAAATTGTAGGAGTCGACATAATGACACAGGAAACAAAAACCCGTATATTCAACCTGTATGGCCCACCCAATAAAGACCTGTCGCTCTCGAGTATGGAAATCAAGGACTCCTGCTGCCTAGTGGTTGGATACTTCAACAGCCACTCGGAGAGATGGGGATATACAGATACAGACAGCAGAGGTGATGAAGTTAAAGACTGGGAGATAGACACAAATCTCTATCTTATTAATAGGTCGGACGACAGCCCTAGCTTCTATTCTAGAACATGGCATACCCCTTCCGCCCCAGACTTGGCCTTCTCCACGGGGGATATTCACCACAAAATAGATCGTCAGGTGCTCGACCAATTGGCAGGTAGCGACCACAGGCCAATTAGGCTAGAAATTGATATGGAAGTCGGTCCCCAGGAAATAAAACCGCTGCCACGTTGGAACTATAGACGAGCCGACTGGAACAGATTTGCAATGCTGACAGATGGACTGTATGAAACCATCAACACACGAAATAACAATATGAAACCTATGGTGGAAAGCCTAAGCAAAGCAATACTGCAAGCAGCTACCGAAACCATCCAAAGAGGGGCAACGAAAAACTACAAGCAATATTGGAATCGTAAACTGCAGAAAGCGGAGGATGAAGTCTCAAAGGCTAGGGACATGGCAGAGATAGAGCAATCTATAGAAGACAATATCGCCCTCAAGGTCATCACTGTGAAATACAAAAGAACACTTAACCAAATAACAACAGACAGCTGGAAAAACAAAACGGAAAGCCTGAATTTAGACAAAGGGTATCAAGATGCTGAGCAGCAAATAGGCTGGAGTGGTCAGCGACCCATAGCTGACTGCTAGCGTCAGGGCCAGCGAACCATAGCTGCCAAGACCCTTCTACATCTCCACGCGGTGATCCTGGATAACAGGCTGCAGCAGGGCAAACTGACTAAGGAGAAGGGATCGAAGGGGGAATGCTAACCCGGTACTCAAAAAATGCTTCCTGAAGTCGGATGTGTTGGACCAAAAGGTGCAAATATCGCAGCCAAGCTGTAAACTACAACACAACGCATTCCGTTCTCTGGACTACATTCTGCTACTTACCCTTTCAGGGTTTGGTAGTGGGAGATTGAGAACGAACGAAGAAGAAGAAGACAAAGAAGGGAACAAACTATGGAATTTAGTCAGAGCCATGAATGACGAAATACTATTTAAAAAAACAATTACCATCAAGCAGGGCGAACATGCTTACCAGAAAAAAAGCAGCAAACGCCTTTATAGACCATTATGTCAGAGCAAACCACATTGATGTCCCTACAGACAGGCATACAGACATTAGTGAAGAACAAAAAGAGCCACGACAACATCAATATGGCACCAGAGGAGCACATGATGGCAAAACTAACAATGAATGAAATGGGTGAGGCCATGAGAACTTTAAAGAAAAAGAAATCGCCCGGACAAGATAGGGTAACAAACGAAATGCTGATGGGGTTGGGCCAAACAGCAAAGAGGAAGTTACTATCAGTCCTGAACCAAAGCTGGAACAGGGGAATTGTACCGCAGGCATGGAAAGACGCTGTACTTATACAAGTACCAAATAAAGAAAAAGATAGAACAGATCAAAATGGATACAGGCCTATCAGTCTACTGAGCTGTGTAGGCAAACTGATGGAGCGTATGATAAACACCAGACTGATGTGACATCTGGAAGGAAACACATACTAATTCCACAGCAAGCAGGTTTTAGACAGCACAGATCCACTGAGGACCAGATCACTCTAATATCACAGGAAATAGAGGATGCTAAACAGGGAAAAAAACACACAGTAGCGATTTTGGGTGGATTTAGAGAATGTATTCGACAAGGTGTGGAAAGAGGGACTTAAAGTCAAGCTGCGAAGAAGTGAAGTTTGTGGGAAAATGTACAGATACTTCAGCCACTACCTCGAAAACAGAACAGCCAGAGTTCAAGTTCAAGGGCAGATGAGCAAAAAGGTGACACTTGAGCAGGGAGTACTCCAAGGGGGAGTACTGTCACCCACACTTTTCCTGGTGTATATGAACAACATCACAGAGAATATACCAAGAAGAGTCCACAGTTCCATGTATGCAGACGATCTGGCTATGTGGACCTCTGAAAAAAATCTCACAATAGCAAACAATCGGATGCAGCAGGCCCTAACATCGTTGGAGGAGTGGGCGAACTCATGGCTGGTCAAAATAAATGAGGAAAAACAACATGTACGATATTTTCGCTTTCAAATAAACCCCAGAACACCAAAATAAGTCTTAACGGCAAATATCTGCGGCCAAACGACAACTCAAACTACCTGGGATTCACATTTGATCGGCGCATGACATGGAAAAGTCAGTTCGAGAGAAACCGAATGAGAGCCAGACAAAGAATGGAAATCATGAGGAAACTTGCTGGCAACAGCTGGGGAGCAGACGAAAGAATACTAAAGAAACTGTACAATGGAAGAGTGAGACCAGTTCTCGAGTATGGCATTGCGGCTTGGATAACAGCAGCAAAGGCGAACTTTGATACAAACTTCAAAACCAAGCCATGAGAGTTAAAACAAGAGGCATGAAGTCAACGCCAATTGTAGAACTTGAAAATATTACAAATATGTAATTCATGACCGACAGAAAAGACTGCAGAGTCCAGCACCAAGCAGAGAATCTCAGAAGACTGACATATCATCCAATGCATCAGAGACTAAATAGATTTGGAAAAGGGAAACTAAAGCGGAGAAACTTTGCAGAAATAGCCAAAGCAAAGATGAGCGAAGACCCTATGCACACCGTAACAACACCAAAGCCCATCCCTACTGTACGCAAACCCACATGGAAGCAGCATATCATTCCGGAGGTAGTAGAAAATATACCAGGTATTGGAAACATGAAACAGCCAGACTGAAAAAGAAAGAAGAGACATAACCCTGAGGTACATAGCGGAAAACTACCCAAGCATAGACTGGACCCATGCATACACCGACGGTTCTGTAACAAACACAAAACAGAATGGAGGGGGGAGGGGTATTCCTGAGCCTACCAAATGGTAGAAAAATAACACTGTCACTGGCAACTGGAAAATTCTCAAACAATTTCAGAACGGAGGCAGAAGCACTGAAGGCTGCAGTAAAAGCAATGCTGACAGGCGAAAGCAATCAACGCCAGATATCACTGTTTACAGATTCCCTGGCCGTAGTTACAGCACTAAAAAGCCAGAAAAATACAGAACTTAATGATTTAAGAGCAGTACTCTGTCAACCATGCCAGCAGTTCCCAAACAAAAAGAGTATTGGTACAGTGGGTTCCATCCCATTGTAACATCCAAGGCAACAAGGAGGCAGACAGACTGGCAAAAGAAGGTGCAAGATTACCACAACCAGATTCTAGTGTAACCTACGAATAGTCTAAAAGGTTTATTAGGGCCAGATACATGGCCAAATGGGAAACAGAACATACTGGCTACACAAAAAATGATGTATATTACCAGCTGAACAGATGAGAGCAGGTCGTGGTCTTCAGACTCCGCACAGGCCCCAACAGACTGAGGTACCACCTATTCAATAAACTGAAGATAGGTGGCACTGACGAATGCACCTGTGGTACAGGGAAAATGACCGCTGAACATCTGCTGCAAAATTGCTCGACATACAAGGACCAGAGAAAGCACATGTGGCCATCACCAGTGGCAACATTAGACAAGCTCTATGGCAGTGTCGACAGCCTGAGGATAACAGCTGCTTTCTTCGATCAAATACAGATTGACGTCTGACAGCGTACGAAGAAGAACAAGAAGAAGAATTAACCAAAACCTTCAACTCACTGCGGAGCATAGGTTCTCAACAATTACTCGCCAAGTTGTCCGGTCATGCGCCATCATTTCCAGTTCCGCTCACAGCTACCCTGATGATTTTAATTTTATCTCGAATTCCTTTCTCTTTAAATTGTATGTCGGCCCCAACTTGTCTTGCTATGTGGATTCCAGAACAGTGATTGTTTGGCAATTCTATCAGCTGTTTTCCGTTATGTATCTCTTGTCTCTCACCAACGCCTTTTCTTTACGTCTAGTTCCAATGCCACATAACTGGTTCTGTCCCATATTGACTAAATCATTCTATTTTATTATCTCAATTCGGCGCAATCCATCAATGATGAAAGCTTGGGCCTATTAATGTGTATTATCTTTGTTCCCCACTTTACAGAGCTATAGGACGGACTTTAAAAAGGTAAAGATGGTTCCCATGACAACAATTGCCTTGCTGTGTGTACATTTCCCAACTCATACGTCAGGTGCCCATTTACAACTGGGTCGACTGTAGGAGCGGTCGTACCAGGAAAGAACAACATCCGGATTTGCTTCTGTCCGTCTCTGATTTCGAACCTTGGCGCGATGTAATTCCAGTCTTAGCAAGCCAGATCACTGTCGACTAGGTTACACGCCCCACAAGACGGACGTTCCATTGGAGTTAAAGATTTGCACTTTTGTGGAGGACATCATTTATTTCCATTTCCACAAATTCTACAGAGGAACAAAAGCAGCGCTTGCCTTTAGTATTCTAAATGTAATATCTCTATCAGAACCTTTGACCTTGTCATATTGCTATCCAGGTCTCGCAGTACATTCTGTTTGCATTTATTCTCATAATTTGCGTTTTCTTTCTCTCTGTGTTCTCTCATACGTAATCTCAGCGACCATTCAGCAGGTATATTTATTTTAGTTTGTATTTGGTTTGGTTCTGGCACAAAAGAGTCAAATTATCAGCAAAGCCCAGATAATAAAATCTTTTCTTAATTAAAAAAATCGAAATAATAATGTTTTATAATCTATTTAGTATTATCGTCCACCACTAGACAGTTCTTTCAACTTCTGCAGAAAATGAAGCAAAAGCTGTTACAAGTAGCCTCGAGAACTGCAAGTTTCATATGTACAAGCTTGACAGCAACTTCAGCCAATCATCGCTGCTCAACCACACGTCATCAATTGCGTCACGGTTGGGTTCAGACGCAAATAGCAACATGGCGTCCATAAAGAAAATGGAGATCGACGGAGAAGAAAAGATACGAGATCTTCTTAGGACTATTTACACTGATGTTCCTTTAGAAAAGAATATTCATTTTGTTCTGATGTGTACTCTGGACAATATCAAAAGGATACTGTCATTGGTAAGTGCAGTAGGAGTAAATTTAGCATGGCAAACATACAAAAAACTACATCGATACGAAAAAAGCCTGAATAGTACTCGCGAGTGTGAATAACATTTAGAAGTAGTTGCAGTACATCACACATACCAAACACAAAATATCGAGTCAAAGACCAAGGGACTGAGCTGACATAAGTCAGTGATTCCTAGATGGCTGCTTTCTTCGTGGTCAGCGAATCCGAGCTGACCTAGACCATAGTCCGCCTTCAATGGCGGCCCTGGTAATTGACTGCACCCGTGCATCCTGGCTGAGAGGGAACGAGCTCGTCTCAGAAATTCCGTTCTGAAACTGGTTGTGTCGGGTCAAAATGCGAAGATATTTCAGCCGCTCTGTAGTGTATGACACATAACGACAACGTTCTTTTTAGGACGAAGTGAGAAGGAGAAGAAGAAGAAGAAGAAGAAGAAGAAGAAGAAGAAGAAGAAGAAGAAGAAGAAGAAGAAGAAGAAGAAGAAGAAGAAGAAGAAGAAGAAGAAGATTTTGTTTCTTGAATTTTAAAGATAAAGAAATTAAAAATTAAAATATAAAATGAAAGAATAGAATTACCCAAAATTGTGCAATTAATTTGACAAAGAAAGAACCTGGCTTTGTGAAAGTAATTCTAGAAACGTTTTTTTTTATAGAGTATTCAATTCTAAGAATGAAGCACACGTTGTACCTGGAGTCAGGATATACTATTTCTCTTACTCTTTCCACCCTGTGTGTCTTTCTTGAAAATCCCTAGGTTGGAGAACACCAACACGTCGTGTAAATATGAAGCCATCATCAAGTTGATCAGTTCTGAGACTGGCTGAAAGGTTGTCTGAGTATGGCTCTCTAGTTAACTCAATCATCTGCAGGTTTCTTCATGTCGGCATATGTTCGTATACGTTAATGTCTTTGCATGCCTGAGATGTAAACGTGAGTCTTAGTTGTCGCTTCGTCTTTACCCCTGAATATTGCACTCAGATTTATCTTCTGTAGAAGGCTATCATGTCTGGTATTGTGACCAAGCCAAATGGTCGTCTACTTCAGAGAGGATATTGTCATTGGATCTTCTTTCTGTCCAACTCACTCGTTTCATTCTACGGTAGCACCCCATTTCAAACGCTTCTAAACTTGTTTCATCCTTCTTTGTCCATGTTTCAGTCCCATGCAGTATACTTAGCCATATTATTGTGGCGATTATGCTTCTCATCAGCTCTATTATGATATTATTTGAGGTCAACAATTTATGTTTCTCTCTGAAGTCCTTTTTTTAACGCAATCTTCGCTTAAATGTATGTCTAATTGCGGGCATCTTCTATTAAGGTTTGCCCTAAATATGCAAATTTCTATACTTGTACGATTATTTCTTAATAAATATAAATACGTTTTGCCAGGCTAACAGATTTGACAAGGAAAACTACAGAAAGTATGCCCTGCACTTTCGTTCCCGATGGCTGATTTCTCTACCGACAGGGAGAGCCGTTGGTAATGAAATGACCCAGTTTTTTGAAGGATTGGATAATTTGGACAACATTGCTGTTATTGATTCCAGATACACACTGGATAAAAGCAGCTTTAACATCAGTGCTGTGAGTAAGATGGTCGTTGTTTTGTCAGAAATGGTACTCCTTGAATGATTGCTTGATTGATCCATTGATAGTCTTCCGCGCTCATTGTGAAGCATCGAATATTGCCACTGCAGCGGGCTCCTTACAGGAAGCCTGATAAGAGTACCTGCAGTGGTGGGATCAATATATATGGGTTCACGTGTTGGCGTTCCTAGCCTCGTGAATTGAACCTCGTGCTTGTTGTTTAGAATGCCCACAGTGAGTATGTTTACTCTTTCGTGCGCTCTGACCAGGACGTTAAGTGGCGAGTTGCAGTAGCTTTCCTGGCATCCCGAGCGTGCTGATGAAGGTAGATCCGGGTTATCTAGGCGGTTGTGCTATGCTTGGCTTCATCTGCGTGTGGAGCACTAAGGGATCGCGTCGATTCCTCACCTTGTATGTCGGTCTTCTGAACACTATGCCAATCTTCAAGAACAGAAATCACTTAAGTATTGTCTATCTAAGGTAACAGACACACACAACCTATACAGCTTATTGATAGAGGTTGGTAGAAGTGTAAATTTACACTGCAAGAGGCTTACACCTTTACGATTTGGAGATGACTTTACCCTTTTTAGTCCTAACATTGATTGGGCCCAGAAATCAACCAATGACCTAAATGATAAGGGAGGCAGACTAACGTCTGGTCAGACAAAATATACTGATCAGACATGTTAATCAGGTTAATGCAAAATATACTGATCAGACATGTTAGTCAGGGTCAGGCAAAACATACTGACCAAGATCCTAACCGTGGTTTCCTAGTAGCCCTCCCTGGAAACGTGTTGTTTTTATTTTTTATGGCAGCCTGGATAACGAGGTGAGGGATCAACGTGATAGCTGTAGTAGTGAGCGACACGCAGACGAAGCCAATCATAGTACAACCGCCTGGAGGACCCCAGTCCACATTCATCAGCACGCTATGGGGCGTGAGGAAATCTAAAACAAACTGCCACTTAACGTCCTTTTCATGGCGAACAGATAGTAAATCTACTCATTGTGTGTATTCAACAATAGCAACAACAACACAATAAAGAACATCTGCCCACAATGACAATACTAACGACGTTGGTAGAAGCGATGATATGAAAAGAAATGCACATTAAAATGAATATCCACATCTTTTCAGAATATGCAAAACTTGCTTCAAGAATTAATGTCCCAGCTTGAAGATCTGAATGAGAAAATCAGTGTTTGGAACCTGTCAACATCTTTGTCACAGGTAAATTGGCAAATAGTTGTATCAATGTGGGTCTGTCTGATTAATTATTTGTGTTTATCTGTCTTCCTGCAGGTATGATTGTTGAAATCTGCTAATTACTAGCACACCTTCTTCTTCTTCTTTGTCCTTCGTTCTCAACCTCACAGTGTCCGACAGGCTCACAGAGTGTCCCGCAGCCTAGCAGTGTCCGACAGCCTCACAGAGTGTCCGACAGCCTCACACTGTTCGACATTCTCACAGAGTGTCCGACAGCCTCGTCCGACAGCCTCACACAGTGTTCGACTAGAAACCTGCCACTGAAAATACTCTTTAGTTTTCCACCATCAGATCTTCCATTTCACATGACTCCTGCATTCGGGGACAGTTAAGCGGGGCCAGGGGCGGCACCACGTTCGCAGACGTAGTGGTACGCGTGTACCATTTTATTAAGGTCTGGCCCACACACAGATACTCCCGTTCTTATTCTGATTAGAGCTCCTCACATAATGCATGATATATAATGCCACGAGGCAAGCACATCATTAACCTCCAAACATTCCGCATCATACCTTCGACGCCCCTTTCAGGTGTGGTTTCCCTCAGGCTTCTGTTGTGTGGGATGTACAGTTTGCAGAAAACGTGTCCCCATCCAAAAATGTCCCTGACAACAAGACTTCTTTTTTTTTAATCAACTGCGAACGCAACGCATCTTCTAACGTCCAGACACGCAATGCCAGAAGTTGAGTAAATATTTTCCTTAGGTGTCGTTTTAATGAAGCATGTACCAATATGGTACATCTCATTTACTATAATATTGACACGACTGGTGACACGACAGAGATTTCCACGAAGATTGCGATAAATTAAATTTGGAACCTATAGGCAAACCGGGCGTCCTCCGGAAACAACTTATATAGTTGGCAAATCCTTTCAAGACCGGCATCCACATGAAAGATGACATATACAGCTGTGGGGCTTAGTTATCACACTTATCTTAACTTAAACTAACCTCTTTATACTGGTTTAGAAAACCCTCCTGTCTGTTTACAACCAGTTTCGTCGACTCCATTTGATCTAAAAATAATTATGTGCATCCAATATATTCTTGAACGCATAAACTGACCCTACTCCCACTATTTCCTATGGCAGTGCATTCCAAGGATTCACCAGACGGTGACAGTAGCAAAACAAAACTCACCTTACGGCCATAAGACATTCGTCAAGAACAAGGAACAAGCGAAAATACCAAACAAATAATAAAATTAACAATGACAATGGACTTGTCAACCAACGGTGTTAATCTCATATCTGTTACAAATGTTATGTTCTTTTTAATTCTTCAATCAACGGATGCAATGCTTCTTGTCCGATGAGGTTAACGACGGACACTGTGCGTTTTAGCTTTCCGAGCATGAATGTTTCCCCTGCATGACTGCCTCTCTTTGGTCTGAATACGTAGGGCAGTTCTGCAGGCTATGGTCTGGTGTTCGCTTGGGTACTCCACAATCGGATGTGGTGGTGTGTCTAAGACCTATTCTGTGGAGGTGGGTCTTGGGTCTGCAATGTACCTTTCCGAGTCTGAAGATCTGTGTCTGTCCATCTCTGCCAAGTTTGTCTATACTGTCATTTTCTGGCGTATATTCTTTGTGCTGGTTTCTCCATTCCGTCCTCGTGGATCGTTTTATGAATGTCCTTGCTTCTTTATAGCTCTGTGAATAGCGAGTCTGCGTGCAACAACTTCCGGCCTTTGCGAGCTCATCTGTCTTCTCATTTACAAGGTCTCAACAGTGGGCCAGAATCAACTGTAGAGAGCCAGAATCAACTTTAGAGGGCCAGAATCAACTGCAGTGGGCTAGAATCAATTGCAGTAGACCAGAATCAACTGTAGTGGGCCAGAATCAACTGCAGTGGGCCAAGATCAACTGAAGAGGGCCAGAATCAACTGCAGTGGGCTAGAATCAATTGCAATAGAGCAGAATCAACTGTAGTGGGCCAGAATCAACTGCAGTGGGCCAAGATCAACTGTAGAGAGCCAGAATCAACTGTAGTGGTCCAGAATCAATTGTAGTGGACCATAATCAATTGTCGTGGGCCAGAACCAACTGTAGTAGGCCAGAATCTACTGTAGTGGGCCAGAATCCACTGTAGTGGGCCAGAATCCACTGTAGTGGGCCAGAATCTACTGTAGTAGGCCAGAATCCACTGCAGTGGGCCAGAATCAACTGTAGTGAGCCATAATCAATTGTAGTGGGCCAGAACCAACTGTAGTAGGCCAGAATCTACTGTAGTGGGCCAGAATCAACCGTAACTTAACTTAACTTAACGTCTTTATACTGGTTTAGAAGACCCTGCAGAGTCTGTATACAACCAGTTACATTTGCATCACCTTGCTCTAAAAGCTATGCGCATCCAGTTTATTCTTAAATGCATTAACTGTCCCTGCCTCCACTACCTCCCCTGGCAATGCATTCCAAGCAGACACCACTCTCTGACTAAAAAAATATTTCCTAATATCTAATCTGGACCTCTCTTTAGTCAGCTTTTAGCTATGCCCTCGTGTTATTGTAGGTGGCTGAATTTTAAAAAAACTTGTTATAGTCTAATTTATCGATTCCTCTGATCATCTTATAAACCTGTATTAAGTCACCACGAATTCTTCTCTCTTCGAGACACTGTAGGCCGGTTTTTCTGAGTCGTTCCTCATAACTGTAATTCTGGAATCCCACTATCATCTTTGTCGCTCTTTTTTGTATTCTTTCTAGCATGTTTATGTCCCCTCTATGATAAGGACTCCACACCTGTACACAGTACTCCAATCTAGGTCTAACTAAAGCTTTATACAGTTTGACGATCACTTCCTTGCTCCTATGTTTAATATTTCTTTTTATCATACCTAACATTGCATTTTCCTTTTTCACTGCTACCTTAACTTGCTCACTCACCTTTCCTGTATGATCTATTATAACCCCTAGGTCCCTTTCCTTATCTTTCTTTCTAATATTGTTTTCTCCCATTCTGTAATTATGTTCCATATTGGATCTACCCATGTGGATGACTGTACATTTATCTACATTAAACTCCATTTGCCAGCTTACATAACATTCTCGAATTTTATCTAAATCCGACATCAATATATCCACTTCCGCTTTAGATGAGATACTACTGCATAGTTTTGTGTCATCAGCAAATTTTGCAATCATGGATCTCATATCAATGTCCAAATCATTTATATATATATCAAGAACAAAATTGGTCCCAAAACCGAGCCCTGTGGCACACATTTTCACTTCACTCCACTCAGAGTACTCCTTATTTATGCCCACCCTCTGCCTTCTTCCCGTTAACCAATTTTCAATCCATTTGGCAACTTCCCCACCTATTCCATGTGATTTTAACTTTCGAAATAATCTTTGATGAGGTACTCTATCAAAGGCCTTTGCAAAGTCTAGATAAATAACATCCACTGGCTCCCCTTTATCTATGATTTTAGTAACCTCCTCCGTAGTTGGCCAGAATCCACTGTTGTGGGCCATAATCCACTGTATGACTAGATCTGGATTTTGGGACAGCAGCCCGATGTTTTATTTTATTTCGTGTGAGAATCTAAATTATTTGGAGTTTGAGATAATTTGGAATATGCTCCTGGAGTCTGTCAGAATGAGCGTTTTCCTTGTAGTTAGCTTTCGGCTGATAATAATCTGAGTTGCTGCATGGACAGCTTTAGCTTCACCTCTGAAATTGGTGCAAGGTTCTCCTGCTGGTATGGAGTAGCTTTAGCTTCACCTCTGAAATTGGTGCAGGGTTCTCCTGCTGGTATGGAGTAGCTTTAGCTTCACCTCTGAAATTGGTGCAGGGTTCTCCTGCTGGTATGGAGTAGTTTTATATATCGCCATTAGAGTGTGCTTTGTAGATTCCACTGCCTCTCCAGTTTTGCGTTCTCCGTGGCCGATCCATCTACACATCTGTTAAAGAGTTGCTAAGGTACTGAATGTCATAAGTAGACTGTGCTTTTTAAATACCTATATGAATTCCTGACATACAATGTCAACCGTCGTTTCAGTTGGAGCTTAAATTTGTTCACAGTCATGCAAATGTTTGTCAGCTATTTTATCTATATGTAAATGTATGTACGCGTGTGTCTCTTAGTATACTTTGTTTAATTGCAATTTTAATTATACAATTACTAATTCCATTATTAATTATCTTTAATCTGCATCATCCACTTTTCGTTACTTACAAAACATAATTGATATATTACCTCACATTCATTCAAATGGTTATCAGCTATTGTATATATATGTAAATGCATATACTCGTCTATCTCTCATTATACTATATATAATTGCAATTTGTATTATATAATTACTGTAGTGGGCAACAATCCAAAGCTGACTGCTAGCGTCAGGGCCAGCAATTCAGAGCTGCCAATACCCTTCTACACCTCCACGTGGTGATCCTGGATAACTGGCTGCAACAGCACCGGCTAGCTAAGGAGAAGGGAACGAAGAGGAAAGGCTAACCCGGAACCAAAATGATGTCTGCTGATGTCGGATCGAAAAGTTAAAATATCGAAGTCATGCTGTAAAGTGCGACACAACGTCATTCGATTCTCCGGATAACAGCCTGTTACTTCCAAAACCCTGTTTAGAGTTTGGTAGCGGGAGTTAGAGAATGCACGACGAGGAAGACTAAGAATAATTACTATTTTAATTATTGATTAATATTTAATCTCCATCTAATCCCTTTTTCGATCCTTACAAAACTATTACATAACCCCACTGGACTGTACGCTCTCTAGTGATGGTTTGAGCATTAATTTGCTTTACAGAGTGAAGCTTTTAGCCTATTATATCCAACCCGATTTTGTGTTTAACTGTGTCTGTACTTTAGGATCAACACAGTTAATCACATTTCGATCAATTGATTACTATTTTTTCATAGCTGCTCTCTGGTAAAGATAGAGACCTTTTCTGTTTGTTTGTTTGTTGTCTGGATGAACGTGGCGAGAAATAAATACAGACAATGTTTGACGTCCTATTGGAAATATGTCACGATGAGAGGCTATGCACTGTGATATCCCGTGCTATGTGTGAACTTGTTATCGATAGAAAAAATAGCCGCTGAGTATTTTATAATTGATTTGAACCAGACGTAATGGGAAATGGGGTTAATGGGGAAATGATACGCGTTTTGTTGTGCGTGTGTGTTTTAGTGTTAATGTGGAGTGAGGAAATATTTGTTCGGTAAGCATTATTAAGGGAATACGTTTCGTGTACAAACAAACGTACTAATTGAGTGGAAGCGAGCGAGAGAGAGGGAGAGAGACAATAGAAAGGTAGAGAGAGAAAGAGAGAGATATAGAAAGAAACATAGAATGATAGAGAGAAATATAGAGAGAACTATATAGAGAGAAATACATATAGAAGGAAATAGAGATATGGATATATACAAATAGAGAGATAGAGAGATTGTGATATATATATATATATATATATATATAGAGAGAGAGAGAGAGAGAGAGAGAAAGCGAGAGAGAGAGAGAAAGAGAGAGAGAGATAGACACACACAGAGAGCGGGAACACAACTTGAGTGCTTAATAAATCAAACATTCTGCGAGGAAGGAATCATTTCTCGTGTTTCGGCCAAGTTCAATTTAATTAATACATTAGTGGAAGAGGTATCCAGTATGGGAATGTTGAGATTAATAATTCGCCGATGAGGATATCCTGGATACGCTGGTGGTCACTGGATCTGTTTCACTGTTTAGACATACGGTAATTTTCAACTCGTGGCAGACTAGCCATCCTAATATATAATCTTAGCGTTTCTTATGTAAGTCCACGCGATATTTTTTTTAAATTCAAGACATTATCTGCCCTTTCAAGTTCTGTAAAATCGTGTTCATTTTAAGCATGACATTGCCCAAATATTCATAGAGGCCAACTAACTTAGAACATCCCGTGAAGTCAGAATAGTTATGCAATGGATCCATGGTTGTTAAAATCAGTCTGGAAATGACAAGGCAGACAAAACTGGCCAAGAAGGGAACAAGTCAAGAAAAACAATATTCTCCAACACCCATACAGACAGTTAAAAAAGCTACTGAAAAATGTGCCCAAAGAGGCCTGGCTAAGTAAATGGGTAATGGGGAATACTGGGAGAGAAAATCTACAAACATATGGCAATCTCAAATTCCAAAAACAACATCAATGTCCTGAAAAGGAGAGATCAAAGCACCATTTTCCGACTTCTTACTTAACACATACAACTTAACAGTCACTTGAACAGAATCCGACCAGAGTATACTCTAGAGAACCGGCTGGTCACACATCCCTATAGAGATGTTGAACACTATCTTTGTGAGTATCCAATCCTTGATGGTGTTAGGAATAAGCGTCTTCCTGCGAGGCCAGACAAATGGAACAGTTTGTACGGAACTAAACAACAGGTCACACACACTTGCAGATGTCACTATATGGCATTGGATCAAAGGGTAAAATCCCGCAGGAAGCTGGATCAATAACCATCCAACCAACCATTATTAGCATACATTTCTTCTACTACTTCTTGGGGGCAGTTGTCCCCTTGGTTTCCACTTGGAACCCGACGTGCAAGCAAACAAGTGAGCGGCATGCTGTGTCCTTGCGTGATGGCTAGGTCGCCTCATTTTGCATTTATACAGGTCACTATTGGGCAGTGAAGATTCCGAGGCGAAGTGGTTAAGCCGTCGGCCTCGTGATCAGGTGGTGTGCGTTTTATTCCTGAGTCCGCCGTCTTTTTCACGGCTGCTTGATGCGGAGTCCCCTGCATCTCGTAGTGGCCCCCTGGTCGTCTTGTCCTTGACTTGCCACTGAGGTCGGGCGGCTCGAGACGAGAGATTGAGGATAAAAAGTAGCGCAGTTAATACTTACTAAAAACAGCGCTAGCAAATAAATTATGCCATCATCCTCTGCGATGGACAGCGGCCTTTGCCTTTTTATTGGGCAGTAGATTTAGAATGTTTGCCCCCAACAGCGGCTAAAATCCTATTGTTTTTAATTTTCACCTGCTACAGTTCATTTATCTGCACACTTTGTACTGGCGCGCTCGTTAAAAATCCCTTGGCAGTTGGAAATCGAAAATACTAGGCGTAACGTTCACTGCTCGAGCAAAATTCAACTTCAAAATCTGAAATTATTCTATGGATTCTAGCTCCACAGAGAATATGTCGCAAAAAGAGGACTGTGTGGCCTTAACATCCGATTTTTGTTGCCGTAGTTAGCGACGCGGGATAGATGGCGCCTGACAAGCTACGAGTCTCCACTGCTGTAATTTACGCTTTCACCACCACCAGTCATAAAAAGACGATCGTATATTTCAAGGATCAACAACGTAACGTTTGGCAATAAGTAACCTGGCAAGTCACCAGCGTATTTTCTCCTGCCAAAAATAATGTCATAAAGGAGGTGACACCGTTCGAGGACTTCTAACGACACACGTGGACTGAAGGTAGAAGGTAGTGCCAACTGAGACTTTCAGGTTTAGTGTCCGTCTTCGGCAAGAACACGCGCCCGATCTCACCTCCCTTGTGACCATACGAGGCTTGAACTTGCGGGATCCGAACATCCACCGTTTCGTTCGTTTGTTCCTATATTAATATATATTTCTGCTTGTTCCAAATTTCGAGCTCTACCAAGTATGAGGAAACTACTGCAGTTCGGCCCGTAACAAAAAGTCTCCGCAAATACACGTCATTCACTTTTGTTAGTTGTGGGTTTATATCAATTTGCTTCATTCAATGAAGCACCTTACACAACCTTCTTTCGTCATCTTTTATGTAATGCCTGAAAGTAACATGTGCTTTATTATGTGTTCCCTGGAATCCACAGTTAGTAATCAATAACAATTTAAATTTAACAATTCATGTGTTTTGCGAAAAACGTGAGGTGAAACGGAGGGAAAGGGAGAGGAGGGGGGCGCACGTGTTTGGGGGGGGGGAGGGAATTGTTGGGAGGGGGCAGTGCATCTCTCTTACTAGCCTTTTTCCTTCTCTGAAAGCAAACCAGTTACACATATACAACTCGATGGACTGGAGCATGCCCTTAACGTAGCTCAAATCATGCGCAATTGTCACGAGAAGTAAGCGATCTAAAGTTCAATACGTGATTTTCAAAACAGAAGTAAATATTGATCATTTGAGTTTCTGAGTTCTCGAGCTGTTATTGATGGCAACCGTCTCGCAAAGATTGGACACGCTCTCTTTGGATTCTGTTTAACGTTATTGTACAATAATGTTGTGAGAAATGGATACGGTGAGTGTTTGACTTTTAAAAACAAATATATCCAAAACCACGGGCTTGTAGGTCGTGATAACCTGATTTATATAAACTTGTCGATGTTAAATATGCTAGCTAATTATTTAATAACAGAAGATTTGCCCACTAAACAACAGCAGCGTAATAATTAACGGATCTCCCCTTCCCGCATCACTCGCCCGCCTTAAATACCCAACCCATATCTTCTCTCTCTCAACCCATATTCCCTTAATAATAACAAGGAATAATTGTGTCTTGAAGTTACATTAAAACACTTACATTGAAGATGTAATCACAAACTTCAGTTCATTTCATCCCATGACCTCACTCTTGAGATTGTTGGAGCACCCTGCTAGCAGCTCCACAATCCTGCGCCACCTCTATCTGTCTGTGGTTGCTTTTAGTTCCTCTTTGTGTTGTAGGTTAGTCCATCCATGGGTGTTGTGTTCCTATGGTTTTCTCGGACCTCCCCGCCTTCGCTTACCTTGAATTATGTCCTGTGGTGTTGTATTTGTCTGGACCTCGAGACGTGGCCATACCAAGTCAGCTTTCGCCTTTTGATCATTGTGAGGAGGGCGTAGCACAGTCCACTTACATTCTTAATTTTACGTCGTACTTCATCATGTGTTATAATGTCGTTATATGTGATTTTAGGAGTCTTCTAAAACATCACATCTCCTGGCCTGGATTCTTCTGTGAATGTCTGATGTAATGGACCATATTTCGTAGGCGTAGAGGCATATCGGAAAAACCAGGGTAAGAATATGTGTACTCGAAGTTAAAATGTACAAGATACTCACATGGAGGGAACACATACAGGAGATAGAACAAAAAGCATCCAGAAAATACCCCTCGTGAAGAAGCTGGCCGGAGCTAGCTGGGGTGCAAATAGCAACATCCTCAAAAATGTATACACTGGCACAGTCAGGCCAGTACTTTAATGCGGCATGACAGCCTGGACTACAGCATCACAAACAAACACGGAACGCCTAACCAAAATTCAAAATGCAGGCTTCAGGATAATAACAGGAGGAATGAAGACTACACCAATCCAGAAAATGGAAACATATACAAAAATAAGACCCCTAAATACTTGACGAGAGGAAAGAGTGCTGACACATAGTGAAAAGATGCTACGCATGCCTGATCATCCCATACATATCAAACTAAACCACCCAGTTAAAAATAGGCTAAAGAGAACGAGCTTCATTCATATATCCAACCACCTACACCAAAAATATGGAGAACTAATTCCCAACCAACCTACAGAAATAGAAATGCTTATTAACTATGAAGAGCCAAGCTACAACATAAACAACATCGAAATAAGTCCAGAGATCCCAGGAATAAGAAGAAAAGACCAACACAGTGTCCACGAGCTCAAAATTCTAGCACAAACAATGATTGAGGAGAAATATAATACCGAGCAATGGACACAGGTGTACACAGATGGTTCAGCAGAAGGGACAGGCCGAAACGGGGGAATAGGCATATTCATAACACACAAAAGTGGAAATATAACAGAAGAGGCCCTCCCAACAGGAAAGTTGTCCACAAACCCCAAAGCAGAATCGATGGCCCTGAGAATACTTCAAACAGAAAGGCAACCTCCAACAAAAATAGCTCTATTCACGAACTGCAGAGTACTATTAGGGACAATACAAAAAACGAACCACTGTTATCAGACATCAGAGCAGAAATGGGAAAACTCAAGAGATCCTCAACAATAGTGCTCCAGTGGCTACCCTCCCATTGCGGAATCACGGGAAACGAGAGAGCTGATGCTCTGGCAAAAGATGGCAGCAAAAAGGCACAATTTAATAATCGAGTACCATACAGAGAAATCAAGAACATCTTCAGAAATCAGTATATACACCAATGGAGAGAAGACAGAAACATAAGCAGTACGCCAGACCCAATTCATCAACTTAAAGAAATCAACAAACTACCCTATTTCGCCTGAGAACTGGACACTGCAGACTACTAGAACATCTTTACCTACTGAGTGCCCATGTGGAACAGGATGCCAGAACCCTGAGCATATTCTACAGAAATGCCCAATCTAAAGGGAAATGAGATGCCAGACCTGGGCAGAGGGTGCGGAGCTGAGACAAAAGCTGTGGGGCAGGCGCTCCGACCTGGTGAAGACTACAGACTTTATGGCGACTGGCCTGCAGATATACCATGACAAAAACGATCCTGAACGCGAAGAAGAAGAGTCTGACCTGTGTGGCGCGCGAGAGTCGTTTATCTTTCCATACATGTTTTAATCGTGCAAACGATGCTGCTGTCTGTGCTATTCTGACCAGGACGTCTGGTTTTGACCCTTCGATACTGATCGTTGAGCACAGATACATGAAGTGGTTCACTGTTCAAGCCCTTATCTATTTGCTTTGATCACAAACTTACATTTTTTTTTAATGTTCAGTGTTTCATGAATAGTAATACAAATACAGAAACTGTTTACCTTTTGAGGTTCCATGAACACTGGGATGGCTTATTATTAAAGATCCAACGGAATGAGCTGAGTCGACTGCACAACTCACACAAATGCAGTGTCAAGGTGAACGAGAAAGAATTAAGACAAGTGTACACGTTTAAATACCTGGGCACACACGTACCATCTCATGAGAGATCCAATTATGAAATAAGGAACAGAATAATCAAGGCAAAATTTGACTCTAGAACAAAAATCCTGGATGTATAACTACAAGCCACAGAGTAAAAGATACTCGATGCAATGGGAGAACTCATGATCTTCACCTTAAGAAAAAACTTAAAACACAGACTTCCGCTCGGAAAGTCATGATGACTATTTTTTTTTATATCAATGGCTCTATATTGGTGCATTTCCAGAAGAAGCATGCAATGGTGACTAGTGCTAGATATAGTGAAATGCGAGTGAGCAGTTGAAGCCTAGCTGAGATACGATTAAAACGCTGAGGACGTCTCTCAAAAGGAACATTGCTGCTTCACGACAACGTCCGCACACATTCGGCTGCGCATACAGTGAATACAGTTGGTGCTCTGAGTTTCACCATCAACATTAACAATATTTTAACCATCAACATTCACAGAATTCCACAATCAATATTCACAGAGTTCCACCATCAACATTAACAAAGTTCCACCATCAACATTAACAAAGTTTCACCATAAACATTCACAAAGTTTCATCATCAACATTAACAAAGTTTCATCATCAACATTCACAAAGTTTCACCATCAACATTCACAAAATTTCACCATCAACATTCACAGAGTTCCATCAACATTAACAAAGTTTCACAATCAACATTCAATAAGTTTCACCATCAACATTCGCAAAGTTTCACCATCAACATTGACAAAGTTTCACAATGAACATTCACAAAGTTTCACCATCAACATTCACAAAGTTTCACCATCAACATTCACAAAGTTTCACAATGAACATTCACAAAGTTTCAACATCAACATTCACAAAGTTTCACCATCAACATTCACAAAGTTTCACCATAAACATTCACAAAGTTTCACCATCAACATTCACAAAATTTCACCATCAACAACGTTTCATAATCAACATTCAGAAAGTTTCACCATCAACATTCACAAAGTTTCATCATCAACAACGTTTCACCATCAACATTCACAAAGTTTCATCATCAACAACGTTTCACCATCAACATTCACAAAGTTTCACCATCAACATTCACAAAATTTCACCATCAACATTCACAAAAGTTAACTATCAACATTCACAAAATGTCACCATCAACCCATCAACCAAGTTTCACCATCAACATTCACAAAGTTTCACCATCAACATTCACAAAGTTTCAACATTCACAGTTACACCATCAACATTCACACAGTTTCACCATCAACAACGTTTCACCACCAACATTCACAAAGTTTCACCATCAACATTGACAAAGTTCCACTATCAAAATTAACAAAGTTCCACCATCAACATTCACAAAGTTCCGCTATCAACATTAACAAAGTTTCACCATCAACATTCACAAAGTTTCACCATCAGCATTCACAAAATATCACCATCAACATTCACAGAGTTCCATCAACATTAACAAAGTTTCACCATCAACATTCAATAAGTATCAACATTCACAAAGTTTCACCATCAACATTAACAAAGTTTCACCATGAACATTCACAAAGTTTCACCATCAACATTCACAAAGTTTCACAATCAACATTCACAAAGTTTCATCATCAACATTAACAAAGTTTCACCATCAACATTCACAAAGTTTCACCATCAACATTCACAAAGTATAACAATCAACAAAGTTTCACCATCAACATTCACAAAGTTTCACCATCAACATTCACAGTTTCACCATCAACATTCACACAGTTTCACGATCAACAAAGTTTCACCATCAACATGCACAAAGTTTCAACATTCACAAAGTTCCACTATCAACATTAACAAAGTTCCACCATAAACATTCACAAAGTTCCGCCATCAACATTAACAGAGTTCCACCATCAACATTCACAAAGTTTCCCCATCAGCATTCACAAAATTTCACTATCAACATTCACAGAGTTCCGTCAACATTAACAAAGTTTCACCATCAACATTCAATAAGTATCAACATTCACAAAGTTTCACCATTCACAAAGTTTCACCATCAACATTCACAAAGTTTCACCATCAACATTCACAAAGTTTCATCATCAACATTAACAAAGTTGCACCATCAACATTCACAAAGTTTCACCATCAACATTCACAGAATTCCATCAACATTAACAAAGTTTCACCATCAACATTCACAAAGTTTTACCATCACCATTCACGAAGTTTCACCAATCACAAAGTTTCACCATCAACATTGACAAAGTTTCACCATTAACATTGACAAAGTTTCACCATCAACATTCACAAAGTTTCACCATCAACATTCACAAAGTTTCACCATCAACATTCACAAAGTTTCACCATCAACATTCACAAAGTTTCACCATCAACAACGTTTCATAATCAACATTCAGAAAGTTTCACCATCAACATTCACAAAGTTTCATCATCAACAACGTTTCACCATCAACATTCACAAAGTTTCACCATCAACATTCACAACGTTTCACCATCAACATTCACAAAATTTCACCATCAACATTCACAAAATGTCACCATCAACCAAGTTTCAACATTCACAAAGTTTCACCAACAACATTCACAAAGTTTCACCATCAACATTCACAAAGTTTCACCATCAACATTCACAGTTTCACCATCAACACTCACACAGTTTCACCATCAACAAAGTTTCACCATCAACATTCACAAAGTTTAACCATCAACATTCACAAAGTTTCACCATCAACATTCAATAAGTATCAACATTCACAAAGTTTAACCATTCACAAAGTTTCACCATCAAGATTAACAAAGTTTCACCATGAACATTCACAAAGTTTCACCATCAACATTCACAAAGTTTCACCATCAACATTCACAAAGTTTCATCATCAACATTAACAAAGTTTCGCCATCAACATTCACACAGTTTTACCATCAACATTCACACAGTTTCACCATCAACATTCACAGAGTTCCATCAACATTAACAAAGTTTCACCATCAACATTCACAAAGTTTCACCATCAACATTCACAGAGTATCACAATCAACAAAGTTTCACCATCAACATTCACAAAGTTTCACAATCAACATTCACAGTTTCACCATCAACATTCACACAGTTTCACCATCGACAAAGTTTCACCATCAACATTCAATAAGTATCAACATTCACAAAGTTTCACCATTCACAAAGTTTCACCATCAAGATTAACAAAGTTTCACCATAAACATTCACAAAGTTTCACCATCAACATTCACAAAGTTTCACCATCAACATTCACAAAGTTTCACCATCAACATTAACAAAGTTTCGCCATCAACATTCACACAGTTTTACCATCAACATTCACACAGTTTTACCATCAACATTCACACAGTTTCACCATCAACATTCACAGAGTTCCATAAACATTAACCAAGTTTCACCATCAACATTCACAAAGTTTCACCATCAACATTCACAAAGTATCACAATCAACAAAGTTTCACCATCAACATTCACAAAATTTCACAATCAACATTCACAGTTTCACCATCAACATTCACACAGTTTCACCATCGACAAAGTTTCACCATCAACATTCACAAAGTTTCAACATTCACAAAGTTCCGCCATCAACATTAACAAAGTTCCACCATCAACATTCACAAAGTTTCACCATTAACATTCACAAAGTTTCACCACCAACAACGTTTTATAATCAACATTCAGAAAGTTTCACCATCAACATTCACAAAGTTTCATCATCAACAACGTTTCCCCATCAACATTCACAAAGTTTCACCATCAACATTCACAAAGTTTCACCATCAACATTCACAAAATTTCACCATCAACAAAGTTTCACTATCAACATTCACAAAATGTCACCATCAACCAAGTTTCACCATCAACATTCACAAAGTTTCACCATCAACATTCACACAGTTTCACCATCAACATTCACAGTTTCACCATCAACATTCACACAGTTTCACCATCAACAACGTTTCACCACCAACATTCACAAAGTTCCTCTATCAAAATTAACAAAGTTCCACCATCAACATTCACAAAGTTCCGCCATCAACATTAACAAAGTTTCGCCATCAGCATTCACAAAGTTTCACCATCAGCATTCACAAAATTTCACCATCAACATTCACAGAGTTCCATCAACATTAACAAAGTTTCACCATCAACATTCAATAAGTATCAACATTCACAAAGTTTCACCATTCACAAAGTTTCACCATGAACATTCACAAAGTTTCACCATCAACATTCACAAAGTTTCATCATCAACATTAACAAAGTTTCACCATCAACATTCACACATTTTTACCATCAACATTCACACAGTTTCACCATCAACATTCACAGAGTTCAATCAACATTAACCAAGTTTCACCATCAACATTCACAAAGTTTCATCATCAACATTCACAAAGTATAACAATCAACAAAGTTTCACCATCAACATTCACAAAGTTTCACCATCAACATTCACACAGTTTCACCATCAACAAAGTTTCACCATCCACATTCACAAAGTTTCAACATTCACAAAGTTCCACTATCAACATTAACAAAGTTCCACCATAAACATTAACAAAGTTTCACCATCAGCATTCACAAAATTTCACTATCAACATTCACAGAGTTCCATCAACATTAACAAAGTTTCACCATCAACATTCAATAAGTATCAACATTCACAAAGTTTCATTATTCACAAAGTTTCACCATCAACATTGACAAAGTTTGACCATGAACATTCACAAAGTTTCACCATCAACATTCACAAAGTTTCACCATCAACATTCACAAAGTTTCATCATCAACATTAACAAAGTTGCACCATCAACATTCACAAAGTTTCACCATCAACATTCACACAGTTTCACCATCAACATTCACAGAGTTCCATCAACATTAACAAAGTTTCACCATCAACATTCACAAAGTTTTACCATCACCATTCACAAAGTTTCACCATCAACATTGACAAAGTTTCACCATCAACATTCACAACGTTTCACCATCAACATTCACAAAGTTTCACCATCAACAACGTTTCATAATCAACATTCAGAAAGTTTCACCATCAACATTCACAAAGTTTCATCATCAACAACGTTTCACCATCAACATTCACAAAGTTTCACCATCAACATTCACAAAGTTTCACCATCAACATTCACAAAATTTCACCATCAACAAAGTTTCACCATCAACATTCACAAAATGTCACCATCAACCAAGTTTCAACATTCACAAAGTTTCACCATCAACATTCACAAAGTTTCACCATCAACATTCACAGTTTCACCATCAACATTCACACAGTTTCACCATCAACAAAGCTTCACCATCAACATTCACAAAGTTTCTCCATCAACATTTACAAATGACAGTTTCACCATCAATTTTCCCACAACAAATGTTTCCCCAAATGTCTACAAACAAAGTAATTTACGGCGCATGCTCAGTGAGTGAAAGCTACATATGATGGCCTCACTTCGTCTAAAACTCAGTCAGTTCAACATAACTGAGTACTATATATTTTCAACATGTATCAATCTGTCTTCCTGTTGTTTCCTTTCTGAACCTTGCGAAGCATAGGAGAACCACTGCAGTTAAACGAAAATCAAAGAGGTATCTACAATAGCACTGTATACACATCTTGCAGTGATGGTTTTGTCTTCAATTAGTTTCACTCAATGAAGAAGCTGTCCTCATAGGCAACCCACTTCAGTCGACTTTTGCATTATGCATGAATAGTCCCACTGGTCTTAGTATTATCTTCACGAGATCACCTTTAGTCGTTATTTTTAATTGAAACCCCTGGTTCTATTTGAAATCTTACAATTACTCTACGTTCTGTGAACATCTATGTCAATATTTGATGTTCAACACGTCTAAAGAGCATATCGATCGCTTGAGTGTTTCTGCTTTTAAATTTTACACTTTGCTCCTAACGATAATGGACTGTTATTTGTTGCTTTATAGAAAATGTGTGTAGAAATAGATACAGACGGCGAACAATTTGTATAAAAAAATTAATGTCACAAGATGACGATACGCACAGCGTGATCACGTGGTTTGTATGACCTTGTCAAGGTTAGTTATATATTGTAGTGGTGAGGTGTATACTTGATTTGGGCCAATGATCATGGCCAGTGGTTTATATGGAAGGTATAGGGGCTGACAGGGTGTGTGTGTGCGCGCGTGTACTCGTAAGGATAAATTAGGATGATGATAATGTCAAAACCGTCACCGCCTCCAAGGTTGTTTGCGATGGACCTCAACATCTTCGGTTTCTTGCCGTGATGCTATACTCCGATAGAATATTGTCAATCCATCTTTTGATGTTACCTTCCTACGTGTAGAGCTGTCTTCCCCTTGCCCGTCTACATTTACCTCGAGTATAGTTTCCCTGCAGTGTACCAAGTTTCGTTATATGTCCAACATATTCGATATGCATAATGTGTATCCAGTAGCAAAACGGAACAACAGACAGCATTAGCCGGGCTGTCAACAAAGTGTTGTGAAAACATCATTTTACATAAAACAGATGTGAAATAAATTAGAAATTAAAATCGTGACGGTCATTTTTGTTTAAGCGTAATTCCTTGTTAGCAAATGCTCAAATCGGCAAAGTTGAGAGCGTCCAGGCTTACGCAGCGTAGGAATCAGGTCAATTGGTAGCTAGGAAACTGTCATTAGAGCGCTATTTTAATCATAGTCTAATAGCCACACATTAGTCCGACCTTGTCTGACTAGATTTCTATTTTTAGAACAGATGAAAATATTATGTATCTTTCAGGTTCATGACTAAGCTAACCATAAAATTATCATCACGCTTCACTAATGTGTATCTACTTCAATATTTCTCTATTCCATTCCCAATTGTATCATGAACTCCCTATTTGAGAATCATTCAATGCTATGTTCATTCGGTTTCATTGTATGGAGTAGAAACCTGGATCCTGTCCAAGAAAATGGACAAGAGTATTGACGCCTTTGGAATGTGAGCAGTCAGAAGACGTGGACGAGTTTCTTGGAAAGATATGAACATAAATAGTGAGGTTCTGGAACACCTCAAGGGTGAGAAGATCAATACGAAAGTGATAAAAAGCAGAAAACTAAATTATGTTGGTCCACGTCAAGCGACATGACAGTGTGCCGAATGTTATATTAGAGGAACGGGTGGAGAGCAAGAGAGAGGGTGGCACAGGTACAGATGAACAGACAGCATCAAGATGTGGTTGGGACACAGTTTGACTGAGTGTACCAGCCTGGTGCGGGGCCGAGACAGAAGGAGATCCATTACCAATCTCCGATGCGGAGAAAACACTTGATGATGGTGATGTTTGTATAATGATAATGAATGTATGTCTTAAGGTGTATATATATATATATATATATATATATATATATATATATATATATATATATATATATATATTTCTGCATAATGCAAGCATGCCTGCATAAAATATACATGGCTGTATAATGTATGTTCATGTTCATCTTATTTATGACTGTACATGCACAAATGTTACAAGGCCCCCACAAATAATAATAACGCTGTAAACCTACTGAGTTTGTTGAATGAAGCGAACAAAATGGGTTGGGCAAGGGGTCGGCTATCTCATCCTTTAGAATCTTAAACCCTAAAAAAAAACGGCAACAAATATCGATAATCTAACTGATGGCTCAGATTGTATTTCTAGAAGGCATGTGCTTCACAAGTAGGTGAAACCTGTTGATGATAATATCTGTCCAGTGCATGTCTTGGGGTGCCTACCCGATATCTTTGAATCTAGTACGTCTGAAGTATGTAAGTCGATTGTATGTCTGTTTTTTTTGTATGTAGTTGCACCGTTTGTCTCAATAGAGTTCATGTCTGTCTGATGTATATAACGCTGATGCATGTGTGTCCCTATTTTGAGTCTGTCTTGTGTACATCTGTCTAGTGTTTGTCTAGCAGGTGCATGTTCGTGCCAACTGGAGATATACAAATAGTTGGAACTACTCCTTGGCCAAATAATCAAAACCCTGCAACACCTTTGGGGCATAGGTCCTGAACAGATACTCGTCATTTCCTCCTGTCAAGGACCATGGTTTCCATACCACCTCACATACTACCTCATCAATGGGAATTTAGTCGTGAGACGACAGAATGGTTAACATTCAGGATTAGACTGAATGCAAACTGGTATGTTTAGATCAGGTGAATGTAAAGTGGTCGTATGTAGACTCTGCGGAGTCTTCTAAACCAGTATAAAGACATTAAGTTAAGTGATCATTCGACAGTGTGCAATGTTGAACACCAAGCTATAACATTTCTGAACAGCTCCGGGCGGTCTTACCCTCTCCCTAAACATACGGAGGCCCCCGAAAGGATTCCCGTACCTGTCTGTTAGTCACCAAATATCACGCCTTGATCTTGACGACCCGTTCCTCGGCGCAGCTGCTGTTCCCAACTTCGTCTCCAGCGGACCCTGGCTTGGGCTTCGGAAGTCAAATGCATGGTAAGCTCTCATCCAGAGTTGTCTCGGATGTTGTTGTGTACAGCAAGGGATGCCTTCCTCGCGGTCTCTTTTTACCTTGGGGAACGATATTGCTGTTGGCCGTGATCCATCGACCATCGTTTCGTCGCAAGATGTGACCTGCTCATCTATGCTTTGTCTTATCTGAATAGATTACCTCATCATTCACCAAGGACAATTGTCGTATGTCGGAATTGTGGAGCTTTTGTATATGTTGGTTCCGGAGAGTGATTCCGACCAAGTGTATCTCAAGACAGGCTTGGGTTACTAAATGTGTCTTCCAGTGATTTGGTTAGTGTTCCTTTCAGCACCGCAGCACATAGCAGAGAGCACAGTGGAATTGAAGAGAGAGGCTCGTAGGTTCTGTCTTGGCAACCGTCCAGGACCGTATTAATGGACGAGAAGGCTGCCCAGCCCGCGCGGCGACCTCTTGTTAAATGTAGGTTCCAGGTTATTCTCCTTAATGAGGAGTGGCCCAAGATAGATGTACTCGTTGACATTCTTCAGTTGAACCAAGCCAAGAAAGACTGGATCACAAATGACGAAACCATTACGCAATATTTTGGTCTTTGAGACATTCTTCTCCAGTCCCGGTGTCCTGCCCTCGCCATTGAGTAGCTGCATCAATTGGTTGGTCTCTGTTGCTGACTCTGTAATAAACATTATGTCGTCGGCAAATCGACGTATTGCTATCATATATATATATATATAAATATATATCACGTATTTTTATCAAATGCCCAAATTCATAATGTCTTGTCTTTATTCTCACTAGATCCTACAGTCCAGATACCAGCGCTGCACTGACACACGTGTCAACACGCTGTACTTCGGTGGACAAAATGGGCGTTATCTTAACACGGTTGCTACTGTGAACACAACAGAAACGGTGGTTCTAAGTGGACAACACGACGTTTTCCCTAACGCACCGTTTGCACTTAACAAACGCAATTTAACTATCTCTGTTGTACAGGTTTGTATCTCTATATGTTTCGTCGCTTGTCTGTTCAATGCTTTGTTATAACGCGTGATGGTTTAGGTCAAGGTCAGTCCCATCCCAATAGTTGCCGCCGAGGATGAAGATAACGGTACGTGCGTCGTAATTCATACCATTATTATCATGTTGCATGCCCTTTGTAGAACGTCGCTCACATCACAGCCAGTCGATATGAATCTCAGCCTGCAGTCAATCTTTCCACCTACTCCATGTTTATGTTAAGAGTATCCTTGATATCATGTATCTACCTTTGCCTTGTTCGGTGACCCAATTATTTAATCGGCCTGCCAGGAAATGACCCTCTGGTCCTTTTTAGGCCCGTACATTCTTCCTGAAGTTTGGTAGCAAAACTTAAAATAACCATCTTTTCTAGACATCTATCCTAGACATCACAGTGTTTACTTTTTTATTTAAAATATAATTATATTGAACTATTCTCCCCTTAACCGGAATGTCCTGTTACCGTCATCGGTTGTCAAATACGTATGATGGAAACAAACGGAACTCTGTTTTGGGCTGAATTAAGACGCAAGTACATTGAAATCTCTTCATGTACTAAGCGGCAGCCGATGTGACGCAGGAGGGCCACTTCCTTTCCTTGCTGTTTTTCCTTCACCAACTCATACGTCCGGTACCCATTTACATCTGGTTTGACTGGAGGAGCGGTCGTACCAAGCACAATCCAAGGACAGAACTTTTTCTGTTCGAACGTGAACTCGAACCCCTGGAACGCTGTTATTCCAGTCTAGTAAGCAAGCTCACTGACCACTAAGCTGCACGCTGCAATGTGATGGTCTAATTAATATTGAATTATTGTTTCTTCTACTTCTTCTTCGTTGACCTTCGTCCTGAAGATGACGGCGTGTTGTAGTTTACAGTTGGAACGCATGGCTTAGGAATGAAGCGTCCATTTCACAATCCCAGCACGATCGGTTCGAATCACGCCGTGTTCAGTTTCTTCTTCTTCTTCGTTCGTTCTCAATCTCCCACTACCAAACCATGAAAGGGTAAGTAGCAGATTGTAGTCCAGAGAACGGAATTCGATGTGTCATAGTTTACAGATTGGCTGCGATATTTGCACCTTTCGGTCCAACACATCCGACTTCAGCAAGCATTTTTTGAGTACCGGGTTAGCATTCCCTCTTCGATCCCTTCTCCTTAGCAAATCTGCCCTGCTGCAGCCTGTTATCCAGGATCACCGCGTGGAGGTGTAAAAGGGTCTTGGCAGCTCTGGTTCGCTGGCCCTGACGCTAGCAGTCAGCTATGTGTCGCTGACCACTGCAGCTCATGCGCTGCTCAGCATCTTGATCCCCGTGTTCAGTTTGACAAACAAATTTTTGTTTTTGTATACGATGTCATAGCACGAGTGCTGCATCCTGACTTGTTGTTGTTGTGAATACCCACAATGAGTAAGGTTACTCTTTTGTGTGCTCTCAATAGGGCGTTAAGTGGCAGGTTGCAGTAGTTTTCCTCACATCCCGAGCGTGTTGATGAAAGTTCGCCGGGGTCCTCCAGTCGGTTCTGCTATGCTTACTAATAACATGATCACGTTGATCATCCACTTAGTTAGCCAGGCTGGCATGGAGACAGTCCGTTTGTAGGGAGAACTGCCAGGAAATTCAGGTGGAGGTATTGACCAGTATATTTTATCTGACCCTGGCCCCAACAGTATGTTATGCCTGACCAGACGTCAGTCTCCTCCCCCATATCCTGAGTTACCACAAGTCGTCTTGATTTATGTCTTCCACTGGTCCAAGGCAGCTCGGGACCATAGAGTGACGCTGATGATAATCGTAGCTTCTTCCTCGCTATAATACAAATACAGCGCAAGTTGCACCATCACGACATAAAGCGTCTGATCATATCGCCATCATCGCTTGTGATGGGCAGCTGACATCCAGGACGCGATTTCTGCGCCTATCGGCCCGATACATCCGATTTCAGTTGGAATTTTTGGAGTACCTGGTTTCCTTTCCCACTTGGATCCATACTATATTAGTACACCACGCTCTAGTCCAGCCTGTTTTCAGGGCCACCACTTGGAGGAGTACATAGGATCTTGGTCAGCTCTGATTCGCCGACTGTAATGCAAGCAGCTATTAGTCTGGCTGTTGTCAGATCATTTACTAGTCTGTATCTTCGACCCCTTGAGAAACACATACGATCTTGTCTGTGGTATCATCATTATTTTCTACGATGGCTTAGACCTTATAGAAATTTAATTATCGTGTGCGAATAACAGATAAACAGCGAAGCACGTTCTTCAATCCTGTAAACTCCATGAGAGGAACACAATGACAGCGTGGTCGTCTTAAACCCAGATGAGGAATGTTGGTTGTTGTTGTTGTTGGAAGTTACTCCCGCTGAGTTGAGCTAAATATTAATGTTTACACACTTCTACACTGTCCTCTCAGGTCCTTTCTCTACTGAACTGTTATTTCCATTTTTTTTTTCAAATTTTCTCGAGCACTAAGAAAAAATGCCGCACGACAGTTTAAAAAAAAATATTTGTTAATAGTTTTTTTTTTTAAATAGTGTCATTTAAGACACGGTAATCTCAAGAGAATGCATCTTGATCAACTACTGCCGCACACATATAACACAAAAAACATATTGTTACAATGCACGAAGAAGACAGCATTGCATATGGATAGATACCATTACAGTAACTTTACAAAACGGCAGTCGTATATCAAATCATGCAGCACACTTGATTCCAGTGAGACACAATCAACTCCTAACCACACGTAAAAGCACAAGTGACGGAAAAATAAAGAAAAGTATAGAGAAGTTGTTTTCTGAACTTTTAGCTAAGGAAGATAAGCAGATTTGGAACGATCGTTTTACATTGTGTTGCAGTTTCCTCCCTTTGTGAATAAAACCGACGCAGGATATGAAGGATTTTGCATCGACCTTTTGAGACAGATGGAAACAGTTCTCAATTTCACGTAAGTGACTGCCACAATCAATTGTAGATAGGTAGCACGTTCTATCTGTATTTACCTTACATACGAGGTGTGTTCAAAAAGTTTCCGACATTAATTTCCCCCCCCCCCCCCCCCCCGAAACAAATGAAGCATGGCCGTTGCCCTATTACAGGGATGTATGGTAGACCGTCATGCACATGCGTGAATTTTTTCCCGCCCACAGATTGCGTCTGTCTCCGGCAATCAGCATTTCCGTGTTGAGTGCAGTGAGCACCCGTCGGGTTTTCATTCCCAACGAAATGACGCAAAGTCAAAGTCATGTTGACTGTTTTTTTTTAACTCCCGTAGGTTGTGCACCGTGAGTACGCATCACAAGGACAAAACATTACCAACGAGTATTTCCCGCAAACGACTGGACCTGTGGACAACGGGAACTTCCCATCTCCATCATGGCGACGCATCGGCTCATTCTTCGCATCTGATTCAGATTTTCTTGGCTAAATAGGACATTTCTCTGGTTCGCCAGGTTCCCTATTCTTCCTGACATAGCTCAAAGCATTAGTTAGACCTAGATTGGAGTACTGTGTAAATGTGTAGAGGAGATATAAACATGCTGGAAAGGATTCAAAAAAGAGCGACAAAGCTGATAGTGGAATTACAGTTATGAGAAACCTCAGAGCTAGAATATATGGCCCTCCTACGAGCACTAAGAATACTGGAAACCGAAACACAACCACTAACAAAAATAGTTGTCTTCACAAACTGCAGATTTTTAATAGTGGCAATACACACACAATATACAACCGAACCGCTGTTATAAGAAATCAGAGGGAAAGTAGCAAAACTCAAGAGATCCTCAGCAATAGCACTCCAATTGCTATCCTCCCACTGCATAATCACAGGAAATGATTGAGCTGACGCACTGGCAAAAGTTGGCAGCAAAAAGTCAAAAATGTAATCATCAAGTACCATGCAGAGAGGTCAAGAACATCATCAAAAATCAGTATATACACCAATGGATAAAATACAGAAACTTAAGCAGTAGACCAGACCCAATTCACTAACTCAAAAGGAACCAACACACTAACGTATTTGGCCTGAGAACTGGACACTGCAAACTACTAGAACGTCTATACAGACTAAAGATGCCACACACCGATAAATGCTCATGTCGAACAGGATGCCAGAATCCTGAACACATTCTACAGGAATGCCCACTCTATAGGGAAATGAGATACTGGACCTGGCCAGAGGGTGCAGAGCTGAGACAAAAGCTGTAGGGCAGCCGCTCCGACCTGGTGAAGACTATATACTTCATCATGGCGTTTGACCTTCAGATATAGCATGAACAAAAGATCCTGAACGCAAAGACGAAAAAACAGTTATAAGAAAAGACTCAGAAAAACCGGCCTACATGGTCTAGAAATGAGAAGAATTTGAGGTGACAGGTTTTTACGATATCAAAGAAAGGGATAAATTAGACTATAACACGTTTTTCAAAATACAAACCACCTACAAGAACAAGGGAGCATAGCTACAAATTAACTAAAGAAAGGTCCAGGTTAGATATTAGGAAATATGTTTTAGTCAGAGAATGGTGAATGCTTGGAATGCATTGCCACAAGAAGTAGTGGAGGCAAGGACACTTTATGCATTTAAGAATAGATTGTATGCGCATAGCTCTTAGAGCAAGGAAATATAAATGAAACTGGTTGTTTACAGACTCTTGCAGAGTCTTAAAAACCAATATAAAGACGTTAAGTTAAGTTATGAGGCATTTCCTTTTTGTACGAAGTGGAGTTACCAGTGACCTACCTCGCCGCTAAGACTTCCCAAATAAGAAGTCAGATATATATTTACAACAGGGTAGTCTGATCCAAGAGGTACGCGGGTTGAAAAGAATAGGGCCATTATCGCATTCTTAGCGCGTCGTAAAATGTGACTAAATAGGGTTATGTGAGAATGACAACCTTATCAAACTTTGAAAAAAGATTGCCAGTATAACCAGCCACTTCAGAATCTCACATACCAGTTTCATGTAAAGGAGCCAGCTTCAGTAAAAACATATACTTCACATTGGAGTGTGGCGGTAAATGATCGTAAATGCTCAGAACAGTTAATTAAATGTATGTGATCTCTTCAGAACGAAGATAGACTGCAACAGATTGCCAGCGTACTCTATCGCTTTCTTTGATGCTGCAATCTCGACGGATTCATCCGTTCCAATCCACCTCGTGCCGTTATCCGACCACTTTTAACGATAACTTTCTCTGGAGCTACTGTCTTCTACCTAACCTCTACTATGGTCTTCACCAACGGGGTATGCCTCGTTATATGGCCAAATATCTTCTTCTTCTGTGCTCATTGTTCAATTACACTGTGACTTCGGACTCTTTTAATTAATGCTGCTGTCTTTTTCACGGTCTCAATAGCGCCGTTCAGTTTCTCCTCGAGTGGGATACATTATTTTCTGCAGATATGTGTGTTGGTGGGCAGTCCTTAAATGCATGTGCTGTTGCTATGATCAAAATATGTCATCTGTCTAACCTTGATTTCTGACAGCAGTTCTCTTCCCATCCGCATCGTTTTCCGTACCTCAACACATGTTTTATATTATTTCCACTAGACAAGGCCATAGTCTGTGTCTCTGATGTTATCTTTTTTGTGAAGAGCAGAAAAGATGGCGCCTAACATGCCAGGTGTCTAATTTTGCTCTCCTGTTTTAGTCCATTATAGATGCTGCCAGGGTACGGATTTCACTGGGATTCACATTAGTCGACGACTTACACCTGTCCACGGAAACGTGTTGTGGTTTTCCATTTAGCTGTGGTTTTCCATTTAGCTGTGAACAATGTCAGCTCTCTAGGTTATGATGAAGTCGGTTAAAATAAGAGAAATAGAAGTCCACGCAAACGGAAAACGTTGATATCAAAATAAATAAAAGCTTATAATAAACACTTATTTCAAGCTTTTGTAATAATGCAAAATCAACTTCGTTACAACCTTAAAGGCCTTTGTGAGAGAAAAAAGGTATCACCAACGAGATTATCTAACTAAACTAAGATAGAAGGACTGACAAGAAAATAACAATGAGTGAACTTTGAGGATAACTAACTAATCAGAACGCCATACATAAAATCTAATATATAAATCCAAGTGTATGACGAATCACTACGTTTTATAAACGATTACGGTGAAAACGAATAGAGAACAAAATCCTAACCAATAGTTATTGCTAAGATGTGTTGATTGTTGAGTCCATAAAGAGTTTTACGCTTCCGATTAGCGTTGTTGTTCTGCTGTTGTTGGTGAATGTCCACAATGAGTAAGTTTACTCTTGTGTGCGCTCAGAAAAAGGCGCTAAGTAGCGGGTTTCAGTAGTTTTCCCCACATCTGGCGTGTGCACATGAAGATGGACTGCGTGCCCAAAATCAACTCACCTTTGAGACCAATCAATGCTTGAAATATGCGAGATTGGAACACCCACCCTTTCATGATGAATAGTCGGTTCTTTTCTTTATAGGCGAACACTTTATCTCTCAGAATATACCCCCCCCCCCCCCCTATCCACCCCACCTCTGCAGCGGCAGCGACCGCCGCTTGACAGTACACAATCACATATTGAGAAACTTCCGTAAAGCAGGCCATCATACCAACCTATTGATTGAAACACCTTTTGTTAAGTATTAATTATTTGTGTGCTTTTCTTTCTTAGAGCGACTATAGTGTCCACAGACAGAGAATGGGGGAAACAGCTGACGAAGGATGGACCATACTCCGGATTGGTTGGACAGCTAGAGAGACACGTGAGATAGCAGATTTCAAATATTTACGCTTGTGTGCCATTACACGAGTGGCTCTGTCTCCCTGTATGTGTTCGTATTCACGTGACTCTGTCTCCCCAGATGTGATCATACACACGTGACTCTGTCTCCCCATGTGTTCATACACACGTGATTCTACCTCCCCATATGTGTTCATACACACGTGACTCTACCTCCTTATATGTGTCCATACATACGTGGCTGTTCCTCATCATATGTGTTGATACACACGTGACTCTGTCTCCGCATATGTGTTCATACACACGTGCCTGTCTCCCCGTATGTGTTCATTGACACATGACTTCTCCCTCTTGCCTATAACCTAGTACGTTGTCAGACCATCACATCTCACTGCATTATAAAGTGCCTTTTTACACCACTGTCGCCAGTGTTGCTGTCACTGTCAATGAACAATGATTTTTACATTATTTGTTGGTCGCATCGTGGGCCTTCCTCTCTGTCTTGTTTCCAGTACTATTTCTGTGGGTGTAGCATTGCCAACTGTAATCTAAAGTAGGTCATGGTGCAGCTGTGTGCACTGATTAATACTATTAATGAACGCCGCAAGGAGTGACGGGAATTTCGTTTAGATCTAAGTATGTATGTAAATAGATAAGTGCTCTTTTATGGTAGGATGCTTCCCAACACTTGGTTTTGCACACCTCACTAAGTGTGAACAGCATAGTTTGAAAAAAGCTCTGGAAACAACTCTCCAAATAATACACGATGCCCAGAAAACAAGGGTGAAAACACGGAATTCTCGAGAACTCAGAAAAAGAAAATATGTGCATGTATGTGTGTATTCATGTCGAATTGTACCATTAGTATGAAAACCCCCATATCTGTGTTCCCCATTATATGTGAATGTATTTGCCTCTTTGTCCAGTCACTGATAAATTTGCTTGTTCTTCATCTGAACGGTTTAATGTTACAACTTCTCTCTTGACTCATTAAATATGGTCCTGTGTTTTTTGGTCTTGTTTATTCTAGTTTCAATGTGTTATCGATTTATAAATGAAAGGGTTATTTATTTATTTAGCAAAAATCCTGCAACGATGAAGGTACTTGCTTTCATAAATAGGGACGTGCAGAAGTAAAGTATTGACATTCAATGAATGAAGGTCGCGAGTTCAAATCCCGGTGGAGAACGGCGATTTTGTTTCACGTGGATCATCCTGTAAATATTTATCCCGATCTTTTAGTAGTGAGATCAGACATCCATGTTCATTGGCGCGCACGTAAAAAATACCTTATCAGTTGGAAATCGAAAAGAGTAACCTTAACTACCGCTGCTCGGGCAAAATTCAAAGTTAAAAATCGACTCAAATTATTCTAGGGATTCTCGCCCCACAAAGAATATATCGCAAAAAAAGGGGACTATTTGGCTATAGCATCAGATCTTGGTTATGTGGTTAGCGAAGCGGCATAGATAGCGCATGACAGCCTGCGGGTCTACCTTGCTCTAATTTACGCTTCCACCACCACCAGTTCCAAAAATAGGCGATCGTATATTCAAGGGTCCTGCAGATGCTGGGATTGACCTGGAAAGTCACCAGCGAATACTCGCCTGGCAAAAATATATGAAACAAAGGAGGTCACACCTCCCTACGACGTCTAACGACATAAGGGGACTGAAGATAGATAGATCAGTAATCTGGTATTGCTGAAAAGAACTTTACAGGTAACAGAGGAATAAGAAGCGAGGAGATGATCCTGTCGTTGGATAAGACATATATTAAGCAAACCAGCGGATAGTATTACAGGATAGTTTATGTTCTGGAATTATCAAGGACAAGATATGCAAAGGCAGACCAAAATAAACATGAGGAAGGGAGATCGAGTCAAACTGAAAGGAGACGTGGTTGCTGGATCGAATGGTTCAGGACATAGTATATGTTTGCTCAGCTGGAATAATTTACGATTTACGATAATATTGATTGATTTTGGAGTTTTTTTTTATCATTAACGTTTGTTCTGTTGGTCTCATAGGAAATAGATATGGCTGTGGCTCCTATGACTTTATTTGCGACAAGAGAAAATGTCATGGACTTTGCGTTTCCCTTCTTCACTGATTATACAACGGTAATGCTGCGAATGCCAAACGCTAATGATTCCAAGTGGCGCACTTTGATACAACCATTTAAGTGGCAGGTAAGAATTAGAAGTCCTGGAAAATAAAAACTAATAACAAGTTAAGATTGTTTAATTACAATGTCAAGTCAGTTCTCTGTACGAAGCAGAAATTGGAGAACGACAAAGGTAATAGAGGGAACTCCAGTCATTCGTTAATGAATGCTTGTGAAGGATTATGGGTATATGCTGGGGCGAGACAGGATGAGGAATGAAGACCTATGGGAAATGAAGAAACAACAACAAATGGAGTAGCAGACAGAACGTTGGAAATGCGGTTGGATAAGATTTACACAACAAATGGCACCACAAAAGCAACACTCGTGGCAAAACAAAACCCTGATGGAATCTAGAGGAAGAGGCAAAGAGGTAGACTAAGAAACACTTGGAGACGAGGCTGCGAAAATGAACTTCATCCACTGGATCTCAACCTGAGAGAGGTAAAGAAGGCAGCTCAAGACCAAATTAACTGACTGAAAGAGGGTTATCAATGGTAATGGTCTATGCCCAGAAAGATGCGACGGACATTGATGATTCCAAAAAAACGATTAATCTATCATGTAACCGGGGCAGGAAAAAGAATAAATGGACAGTCTTAACGCAACGTGCCATTAAGAATTCCATAAGGAGCATTGGGCATGTAGTTCACAACTCTGTCCTGTAGAAATTGTAAGCCATAGCAACGTCAATAGTTTTGTACAGGCTATTGTTGTTATTGTTTTGAATGCCCACAATGAGTAGGTTTACTCTTCTGTGCGCTCTGAAAATGACTTTAAGTGGTGGGTTTCAGTGGCTTTCCTCACAACCCGAGCATGTTGATGAAGGTGGACCGGGGTCCTCAAGGCGGTTGTTCTATGATTGGCTTCATCTGTTTGTCGCTCACTACTACGGGGATTACATCGACTCCACACCCTGTTAGACAGACTGCCACGAAAACAACCCGTTTCCAGGTTAGGGCGACTAGGAAGCCGAGATGAGAGTCTTGGCCAATATATTTTGCCTGATCCTGACTAATATATTTGATCAGTATGTTGTGACTGACCGGACGTTACCGTTGTCTCATGTTTTGATTCAGACATGTGCTCCTCATAAAGAACATGATATCAAACTACGAATACGGGTCTTCGTTGCATTATCGAACTTATGGACTTCCAGAGATATCAAATCGGATATAAAGATCATTGAAAGGGAGCTCAATGCCAATATCAAGTTGGCAGGCACGACGTGGAAAGAATTGGCTGGGATGGCTCATGATAGGAAGACTTGGCGCGTATTTGTTGAAGACTTATTCTCTGGAAGGAGTGGTCAGGTTCATGATAGATTGAATGATTTATTGATTGATTGATTGACAATGAAAGAAAACAAAGGACAATAACTGCAAATATGAAAACTTACCCATTTCATGAATACTCTTATCCAACGGAAATGGCAGATAACTGGTTCGGTAGATCATTGCTGGTGAGGGACAGCGATACTTTGTCGAATGTCTTGACTCTTGTTCAGCCCTAGATATGATTGGTTCATCTCTGGCCTATAAAAATGGTGAAGAAGAAAAATCTGCATATGGTATCGGTTTTGTCTTTGTCAATTGTTAAAATTTGTTAGTTGTCAAATTAATCCTGCATTAAATTGGATGATTGTCAGAATGTTTTCCGAACCTGATCAGAGTCGAGTCTCGTATTACTAGCCACTGAATCGGAGATTGGCAAAAAATTCGAAGATCCTGTGTACACGCTCTGCACAATAACAAATCAGTAACAGTAGACAGTTAGACCACATTCTACTGTAGATATTAGCCTTCTGACTCACGCAGAAATACCTTTGAAACGACATTTTCCACGGCTGACTAAATAATAAAACTTGCATGTGTCAACTATCATTGCGTATTCGGGAAAGAAAGATAGAAATGCAGTTTGATTCAGAGCAGGATTATGTGAAAAAATCAATCTCAACAGTGATTTGTTGCGTTTTGTAAAGTGAATTTGTTGTATTTTTCTGTGTGGAGTACAGATTAATTATAAACCTTGGCACAATATTAGTTGCACTATTAAGTCCGCGGCCGAATGTGACGTTCCAATGGGTTTTCTCGGTGAGTCAGACGGCCTACCTAAAGTAGGTTATGCTTAGACCGGCACAAATTCTTTAAAAAAGTAATAAAAATCCCTATTCAATTCGCAATCTGCCTTCCCCCAGGTCTAGCAAGCCGCAGGAAGTAAATATTGAGCATACTGCGAATAGCCTTCGGCTACCTAGCAGAAAGCATAACCCGCTTGTTTGAATACCATGATTCCAAGAAAGACTCTACAAGAAGAGCAACTGCAAAATGGACAAGACTCTTGTTGTTGTTGTTTAATGTCCACGATGAGTAAGTTTACTCTTTTGTGTGTCCTTAAAAGGGTGGCAAGTGATGGGTTGTTGTAGCTTTCCTTACATCCCCAGCGGGCTGATTAAGGCGGACCGGGGATCCACCAGGAGATTGTGCTTTGTCTGGCTTCATGTGCGTATCACTCATTAATACGTCGATCCATCGCCTCGTTAGCCAGGCTGCCATTAAAAATGTCCCTTTGTAAGGGAGGGCTACGGGGAAGTCAAGGTGAGGGTCTTGGACAGTACATTTTGTCTAGCCCTGATTAAAATATCTGATCAGTATGTTTGCCTGACCCTGACTAATATGCCTGATCAGCATATTTTGCCTGACCCTGACTAATATGCCTGATCAGCATATTTTGCCTGACCCTGACTAATATGCCTGATCAGCATATTTTTGCCTGACCCTGACTAATATGTCTGATCAGCATATCTTGCCTGATTCTGACTAACATGTCTTATCAGCGTAGTTTGCCTGACCCCGACTATGATGTCCGATCAGTATGTTTTGACAGGCTAGTAATGTGTCCACCAACATTAAAACAGCAAACGCCTCCCTTCCAGGTCCATCTCACTATATGGATATCACTCTTCTCGGTGGCAGCATTGATCACTGTCCTGGAGAGACAAAACCCCTACTACAGGAACAAGCCAGAGAGAAGCGCCTTCTATAGATTAACTGATTCCGTGTGGTACATGTACGGTTCTTTGCTCACACAAGGTAAGGAATCATGTCTAGATTGCCTACCACAGAATGTATATTAGTCAGTAGTGATAATCAAAACGGGCGTACCTTGCCTTTCGACGGTTAGAGTTTCGCCGCTTCATCCTTTCGTTGGTTATAAATTATGTCCATTTCGTAACTTTTTTTGTTATTTCTATTTCTCGAGGCGCCGTTTTTTTAATTTCGTTTTACAGTCTTTATTAGAAATCGTTATTGTGCACTTCTTTTTACATTTTGTCGGCGTTGAATCTCTTCTGTAATTTAATGAATTGATACCACTTATTTGTTATTGAAATAATCAAGCTATTTATATTATTTAATCATTGTGATTATACTGCAACCTTTTGTAGTAATATTTTGTTGGATAACTGATCCGAAGTGTAGTGGCATAGTTATAAAATAACCCATGCGTTTCTAAATTTGCAAAAGAAAGCTCAAGTTTATTAAGCTTAATGAACAATTCCTCTCAAATGCTGAACTAGGTAGATATGCCAAGTGCAAGGGAAAGACAGTTCTATAGCAGAGGCTTAATTGAACTAATCTACAGCTTTGTGAGGTACGGTGGCCAGTTACATCCCTCGCTGTCTTCTTCTCTTGTCGTTAGCTAGGTACCTTTTTACAATTGGGTTGACAGGAGCTGGCGGTAGCGGGAGTTGGACCTGAAGCCGTTGAAATAAAAAGCGACAAAATACGACTGATGCTGCGAAATTTATTCTCTTATGTATGGAAAGACCAATCCTAAAACGGCATACCCTGTCACACTCAGAGCAGGGCACCTGCTGTGGAATCGATATGCGTTTTGTATTTTCAGGCAGCACGCTTTCTCTGAGCCTCCGCGATAGCTATACTTTCTGCAAGCTGAGGATTTTCGGTGATACTAATGCGCTTTTTTTTAGAAGGTGGCATCAGTGTTTTTTTAAATATACTTTCAAGGAATCTCTGCAGCGTTTCTCTTTGACGCATCATTGTGGAGAATCCGGTTTCTGTGTCACTATATATGAATATACAATCAAACAATTACATGAAGATCCTAACCAATCTTGCAGTTTAATTTCAATGTTCCATGTTGCAAAGAAAGAATCTTTGTTTTGAGGTTCCGCGAACGCTGGGTTTACTAATTGTTAAAAATCCAATGGAAGCAGCTGAGCTCTCTGCGAGTGACGTGTCAAATTCGTAATGGCACTACGCGTTGCTGGGTGAAGTGACATCAGTACTTGGCAATATGGTCCATTCGGGAAGTGTATCTGTTAGAGTCATTCAAAATCACTGATAACATAGTTGGCACTTGCGTGTCAACAAAGATAAAAAGTGTTTTCCCATTACGACCACATCTAACGACCTATGTAATTTAATGAATTCGCAGTTGTTACACTAGACTCTCTCACAAATATACTACGGTGTTAACTTGGAATTATTTCTCCAGGTGGCGAACATCTCCCGAAGTCCACAACTGGTCTGACACTGGTCAGCTTCTGGTTAATGTTTGCGGTCATCGTGGCTTCGACATACAGCGGTAACCTAATTGCCTTCCTAACAGTCACCATAGATACGCCTCCTTTCAACACACTCGAGGGCATGTTAGATCAGCAAAAATACAAGTGGGGGACGGTAGGAGGCTCCCCATATGAACGTCTGGTAGAGGTGAGTAGGAGAAAATTTAGAGCAGCGATTCTCAAATCGATTCGATTCGTCTATAGTTTCAATATTCTTCTACTTCTTCCCTCTTCTTTTTCTTCTTCCTCTTCTTCTTCTTCTTCTCCTCCCTCTTAACTTAACGTCTTTGTACTAGTTTAGAAGATTATACAGAGTCTGTATACTACAACTATTTTTTGGGGGGAACCGATGTTCGTCTATCTTAATATACTCAAACACTAGAGCTAATTAGACCCGCAGGCATCCATAGCTGCTCTTAACAAACCACATGGGGAAAGGTACAAATAACTTGGGTAGATTTTTTATTTTGTAAGAAAATATTTAGAACAGCGATTCCCAAATCGATTTGTCTCAAGTACCCATTAAGTTCAGGTCTCAATATTCTTCTTCTTTTTTTTCTTCTTCTTCTTCTTTTTCATCTTCTTCTTCTTCCTCTTAACTCAACGTCTTTATACCTGTACTGCTTTAGAAGATTCTACAGAGTAGGTATACCACCAGTTTATTGAAGGGTGTTTTTTTTAACCAATGTGCAAGTCCATCTAAATAGACTAAAACACAAGAGCTAAGTAGACCCGCAACCAGTTAGGTGCTATCTATTGCTGCTCTTAACAAACTACCCGGGGAAAGGTACAAATAACTTGGGTAGATTTTTTATTTTTCCCGGAAAGCGGCCGTTAACACTTCTCTTTTCGATTTATGTCAAGGAATTTTTGGGAAATATTTACCAGAAGATCTACGTGACAAAAAATGCAGGTCTCCACCGTGACTCGAACACGCGAACTCCGGCACACGAGGTGGAAATCTTACACCGACACCACTGATTCCCCCTAGTAGAAATGTTATAGAAAGGTCCTAAGAATACTGTAGACCGAAAATAAAGAATGCAGACATTCGATAAGACTTGGGCATAGACCAGAACTGATTCATAAATGAACTAAAAATTGAAATACTTTGACCACATCAAAAGACACAACGATCTTGAGAGAACGGTAATGGAAGGTATGGTGCCGGGTAAGAGTTGCAGACCAAGATGGCGATTGCACCAAGGTGTCAGTCAAGTAATGAGTGGGCATGAGTCTGGACCAAGCTGAACAAGGAAATCGAAACTAAGTTTCAGAAAGCATCTGCGGTAACTTATCAGCTGTCACCACTGCTTAGGCACCCGAGCATTAGTTTGGCAATAAAGCAACAGCTGGTAAACAGTATATTTATGCCGACTCTGTGCTACCAGTGTCAAACAGAATAGCCTTTGCCCAAGGCGCGTGAGATCAGAATTTCGACGTGCGAAAGGAAGGGTTAGATGATGATCATATGTGTTAACAGGAAAAATGGATTGCGAAACGAAAACATTCGAGGTATAATCGGCACTACGTCTTGCGCAGAATACATTTCCAGGCACAACATATGCTAGTTCTGTCATGTCATGAGAATGCACCCTCTTCAACTTCCACTGATGGTTTACAACCCTTGTAGATATCCATATATGGCAAGGGGTGGCCGCGAGGGAGGTGGACTGCTGTCATCAGCTAACTAACTATGTAATTAACCTACAAACGTCGGTGCGTGTGCTCGTGTATGTGTGTGTGTGTGAGAAAGAGAGAGAGAGAGAGAGATAGAGGGAGAAAGAGAGAGAGAGGGAGAAAGAGAGAGAGAGAGGGAGAGAGAGGGGGAGAAAGAAAGAGAGAGGGAGAAAGAGAGAGAAAGGAACAAGCAGAAATGGAAATACAAAATTCTGACTTGCAAACAAGTCTCAGGACTGATTTGATGATGATAAGAAATGCGACGTTTTGACAATCCTTTATGACACTTTTTATTTTTTTTATTGGGTTTCTGTTGGAGATGTATCATTTTGGACATTGAAATGTTTAGAGCAGTTAGGTTCATCGAATTTGACTATTATTAGTAAGTTTATGGGTAGTTTATTTCTTGTGGATTAATAGACCTGGATAATCTGCAGTTCTGGGTCATCCAGCAGACAGGCTTTTCCCCGTTAACATTCAACCTACACAGCTATATAGGTCCTGTACTACACTGCCTTTAGTGGTGCAATATGACTTTACCAGTTACAAAAGTGAAGATGGATAGAGAAGTTGAGTAGATTATAAACAATTATATAAACGAATGTATTTGTACAATGACGTTTTATCACTTTGAATTCACTTCTGTGTGCAAACTTGTTGATTGTTTGTTCGATTTTTCTTCACAGTTTCAGCAGCAGGAACAAACATTGAAGGTATTGGTATGAAATACACAATCTAGTACATACACACGAAAAACATCAAAAGACATATATTCATTTGATGTAAAAACGGGGCTGTTTCACTATTTCTGTGCTTAGTGTTTGAAGCCAGAGTGTTAACACGAACCATAAACATTCAAAACGATGGCCAAATTTATAAAACACATCAATCATCTATGTGTCTGTCTAGGGTGCAGTGATTTTGAATTGATTTAACATTATTTGACGTGTCTCAGTGGTCTCGAGGTAAGGTGTCCGCCTCGGGTCCCGGAGGTCGAGTATTCGAATCACGGTGAAGACCGTTACTTTTTTCACGTGAATCTTTTGGTAAAATTCCCCTGATCTCTGGGTAGTGAGATCGGACTTATGTATTCAGTGTCGAGCACGTTAAAAATTCCTTGGCAGTTGGAAATCGAAAAAGAGTAGGCGTAACGGCCACTGCTCGGACAAAATGCAAATAAAAAATCTACCCAGGTTATTTGTACCTTCCCCCAGGTGGTTTGTTAAGAGCAGCTATAGATGACGCCTAACTGACTGCGCTACTATTTAGCTCTAGTATTTGAGTCTATTAAGATGAACTCGCACATCGGTAAACATCACCCTTAACAAAACGGGTACAAATATTCTGGAGTCTTCTAAACTAGTATACAGACGATAAATAAAGTTAAGTAACATCACTCGTTAAGTTATTTATTGTATTCAAGTTGCCGTGTTTAAAAAGACATAGGCTATATATGCTACGGGATACACAGCATTAAATGAGTTCAGTTCGGTTCGAGTTCCATCTCTGCATCGAAGGTCGGCTGCAATGAGTCTCCAGTGTACTCTATCTCTTGCTGCAGTGATGTAATCTGACAAGCTTTACCTAGTCCATCTCCTGATGTTGTTCGCTCACTTATAACGCTGTCTACATCGTGGACGACTGCCTTTCACACTACCAAATAGTATGGTCTTCAACTAGGTTAAACTGTCAATATATTTTATGGCCAAAATAACTTAACTGTCTAGCCCAGATTTTGGTCATTAATTCTATTTTCATCAGAAACGTGTTCAGTACCTCAATGTTTGTTTTCTTCTCTTTTCAAGAAATGCGACCCAATCTTCTATTTACCTACATTTCGAAGGCTTCGATACTCTTTTCCAACTTGTTATTCAGTGTCAGTGTTTCTGCGCCATAAAGTAGTGACGAGTATATATAACATCTGACATTTCTCATTTTCAATGTATGATTGTATGTTTCGATGTCAGTATGTGTCGCATGTTGATGAATAACATTTTGGCAATAACTGTTCTCTTTCTTATTTCTTTTTTTTTTAATAGCTGCCTTCTTCCATTATGATATGACAGTAAAGGAGTAACTTGTCTAATGACAACTTGCACTATTGACACAGGGATCTCGATCCGGTGTTCCGAGCCGCTATAGTTGTATTGGTACATGCTTCTATTGCTACTTTATTTAGAGCATGGAATTCTGCAGGCGATCTCTAGACATCACAATGTACATTATGCTTTCCAAACAACCACAAATTATAAAAACACACACAAAAAAGGAATAATTGTCACAAGAATAGTAAGAAAATAAGGGAATCAAACGCAAAGGTTTGGTGGTCAGAAATAAAGGTGGATAGATTGGTGGTCAGAAGTAAAGGTGGATAGTTTGGTGGTCAGAAATAAAGGTGGATAGATTGGTGGTCAGAAGTAAAGGTGGATAGTTTGGTGGTCAGAAATAAAGGTGGATAGTTTGGTGGTCAGAAGTAAAGGTGGATAGTTTGGTGGTCAGAAATAAAGGTGGATAGTTTGGTGGTCAGAAGTAAAGGTGGATAGTTTGGTGGTCAGAAGTAAAGGTGGATAGTTTGGTGGTCAGAAATAAAGGTGGATAGTTTGGTGGTCAGAAGTAAAGGTGGATAGTTTGGTGGTCAGAAGTAAAGGTGGATAGATTGGTGGTCAGAAGTAAAGGTGGATAGATTGGTGGTCAGAAGTAAAGGTGGATAGATTGGTGGTCAGAAGTAAAGGTGGATAGTTTGGTGGTCAGAAGTAAAGGTGGATAGTTTGGTGGTCAGAAGTAAAGGTGGATAGTTTGGTGGTCAGAAGTAAAGGTGGATAGATTGGTGGTCAGAAGTAAAGGTGGATAGTTTGGTGGTCAGAAGTAAAGGTGGATAGTTTGGTGGTCAGAAGCAAAGGTGGATAGTTTAGTGGTCAGAAGCAAAGGTGGATAGTTTAGTGGTCAGAAGCAAAGGTGGATAGTTTGATGGTCAGAAGCAAAGGTGGATAGTTTGATGGTCAGAAGCAAAGGTGGATAGTTTGATGGTCAGAAGTAAAGGTGGATAGTTTGGTGGTCAGAAGTAAAGGTGGATAGTTTGGTGGTCAGAAGTAGTATAATAAAGTAAGGTGGTCAGAAGTAGTACAAGAAAGTAAGGTGGTCAGAAGTAGTACAAGAAAGTAAGGTAGTCAGAAGTAGTACAAGAAAGTAAGGTGGTCAGAAGTAGTACAAGAAAGTAAGGTGGTCAGAAGTAGTACAAGAAAGTAAGGTGGTCAGAAGTAGTACAAGAAAGTAAGGTGGTCAGAAGTAGTACAAGAAAGTAAGGTGGTCAGAAGTAGTATAAGAAAGTAAGGTGGTCAGAAGTAGTACAAGAAAGTAAGGTGGTCAGAAATAGTACAAGAAAGTAAGGTGGTCAGAAGTAGTACAAGAAAGTAAGGTGGTCAGAAGTAGTACAAGAACGTAAAGTGGTCAGATGTAGTACAAGAAAGTAAGGTGGTCAGAAGTAGTACAAGAACGTAAAGTGGTCAGATGTAGTACAAGAAAGTAAGGTGGTCAGAAGTAGTACAAGAACGTAAAGTGATCAGATGTAGTACAAGAAAGTAAGGTGGTCAGAAGTAGTACAAGAACGTAAAGTGGTCAGATGTAGTACAAGAAAGTAAGGTGGTCAAAAGTAGTACAAGAAAGTAAGATGGTTCGAATTAATGGACGAAAGTAAGGTGGTTAGAAGTAATAGTAAAAAATCAGATATTCAGTAGAAAAAATAAGAATGAAAGATGGTAAAAAAAAAAGTAAGACAATCAAAAAACAGAATTGGACAGTTTTGAAGTCAGCCTCAGTGTCAGAACACAATTTGTATTGGGTAAAAATTAGCACATTCAAATAGAAATTAAATTAACGACGTTATTTGATAAGGACGGTGGTTCTGGACGATGTTGTTGTGATAATAGTTACGGTACGGTTACAACAAAATAGAGCTTCAATAGAAAAACTGAAATTGCTAACCTCAGAGAATATCAGGATAGAACTGAGGAAAAGAATAATTGTTTCTCATATTTGTTCAATTGTACGATTACCAAAACTTCCAGGCAAAGAATCAAATCGTTCAGGTCAAGATGTTACAGAAAAATCCTCAGAATACCCTGGACAGAGAAAAAGACAAATGTAGACATTCGGCAAGAGTTGAGCATAATGGGGAACTGGTTTATCAATTCTATTTTGGCTAGAAAATGCAAATACTTTAGTCACATCAAGAGACACAACGGTCTTGAGAGAACAGTGATGGAATGTATGGTGCCAGGTAAAAGAGGCAGGGGTAGACCAAGAAGACGACGACAACAAGATATCCAGGAATGCCTGGGTATGACTGGCGGAGGCTGGAGTTTTGGCAAGGGAACGAGTTTCTTTTAGACAGACTGTGATGGGAGCGACATTCTATAAAGGACATGCTACATGATGACGTACTGCATGGGGCTGATACATGCACTCTACAAAGACAGATGAAAAAGGGTTGGAAGCGTTTGAAATGTGATGCGGAGAACGAATGTGCTAGACAGAAAAGATCAAATGACAGTGTCCTCACAAAAGTAGCCAAACAAAGACATATTGAAAATGATAGAACAACGAAGATTGAGTTGGCTGTGATACAAAATGCCGCATGGACGTCTTCTACAGAAGATAACAGTGAGCAAGATCCATGGGAAAAGAAAAAGCAGGCGATCAAGACTCACATTTACATCTCAGAAATGCAAAGACGATAAAGTACGATACTATGCTGAAATAAAGTATGCCGCAGAGGATGGGGTCAAATTGAGAGACATGCTCAGACAACCTCACAACCAATCTAAGGACTGACTAACAAGAGAATAGGGTCAAATGGAAAGATATCATCAGGCAACCTCACAACCAGTCTTAGAACTAACCAACCAGAGGATGGTGTCAAATTGTGAGACATGCTCAGACAACCTCACAACCAATCTAAGGACTGACTAACAAGAGAATAGGGTCAAATGGAAAGATATCTTCAGGCAACCTCACAACCAATCTAAGGACTGACCAACAAGACATAGGGTTAAATGGAAAGACATGCTCAGACATCCTTACAACCAGTCGAACTGACCAACCAGATGATGATGTTGATGATGATCATGTTAGCATAGTCGATTTGGATTTTTAAACTGAAACTTTTTTTTGTACTTATCAACAGCAATCGGTAGATCCAGTAAAAAATGCCGTTTGGGAAAATATCAAGATGTTTAACAGATCTGATCCGACAGTCCTGTCTCCCAATTATAAAGATCATCTGGAGAAGGTCTACAGGGGATACTACGCTTACATAGGCGACAATTCAGTGATCGATGTATGGTCGAATGAGGCATGTGACCTGACGACTATCAAAGAGAAATTCTTTCCAAGACAATACGCCATTGGTCTGGTCAAAAACTCCGCCTACACTTTCATAGTTTCCAATGAGTGAGTATTAGCACATACTGATTTAATTAATTATTATTGCATGTTATGTTCCCTGTAGAGCACATGTCTTCAATGACAGCCAAAAAAAAATAACTATATACAAAAAAACAGGAGCATGATTGTTTTTTTTTATTTTTGTGTTTTTTGGTGAATTAGTGTATTGACGTTTTAAAAAAAAAAAGTAAATGAGAAATAATTATCGTCAACGTGTCGCACGAGTAGAGACTACAAAATGTCAGCTTTCTAGGATGTGAGAAAGTTGGTTTAAATATGAGAAATAGAAGTTCAAGAAACATACCACGGTCATGTCAAGTTTAATAAAGCTTGTAAAAACACAGTCCTCGAGTCCTTAGCCACCCTAGTATATTTTGCTCTCGTGTCCATCATGGATGCCGCCAGGCCTAGGATTTCACTAAAATTGACACTACTCGACGGTTTGCACGTGTCCACTGAAACGTGATGTGGTTCCAATTTGGACTAGTTAGTTCGTTTGATTTGTGGTGTTTTTACCTTCGACTATCTTGGCAAAGCCATGGGCTACTTTGGTTGCCCGGTGTTTCGACGGTCCAGTGCACACGGCTAATCTTGACGAGAATGGCACACTTAACACTCAGTTTGCTGACATTGCCAATTGTGGTGCAGCTAGGAAATACTCAACGGATCCAATGATTGACTCACTCATCGGACATGTGGCCTTGCCCCGTGTTACAGCGTATCCGGGATCCAGATAGCAGTCGACAGGAACTTCGTTCCGCGTGGACAGGGCTGGGAACCGCCGGGTTAGAAACATGTTCACGATAGATCACTCACGCGCTGAGAACAGTCGTGAGATATGATGCCCCAACGAACTCTTAGAGTTACGAGACAGACGAGAAAGAGTACACTGTTACCATGACACAGACTTCCTCCAAGGAGGCACATTGTAGTGCTTCTCCTGAGGTTAAACATGGCATATTAAATATACCTTCATTTCTTTTATTTTAGGATGATCAAACTCGGAGAACTTGGCCTGTTGCAAATGTGGAGATCCCGATGGTGGTCCAAGAAATACGATTGCCAAGGACCCCTTGTTACCCAGGCTACAGCCATAACTGTCCATGAAGTTCAGAGCGCTTTCTACGTGATGTGCATTGGCATAGTACTATCAGCCTTGATCCTTGGAGTGGAGAAACTAAGAGCATACATCTCGACCAGACGTATTAGCAGAAGATTCACCTTTAGTAGGTCAGAATCATACAGAAATATAGAACTGACACTCAACAAACATATTACAATAAGGCATGGCGGAAATATTGAGGTACATAATCCAGGCATACACGGGGCCACATCATCAGCGTATGAGTCAACTCTTGAAAACGACCCGGAAATGAACTTACAAGGACACATTTACACTCTAGATTTGGCGCCACAACGTTTCTTTGATAATGAAACTGAGTCATTAAATCAGTTAGCTGACTCTTTCTATGCTGATTCCCTGGACTCTGGTTACGATGACCACCAGCAGAGAAAGAAAGCGTACATTTTCAATGATAAAGTCCCTTTCTATTTATCCAGGATTAGTTTACCTACATTCCTTGGTAGAAGTAGATCTACTTCATTGTGATCAAGCCATCATAGGCCCACATCCCCAGATTGAAAAACACGCATATCACAATGATAACTATAAACATACACATATATAATCAGTATCATACACCAGTCTGATATAACCACTCAAATTTAACAAATTTGAAATAGTATTGTATATATGATCCACCATTGGCAGCCCACCATAGATATATTAATATTAAACCACATCAGGTGGTGGAAGCTTAAAGAATAACACAAACAACCGGACGAATAGGTGAAGCAGCCTGTAAGACGCTAGACGGGAAACATGTGTTTTTTTTAAAGATAGGCAGACAATACAGTGATACTGTTAAACCGTGTATATGAGTTAGAGCTGCTAATTACAGACGTAAGCAGTTGCAGAGAAGATCAAAACCTCTTTACAAACATAAACAAAACAAAGATAATGACCACCGACAAAACAAGAAGATAATTGAAATTTTTTTTAAAGTAAAGCATAGCATTACTGCCGTAGGGGTGTGAGGTGTTAGCGATCTCACATTTCAAAGGCTCGGCTATATGAGGGCGGTAGCCATCTCCTCTCCCTCGCCGCTTTTACTTCCCGGACTGAACCGGTACCCATTTAAGGCTGGGTCGACCCGGGACCCATTGCGGTCTGAAAAAAGACATTACCGCCTCAACTGGGGAATGAACCCAGGACCCAGGAACCAGGAAATTGCAGATGTGGAAATAGAACAGATCACGAACTTAGAATATATGGGTTCCAGATTTGAAAACAATGGCGAGTGCTCAAAGGAAATCGGAAGGAGATTGGCAATGCAGTGGCTACATAAACTGAGGAAATTATAGCAGAATACCAACAAACCAACAATAGTGACAAGTTTAAGAACCTGTATTTTTTCCGGCGCTAACATGGACAGTTAACAAAACTTCAAGAAAGAGAATCAAGTATTTCCAGTCTAAATGTTATTGAAGGGTCCCCAGAAAATTATATACCAAAAATAAAAGAAGAATTCAGACATTTGTTCATAAGTTCCATCATGATATGAAGATGTTAATACTTTGGCCTCATCAAAAGACAAAACGGTCTTGCGAGAACGGTAATGGTATGGTAGTGGGCAAGCGAGGCAGATGCGAACCAAGAAGGCAATGGCACCAAGACACCAAGGAATGCTTGGGCATGACTAGGTATTTAAAAGAGATTGAGTTTCTTTCAGACGGCTGGGATGGCGGCGGCATCTGCAAAGGACATGCTGCATGACGATGTATGGCCAATTGTACTTCATGAGGATGAAACATGGACTTTAGCAAAGAAGGGTCAAACAAGCTTAGAATTTGGTGTTGCCGTAAAATGGAGCGAATGAGTTGGATAGAAAGAAGATCCAATGACAATGTCCTCACTGAGGTAGGCGCACAAAGACAAACGCTGAAAATGATGCATAAACGAAGGTTGAGTTGACTGGGACACAATGTGTTACATGAACGTCTTCTACATAAACAAGTGTTATTTACTAGTATATATATGTTTATTAAATGAATTTTCTATATATGAGCCAATACTATTCTTACTTACAAAATTGACTTCATCCATTTGATACCACTTGAATTATATCAGGTTATATAGAATACTGTTCAATCATTGCAATTTTGGGCGGTCCTCTTGAGCTTTGCGGTAGAGACTCCAGCCTCTTTGTTTCTTTTTCTACCATTCATTTCCACTTAATTCTAGGCATCCACAATCGTTTTTTAGCCTGAGGCTTCCAGTTCAGGACATGTTTGGCTATACAGTCCAGCCACTTTTTGATGGTGTGTCATATCTATCTAAACTTACTTTTCCCAGTATCCAGTCGTCTTATCCTTTATCACACAAGTGATTGTTAACTCGGTCATAAGCATATCTAGCTTACTACAAGGTCTGATCAAAATGTACCTTCCAAAGTGAGAACTGCGGAACTTTAAGTTGGATCTTGAGAATGATATACGAGGGGCGTCCAAGTCAAACCAGGACTTTTTGTTCTAGTTCTATCTGAATGTGTTAGGCATGCTGGAACTACTATCATTAGTTAGGGGCACTTGTGTGCTATTACTGCTAGGTGGCCTACTTGCTATGGGCCAGTCATGTGACAGATAAAAATAGTGGCGAACAACACTGTTAGTGTTTGCATGAAACAGTGTGTTGTGATGAAGTTTTATGTCAAAGGAGTGAAACCTGCGGAAATTTACAGGAGACTGCAATCATAATACGGTGATGAGACTCTCAGCCGTAGATAAACATTTGAATGGTGTAAACGTTTTAGAGAAGGTCGTACATCCGTGAGTGATGATCCCGGCCGTGCTGGCTCTCAACCGACCACAGTCATTCCTATAAATATAAAGATTGTGGAATGCCTTATCCTGGAAAATTGACGCATAACTTGTTGCAAAATTACAAAAGAGGCAAGTCTTTCTGTGGGTACGGTGAACACTATTATTCATGAACATTTGCATTTTCCGAAGGTTAGTGCAAGTTGAGTGCCAAGACAGCTTTCCGTTTTTGACAGGCAGAGAAAAGTTCAAACCTGCACTGAATGGAAGGAACGTTTTGACATGGAAGGACACAACTTGTTGGGGTGCTCCACCTTACAGCCCAGATCTCGCTCTAAGTGATTTCCACCTGTTTGGACCCCTAAAATAATTCCTGGGAGGTCAACATTTCAGCAATGATGACGAAGTGAAACAGGCTGTCCTGTATAGGTTCAAACATATGACAAATCTTTATACGCTGAAGCTTTTCAAGCATTACAGGTATGCTGGGATAAGTTTGTCCCAGGGATAACCTGTCGCAAAAAAGCACAAGAGGCAAGTCTTCCTATAGGTAAGCTGGACACAATTATTCATGAACATTTTTTATTTTTGGAAGGTTAATGCACGTTGAATGTTAAGACAGTTTTCCGCTTTTGACCGGCAGGACAAACGTTGCAAGAAATAATATTTAAAAAATTAATTTCATTTGGCTATTTGAAAAATAGTTGTATTTTGCTTACAAAAAAGGCACAGTTTGACTTGAACTTCCTACGTTGCAGTAATAACTTCACAGGGACATAGATGTGGACCCCCTAGGTTAGTTAGTTGTTTATAAACAATGATCACAGAGACTAGTCTTTATTCATTGGAAATCATACCCGAGTGGACTGCCAGGGTCTTTGTGTATGACAAGTACAAGAATAGCGCCACTGCCCAACAGAGAGCATGTCGTAGGAAGCGACTAACTGTGTGACATTGTCTAAAACCAGCCAAGGTTAGGTGGTTAGTTAAGAGCAGCATAGATGGTGCCTAACAGATGGCGGGTCTACTTTGTTCTAGTGTTTGAGGTTATTAAGATGGACTCGCACATCGGTTAACCACCCTCAGCAGCACTTGTTCTAATGCAGCAAAGTAATAAGCTGCTCGAGTCTAGCCCTCTAAGCAGGAAATCCTCATCCAAGCTACATCCAGCTCACGCCAGAGCTGGATTCTCCTAGGAGCATATGTCCCTGTAGAAATACAGTCCGACTAAGATTAAGACATACACATCAAACAACAGCATCGAAAGTGGAGCAATTTTGTACCGTGGGACTGAACCCTGGTCATCTAGTTGAAAGTGCCTTACTGCAAGAAAAATAAGAATAATGGTATATGGTCTTAATGAAAATGTATGCTTTAAAGTTTAAAGTGGAGGATCGCGTGGACGAATGGTTTCGATGCCTGCCTACTGACACGCAGGGCAGTGGATCGAATCATTGGAATGTCATATGTTGTTTTTTTTTATGTTCGGGGTGAAATAAACAAACATAGCCAGCACATGACGTGGCGACATCTGTGACAAAGTGGTCTTTAGTCCTCAGCCTAAATATCCCTCTACTACCTCAGCATTGGGAATAAAGTCGTAGGACAGTTATTGTTTCTTTATCATTTATAGTTCGCCCTAAAGAAATCAGCTTGTGACTTCACTTGTTTCTTTTTAAAATGACAACTATTTTAGAGGATCTGATTAGCATAGTTATAGTAAGCTACCTTATTAGGAAAAGGTACAGGGTTAAGCCATGCTAACATCATGCTTAATTCGAGGCATCTGTAAATGGGAACCTGGATTACTGTTTAGTAAGAAAAGGCTAGGATGAAGGGAGTCCTTCGCACAATCAAGTCTGTTGCACTTCATCCCTGATAGCAGTTTCTATTATAGACATACCTTTGCTGTTGTATAACTTAGATGAACGGTTGAACAGAAGAGCTTGGTTACAGCACCACCTATCATAATAATAATACTGGAATCGACCACTGATCGTGAGATAACCCGGTTTACATAGTTGTATATTGTTAACCGACTTAGTTAACAAAGCAAGGCATGGAGACAGAGAACGAGTCAAACCTGTTAATTAAAACTAAAAACTTAGTACAATGGAGTTTCAAGCCCTCCTGTGACTGCATGGGGCCACATTTATCCTTCTACTCAAATGTGATTTTTGATAATACAAAAAGTGTAAATAATTTATTTTAATTTAATATAATGTATTGTAATAAAATATAATGTCCTACGGTAATAGTGTACTATAACATACTATATTATGTAATGTAATGTAATATACCGTCCATAATGCAATATTATAAACCAATGTTATGTAAATTACTGTAATGCAATGCAATAACATATATTAAATTATAGTACAGTACATTGCAATTCAATACAGTACAATGTGACATAACATAGCATAGCTTAGTATAGTGCAGTATAGTATTGTATATTATAGTACAGTATAACATAGCATAATATAGTGTAACACAACTTTACATAACATAATAGTATTTTATATAACATGATATAACATAAAACAACATAATATAACTCAAAACAATATAATATAATACAATATAGCTTCATATAATGCAGCATAATGTAATACCAAATAATGCATTATAACACAAAATATAACAATGTAATTTAATGTAAACACATTATTTTACGTTTCCGTCCACTTGAACGTTGGGAAATGAGGTTGACTTTCTTTGATCTTGTATGTTCCTTCAATCACCTCAAGCTGATATTGTAGAATGTTTCTGTTGTGCCATCTATCATTAGGTGCACGTTCTTCTTGCATTCTATATGTGCCGCGGTATTTGGTCAAGTTATATTCCATGTGAACCAATATAACGATACAATTTAACAATGGTGTATAACAACTTAATAAAGCAATAAACAATACAACACAGCAATACAATATAACAGTAAAATATAACTTCACAACATAATAACACCATTAACAGTGAACAAGGGAAGGAAGACTAACGTCTGGTCAGGCAAAATATACTGATCAGACATGTTAGTAAAGGTCAGACAAAACATACTGGACAAGACCCTAACCACGGTTTTCTAGTAGCCCTTCCTGGAAACAGGCTGTTTTCATGGTAACCTGGCTAGCGACGTGAGGGATCAAAGTGATCCCTATAGTAATGAGCGACATGTAGATGAAGCCAAGCAAAGCGTGACCGCCTGGAGGACCATGGTCCACCTTCACAGCATGCACGGAGTATGATGAAAGCTACTGAAACCCGCCACTTAATATCTTTTTCAGGGCGCACAAAAGACTAAACCTACTCATTGTGGGCATTCGAAAAACAACAATGAACAATACAATCTAACAATACACTATAACAACACAATATAGCAAGAATGTATTACAATACAATATAGCAAGAACACATAACAATACAATATAGCAACACAATATAACAATACAAAATAGCAAGAAAATATAACAATACAATATAATAACATAATATTACAATACAATATGACAACACAATATACCAATACAATATAGGAAGAACATAAAACAATACAATATAGGAAGAACATATAACAATACAATATAGCAAGAAATTATAGATAGAAAATATAGCAATACAATACAACAAGACAATATAACAACTCAATATAACAATACAATTAGCAAGAACATATAACAATACAATACAAGACAATATAAAAATACAATATAACAGTGTAATGTAACAACACAATATAACAATGTATTTATAAAGTTTGAAAGTTTAGAGGACTGTCGTATTACAGAGACACTCTGCGTGCACAAATGATATAAATTGATTGAATTAATGAATGATTTGTTTTTTTAGCTCAAAATGAATTATAGGGCTACCATCACAGCTAGCACCTTTACAGGACGCCTCTATTAGTGCCCGTGCAATGAAGGTTTCAACAGCAATGATACTACACGATGAGAATGTTAGGCCTATGCACAACCCCATTCAGTTGCATATCAAGACATGCTTGCAAGCTGAAGTTGTCTTATTCGTTACAACCTGGCATCTACAACTTAAGTGAACTTGCTGAAATAAGCTAAAATATATTGTCATCAGAATCTGCTCTTAGATTCAACAGTTGGATGTGTCCTGCTGACACATGAGGGAGGGTACTGGATGTTGATGTTGTTATTGTATAATGCCCACAATGATTACGTTTACTCTTTTGTGAACCTTAAAAAGGAGCTTTAAGTCCCGGGTTGCAGTAGCTTTCCTCACATCTCAAGCGAGGCTGATGGAAGTGGACCACGGTCCTCCAGGCAATTATACTATGCCTGACTTCCTCTCCGTGATGCTCACTACTATCGGGATCACTTAGATCCACATTTCGTCTGCCAGACTGCCTAGAAAACAATCTCCGGTTTTCAATGAATGCTGCATGGAAGAGATATAGTTGTCTTGGTCGTTATATTGTTACTGACCCTGATGCGACATCCTGGTTAGTATGTTGTGCCTGACCCGACTAGCTTCTCAGTTCCCCAGATGATCAGATAGGAAGGAGTGGCAAACTTGATAATTGTGTGAAATATGAACTCATGTGAGATATTATTTCTTGGCTGGTTGCATAAATATTAAATAACAAAATAGCAAATTGTTAGGGCTTGATTACAGTTTGTTTCTTTGGTTCTTTTTAATGAAGCCTGCATTTTCTTATGATGATGGTACGCCTTTTTAAGATCTGGTATAGTATTGGTTAAATCAAAATGAGGGGCCGTGGCCGAATGGTTTTGATGCCTGACTGCTGACAAATAGGTCAGCGGATCGAATCCCTGGTAAGGCAAATGTTGTTTTTCTGTTGGGGGTGAAGTAAACAATCATAACCAGCACACGATGTGGCGTTAGCAGTGGCAAAGTGGCCTGTACTCCTCAGCTTAAAAACCCCCCGACTTCCCCAGTAATGAAATAAAGACTGTCAGACAGTTTTAATACCAAAGCATGTTTGCAACATGGTAGGCTTCATTAGTCCTAATGAAATATAAGTAGCATTGTCAAACCTTCAGGGAAGGTATGTGCTATGATAAAATTAAGGTCCATTAAGGTGGCCAAGAATTATCGAATCCATCCTTCTATGAATCGCATGAGGATTTAGTCACTGTACTCTACAACACTGAAGTCCACACCTACATCTTAGTACCTCATTAAGATCTCCACCTTTTGAGTGACTCTGACCTCGGAGAGTTCAAAATTGGACAAGGCAGAAATCCTCCAGGCTGAACTGGAGTGTCACAGGAAATTTATTTTCCGTGAGTGGATCCAGAAGTCACATACTGGGGGCGAGAGATTAGGGACACTGCTCCTTGAGGATCGCAGTATTCGAGAGTCGCTCGCCTCTCAAAGTGATGAACGGAACAGTGGGCGATCGAATCTCGCAAGCGTCAAGCGATCCCTGGTCTCAAGGGAGGTAAAACAAGAGTTCATGTATTCTGAGTTATTTCCAGCAGTCTTGACTTCCTATCTTGCCACTGATTCAAGGTAGCTCGAGACGATAGAGTGAGGTTGATGACCAGCGCAGTTTCTTTCTCACTATAGTCCAAATCCAAGTTACATAACAAAGACAAAAACCGTCTGATGTCGCCAGTATCGCTTATGATGGGCAAGAGATATATTTATAAGGCAATTATAGAGGGTTGTGCATGGGGCTAGCAACCTAATCATCTAAAATTAAATGGTTACAGAATCCGCTACAAAAGAAGTAACTTGATGCGACACAGGCTTCCTATAGGAGGTCAACTGAAGCAGCGACCTTATATTATAGCCGGAGTGAAAAAAAGAGAAGACAATTGGAAAAGACTAGTTGACCGGTGCAGAACATCTGCCAATCATTTGAATTGTACAAAAGGAAAAAATAAATAACATTGTTCCTTGCTACATTGCACAACTGGGTGAACGAAAGATCTCTTAGTCTGGATGTAGCCAAGCTGTGCATTTCCTGCTTAGTGGGCTAGGCTCGAGAAGCTTATTACTCCACTATGGATGGTCGTTAACTGATGTGCGAGTTCATCTTAATATACTTAAACACTTGAGCAAAGTAGACCTGCAGCCTGTTAAATGCCATCTTTGCTGCTCTTAACAATCCACCTAGCCATGGCCAGTGTTATGCCATGTTACACAGTTAGTACTCTCATATGACACTCTCTCTGTGGCGCAGTGGTGCTATTCTTATTCTTGTCATACGCATAGATCTCGGCAAGGTACTCGAAAGATAAGAAAGTTAATTATGAGGGCAAATAAAAATACAAACTGTCTATTATTTCATTTCAAATGTTGAACAATTCATTTGAAGAATAGTGAGTAGTGAAATAATGAAAAATAAATCAATATAAAGCAATTTTAATTGAAACCATTAGGAAAAAAATTCAGCAAAATGAAAATAGGAGAAATCAGTGTTTAAAGATGATGATGTCATTTTACATTACATTTATTTGACAAACTTATGTTTCTAAAAATGAAATTACTCATTGCTATATGCGAATTATATAATATTTCACCTTTACTCGGATCCTAATACACTTTAGGCAATGTCAGCAAATATTTTTAGCCATATAATTCGTTTTTAAAAAGTGTAGTGAAAAATGCAACAAAGATCATAATGAACAGGTGACCAAATAAAGAGACTTTATGTAAAAAAGAGTTGGTGGTAACTAAAAATTCAGACAATTTCTAGAATCGAAAATAAGATTTTTTTAAAGTGGCATACCCATTAACACTGGAATTATTTATATATAGAGAAATAATAAACATGTTATAGAATTTCTCTATGCGCACCATTTGTGATATAACAATTCTGAGACAGGAAACGTATTTAATTGCTACATAGCTTCAGGCGCAATAACATATCTGCCATCAATATACATTAATATCTCTTCATGGTGAATTGTTTATTGTCACGAAGAATATAACCTCATCTGTGTCCTTCATTATCATTGTATTCTATTTCATGCTTCTCTTGACGTCATACAGTTTATCACTTAATTGAGCTAGGAGAAGCCATGTTGTGACAATGCTCCTCTTCTCAAACTTACAACTTCATAAATGTCTACATATCAGAGGCATTTAATTCAACAACAAAATATACTTACTTTCAAATGAGAGATTACTTCCTTTCACTGTGAACCAATTTCATTATGGCCAAGGAATTTAAACTCAAATCTGAAATGCAAATTTAAATAATTAGTGAAATGGAACCCTCTTTTTAAAAATAATGTTTGTCACATGTCTGTGTCACCAATATGTAATATGATGAACATATATCTTTTTTAAAATCTGTAGTGGCTTGCGCACAGTTTAAATATTGTAACTTGATCTTTTCTTGGCAAGCAATAGCAGGCTTTTCAATCAATCATTCAATTAAAGCTATTGTCAGCCCCTGTTAAGCATAGGTTTTCAACAAATACATGTCCAGTTTTCCTGTCTCAGGTCATCTGTGGCAGTTCAATCTATATCATAATGACCTCAAGCTTTTTGTTTCGACCATGAAAGAGTTGATCAGCGGATATTTCTTTTACTGAACCTGCATTGTCAATTTAGATATATTTTAACACTACATAAAAAGTCTACATTGCATCTTATAACACATCTGATAGGTGGAAGAAACTAACCATTGTATGATGAAGGATTGCTGTTGTAAATAACAACAAGACAATCAATGAACACATGTAATATTCTTTAGCTTTTAGAATAAGCAATCTCTATATGTCGTATACTCACACATACTTAGTCACTCCACTTTTGCTCTGAGGTTTTCCAGAAAAAGTTTCTTGCCTGAAAAAGTATCAGATCATTTCATCCAATGTGTTTCTTGTTGGCTTGGTTTCAGTCTGGTCAATGGTCCCTTATAGACTGGTTTATGTCGTCATCCCAGCGGACCTAGCGTTGTACTTGTAGTCTGGATCCTCAACTCTTTGTCAATATTATTGCTACGGTAGTTGATTTTCCTTCATTTTGCATACATGAACAAACCATCAAAATTGAGATTGGTCCATTCAAGTCTGTATGGGTTGGACTTCAAGATCTTCTCGTATTTCTGATTGAAACTTTGTCTCTTCTTGTTACTTGGATCACCTTCCTTAGATATCACACTTTTGAGGCTTGTAGCTGACTTCTCTTGGTTGTTGTAATTGACAATGACTCATATTTTGATATTTTGTGTTTTTATGGTTTGTTCAGTGACTGCAATGTTTCCATAATTTTGTAGTTAACATAAAACCAAAGAGTGTCTTTTCCAGCGTTTTTTTTCTAAATCATATTGAGTTTGCCTTTGTATATCATATTCAGAGGAGTTGTGTAGTATGTGCTCTTCAGCTTAGGGGGGCTGGCCCGCACATGCACATGGCTGAGTTGCTAATCTTCTATTGCGTTTACAACTGTTTACATATGGTCGAAGAGTTGTTTATGTCCTCTTCTGAGAATAATAATTACAATACAACAAGCTTGCTCTTGTCAGGTTAGGTCATCCTATAACCAGTGAGGTCGTTGGGGCACATATGAAGACATCCTCACAACCCCACACAACCCTTCTCTGTCAGCGGCCGCTGCCTGTGCCTCTTCTGGTCAAAGATTGGTCAATTCGTTTATGTTGTCCTCCCACCTCTTTTTGGGACAGCCTCTTTGACGTCTGCCTTGCACCTTACCGTGCATGAACATATTTGCAAGACCATTTGATCTCAATATATGACCGTACCAAGCGAGTTTTCTTCTTTTGTACTTTTAACAGTTGGAAAGAGGTCTTCAAAAGGCCCTATTGCTGTTGTAATTCTATCTCGTATTTCCTCATTTGTAGCTCAATCTTTGTACGTGACGTTTAAAAGTCTTCGGAAACATCTCCAAGGTCGATATCCTTCGCTGAAGGTCAGCTGTAACTGTCCATGCCTCACAAGCATAGAGGAATATTGCAGGACACTGGACATTGATTGCTCTTGTTTGTTTATATTAATCACCCTGTTCATTAATAGTGGTGGTTCTATTACTGATTTTGATCATTCTTTTCTTTAAAAACTTTGGTTAGTATGGGATTGGTACATCTGGCTGGATGGTCCGCATCACAACGCCTTGTCAGATAGTCAACACTCACACTGTCTTGTAAGTTGATCTGCCATCTTGTTTTCCAACAACGCTACAGCTACTACTACAGTGTGAGTGTCATATATTTTATATCATATGGTTTCGATGACTGATGTGGTATGATATGTATGCAAAATACCCTTTAGATAGCTTCAATAGAATTAATTTTAAATTTAAAAGACACATACTTTGACAATGTGCTCTGTAACAAACTTGACCATAAATTGATAACGCTTTGGACATGTTTAGTATACAGCTCTCAAATGTTCTTGTTTACATTTCACGCCTGCTAAAAAGACGGTGTCAGATTTTTTGGCAAACTATGCTAAACGACTAAACAAAAATGTCCGAAAAATGGCAAATATTTGTTTAACGCACGTAATCAAGTAATGAGTAATGATTACGGTCAAAAGTCCGACTGCAAAACTAAGAAAAATTCAGCCCTTGGGCTAAAGGACAGACTAAGAAAAGGCACATGGAATGTGAGAAGCCTGTAAGAGAGGAGACTACTTATGGTCTCAAACGAGATGGAAAGAATAGAGACAGACATAATGGGCATATCAGGTGGAAGGGCCAAGGGCATATCATGATACAATCAGGAGGAATGTTTATATACTCTCTGGGAAAGAAAATAGTGGGCAACGAGGATTCCTTCTAACAAGGAAAACATTTATGGTATTACTTGGATATAACCTGGTGAATGACAGACTTCTCTTGATCAAATTGGAGGGGAAGAAAAGAAACATTACAATCATTCGAGTTTACGCACCCACAACTATCGCAGACGATGGAGAAATAGGAGTAGCCTATTTCATGGTGGAATTCCGAGATTCTGAAGAAAGTACAGCGGAGGGATATTATTATAATAAATGTAGATTTCAACGAAAAGATCTGAGCAGAAAGAACAGAAGAGAATAAAGAAGCACGAGGGTCTTTTTGGCATAGGGAGGAGAAACGAAAGAGGAGAAAGACTAATTGACTATTGTGTGGGGAACTAATTCATAGTCACGAACAGCTTATTCGGACCACTCACCAGAAGGCTGTATACATGTACCTCTCCAGACAATACCACAGAAAGCTGTACACATGGACCTTTCTAGATGAGAAAACTAGGAACCAAATAGAGAATATTTTAATACAACAGAGAAGGAAGTCAAACATCACCTCAACAAAGACGCTCCCGAGATCAGAATGAGACTGATCATCAGCTACTAGTAGCCAATTACAAAAAATAAAACCAAGACTGAAGAAAATCATCAGAATGGATAGACCTGTACGCTTCAATGTGGATGCAATACCAATCGAATACAGTATTGAAGTACGAACGAAATTCGAACTATTGATGGCGGTGCATGAGAATATATCAGTCAATCACTGGCAACACATACGAACTATGTCTTACTTAATGCAGCACGGGATCTAATCCCTAGGAAAGTATATAAAAAGCAGAACTATATCACAGAAGGTACGCTACAATGTATAGAAGAAAGAAGAAACATAAGACGAAAAGGTATAGACCACAATAGCGATGAATAAAGAGGACCATGTTTGCAGACGATCTAGCTATGTGGACCTCTGAAAAAAATCTCACCATAGCAAACAATCGGATGCAGAAGGCCCTAACATCGTTGGAGGAGTGGGCGAACTCATAGCTGGTCAAAATAAACGAAGATAAAACAACATGTACTATATTCTCGCTTTCAAATAAACCACAGAACACCAAAATAAGTCATAACGGCAAATATCTGCGACCAAACGACAACCCAAACTACTTGGGAGTCACATTTGATCGGCGCATGACATGGAAAAGTCAGATCGAGAGAAACCGAATGGCAAAAGCTGGGGAGCAGACGAAAGAATACTAAAGAAACTGTACACTGGAAGAATGAGACCAGTTCTCGAGTATGGGATTGCGGCATGGACAACAGCAGCAAAGGCGGACTTTTATAAAATTAGCAAATTTCAAAACCAAGCCATGAGAGTTATAACAGGAGGCATGAAGTCAACGTAAATTGTAGAACTTGAAAAGATTACAAACTGCAATCCATGACCGACAGAAGAGACTGCAGAGCCCAGCAGCAAGCAGAGAAACTCAGAAGACTGACAGACCATCCAATGCATCAGAGACTAAATAGATTTGAAAATGGGAAACTAAAGCGGAGAAACTTTGCAGAAATAGCCAAAGCAAAAATGAGCGAAGACCCTATCAACACCATTACAACACCAAAGCCCATGGAAGCAGCATATCATTCCGGAGGTGGTAGAAAATATACCAGGTATTAGAAACAAGAACAGCAAGACTGAAAAAGAAAGAAGAGATATAACCCTGAGGTACATTGCGGAAAACTACACAAGCATGGACTGGACCCATGCATACACCGACGGTTCTGTAACAAACACAACACCGAATGGAGGGGCAGGGGTATTCCTGAGCCTACCAAATGGTAGAAAATAACACTGTCAGTGGCAACTGGGAAGTTCTCAAGCAATTTCAGAGCGGAGGCAGAGGCACTGAAGGCTGCAATAGAAGCAATGCTCACAGGCGAAATCAATGAAAGCCAAATAGGTATGCTCACAGATGCCCTGGCTGTGGTCACAGCACTAAAAAGCCAGAAAAATACTGAACAATGATTTAAGAGCAGTACTCTGTCAACTATGCCAACAGTCCGCACCAAAAAGAGTAGTGGTACAGTGAGTTCCATCCCACTGTAACATCAAAGGCAACGAGTAGGCAGACAGACTGGCAAAAGAAGGTGCAAGACTACCACAACAGATTCTAGGGTGACCTTCGAAGAGTCCAAAAGCCTTATTAGGGCCAGATACATGGCCAATTGGGAAACAGAACACACTGGCTACACAAAAAATTATGCCTACTACCAGCTGAACGGAAGAGAGCAGGTCGTGGTCTTCAGACTTCGCACAGGCCACAACAGATTGAGGTACCATCTATTCAATAAATTGAACATAGGTGGTACTGACGAATGCTCGTGTGTCACAGGGAAAATGACCGCTGAACATCTGCTGCAAAATTACCCGACGTACGAGGACAAGAGAAAGCACATGTGGCCATCACCAGTGCCAACACTAGACAAGTTCTATGGCAGTGTCGACAGCCTCAGGATGACAGCTTCTTTCTTCAAACAAATACAAGTTGACGTCTGACAACGTACGAAGAAGAAGAAGAAGAAATACAACAAGTGAGAAAGAAGTAGGAGAGAAGGACACACAGATAAGTCGAGAAGAATTTGTCTGGTCCCTTCTCGCGATCCCTAATGCTGAAGCAGAAGGTATAGATGACATACCAATAGAGCTTCTGAAAGCGACAGGTGAACCTATGCAGGGTCGACTTTTTCATCTGGTACAGGTTATCTATCGCACAGGAAATTGGCCGGTGGGTTACACTACAACAGTAATAATCCCACTCTCAAAGAAATCTAATGCGACTGAATGCAAAAATATCAGAACAATAATACTGATACTTCCAAATTCTTCCAAAATCCTCCTGGCAATAATCAGAAAGAAAATAACAAATCACATAGATGGGCTGTTGAAAGATAATCAATTTAGGATCAGAAGAGGACCAGGCAACAGAAAGGCAATTGGTACATTGAAGTTCCTTGCGGAGAAAATGATCGATTACGGAAGACCCGTGTACATCGTCTGCTACATAGATTAAGAGAAGGCGTTTGATAGTATGTCCTGTACATGCCTCCGGCTAATGCAGAACCTATACACAAACCAAAAGGACATCATATCATCAAGAGAAGGGCTTACGGACGCGGTACTTATAAGAAAGGGAGTAAGACAGGGATGTCTACTTTCCCCTTACCTGTTCAATGCGTACTCAGAGGTGATGATGGCTGAAGCAATGAAGAAATACAATCTGAGTGTAAAGGAGAAGGGCGAACAACTGGAGACAATAAAATACGCTGATGACCAAGCCATTGTAGGTAGCAGAGACAGAAGAGTATCTACAAACAAGTGCTGAATGAAATTAGCAACACTGCAGATATGTATCATATGAAAGTGAACATAGAGAAGATCAAGACAATGATCATAGCCAAAGAACCAACAAGTGTAAGCGTAACCATAAAAGGGAAAGAAGTCGAACAGAAATTTCAATTCCCATATCTTGGTCAAACAATAACTAGAAGATGCTCGATGATATAGAGAAATACGATCTAGAATTGCAATGGCAAAAAAAAGTGTTTTGAGAGAAACAAAGAATTCTTACATCCAATAACAGTAGTATGTCTCTAAGGAAAAGAATCTTATACACATATGTTTGGACTGTGGCAATAAATCGCTCTGAAACATGGACTATAAATAAAAGAGAGGGAAAATACTTGGAGGCTTTTGAGATGAGGTGTTACTGAAAGATGGAAAGAGTGAGTTGGACCGAGAAGAAATCAAATGAAAAGGTATTGGCGGAGATGGGAGAAGAGAGAAAGTCGATACGGAAGATACAAGGAAGTTGACTTGACTGGTTGGGACACAATCTGCAGAGAGAGATCCCAGTCGAAAACGTCTTGGAGGACATTATGTACGGAAGGAGAGGGAGGGAAAGACCTAGACATTTTGTCTCAAGATTGTGGAGATATAGCTGTGAAGACGTCTGCTGAGCTGAAGACGGATGCAGAGGATAGGCAGAAATGGAAGGACAAAATCCAATAGTTTTTTGACCAGCCCAAGGGCTGAATGACCTGATCATCATGATGATGTACCTCGCTTAGTGCCATTGAAGGAAATGGGGCGAGTACTGGAGTTGGTCACCTCACCTCATAACAAGCTGAGGCATAGTACCGTCTCTTATCCTCGACAGCAGTGAGTGCTGCTGAGTTACCTTTGCCTTTTCTCTCCACAATCATGTACCTTGCATCTTTTTTTAAGACAAGAACCCATTAACAGTCATATAACACTATACATCTATATCTTTCTCTGCCTCTTTCTGTTCATATCTCTCTCTCTCTCTCTCTCTCTACTGTAGTCTTCTGTTTCTCTGTACTCTCAACAACCAAGGCTGACTACCAACTAATGCGTGACAAATATGAACTGATGTGATATTAGGCACTCCTATATTTGACGCAGACTGCAAGTTAAGCAAGGGAGTAAAGCTCATGAACAAAAACATGTCGTGAAAATCTGCCAACCGTATCTACAATCTGCCAAACAAACTTCTGGTTATGTCAAGGACAGAATGTCAGAATACAAACACAGCCAACTCACTGTTTATATTCATTATGTATAAAATAATACAAATACTGCGGTCGGGGATGAAGTGGTCGAAACTTCACTATAAGAGGTCTCAGCTTTTGGGTGAGCAGGGGTGAGGTACTAGAAACTTTATTGTTCGGATACATACACGAATCTATGCACTGGCCAATACGTCCTGATACCGCCCAAAGGACGGGAGTAGAAAAGGGGCAAGCCTTCTAACAACGTTGCGACCTACGCTCTACATGTACATATATTGTGATCTTATAATGTTTCCTTTAACATGTCTATATGGGAATCACAACATTTTCTTCTGCTTATCTCATGGAAAAATCAGTCCTTCACGGTTGAATGCTCAAAGATCGATTGAATTGTTTTCGTGTAAGCCAATGATCAAATTTAAAAATTATTATTGTCATGATTATCCTAATCTTCTATCCACTTTGCGTTAGATCACGTGGAGATGTTACCATCATTATCGCCGATGTTGGTGACATTCAGTGTTTCTTTAGACATAGCAAGGGACATAACCAATCAAATACTAAAAGGAGTTATTCCATTATAAAAAATTCGCGTGAGAGATTCTGGCTTGGGCGTATCCCCTCTTTATCCAGGCTATAAACCTAGAACAAGTGAGCTATAGCCCTACACCAGAACCACATGAACGTGTACATTGGCATCTGTACACTGAAGGCGAAAGGTGTTAATTCTTCACCCGACCAAATGTCTCATGCTTGATTTCGTCCTCGTACACGACATATGGGGAGGAGCAATTCGCGACCCCAGGCGACGATTGTGATTGCAAAGCCGTCCTGACACAAGAGCTGAACCTTGGACCTTGACTGGCGTCGAAGTCATGGAGCGAACTAGGCAGGTAGGTTTTAAATGAAGTTTATTGAATCATTTGTAACATAAATCTGGGGTAGTTGTCTCGCCGCCGCGATTCAATTTCAACCAGTGTTCGTAAAGCGATCTCAGTCCCGCCAGGCAGAGCGATAGCGCGGGCTTGCGGAAAACGCTCGCCCGCCTTTCCCCGTTGAGCTTTCGGGATACGGTTTTTTTTTGGCGTCTCCTCCACCGAGGTGCGCTACACTGGTCCGTATCAAGAAACGTTGTCAGTCGGTGGTGATTTATCTAAGGCTTGTAGCAGAGCTCGACAGTTCGTCACGCTGGTGGTCAGACTCTCACAAAGAGCTTGTGACCGGCAAATGGAAAACAGGAATCGTGCCTGAAGGCCCTGTGTTCTCCCTGGGGACCAACCCACAGGAGAAGGGCAGGCCGGCAGGCCAAATTGTCCCTAGTCCCAGTGAAATTCATCGCCGAGGTCGTTGGAATCCGTTCTGCACAGAGAGCTGCCATCCCTCCTCGAGCGAGCCCAGTCGGTCGGTCGTCTGGTGCGTGTAGGGGGCCCCTGTCAAGCGGTCCTAGGTCAACGGAGTGAGGGACGGGTGGAACAACCGTCCATCCGTTCCGTCAGTCGGTCCCTGCGGCCGTCCCAGTGAGGCTTTTTACACACTTCTTCCGCCGACCGGTGTGTGCTGTACGTACGTCTCCGACAAATATCTGGTTGATCATGCCAGTAGTCATATGCTTGTCTCAAAGATTAAACCATGCATGTCTAAGTTCACACTGTCTCACGGTGAAACCGCGAATGGCTCATTAAATCAGTCGAGGTTCCTTAGATGACACGATCCTACTTGGATAACTGTGGCAACTCTAGAGCTAATATTTCTTTCCAAGCTCCGACCTTCGCGGAAAGAGCGCTTTTATTAGTTCAAAACCAATCGTCGTTTCCCCTCGCGGGGTTGCGGCGTCCCCACTGGTGACTCTGGATAACTTTGTGCTGATCGCATGGCCTCATGTGCCGGCGACGCATCTTTCAAATGTCTGCCCTATCAAATGTTGATGGTACGTGACATGCCTACCATGTTTGTAACGGGTAACGGGGAATCAGGGTTCGATTCCGGAGAGGGAGCATGAGAAACAGCTACCACAACTAAGGAAGGCAGCAGGCGCGCAACTTTCCAACTCCCGGCACGGGGAGGTAGTGACGAAAAATAACAATTCGGGACTCTTTTGAGGCCCCGTAATTGAAATGAGTACACTTTAAACCCTTTAACGAGGATCTATTGGAGGGCAAGTCTGGTGCCAGCAGCCGCGGTAATTCCAGCTCCAATAGCGTATATTAAAGTTGTTGCAGTTAAAAAGCTCGTAGTTGGATCTCAGGCGCAAGTGGGCGGTCCGGCTCGCGCCGGTTCACTGCCCGTTGTCTCCTGCCCTACTGTCTGCCCCGGCTCTCTCCCACGGGTGCTCTTCGCTGAGCGTCCTGGGTGGCTGGCGCGTTTACTTTGAAAAAATTAGAGTGTTCAAAGCAGGCCTCGGCTGCCTGAATAATGGTGCATGGAATAATGGAATAGGACCTCGGTTCTATTTTGTTTGTTTTCGGGACTGGAGGTAATGATTAACAGGGACAAACGGGGGCATTCGTATTGCGGCGTTAGAGGTGAAAGTCTTGGATCGCCGCAAGACGAGCTACTTCGAAAGCATTTGTCAAGAATGTTTTCATTAATCAAGAACGAAAGTCAGAGGCGCGAAGACGATCAGATACCGTCGTAGTTCTGACCATAAACGATGCCGGATAGCGATCCGAAGGAGTTGCTTCGATGACTCTGCAGGCAGCTTCCTGGAAACCAAAGTGTTTGGGTTCCGGGGGAAGTATGGTTGCAAAGCTGAAACTTAAAGGAATTGACGGAAGGGCACCACCAGGAGTGGAGCCTGCGGCTTAATTTGACTCAACACGGCCAACACTGAAATGACTGACATGCCGAGACCACTTACCTTGGGTCTAATATGGAACTGGTGCTGGGTTTAGACTCTCAGAAATCTGGGGTTATGCCCTCTGTGGCTCGGTTGGTCTGCATCCTATGTTTAAAAAAGGAATTGCCAGAAGAGCACTATCAGGAGTGGAGCCTGCGGCTTAAATTGACTCAACACGCAAACACTGTAGAACGACTGAAAAATCGAGAGCACTTTCGTTGGGTCTAATAGTGAACGTGTGCTGGTATTAGACCCACGGAAGACATGTCAGCTCTCTAACCATCTACTAAAGGATCGCTACGGAAACCGTGTCTTAATACCGCGGAAACTGCAGGCTCCAGATACCTGGTCACGGACAAACAAAAGCCTTCGATTAATTCGTCCTGACCAAAAAATGAACGGGTGCTGGAAATAGACCATCGAAAGACAGGTCAGTTTTACCGTACAAATGACAGGGCGTTGCTACGGAAATACTGCTCAACTCGAGAGGAACCGCAGACATTTGGTTCACGTACCAGGCTTATAATCCAATAGCGCGAGGCTACCATGTGAGGGATTACGGCCGGAGGCTTGTTAGCCGGAATCCCGCCCAAATTCTCAGCACCACTGCAATGGGAGGCTACGATATGGTCGGGACCTGGGGATCGCGCCTCAACCCTACCAGGTCGAGCCACAGAAAGAGGTCCCTTCCATCCGCTGATCAAAGCGAGCGGATAGCTGCACGATATTCACCCTATACGGCGATGAGGTGCGAAACCAACAATATAAGACTTAGTCCTTGGTCGGGGTGTCGAAAACAGTTCAGCAGCCACCTCACTGTGAACTGTCGAGACTCACTCCTTGACCACGAGATATGTCCGCAAACCAGGCAAACAACATCTCCGTGACATTACCAGGCTTGTTGTCCCCTGGTTAAATGCACTTCTGCTTCGATTTCTACCTCTTTACGCTATCAGCCATACCAATGGACGCAGAAGAGATGCAAACCAGCGGACATTGCACACCTGCCCCACTGTGTCAACATCCCAGGTGGCGGGGAATGCTAGGCGTACCATCCCTGCATAGAAGCCAAGAAAATAAAGGGAGCAAAGAGATGCCCCACTCACATGCAAATGCTACGTTTCTTGCAGGACGTGACGATCCTGGGGTACAGAAACACTGGACTGCCTCTCTTCCAGGTAAACCAGTCCATATCATATATCATCTCATATATCATCACCGCACCCTATAGACTCGTTAGTCTGGTAAGACAACTTCCATAAGAGAGACAACTGAGCATAAACAACTGCTGCCTTGCAGATAGGCTGGGGACAGCCAAAGGCTAAGGAGGGCATCCCTACAGAAACGCCTGTTGAAATCGGATGCACTGGGCCGCAAGCCTAACAAAAAAGTACAATGTAAATTGCAGTATGATGACAGTACAACCGATCAGAAAAACGTATGGCGCCCATCCTGAGGAGTCCCGCCAGGCAGCGATAGTGCCGGGCCTCACGCCTCGAAGGGGCCCACCCTTGACTACTGGTGGTCACCCACCCATGTCTCGTGGAGTCAAGGCACATGGCTATGGGGAAACTTTTATTGACCAAAAACTCAAGACCTTCAAAATACTACAGTGGAATGTGGAGGGTGTCGATAACAAAAAGCTTTCTCTAACACATCACCTGCATGAAGGTAAGATTGGCGTGGCATGTATCCAGGAAACGCACCTCAACAAAAACCATAAATTCTCAATCAGAGGATACCAGACCTTCCGTCTAGATAGAGAAGGTCACAAAGGAGGGGTCCTGATACTGACCCGAAACTGCATACCGAGTAGCGCGGTATCTGTCAATCACACCGGACAAGCAGAAATTGTAGGAGTTGACATAATGGCTCAAGAGACGAAGCTCCGCATTTTCAATCTGTACAGACCACCAAATAAATCCCTATCGCTCTCGAGTATGGACGTCAGAGACTCCAACTGCATAGTAGTTGGAGACTTCAACAGCCACTCGGAAAGATGGGGATACTCGGACAAAGACAGCAAGGTGACGAAGTGGAAGATTGATAGATAGACACCAATCTCTCCCTAATCAATAAGCCGGAGGATAGCCATAGTTTCTATTCTAGAACATGGCATACCACCTCGACTCCAGATTTGGCCTTCTTCACACAGGACATACACCATAAAATAAACTGCCAGGTGCTAAAGCAACTGGCAGGTAGCGACCACAGGCCGATCAGGCTAGACATTGATATGGAAGTAGGCCCACAGGAAACAAAACCGCTCCCACGTTGGAATTACAAACGAGCCGACTGGGACAGATTTGCAATCCTGACAGACGGGCTATGTGAAACCATTAACACACGAAACAACAAAATGAAGCCCATGGTGGAAAGCCTAAGCAAGGCAATAATGCAAGCCGCCAGTGAAACCATTTCAAGAGGGGCCAGGAAAAACTATAAGCCCTATTGGAATGATGAATTGCAGAAAGCGGAAGATGCAGTAACACATGCTAGGAACATGGCAGAGCTAGAACAATCTATGGAGGCAAACATTGCCCTCAAAGCCGCCACAGAGAAGTACAAATACACTCTCAAGCAAACAGCAAGAGAGAGCTGGAAAAACAAAACGGAAAGCCTACACCTGGACAAAGACGGGAACAAGCTATGGAAGTTAGTCAGAGCCATGAATGACGAAACCCCGTCAAACAAACAAATTACCATCAAGCAGGGCGAAAACTTGCTCACTGGTAAAAAAGCTGCAAACGCTTTTTTTGATCACTATGCCAAAGCAAACCACATCGAGGTCCCTGCAGATAGGCATACAGACATTAGTGACGAGCAAGAGGGGCACGACAACATTAGTACGGCTCCTGAAGAGCATATGATGGCCAAATTAACAATGAGCGAAATGGAAGAGGCTCTGAGAACATTAAAGAAAAGGAAATCTCCCGGAAAAGATGGGATAACAAACGAAATGCTGATGGGGCTGGGCCAAACAGCGAAGAGGAAGCTGCTATCGGTCCTGAACCAAAGCTGGAAAAGGGGAATTGTACCCCAGGCATGTAAAGACGCAATACTGGTACCAGTACCAAAAAAAGGGAAAGGACAAAAAATATCGAAATGGATACAGGTCTATCAGCCTACTGAGCTGTGTCGGCAAACTGATGGAACGTATGATAAACACCAGACTGATGTGGCATCTGGAAGAAAAACGAATACTAATTCCACAGCAAGCCGGCTTTAGACAGCACAGATCCACTGAGGACCAGGTCATCCTCATAGCCCAGGAAATAGAAGATGCCTACCAGGCACAGAAGCACATAGTAGCGGTGTGGGTGGACCTGGAAAAGGCATTTGACAAAGTCTGGAAAGATGGACTTAGAGTCAGGCTAAGAAGAAGTGATGTCTGTGGGAAAATGTACAAGTGGATCAACCACTACCTCAAAAACAGAACGGCCAGAGTCCAAGTACAAGGGCAGATGAGCAGAAAGGTGACACTCGAGCAGGGAGTACCCCAAGTGGGAGTACTGTCACCCACACTCTTCCTGGTGTATATAAACGACATCACAGAGAACATACCAAGAAGAGTCCATAGCTCAATGTTTGCAGACGATCTGGCTATGTGGACCTCTGAAACGAATCTCACCATAGCAAGAAATCGGATGCAGCAGGCCCTAACATTGCTGGAAGAGTGGGCGAACGCATGGCTGGTTAAAATAAACGAGGAGAAAACCACATGCACAATATTCTCGCTTTCCATCAAACCCCAAAATACCAAGTTAAGTTTAAATGGCAAATTCCTGCAGCCAAACGACAACCCAAACTATCTGGGAGTCACATTTGATCGGCGCATGACATGGAAAAGTCAGATCGAGAGAAACCGAATGAGAGCCAGAGAAAGAATGGCAATCATGAGGACACTTGCTGGCACAAGCTGGGGAGCAGACGAAAGCATACTAAAGAAACTGTACACTGGAAGAGTGAGACCAGTTCTCGAGTAAGGCATTGCGGCATGGACAACAGCAGCAAAGGCGAACTTCGACAAAATTAGCAAACTCCAAAACCAAGCCATGAGAGTTATAACAGGAGGCATGAAGTCAACGCCAATTGTAGAACTTGAAAAGATTACAAAACTGCAATCAATGACCGATAGAAGAGACTGCAGAGCCCAGCTGCAGTCAGAGAAACTCCGGAGACTGACCGACCATCCAATGCACCAGAGACTAAACAATTTGGGAAATGGGAAACTAAAGCGGAGAAACTTTGCAGAAATAGCCAAAGCAAAGATGCACGAAGATCCCATAAACGCACAAAACAACACCAAAACCCATCACTACTGTACGAAAACCTACCTGGAGGCAGGATATATTCCTAGAGGTGGTAGAAAATATACCAGGTATTGGAAACAAAAACTGCCAGACTGAAAAACAAAGGAGAGACACTACCCTAAGCATTTAATCGAAAAACTACCCAAACATGGACTGGACCCATGCATACACCGACGGTTCTGTAACAAACACAACACAGAACGGAGGGGCAGGAGCCTTCCTGAACCTACCAAATGGCAGAAAAATAACACTGTCATTCGCTACTGGTAAGTATACAAGCAATTTCAGAGCGGAGGCAGAGGCACTGAGGGCGGCAGTGGAAGAAATGGTGACGCATAAAGAAAATGAAAGCCATATAGTCCTACTTACAGATGCTCTCGCCGTAGTCACAGCGCTAAAAAGCCAGAAAAACACTGAGCTTAATGACTTAAGAGCAGCACTCTGCAAACTGTGCCAGCAGTCCGCACCAAAAAGGGTAGTGGTACAGTGGGTTCCATCACACTGCAACATCCAAGGCAACGAGGAGGCAGACAGACTGGCAAAAGAAAGTGCAAGACTACCACAAACAGATACTAGTGTGACGTACGAAGAGTCAAAACGGCTTATCAAAGCCAGATACATGACCAAATGGGAAACCGAACATACTGGTTACACCAAAAACGATGCCTTTTACCAGTTGAACAGAAGAGAGCAGGTCGTTGTCTTCAGACTTCGCACTGGCCACAATAGACTGAGATACCACCTATTCAACAAATTGAAGATAGGTGGTACCGACGAATGCCCGTGCGGTACCGGTAAAATGACCGATGAACATATGCTGCAGAACTGCCCCACATACCGATCAGAGAGAGCAGATGTGGCCATCACCAGTGGAACTGCAAGACAAGCTCTATGGCAGTATCGACAGCCTCAGGATGACCGCCGCTTTTTTCGAAAAAATAATGGTTACTGTCTGACTGCGTACGAAGAAGAAGAAGAAGATTTGTAACATAACATCAACGGTATTCTTTTTGCAACATTTACAAATCCAATTTATTTCAAATGTTGGAATGGAATGGAAGACGAATCAAAGAGAGTGAGAGAGAGAAAGACAGCGAAAGAGAGAGAGAGAGAGAGAGAGAGAGAGAGGTGGGAAGTTAAGAGGACCAATAGGTATAGAGAGGTAGGAAAGTTAATTGAGAGCGATGAAGAGAGCGGCGAGAGAAAGAAAGAGGTGAAGATGCAAAAAGTCCAAATTATGGGATTTTTTCAAACACAAACAAACTCTTTTCTTTTTCAAAACTTATGCAGCAAACTTGCTGTTCATTCTAGGAAACAAAACTCAAGTTAAAATAAACGTTGCACAAATATGTTTGTGAGTATATGTTTTTGAACAGTTTTGACGTGTACATTCTTTGTTCGTATACTGCTTTGTTTCTGCATGTCCAGACTAAGCGTTTGAATTCTGTTAAGAGTGTTAGTAGTCTGTCTTGAGTGTTTTTGTCTGTTTTAAGGATATTATTTAACATGACTGCCTTAAACATGTCCAATTTAGTCTTTGTGTGTTTGTTTATTATCTGCCCAAGTGTTTCTAAAGTTTTTGATACAGTTCTGCATTGAAAAAAAATATGTTCTTAAGTTTCTTGTATGTTCTGTCTACATAATTTGCACCTGGGCATGCTTGCTTTGGACATGTATGCTTTTCTGTATTGAATTAGTGTTATATTATATAGTAGTCTGTATGTAACTTCTTTAGTTTTTGGTGATACTTTAAATGTGTGTAGGCTACTGAATTTATTTGTATAGTCTGTAATGAAGTAATTATTCCCTCTTTTTATTATATTTTTTAGTATAATTTTAGTATCTTGTTTAATTAAGTTTTCGTTTCCTTGTATGTGTTTTATGCATTGTTTATAGAAAGGTGGTACACTTCCAAAGAAATGTGGCATGTTGTTATTTAATTAAAAAATTTTAGTAATTCTGAGTCCCCCATAGTAATGTGCTAGTGGGTACTTGCTTGGGTTTGCGACTATTTCGCTTAGAAATGTGATTCTCAGGGCTTGGATTTTTGTTTTAATGTCTTGTAGTGCAATTCCGCCTCGTTTTTTATCCTGCATTAATGTTTTAGATTGAATGCTGTGTATTGTAAATCTAAATATAAAATGCCTAATGAGGACGTTTATTTATGTGATGATCTTTATTGGGAGACTAAAGATGTTACTTATATATATATTAGTTTAGATATAATGAAAGTGTTTATTATTACGCTTCTTCAAAATATTGTTGTTGTTTTAAATTTGTATTTCTCTAAGCTAATTTTGATCTGTTCTGTTAATTTGAGAGTCGATAATGCTATTGTAGTTAACATGTTGATAGTTAAGTAAGATAATATGTAGGAACTTTAATATTGTTGTGTGTGTGTTAACATGTGAATAGTAAGACACAATGTAGAAGACCATAGCTTGGTGTCTGTCTGCTAATCTGTTAAGGAGATATTATCTAGACATTAAAGCTCAGCATTAGTCTGCTAACAAGCTTGCTGTTCGTGTGTTAACATGTGGATAGTAAGACACCATGTAGAAGATTAAAGCTTGGTGTCATTCTGCTAATCTGTTAATAGTGAGATACTATGTAGAATGTTCACCGTTAGTCTACTAACATGTACACCATTAAATCTCGGTGTCCCTCTGCTGGCCAGTCGTCATTATGCAATCTGTTGTCTTCACCAGGTTGGAGTGACTGCACCACAGCTTTTGTCTCAGCTCCGCAACCTCTAGCATCTCATTTCACCAGAACATGGTGTCTGTTAACATGGTGACAGTAAAATGCCGTATAGGACACACATTTTGGTGTTGGTCTTTTATTATATGGATTGTATGGTACTATGTAGGTCTGTAAAGTATGGTGTTGGTCTACATCTGTTATCATGTGGATAGTAAGATAATATGTAGGGTATCAAATCTTGGTATTGGTCTGTTAACATGTGGATAGTAAGATAATATGTAGGGTATCAAATCTTGGTATTGGTCTGTTAACATGTGGATAGTAAGATAATACGTAGGGTATCAAATCTTGGTATTGGTCTGTTAACATGTGGATAGTAAGATAATATGTAGGGTATCAAATCTTGGTATTGGTCTGTTAACATGTGGATAGTAAGATACTATGTAGGGTATCAAATCTTGGTATTGGTCTGTTAACATGTGTATAGTAAGATAATATGTAGGGTATCAAATCTTGGTATTGGTCTGTTAACATGTGGATAGTAAGATAATATGTAGGGTATCAAATCTTGGTATTGGTCTGTTAACATGTGGATAGTAAGATAATATGTAGGGTATCAAATCTTGGTATTGGTCTGTTAACATGTGTATAGTAAGATAATATGTACAACAGTAAAGCTCAGTATTATTTTTCTGGCATGTGGAATCAAAAATAAAATGTAGGACATTGAAGCTTGGTGGGGATTTGTAAACATGCGAATTGTAGGATAACAACAACAGATATGGTCACTTTATTAAGATGGGGATAGTAAGATACTATGTGGGACAGTAAAGCTTGCTGTTGGTCTACACCTTTGGCTATGTGAATATCAAGATAATAATATGACTTTAAACCCTGGTTCCATTCTGTTTGCATAGTGATAATAAGATAATTAAGTCTATTGCCCTTCTCTTTATATGTGAAAATGAAGATACTTTTTTTAATGGTAAGGATTAAGTATGAGTCTATCAATATATTGATAGTAAACATTTATTTAGGGTTATTACAGCTTGTTGTTGATCTGTTAACATGGAGACAGCAGGATACTGTTTAGGACATTCACACTTGGTGTCTGTCTACTTACATATGTAAGGTAAGACACTGTATAGGGCATTAAACCTCTGTATTTCCCTGTTAACATCTGGGTAGTAACAGAATATGTAGGACAGTAAAGCTCAGCATCGGTTTGTTAATACACATGAATTGTAAGATACTGTGTAGGACACATGTTTTCGGTGTTGGACTGTAAATATGAGGATAGAAAAATATTATGTATGACATTACATCTCAGTGTTGATGTGTTATCAAGAAGATATTAAGATACTAAATACAACATTACATCTCTATTGTTATGTGTTACCATTTGAATATTAAGAAAATATGTAGGACATGAAAGCTCACTGCCGGTGTGTTAACAAGTGGATAGTATGATTATATGGGAGAAAGTAAATCTTCCTGTCGTTCTACTAACACATGGATAGTAAGATACTATGTAGAACATTATAGCTCGGTTTCGGTCTGTTTACCCGGGGATAGTAAGATACTATGTAGAACATTATAGCTCGGTTTCGGTCTGTTACCCGGGGATAGTAAGATACTATAAAGGACATTGCAGCACCTTGTTGGTCTGTTAACTTGTGGACAGTAAGATAACATGTAGGGCATTAAAGCTCTGTGTTTGTCTGTTAAAACGTGGATTAGTAATGTAATATCTAGCACACAAAGCTTATTGTCAGTCTGCTAAGATGCGGATAATATGAAACTTTGTAGGACAATTATCTTGGTGTCCATCTGTTAATATACAGACAGTAATATACTACTTAGGACCTTAAAGCTTGGTGTTGGCCTTCATCTTTTGTCATGCTGATACTAAGATAATATATATTAGATTAAAGCTCATTCGGTCTGTTAAAATGGGGGCAGGGAGATACTTTATAGGACCGTAAAGCTTGGTTTACGTCTGTTAAAGTGGGGTCAGTAAGATATTATCATGGACACTATTATTCAAGGTACGTTTGTTAACATAGGGATTTTAAGATACTATGCACAACTGTAAAGTTTGGTGACTTTATGTATGTTAACATGCGGATACTAAAACCATGCATGACATTAATGATTGATGTCAGTCTGCTGACATGTGGACAGTAAGATGCCATGTATGACATTAAATCTCAACTTTGGTTTGTTAACATGTTTATATTAAGATACTATATAGTACATGGCATCTTGATATTAGTCTGCTAACATTTAGATAGTAAGATTTTATGTAGGACATTACAGCTTTATGTCAGTATGTTGACATGAAGACTGTAAAATGCTATGTATGACATTAAAACATGTTGATAATACAATATCATGTAGGACAGCAAAACTCAGCGACGAGCTGATGACATGTGTACAATAAGATATTGTGTAGGACATTAAAACTTACTGTCAGTCTCTTAGCATGTGGATAGTAAGATATTATTTTTAACAGTAAAGCTTGGTGTCTGTCTGTTAACATGTGGATGGTAAGATATTATGTATTATATGAAAATGGGGTGTTGGTCTGCTTCTGTTAACATGTGGATAGTTAGATACTCTGTAGGACATTGAAGCTCAGTGTTGACCTGTTAACATGTTGGTAGTAAGAAACTATATAAAGCAAGACTATTCTGGGTTGGTCTATAACATCTAGATAGTACTGTGTAGGGCACTAAATATAGAGCTGACTTGTTAATATGTCGATTGTTCTGTGCAGGACATTAAAGCTTTATGTTGCTCTGATAACATTGGGATAGTACAATACTTTGAAGGACAATACAGCTTGTATTGGCCTGTTAATATACATAAAGCAAGTTGCTATGTAGGACAGTAAACTTGGTGTCCGTGTACATCTTTTAAGATGGTGATAGTGTGGTACGTTGTAGGACAGTACAGCTTGGTGTTCGTACGTTAATATTCAGAAAGTAAGGTATCATTTAAAAGACAGGTGTCAGCCTGTTAACATGTGTATAGGTGGATACTGTGTAGGATATTGAAGCTTCATATTGGTATGTAGGCATGGGGAAAGAAAGATAATATGTAGGATATTAAAGCTCAGCATAATGATGTTAACATGTGGATAGTAAGATACTATGTAAGATATTTAAACTCTGTGTCAGTATGTTGACATGTGGATTGTAAGATACTATGTAGGATATTAAAACTCTGTGTCAGTAAGTTAACATGTGTATAATAAGATACTATTTCAGACATAATGCTTGGTGTCGCTCTGTACATTATATCATTTGTAGAGCGATTTGAGTACTTGCTTCTGATGGTAAAACTGGGAGAGTTTGTAACCTAGTCCCCTCACGCCCCAGACTCTCTTGTAGTCTGTGGAGTATAAAACATTGATAGGAATGGTTCAAACACCACTCTGGAACACAGTGAAGAACAAAATCTACATTGCGACAAAAATATCTTCATCAGGTACAACGGTTAATACACATAAGAATATCTAACCCATCATGGCAGTAGAGATGAATGTATTCAAAAGAGGGATGGACACATAAGAAGAAATATGAACATAAAGAAGAGATACTAAGCTCATCATCTGTGTTGGCCTGTAATCTGAAGTACCTTTTCACTTCCACACTTCATGGCTGTCGGTCGATGCAAATCCTGAGTTCATTATGTTTTATAATGTTCTTATCTGCGTGTCTGTGCTCACTTATACTTCCCCAAATTGCACTGCCGCTTTCCATCTGTTTCAGCACAATGAGAAAAATAGTGGTCCGACAGGAAGATCCTATCTCACCGAACCTTTTCTCTGCTGGCTTCGAATCAACAATCAGGTGTAACGGCTGGGATGACTTTGGAATCAGCGTTGCTGGCAGGCGCATCCATCATCATCATCTCCACGCCGATAGTCATCCCCGTGGTCGTTTTCTGTCTCGTGGGTACCAGACTACTGTCGTACTCCAACTGTCGTCAATTCTCTGGAGCAGGTGACCAGCCCAGTGATGCTTTACCTTGTCTGTGTGGGTAACTGAATCCTTCACAAATGACATTTGACGTAGGTCGGTGTCGTGACGGCCTTTCAAAAGCCGATTGTGGAGCGTGATGCCGATCATACGTCTATCAATGGAGCCTCAGGTCACTCTGAGCTTGAACTCCATTTGTTTTGTAAGTGACCAAGTTCCTACAGCACAACACATTGCAGGCAGAACTGTGGAGTTGAGTGTGAAGGCGTGTAAGTTGTGGTCGCGAGTATGGTCTAGCGACGTCTATATTGACTAAAAAGCCGCCCAGACCGAGTGATGTCTTGTTAATTCTGGGCTTATGTCGCTTGCATGTTCAATAGGCGTCCCAGGTAGATATACTCCTCCACGTCCTCCAGATTGTTGCCATCGAGAATGGCCGGGCCATCGGTAGTGAAATGGTTAGATGACTGGGCCATCGGAAGTGAAATGGTTAGATGACTGGGCCATCGGAAGTGAAAGGGTTAGGCATGACTTTTTCTCTTGGAGGTGTTCACCTCCAGGCCAGTTTTTCTCGCTACTTTATGATACACATCTACCATCTGGTTGACGTCTTTGTTTCTGGGAGGAGCACTAAGTCATCTGCCTAGCGGAAGTGGTTAAGCCAGTTGCTATTGATGGTACCAAAGGGGGTCCTGTCATATTGACTGACGATGGATCCCAGGCATGCGTAAAAGAAACTTGATGTGATAGGATCCTCTGGCAAGCAGCGTCCTGAATGGATACTATTACCGATCTTTACAAGGGGTGATAAGTTTCCGTACAGTCCCGAGTAGCAACGATGTTAATATAGTCTGGAACAATGACTTGGTCCAGCAGCGAGTGGCAGACGCAGAAGTGGCTGTACAGGGTCAAATACTCTCTTATCGTCGATAATGGTGAAGAGTAAGGAGGTTGGTACTCTCTGGTTGTTTCAATTAGGCGACAGCAGGTTCAGATAGGGTCCATTGCGTTGTAGGTTCTCCGAAAACCAGCCTGTTCGATAGGATGCGTGGCATCTAGGAGATGACAAATTCTAGAGAGAATACAGTTAATATAGAGTTTGTAGGTGTCCTGGACAAGAAACTTTAGGCGGTAGTTTCCAGTGTTTTCCTTGTCTCATGTTTTATATAGAAGCATCGTTTTGTAGTTACGCCATGCTGTAGGTATTGTTCCTGTGTGGAGGTATGTTGTATAACTTTTAGCTAGGACTAGAGGGAGTAGTAGTCCACGTGATTTGTAGTCATCTGAAGTGATGTTATCTACTCGGGTTTCTTAGGTGGCAGGCTCTCAAGGCCGTGGCTGATTTATGAGGGTAGTAAGTTTGGAAGGGGGTGGAAGTGGGGATTGGGTTGTGATGGATGGAAGTGGGCACTGGGTTGTGATGGGTGGAAGTGGGGATTGGGTTGTCATGGGTGGAAGTGGGGATTGGGTTGTGATGGGTGAAAGTGGGGATTGGGTTGTGATGGATGGAAGTGGGCCCTGGGTTGTGATGGGTGGAAGTGGGGATTGGGTTGTGATGGGTTGTGATGGGTGGAAGTGGGGATTGGGTAGTGATGGGTGGAAGTGGGGATTGAGTTGTGATGGGTGAAAGTGGGGATTGGGTTGTGATGGGTGGAAGTGGGGATTGAGTTGCGATGGGTTGGAGTGAGGATTGGCTTGTGATGGGTGGAAGTGGGCATTGGGTTGTGATGGGTGGAAGTGGGCATTGGGTTGTGATGGGTGGAAGGTCAATTAACTTGAATAATTCGGTGTAATACTCATTTATGATCTCCTCTATGTTTAGTCTAGATGTAGTTTGGGACCTATCATGCGCTTTTAGTCAGCGACTAGTGTTGCTTGGCGATGTGTCGTGAAGATAACTGTATACTGCGTCGGGACTATGCCGCTGCAGGGAGGCGACCAAACTCTTCCTTTGGTTTTTGACAGCAGAGTGAGATTAGGGCATTGAAAGTTGCATTGTTGAGAGCATTTTGTCTCTCTCTTAGTGCAGTGGTTAGCGCGCTGGCTTAGCATCTGAGTGGTCCTGGCTTCATTCCCTAGTTGAAGCGGTTTTGTTTTTTCAGACGGCAATGGCTCCCGTGTCGACCCAGCCTTAAATGGGTACCAGTTAAGTACGCAGGTAAAAGCGGCGAGGGAGAGGAGATCGCTAACAAAGGAAGTTGGTGGTTTCTAAGGGTATCAATTGGGTGCAGAAATATACAGCTTTGTGATTACTTAAGTAGCAGACGCTAGGTGTCACATGCACGTGCGCAAGTTTAAAGACAACATGGCATGCGAACTCAGAGTGTACATCAATAAAATCATGTTGTTGTGCAGTGAGTTTTATTAAAGGGGGGAGGGGCGGAAGGGGAAAGCAAAACTACTTCAAAGGATATTCAAAAGGAAATGCTGCCTGTTTACGGTGAGAAGTGTTTCCCGCGTACAGTTGTGTCTAACTGGATAAATTTACAAAAAGTCACTAACAAATTTTTGATGTAGCCTAACCTTGTCTTACTGTTCATATTGCAACATAAGCATTTGTGTGGCGGGTTTTGGGAGATGAATCGAACTGATAGGCGAGTAACGATTGACGGTGTGGTGTATCAAATGTAATTGGGTGTTCGCATGGTTTAGTCTACAGCATAATGCATGATTGATTGAATTACCGTAAAGTGTGCTCACTGTGGGTAAGTAGATTACTGACTGACAAACACAAAATGAACCGAATGGGGTCTTTTTCTTGCGCTGATAAAAAAAAAATTATTAGTATATCGATGTTTGTGCAAATTAAATTGATATTCAAGTTCATATCTCATTTTTGTGTTTGTTAAAGTATCCAATTGTGACATATTTAGTGACTTGCACTCGTATGGCGGAGTAAATTGTCTCCAAGACTTTCAAATCGAAAGAAGAAGCCTGATAGCACAGTCCCCGTCCATCCATGAGAGGAACAATCTGGGTGGTGAATATAGAAGCCTTAGACAGACCAGTTAGTTTGGAGAGAGATGTACAGAAGACCCGAGACAAAAACTACTTGAAAGGTCATCATTTGGAACATGTCCTGCACCTTGGACGCAGCAAATGATTTGTTCACATTTATTTTCATCTTTGATTTTAAATATGTGATCATTTTTATTTGGAAGTTTCTAATAAAAAAGCTAATAAAGGTAATTTTTTTGTTACGTTTGGGATGATTTGTTCGGGTCACCTTGTATGTGTGCAAATTCTTCATCTTGTTCTTCTTCTTCTTAACTTTTTCTTCTCCTCCACTTCCTCATACACCTCTTCTTTCACTTCCTCAGTCTCCTTAGACTCCTCATCCTCATCGTTTTCTTTTTTACTTCGTCTTCTCCTTAACCTCCTCTCATGACTCCTTCTTTTCCTGCTCATCTTCCTCAGCCCCTAGTCTTCTTTTTTCTTCTTCTTCTTCTTCTTCTACCTCGTCTCATCCTCCTCCTTCACCACCTCCTGAAATCCCACACCTTATACCACCCCACCGCCTTCTCCTCCTCATCTTCTTCTTCGTTTTCTTCTTCTTCACCTTCTTCAAACCTCGACCTCCTTCATTTCCTCCTACTCAACTGTCTCCTCTCCCTAGCCTCCTCATCTTCTTCTTTTACTTATTTTTCTCCTCTGTTCCACCTCCTCACATTAAATCTCCTTCTCCCACACAACCTTCTCCTCATCAGCCTCATCTTCTTCTTATCTTCCTTCTCCTTCTCGTCCTCTTTAGCCTCAGCCTCCTCATTCTCATCTCATTCCTGATCTTCATGCCCATCTTCTTCTTCTTCTTCTTTTCCTCTCTCTTCTCCTCCTCCTCGTCTTCCTTAGCTACAGCCTCCTCAGCCCCTTCTTCTTTTTCTTCTTCTTCTTCTTATTCCTTCTCGTCTTGTTATTCTTCTTTTCTTCTTCTTCTTCTTTTTCTTCTTCTTCTTTTTATTCCTTCTCGTCTTGTTATTCTTCTTCTTCTTCTTCTTCTTCTTCTTATTTGTCGTCTTGTTCTTCTTCTTGTTCTTGTTCTTCTTCCTCTTCTTCTTCTTTGTCGTCTTGTTCTTGTTCTGCTTCTTCCTTTTCGTCTCGCTCTTCTTCTTTTTCTTCTTCTTTTTCCTTTTCGTCTTGTTCTTCCTCTTTTTCTTCTTCTTCTTCTTTCGTTGTTATTTGTCCTGAAAAGGACCGATTGTCAGCCTTGTACATCTAATGTCAGGTGGCGTCACGTCGGTACCGAGTTTGTCTTTCCACTGCGATCTCTATTCTCTTAACCAGTAGCTGGCTGCTGTCAATCACTGTTCTGTAGTTATGAGTCGCTGACTGCTGTCATTCACTGTTCTGTAGTTATGAGTCGCTGGCTGCTGTTAGCCTCATTCACTGTTCTGTAGTTATGAGTCGCTGGCTGCTGTTAGCCTCATTCACTGTTCTGTAGTTATAAGAAGAAAAAGAAGAAGAAAAAGAGAAATAAAAAGATAAAGAAGTTTCAAATTAAGGTGCGGTATAAATACAGAAACATCTTAAACTGCTATCTTCTATCAAGAATCGATATCACTGCACTTCGGAGTGACCCATATGACAAACATAGTCGAGGGTTAATACGAAAATGGAGTTAGTTTTAAACTTCTGAGCTTGAAAACAGCTGGTCATTGGGGGCAGCACATTTCCACACAGGCAACACGGGTGTCATCAGATCGCATGACAAATAACCGGATGTACAATATATGTGTCAACAGGACGTTTCAATCATTACTACACGATGTAAAAGAATGTACTGGATTCGACGTAGAATCAGACCACCATATTCCGAAAGCCAAGATACAGAACATACTTGAAAGGTATACAACACACAACGACAGGCAGCAGGTTCCACGGGAATAAGGACATGCAGGAACCATTTCATGGCACGAAATCAAGTATGGGAAGAGAAATACAGACATAAATGACATAAGATCAGTACGCTTTCAACTAGGCCATCAGTCTAAATCCAGAAGAGTCGCAGTACAGTGGGTACTATTCCACTGTAACATTCAAGGCAACGACAATGCAGATAAAATGGCGAATTAAGGTGAAAGTTGACCACTACCAGATTTAAGTGTGACCTACGAAGAGCCCAAAAGGTATTTTAGGGCCAGATACATGGATAAATGGGAAACATAGCATACTGGCTATACAATAAATGATTCTTATTAACAGTTGAACAGAAGAGATGCGGTGGTTTTTTTAATATTCCGTACAGGCCCCAACAGACTGAGGTACCATCTATTCAATCAACTCAAGATAGGTGCTACTGACGAATGCCCTTGAATTTCTGCTGCAAATTTGCTCGGCATACGAGGATGAGAGAATGCACATGTGACCATCACCAGTGCCAACACTTGACACGCTCAATATCAGTGTCGACAACGTCAGGATGACTGCTGCTTTCTGTCAACAAATTGAAGTCAACGTCTGGCCTCGAACCAAGAAAAAGAAGAAGAAGAAAAGGAAATAGGGAAAGTAATCAACTTCTTCTGTCCTACTGTTCTTGCCTTGCGGCGTGACAGATATGAGGTATGAGCAGACTTCTGGTTTGAGCTAGGTGAGAGACTTGTGTTGCTGACATATTGAACTTTTGGAGTGTTTCTTTTAATCACCTCTAGTCATCGTCGCCGGGATCGACCTCTTGCTAGTGGTCCTCAAACCTACACTTATTATCACATACCTGAAAGTGGATCATACGGTACCCTTGTCAGATTACTAAAGCACATTTTCTTCTGACACAGACACAAACGCACCACCATCTTTGGCCTGAGAACAGGCCTCTGCGGACTATTGGATCAGCTACATACGCTCAAGATATCACACGCAAGTGACTGCTCATGTGAAACCTGTCCAAACCTATAAACACATTTTACAACACAGCATACAGAGGGATACGATGCCAAACTGTCTAGAGGGAGCCGTGTTAATGCAGAAGCTGTGGTGGTTCCAGTCGGATCTGGAGACTACTGGACTTCGTCCTAACGACGAAACTGCATATCTAGCATAACCGAAAAGCCAGAACCGCAGAAGAAGAAGATATATTTTTCATTACCCCTTTATTTTTTTGTAATATATTTATATAGATAACGATCATTAAATTATAAATATTGTTGTTGCTGTTGTCGTTTAATGCCAACAATGAGGAAGTTTCCTTTTTTATGCGCTCTCAAAATGGTGTTAAGTGGCGGGTGGCAGTTTTTTCCTCACATCCCGAGAGTACTGATAATGGTGGACCGGTGTCCTCCATGGTTTTTGTCCATGCTTGGCTTCATCTGCGTGGACGTTCACTACTACGAAAATCATGTCGATCCTTTACCACGTTAGCCAGACTGTCGTGAAACAGCCTGTGTCCAGGGAGGACTGCTTGGAGTGGAGGTGGTAGGTTTTCGTTAGTATGTTTTGCTTGACCGTGACTAACATTGTCTGATCAATTAGTTAGTTAGTTAGTCAGTCAGTCATTTAGTCTTTTAGTCAATTAGTTATTTAGTCATTTAGTCGTTTAGTCAGTTAGTTAGTTAGTCATTTAGTCTTTTAGTCATTTAGTTATTTATTCATTTAGTTGTTTAGTCAGTCAGTTAGTTAGTCATTTAGTCTTTTATTCAGTTATTTAGGCCTTTAGTCTTTTAGTCAGGTAGTTATTTAGTCACTTAGTCTTTTAGTCAGTTAGTTAATCATTAAGGCTTTTTATCAGTTAGTTTATTGTTTATGTAAGGTGAGGTATGATGTGGTATGTAAGGTACGGCTTGCAAGAAAAGGTAAGGCATGGTAAGTAAAGTAATGCATGGTAAGCAAGGTAAGGCATAGTAGGTAATGTAATGCATGGTAGGTTTCATGGTAGTTAGAGTATGTCATGGTATGTAATGCATGTCATGGTTTGTAGTGTATGGTATGGTATGTATGTTATGGTATGTATGGTTCTGTAATATAATGTAAGTATAATGTAATACATGCGTGTAGTGTATGTTTGTAATGTGTGTTGAATTGTAGTGTAATGACATGTGGTGTGCTGTAATAATGTAATGTAATGTAATGTTGTGTACTGTAGCATATGTAATGTGATGTGTGCGTAATGGTTGGTGTAATGTGCGCTACCTAATGTAGTGTGTGCAATGTACTTTAATGTGTACAATAACATGTGATGTGTACAATGTAATGTGATACGTGCAATGCAATGTGATGTGTGCCGCGTTATGTATTTTGTTTGATGAATTGTAATGTGTATGACTTGATGTGTTATGTTCTATGTAATGCAATGCAATGTAATATGTGTAATGTAGTGTGCTATACATAATATAATGTGTAATCCTCAGTGCAAGTGAAGTAGGGACAGACCTAAACACTCATGAAGTAGGGACAGACCTAAACACTCATGAAGTAGAGACAGACCTAAACACTCATGAAGTAGGGACAGACCTAAACACTCATGAAGTGGGGACAGACCTAAACACTCATGAAGTAGGGACAGACCTAAACACTCATGAAGTAGGGACAGACCTAAGCACTCATGAAGTAGGGACAGACCTAAACACTCATGGAGTAGGGAAGACGATGCAAAACTAAAAACGGCAGGACAGGGATAGACGTAGCTGGAAAGATGGCTCATGACAGGAAGACCTGGTGAGTAGTTGTCTTTATTAATGTATTAACTATATTCCCAATATGCACGTGTAATAGTGAGGTAGACCAACTTGTTACTTTGAGAATCCTCTAGTCTAGAAGGGCTATAATAATAGTAGCAATCGGTTCGATATTCTGACCTATATTCTTTGTTTTATCCTGAAATATCTCTTATCTCACTTGGTAGCGACAGCTAATGGTGGGGCTGGGCGCAAGTTGAATGTGTTTGTGTTGTATTGTTACAATACGTACCGATACAGTGTATCGAAATTATTTCTACAACTATGTTGCAGATATTTGTATATCAGCGGTCCTCAAAAAGTGAGAAATTCACTCCCAATGGGGCATTTATGGGTTCAGTAGAGATGAGGGAAGGGGGTTTCTTGCGAATATAAAAAAAACAAAAAAAACATTTTCAATTCAAGTTGTAAAACCATTTACATTTTCAATTTTTTGGAAACTCGCACGTTACGAGGGTCGAAATTCTGTTCTCCCGCGTCGTAGACAGAGGCGATGTTTGAAACTGGTAGCACAGAATCGGCATACATGTACTGTTTATCAGAAACTGCATCGTTGCCAAACTAATACTCGGATGCATAAGCAGTGGGGACAGCTGATAAGTCACCACCGATGATGTCTGACCTAATAAAAATAATAGTGAAATTATCCATCGTTATCGATGAGGACAGCCATCATTATCATGTGGCATACTGCATCCTTGAGTTTGTTGGTGCTCTGGTGACTGATAAAGCCAATGCTAGCGAGGCAAGTTCAATGGCATGACAGGCAAGCATGGGCTGTAGCTTTTGCGTGTTATTCTCTCTGCTAAAACAGATGTGGGGAAATGGAGACTGTCTTAATAAGGGTCTAAAGACATTCATATTGTGTTCACGTAGTTGTTAGTCCATTAGCTTGGCTTCAGTTTGAGAGACCGGCTCTGTAACGATATAGTCTGCACGACTGCCTGGCTGCTAGAGAATGCGATATCCATGGTGTCACAGCAAGGTTTTCCCTTGTAGCATCACAGCAAGATACTTATCTTGGACCGTCATAACAAGATACGTCTATTTGATAGCCACAGCAAGATACGTCTATTGGAGCGTCACAGCAAGATACTTCTGTTGGACGTCACAACATAATAAGGTCTATTGGACCGTCACAACAAGATACGTCTCTTGGAGCATCACAGCAAGATACGTCTATTGGAGCGTCACAGCAAGATACTTCTGTTGGACCGTCACAGCAAGATACGTGTCTTGGAGCGTCACAGCAAGATACGTCTCTTGGGGCGTCAAACAAGATACGTCTCTTGGAGCGTCACAACAAGATACGTCCCTTGGAGCGTCACAGCAAGATACTTCTCTTGGAGCGTCACAGCAAGATACTTCTCTTGGAGCGTCACAGCAAGATACGTCTCTTGGGGCGTCACAGTAAGATACTTCTCTTGGAGCGTCACAACAAGATACGTCTATTTGAACGCCACAGCAAGATGCGTCTATTGGAGCGTCACAGCAAGATACTTCTGTTGGACTTCACAACATAACAAGGTCTATTGGACCTTCACAACAAGATACGTCTCTTGGAGCATCACAGCAAGATACGTCTCTTGGAGCTTCACAGCAAGATACGTCTCTTGGAGTGTCAAACAAGATACGTCTCTTGGAACGTCACAACAAGATACGTCTCTTGGAGCGTCACTGCAAGATACTTCTCTTGGAGCGTCACAAAAAGATACTTCTCTTGGAGAGTCACAACAAGATACTTCTCTTGGAGCGTCACAACAAGATACTTCTCTTGGAGCGTCACAACAAGATACTTCTCTTGGAGCGTAACAACAAGATACTTCTCTTGGAGCGTCACAACAAGATACTTCTCTGGGAGCGTCACAGCAAAAGGCTTTTCTTGGAGCGTCACAGCAAGATACTTTTCTTGGAGCGTCACATCAGTGTGTTTCCCTTGGTCGCGTCACCACAAGGTATTTCTGATGGTCGCCGAGTCAAATCAAGGTGTTTTCCTTGGCAGCGTTTCGCACAGGTGTTTAACCTGATCGTAATACAAACAGATGTTTAACTTTGTCTCACCACAGACGGATTTTAACTGTGTCCCATCACAAACAGATGCTTAACTTTGTCCCATCACAGCCCCGTTCTTAACTTGGTAGTGTCATGATCACAGGCCCGTTCTTAACTTGGTAGTGTCATGATTACAGGCCCGTTCTTAACTTGGTAGTGTCATGATCACAGGCCCGTTCTTAACTTGGTAGTGTCATGATCACAGGTCCGTTCTTAACTTGGTAGGGCCATGATTACAGGCCCGTTCTTAACTTGGTAGAATCATGATTACAGGCCCGTTTTTAACTTGGTAGGATCATGATTACAGGCCCGTTTTTAACTTTGTAGGATCATGATTACAGGCCCGTTCTTAACTTGGTAGGGCCATGATTACAGGCTCGTACTTAACTTGGTAGTGTAATTATTACAGGCCCGTTCTTAACATGGTAGGTTCATGATCACAGGCCCGTTCTTAACTTGGTAGTGTCATGATCACAGGCCCGTTCTTAACTTGGTAGGGTCATGATCACAGGCCCGTTCTTAACTTGAAAGGGTCATGATCACAGGCCCGTTCTTAACTTGGTAGTGTCATGATCACAGGCGCGTTCTTTACTTTGTAGGGTCATGATCACAGGCCTGTTCTTAACTTGGTAGGGTCACGATCACAGGCCCGTTCTTAACTTGGTAGGGTCATGATCACAGGCGTGTTCTGAACTTGGTAGGGTCATGATCACAGGCCCGTTCTTAACTTGGTAGGGTCATGATCACAGGCCCGTTCTTAACTTGGTAGGGTCATGATCACAGGCCCGTTCTTAACTTGGTAGGGTCATGATCACAGGTCCGTTCTAACTTTCATCTTGTCCCATATCGTCCACAGACGAACCACATGCTGACCTCTACAGTTGACCTCTTAAATAAAACAATATCAGGTAATGAAGGCGCTCTCACCCGTTTGTATTATCTGCAGCAATTCGGTGTACAATTAACATGATGCTAGTCATATGTACAACCCCGAGATAAGGATTCTGAGGAGTGCATGAGCTGCAGCGGTCAGTGACGTACAGCTGACGGCTAGCGCCACTGCCAGCAAACCAGAGCTGCCATGACCCTTCTACATCTCCACGTGGTGATACTGGATAACAGGCTGCAACAGAGCTGCTATGACCCTTCTACACCTCCACGCGGTGATACTGGATAACAGGCTGCAACAAAGCTGCCATGACCCTTCTACATCTCCACGCGGTGATACTGGATAACAGGCTGAAACAGAGCTGCCATGACCCTTCTACATCTCCACGCGGTGATACTGGATAACAGGCTGAAACAGAGCTGCCATGACCCTTCTACATCTCTGCGCGGTGATACTGGATAACAGGCTGGAACAGAGCTGCCATGACCCTTCTACATCTCCACGCGGTGATACTGGATAACAGGCTGAAACAGAGCTGCCATGACCCTTCTTCACTAACACAGAGCAGACTGGCTAAAGAGAAGGGATCGAAGAGGCAATGCCAGCCCGGTACTCAAAAATACCTGCTGAAGTCGAATGTGTCGGACCGAAAAGAGCAAATATAGCAGGCAAGCTGTAAACTACGGCCCCAGCATTACGTTCTCCGGACAACATCCTGCTATTTATAAAGTCCTTTTGGAGGCTTGATAGTGAACGAGCGAAGAAGAAGAAATATACAACCGTGCTTAGTCTCGAGTTTCATTATACTTTGATGCTCCCAGTGACCTCTTTTTTTTTTGTTGCCTTAATAGAACCGCACAGATGACATTCTAGTATACCCAACTGTAAAATATACCTGACTCTATTTGAGTTTGGAAAGACACGACATCATTTTCCCCCACCTCCCAAAACAAAGGAGGACCTCGCACAGAGAAATCCCTACCACTTCAACAGCATTACTTGCTTCGAGACTCCTTAATCTTAACACGGGACCAGAAATGTGCTTTGCCAAAACGAACACTGAATGTATCTTTTCAACATTCTCCTAACTATGAGATTCAAACGTTTAGGTGTGTTGTATTGTTTTGCTGATAAGCTCCTCCTATCAAGCTGACCTGATATGGACCGTTGCTAAAGCCGCCATTTTATCCCATTTCTGCTCTTATCAGAAACCGCTCTATTCTCCAAGATGGCGGGCATGCACGGAACTGTAGCGCTTGTCCTTTAGTTAGTCATTGTAAGTACTTTAAGTTAATATAACAAATGTGTTATTGTAGAAATGTGATACAAAATTTTAATAATTTACGAAATATCTACGTTTTCTGGCAAAATTTGTCGCAAAATATTAGCTCTGTTAATTAAAAGGAAAAAACAATGTATGAACGAACGCGGAAGTGTGTGATTAAATTGCCGGTCTCATCAGCCTGTAGACAAATAGCAGAAGTCCTTCAAGTGATTTTAACCACGCTCATAATAATTGGACAGTTACGAGAGCGTTTGATGGATCAGAATGTTAACAAGACAGCAAATATGTCGATATCATTACAATTTCAAAACGAGACTGCCAATCCGGCATTACACATGTACTATTAATTCAATATTATTTCAACATTGTTACAAATATCAGACTGTAAGAAAAATATTTAACAATCACACAGATAAGCTTTCAAATTTAATATTATTGAATAAGATGTTTTTCCGACTCTGATCGTGTTCTGCAAAATGGCGGACGTGTAAGAATCTTATTTATGAACGATTTAATGAGCATCAGCTCGGATATTGTATTTAGGAAAACTTTAGTTAAAGTCTGCGATAAAATGTGTCAATATTTAAGGATAAATGTCTGTTTATCATGAGCAAGTCTTTTACTAAGTAGTGTTTTAAATTCATTATAAAGGTCATGTCTTAAAGAGAATGCGGAAGTGTGTGTGAGAATTTCCGGTCTTCTAATCCCGGCAGCCATTTGTGAAGAAATGACTCCTTGTTGAACAGTTGGTAATTTACAAAGTAAATTCAAAATATAGGTGTTAAAAGTAAGTATGTGTCAAAAAAGGGAGATCTACAACGGAGATCCATTTCAAGTAACCTTCGATGCGAAGATGGCACGTGAAATGAACTGAACTTGTTCCTTATGGAACTGCCGCATTCACTGCCTCAGATATTTATGCAATCCACCCTGTTCGTGGTCGGCCTTTGGCTTTAAATCTGTTATATCTAAATAGCATTGCTTGTTGTTGTGGGGAGTGATGTGCTGTATCTGTGGTACGTGATCAAACCATGTTAAGATGTTGTCTTTGTATGTAGCCTAATGCGGATGTTGTTCCAACCAGTCTCCTGATGGCTTCATTACTGATTATGTCTATTCTTGTTACACCCATCAAAAGATTAAATAATTAGTTCGTGAGCCACAATATGGCTTGGCTTGGCTTCGCTCGTTCTCAATCTCTCGCTACCAAACCCCGAAAGGGCTTAAGTAGCAGAATGTAGTCCAGAGAACGTAATGCGTTGTGTCGTAGTTTACAGCTTGAGTGTGATATTTGGACCTTTCGGTCCAACACATCCGACTTCAGCAAGCATTTTTTAGTACCGGGTTAGCATTCATTCTTCGATCCCTTCTTCTTAGCCAGTCTGTCTTGCTGCAGCCTGTTATCCATGATCACCGCGTGGAGGTGTAGAAAGGTATTGGCAGCTCTGGTTCGCTAGCCCTGAAGCTAGCAGTCAGCTTTGACCACTGCAGCTCATACGCTCGAGCCACAATATTGATATTGCTTAACATTAGCCATGTCTTGAATCAGCAGTAGAAGAGAGGAGCGTGGGTGTAGGAATGTAAATCGTGTGCAAACTTGGTTTGGAATCCCGACATACCAGGTTCGAAACCACTGCGTGTCAGGATGACTGCGCATGTCGGGAAATGAAATCTTCTCAACCCATAGAAATCATCCTTGTCACAGATTTCCATGTTCTGTGTGGGTGTGCATGTGGCTGAACAGGCCAATGCGGGCACGAAAACATATGCTGCAGAACGGGAACACGAGGTCTGTAGAAGGTTTTGATGTTCCCGCTGTTTGTGATTTCCGGGACTAGCGTCTGCTCTTGGCTTTCACAACACGGAGGTCTTTGCTGGTAGCTACGTCCGCTTTGACTGCGCTTCTCCAGTCAGATCTGATTTGTTTGGAAAAACTACTGTACCTCAAAACTGCAATAGTGGAACACACACAGCAACACATCACAAGCAGATACACACATATACATCCATGCACTGGACGATGTGTTCTGATATAGCCTAAGAGACAACCATCTGAGGTTGAAATAAGCCTACCTTCGCCAGTTGAATCCAGAAAAGGAAACATTTTAACTAAAGCAAAAAAAGGAGACGCAAAGACGACAATGGGGTTCAGGATGGACAATTTAGACAGACAGAATAGCTGAATAAGAGAAGGCATTTTCTGTTTGAGCAGAACAATATATAGAAATCCAGTAAAGCATTTATTTGTGTTGTGTAGACTACAAAATGCATATGACATAACCTATCATGAGATCAAATTACATGTCGAAAAAAAAAAATTGTACAGATGGAAAAGACACCAGAATGTTTAAAAAATCCAGTATTGGGAGCAAACTACCTCTTAAAGATCTGGCAATCTTTACATACGCGTATATATGTATAAAAAGAGGCATTGATCCGTACTGTTCTTCCCTGTTTAACAGTTAAACAGGCGTATATCTATCAACAGAAATATAAAATACCACGACTGATTACCAGCAAAAAGGCGTATAGGAAATAGAGTGTCATTACCGGTGGAGCACCAATAAATATTTTCAAATTCAGGAATGCCGCAGTTTGGCTCATTAAAAACGAACAAGAACTACAGGAATTGGTGATTCAAATAAATAGCAAATGTCAGGTGTATGGATTAGATATTAAGAGCGAGAAAGCTATACTAATTAGCAACGTACACTCGAGAATTACCCTACATATTAAATCTGCTTATTCTTGTTTTTGTTCTACTGCTCTTGCTATCTGGCGTCGCAGAGAGGCGAGGTGCGTAGATTTCTTGATATCGCCAAGTGGGAAGCTTCAGCTGTCGTTAGGTGTTAACTTCCTGAGCGATTTATCAACGTCGTGGCTACCTCTTGCTCGTGGACCGCATACTTGCAAATGATATGCTCTCCATGCAGGCTGGTCATAATCCATTTTGACTAATAAAGGTAGGTGATAATGCCACACACGATGAAAGCGTTAACAATATTAAATAGACGGTCAAATGCGGAAACACGACAATAACTTATCCAATGTTGGAAATATAATGATTAAAAATAGAAAATGTGAAGTAGGAGTTAAGAAGAGAACGTGAATGGCTAAATTTGTATTCACCAAGGTGAGATATATTTTGACATCCAACAATTCAATCACAAAATCAAAATGAAGGTAATCAGTAAATACATAGGAAAAGTAAGATCGAGAGAAACCGAATGAGAGCCAGAGAAATAATGGCAATCATGAGGAAACTTGCTGGCACAAGCTGGGGAGCAGACGAAAACATCTAAAGAAACTGTACACTGAAAGAGTGAGACCAGCTCTCGAGTATGGCATTGCGGCATGGACAACAGCAGCAAAGGCGAACTTCGTTAAAGTTAGCAAACTTCAAAACCAAGCCATAAGAGTTATAACAGGAGGCATGAAGTCAACGCCAATTGTAGAACTTGAAAAGATTACAAAACTGCAATCCATGACCGATAGAAGAGACTGCAGAGCCCAGCTGCAGTCAGAGAAACTCCGAAGACTGACTGACCATCCAATGCACCAGAGACGGAACAATTTGGGAAATGGGAAACTAAAGCGGAGAAACTTTGCAGAAATAGTCAAAGCAAAGATGCACGAAGATCCCATGAACGCACTAACAACACCAAAGCCCATCACTACTGTACGAAAACCTACCTGGAGGCAGGATATATTTCCAGAGGTGGTAGAAAATATACCAGGTATTGCAAACAAAAACTGCCAGACTGAAAAAGAAAGGAGAGATACTACCCTAAGCTTTATATCGAAAAACTACCCAAGCATGGACTGGACCCATGCATACACCGACGGTTCTGTAACAAACACTACACAGAACGGAGGGGCAGGAGCATTCCTGAACCTACCAAATGGCAGAAAAATAACACTGTCATTTGCTACTGGTAAGTACACAAGCAATTTCAGAGCGGAGGCAGAGGCACTGAGGGCGGCAGTGGAAGAAATGGTGACACATAAAGAAAATGAAAGCCATACACTCCTGCTTACAGATGCTCTGGCTGTAGTCACAGCGCTAAAAAGCCAGAAAAACACTGAGCTTAATGACTTAAGAGCAGTACTCTGTCAACTATGCCAGCAGTCCGCACCAAAAAGGGTATTGGTACAGTGGGTCCCATCATACTGCAACATCCAAGGCAACGAGGAGGCAGACAGACTGGCAAAAGAAGGTGCAAGACTACCACAAACAGATACTAGTATGACGTACGAAGAGTCAAAACGGCTTATTAAAGCCAGATACATGACCAAATGGGAAATCGAACATACTGGTTACACCAAAAACGATGCATATTACCAGTTGAACAGAAGAGAGCAGGTCGTTGTCTTCAGACTTCGCACTGGCCACAATAGACTGAGGTACCACCTATTCAACAAATTGAAGATAGGTGGAACCGACGAATGCCCGTGTGGTACCGGGAAAATGACCGCTGATCATCTGCTGCAGAACTGCCCGACATACGAGGATCAGAGAGAGCAGATGTGGCCATCACCAGTGGAACCACAAGACAAGCTCTATGGCAGTGTCGACAGCCTCAGGATGACCACCACTTTTTTCGAAAAAATAATGGTTACTGTCTGACTGCGTACGAAGAAGCAGAAGAAGAAGAAGAAGTTAATACATACACTCGTATTTACTGTATGACGTAAAACATAGACGATTGAACAAGAGAATTTGTGAAATATTAAAATATAGAAAAATGTAGAGCATTTCACGGAAAGAGCATAAAAGACATAATGAAATCTTAGAGAAATTATGGGCACAAATAGAAATAAATCAGAATCTGACAGTTAAGATATTTTGGTCAAATAAAAAGACAAGACAGAACAGATTACGAAATGAAGTAATCAAACAGAATGTGAATGGGACATCGTTCATTGAATACGTGAAAATACAGAGAATAAAATAGGTCGAACAACTGACAAGAATACAGCCAAAGTTACCAGCTGGGTGTATCTGCAATTCCAGACATCAGGGTTGCAGAGCAAGAGGCAGATCATGAAAAAGATGCATAGATTGTGTGAATGAGACACTGAAGAATAATGGATTGACAACAACGTTGGCAACTATTCTGGAACAAGAAAGAAAACTACACCTTGCCACGACATCTACCGACACAAGTGGATAAAAGATGAAGAAAATGAAAAAGACATACTACATCTTTCTAATACAACACTGAGAGGAAAAATGGAGGACAAATGCAGCAGAGGTAAACACGGCTAAAAGGGGTAACTTAGCATCAGTAGGTGGGCAGGAAAAGGTCTGGGATATTGTACCATCAAAGCAGGAGTTACAGGAAAAAGGTCCATTGTTGCTGAACTTCGATGTGCAGATCGCACCAGAACTGATTTTAGAGATGGCATAGGACTTAAAGGACCTCTACAAGACTCCATCCTATGTTGTAACATTCGTAGTTCGATCCTTGTATATCTCTTCCTGATAAATCTCCCAGATTTCATTGACTATCATCACCTTCCTTCCCTTATTTGATGCTTTCGACCACGAACCAATGACATCATGAACAAATCTCTGCTGATCAGTGAGCATGGAGCCGAACACCTTCTTAAGCTTCAGAGGTTCACAGACAGTTCCTACAGCTTCGCTCACTATCTCCTTTCTGCTAGGATAAACCTTCTTGAGGTTCACAGACAGCCCCTACAGCTTCGGATCTATCTCCTTTCTGCTAGAATAACCTTCTTGAGGTTCACAACAGCTCCTACAGCTTCGCCCCTATCTCCTTTCTGCTAGAATAACCTTCTTGAGGTTCACAGACAGCTCCTACAGCTTCGCTATCCCGTTTCTGCTAGGATAACATCCTTGAGGTTCACAGACAGCTCCTACAGCTTCGCTATCCCGTTTCTGCTAGGATAACATCCTTGAGGTTCACAGACAGCTCCTTTAGCTTCGCTATCCCGTTTCTGCTAGGATAACATCCTTGAGGTTCACAGACAGCTCCTACAGCTTCGCTATCCCGTTTCTGCTAGGATAACATCCTCGAGGTTCACAGACAGCTCATTCAACTTCGCTCAGTGTCTCCTTTTTGCCAGCCGTTTTTGGGGGTTAAAAGGTCTGAAGTAGCTCATCTGATAATCGCAACCTACTATGTTCAAATCTTTATCTAATTCATACAGATCATGTCGTTTCTTTTCATGGCGTGTCCACGTCCTCCAGTCCACCCAGCTGTGAATGGGAATCTGACCAAGTGAGGGAACAAATTTCGGAACTGCTAGCGAGAACTATGACTTCGTGCTGTCATTTGCACTTTTAGCAATGAAAAGACCTGAGCACACCTGAGTTCACCTAGGTACATCGAATCCCTTTTTCACGTGGGCTTACCCAGGTACGTCGAAGCCGTTATCAGGTGGGTTCACCCAGGTACATCCACGCCCGTTCTATGAGCAATTTTCCCATTTTTCATCTGACATCTTATATTAATGAAAAGTCTGACGTTTTCCGCTTTATTTACTTCAGGAACTGGAAAGGAAAAATTAGAATGTAACAAGTTTTTTTTCAAAGTACAACTGTCTATAAGAACAATACAGCACAGGTTAACATGTTTAAAGACAGGTCCAGATTAGATATCAGAAACGATTTTTAAAAAAATAAATTGGTGAATTCTTTGAATGCATTGCCTCAGGATGTGATGGAGGCAGAGTCAATGCATTCAAAAATATATTGAATGCTCACAGTATTTTCAGTATCCGTGGAGTGGAATGAACTGGTTGTATACATATTCTTTAGAGCCTTCTAAACCAGTATACTGAAGTTAATTTAGTAAACTAAGAACGCCCTCGAACGTGAGTACAAGTTTTGATCTATTGACGTAGGGCTGCATCTAACTGTCATGGCCACATTAGTAACCATGTTTGAATTTTGGTCATGTTGTGGTCAAGCCGTTTGCCTCGTGTTCAGACGGTCGGGGTTTGTTTTCGAGCTGCGACGATCGGTCCATGATGTAAATTTTTTTCCGGAGATCCCTGGGTTCATCGCTGGAGCTACGGAGTTAGTACTTTGTGCGATGCTTTCGATAGATTGGGTACCCATCTGCCGAGAGAGACAGAGCTAAAATGGGGAAAAAACCCGAGGCAATGAAGTCAAGCCCCCTCTTGTTTTTTTTTTGTTTTTTTCAAGTTTGATTCAAATGGCCCAAAAAAAAAAATAACACTAACTGGTCACGATCAAATCGTACATTCATGCCATGTAGCGAAAGATTGATCAAACTGTTTTTGTTTTTTTATGCCTAGGAGTACAACGTATATAAAGGGTACAATATGCTTTTGATTGTAAATGTACTAATTTCCATATTTGAATGCTTTAGTCAACCCAACTATAAAATGGTACCTGGCAAATGACTAGGGAATAAAAAGCAGCGATGAAAGGAACTGGTCATCCTACCTCATAAAAGCTGTGCCTTAGTATACTGGTCTCTAACAACTTCACTCCCCGACAGAAGTGTAACTACTATGGAACCAAACATTTACTGAAGTCTCTAACAACTTCACTCCCCGACAGAAGTGTAACTACTATGGAACCAAACATTTACTGAAGTCTCTAACAACGCCATTCCCCGACACAAGTGTAACTACTATGGAACCAAACATTTACTGAAGTCTCTAACAACGCCATTCCCCGACACAAGTGTAACTACTATGGAACCAAACATTTACTGAAGTCTCTAACAACGCCATTCTCCGACACAAGTGTAACTACTATGGAACCAAACATTTACTGAAGTCTCTAACAACTTCACTCCCCGACAGAAGTGTAACTACTATGGAACCAAACATTTACTGAAGTCTCTAACAACTTCACTCCCCGACAGAAGTGTAACTACTATGGAACCAAACATTTACTGAAGTCTCTAACAACTTTACTCCCCGACAGAAGTGTAACTACTATGGAACCAAACATTTACTGAAGTCTCTAACAACTTCACTCCCCGACAGAAGTGTAACTACTATGGAACCAAACATTTACTGAAGTCTCTAACAACGCCATTCCCCGACAGAAGTGTAACTACTATGGAACCAAACATTTACTGAAGTCTCTAACAGCTTAACTCCCCAACAGAAGTGTAACTACTATGGAACCAAACATTTACTGAAGTCTCTAACAACTTCACTCCCCGACAGAAGTGTAACTACTATGGAACCAAACATTTACTGAAGTCTCTAACAACTTCACTCCCCGACAGAAGTGTAACTACTATGGAACCAAACATTTACTGAAGTCTCTAACAACTTCACTCCCCGACAGAAGTGTAACTACTATGGAACCAAACATTTACTGAAGTCTCTAACAACTTCACTCCCCGACAGAAGTGTAACTACTATGGAACCAAACATTTACTGAAGTCTCTAACAACTTCACTCCCCGACAGAAGTGTAACTACTATGGAACCAAACATTTACTGAAGTCTCTAACAACGCCATTCCCCGACACAAGTGTAACTACTATGGAACCAAACATTTACTGAAGTCTCTAACAACGCCATTCCCCGACACAAGTGTAACTACTATGGAACCAAACATTTACTGAAGTCTCTAACAACGCCATTCTCCGACACAAGTGTAACTACTATGGAACCAAACATTTACTGAAGTCTCTAACAACTTCACTCCCCGACAGAAGTGTAACTACTATGGAACCAAACATTTACTGAAGTCTCTAACAACTTCACTCCCCGACAGAAGTGTAACTACTATGGAACCAAACATTTACTGAAGTCTCTAACAACTTTACTCCCCGACAGAAGTGTAACTACTATGGAACCAAACATTTACTGAAGTCTCTAACAACTTCACTCCCCGACAGAAGTGTAACTACTATGGAACCAAACATTTACTGAAGTCTCTAACAACGCCATTCCCCGACAGAAGTGTAACTACTATGGAACCAAACATTTACTGAAGTCTCTAACAGCTTAACTCCCCAACAGAAGTGTAACTACTATGGAACCAAACATTTACTGAAGTCTCTAACAACTTCACTCCCCGACAGAAGTGTAACTACTATGGAACCAAACATTTACTGAAGTCTCTAACAACTTCACTCCCCGACAGAAGTGTAACTACTATGGAACCAAACATTTACTGAAGTCTCTAACAACTTCACTCCCCGACAGAAGTGTAACTACTATGGAACCAAACATTTACTGAAGTCTCTAACAACTTCACTCCCCGACAGAAGTGTAACTACTATGGAACCAAACATTTACTGAAGTCTCTAACAACTTCACTCCCCGACAGAAGTGTAACTACTATGGAACCAAACATTTACTGAAGTCTCTAACAACTTCACTCCCCGACAGAAGTGTAACTACTATGGAACCAAACATTTACTGAAGTCTCTAACAACTTCACTCCCCGACAGAAGTGTAACTACTATGGAACCAAACATTTACTGAAGTCTCTAACAACTTTACTCCCCGACAGAAGTGTAACTACTATGGAACCAAACATTTACTGAAGTCTCTAACAACTTCACTCCCCGACAGAAGTGTAACTACTATGGAACCAAACATTTACTGAAGTCTCTAACAACGCCATTCCCCGACAGAAGTGTAACTACTATGGAACCAAACATTTACTGAAGTCTCTAACAGCTTAACTCCCCAACAGAAGTGTAACTACTATGGAACCAAACATTTACTGAAGTCTCTAACAACTTCACTCCCCGACAGAAGTGTAACTACTATGGAACCAAACATTTACTGAAGTCTCTAACAACTTCACTCCCCGACAGAAGTGTAACTACTATGGAACCAAACATTTACTGAAGTCTCTAACAACTTCACTCCCCGACAGAAGTGTAACTACTATGGAACCAAACATTTACTGAAGTCTCTAACAACTTCACTCCCCGACAGAAGTGTAACTACTATGGAACCAAACATTTACTGAAGTCTCTAACAACTTCACTCCCCGACAGAAGTGTAACTACTATGGAACCAAACATTTACTGAAGTCTCTAACAACGCCATTCCCCGACACAAGTGTAACTACTATGGAACCAAACATTTACTGAAGTCTCTAACAACGCCATTCCCCGACACAAGTGTAACTACTATGGAACCAAACATTTACTGAAGTCTCTAACAACGCCATTCTCCGACACAAGTGTAACTACTATGGAACCAAACATTTACTGAAGTCTCTAACAACTTCACTCCCCGACAGAAGTGTAACTACTATGGAACCAAACATTTACTGAAGTCTCTAACAACTTCACTCCCCGACAGAAGTGTAACTACTATGGAACCAAACATTTACTGAAGTCTCTAACAACGCCATTCCCCGACAGAAGTGTAACTACTATGGAACCAAACATTTACTGAAGTCTCTAACAACTTCACTCCCCGACAGAAGTGTAACTACTATGGAACCAAACATTTACTGAAGTCTCTAACAACGCCATTCCCCGACAGAAGTGTAACTACTATGGAACCAAACATTTACTGAAGTCTCTAACAGCTTAACTCCCCAACAGAAGTGTAACTACTATGGAACCAAACATTTACTGAAGTCTCTAACAACTTCACTCCCCGACAGAAGTGTAACTACTATGGAACCAAACATTTACTGAAGTCTCTAACAACTTCACTCCCCGACAGAAGTGTAACTACTATGGAACCAAACATTTACTGAAGTCTCTAACAACTTCACTCCCCGACAGAAGTGTAACTACTATGGAACCAAACATTTACTGAAGTCTCTAACAACTTCACTCCCCGACAGAAGTGTAACTACTATGGAACCAAACATTTACTGAAGTCTCTAACAACTTCACTCCCCGACAGAAGTGTAACTACTATGGAACCAAACATTTACTGAAGTCTCTAACAACTTCACTCCCCGACAGAAGTGTAACTACTATGGAACCAAACATTTACTGAAGTCTCTAACAACGCCATTCCCCGACAGAAGTGTAACTACTATGGAACCAAACATTTACTGGTCTCTAACAACTTCACTCCCCGACAGAAGTGTAACTACTATGGAACCAAACATTTACTGAAGTCTCTAACAACTTCACTCCCCGACAGAAGTGTAACTACTATGGAACTAAACATTTACTGAAGTCTCTAACAACGCCATTCCCCGATAAGGGTGTATACTTTGCGACAGTCCTTTACCTTTTAACGCAATGTAAAGCCATACTGTCATTACACACTATTTGTGTTTAAAAGAAACCCTATCTATCACGTTGTCAATTTCCGAAGGTTTAGAAGCAGTTGAACCTCCAGATATAGCCACTGATAAGACAAGACACTCATCAACAGCCAGGGATGAATATTATTCCATGTAGCACACTCAACAGTTGTTTTCTTCGTGTTATCACAACATCACAACCTCTACGTAGTGACTTGTGTGAATCGTGTTTTGTGTGTCATGCCCAGCACACGGCGTGTCACTTTCATAGCTATCATTATTAGACATTTCTAGATTGATGACAATGTATTATTGTGTTAACATTTTATTTACATCTTTCGTGTGTATTTCTTCTTCTTCTTCTTCTTTTTCTTCGACGTTTATACTGAAAAGAACGTTGTGTCGCAGTTTACAGCGAAGTTGCGATATCGTCTTTGGCTAGACACATCCGATTTTTATACCAGGATTGTCTTCTCACTGGGATCCCTATTCTCTTGGTCAGACAACAACAGTGCAGTCTGTTTCCAGGACGGTTGCTTGGAGACGAAAAAGATGCATGGTCAGCTCTGGTTCATTGACCCTAATGGAAATAGCCAGCTATGAGTTGCGGGCTGCTGTTAGATCATTCCAGTTCTGCATCTTTGACAACTCTAATGCAATTAAATTATTCATTAAAAGACAAAACAGATCCAAATGGATACAGGCCTATCAGCCTACTGAGCGTAGGCAAACTGATGGAACGTATGATAAACACCAGACTGATGTTGCATCTGGAAGAAAAACACATACTGATTCCACAGCAAGCAGGCTTTAGACAGCACAGATCCACTGAGCAAAAACACACAGTAGCGGTTTGGGTGGACCTAGAAAAGGCATTTGACAAAGTCTGGAAAAAGGGACTTAGAGTCAAGCTACGAAGAAGTGAAGTTTGTGGGAAAATGTACAAATGGATAAGTCACTACCTCAAAAACAGAACGGCCAGAGTTCAAGTACAAGGGCAGATGAGCAAAAAGGTGACACTTGAGCAGGGAGTACCCCAAGGGGGAGTACTGTCACCCACACTCTTCCTGGTGTATATAAATAATATAACAGAGAATATACCAAGAAGAGTGCATATCTCAATGTTCGCAGACGATCTGGCTATGCGGACCTCTGAAAAGAATCTCATCATAGCAAGAAATCGTATGCAGCAGGCCCTAACATCGCTGGAAGAGTGGGCGAACTCATGGCTGGTCAAAATAAACGAGGAAAAAACCACATGTACAATATTCTCGCTGTCAAACAAACCCCAAAACACCAAATTAAGTCTTAACGGCAAATACCTGCAGACAAACGACAACCCAAACTACTTGGGAGTCACATTTGATCGGCGCATGACATGTAAAGGTCAGCTCGAGAGAAACCGAATGAGAGCCGGAGAAAGAATGGCAATCATGAGGAAACTTGCTGGTACAAGCTGGGGAGCAGACGAAAGTATACTAAAGAAACTGTACACTGGAAGAGTGAGACCAGTTCTCGAGTATGGCATTGCGGCATGGACAACAGCAGCAAAGGCGAACTTCGACAAAATTAGCAAACTCCAAAACCAAGCCATGAGAGTTATAACAGGAGGCATGAAGTCAACGCCAATTGTAGAACTTGAAAAAATTACAAAACTGCAACCCATGACCGATAGAAGAGACTGCAGAGCCCAGCTGCAATCAGAGAAACTCAGAAGACTGACTAACCATCCAATGCACCAGAGACTAAACAATTTGGGAAATGGGAAACTAAAGCGGAGAAACTTTGCAGAAATAGCCAAAGCAAAGATGCACGAAGAGCCCATGAACGCACTAACAACACCAAAGCCCATCCCTACTGTACGAAAACCTATCTGGAGGCAGCATATATTTCCAGAGGTGATAGAAAATATACCAGGTATAGGAAACAAAAACAGCCAGACTGAAAAAGAAAGAAGAGATACTACCCTGAGCTACATATCGAAAAACTACACAAGCATGGACTGGACCCATGCATACACGGACGGCTCTGTAACAAACACTTTACAGAACGGAGGGGCAGGAGCATTTCTGAACCTACCAAATGGCAGAAAAATAACACTGTCATTCGCTACTGGAAAATACACAAGCAATTTCAGAGCGGAGGCAGAGGCACTGAGGGTGGCAGTGGAAGAAATGGTGAGAGGTAAAAGGAATGAAAGCCATATAGTCCTGCTTACCGATGCCTTGGCCGTAGTCACAGCACTGAAAAGCCAGAAAAATACTGAGCTTAATGATTTAAGAGCAGTACTCTGTCAACTTTGCCAGCAGTCTGCACCGAAAAGGGTAGTGGTACAGTGGGTTCCATCCCACTGCAACATCCAAGGCAACGATGAGGCAGACAGACTGGCAAAAGAAGGTGCAAGACTACCACAACCAGATACTAGTATGACATACGAAGAGTCAAAGCGGCTTATTAGAGCTAGATACATGACCAAATGGGAAACCGAATATACTGGCTTCACCAAAAACGATCCCTATTACAAGTTGAACAGAAGAGAGCAGGTCGTGGTCTTCAGACCTCGCACTGGCCACAATAGACTTAGGTACCACCTATTCAACAAATCGAAGATAGGTGGCACTGACAAATGCCCGTGTGGTACCGGGAAAATGACCGCTGAACATTTGCTGCAAAACTGCCCGACATACAAGGATCAGAGAGAGCAGATGCGGCCATCACCAGTGGCAACACTAGACAAGCTCTATGGCAGTGTTGACAGCCTCAGGATGACGGCTGCTTTTTTCGAAACAATTAAGGTTGATGTCTGACTGCGTACGACGAAGAAGAAGAAGAATAAATTATACATTTATTTTTTAAACCAAAATTCTTTCTGTCTCTCCCTCCCCCCTCTTCCCTCTCCTCCCCATCTCCCTCCCTCTCTCTCCCTCGCTCTTTCTCTCTCTCTCTGTCTCTCTCTCTGCTAATTTCGTCTCGTCATGTAGGTGGCTATTTGTCCGGAGGACCAGAACTGCACATTGTTGGGGTAAGTTGGTAAAACTTAAATATAATTTCTCCAAATGTATTTTCTTTGTTTGTCTTTCAGTTATCGACTCGTGTTATGGCCAAAATCAGGGCAATGCCAGCACTGGCTGCATTGCTCACTGTTCTCTGCATACATCTAGCAACATCTGGTAAGTGCCATACTTAATGATTTCCATGCTGTTTCTTCATTCACGAATACCACAAGAAGAGCATTAGCACATCTTTGACGTTCCACGACAGTCCAACAGCACCACAAGAACAACAATGGGGAAAAAACATGAAACAAAAATATAAAAGTTGATTAAGGTTGAGTTTAATCAAAATTTAAAAATGGGTATGGTCAGATACCACACCGAGACGTGAACACAAAGAAAACCTACGTTACGACCAATAGGCCCTCATCACGGACAACAACACTGAACTAACAAATCAACATGTAAGGAAAAAATAGTCAACTTATCTGATAGTAGACCCAGTCTGTCTAAGCGACCGGTTGGGCCAGATGCTTGACTAGAAAGAACAATAGCAGTCTGAAATTTCACGACAGGTCCAACAGTGGAACAAGAAGGTTGTGCATACGGTGACAACATATAAATAAGGCGAGGCTGCGGCGGATACTGAATATTAAATTAGTACACAACAAAGATGTCGCCGTAACTGGCTGCGGGTCTACATTCCTCTATTATTTTGGTTCATTATGGATGCCGTCAGACCCGGATTTGTCTGGAATTCACACTAGTCGACGACTTACATTTGTGTTCACGGAAACGTGGTGTTGTTTTCCGTTTGGGCTGGTTAATTCGTTCGTTTTTTTGTGATTTCTTCCGTCCGATTGTCCTGGTCTGAACATTGGCTATATGAATGGCACTACTCTTAAACATGTGTCGTATTTCACGGCCTTTGTTCACACGGCTGAAGATCATGAAATTGGCGTGTGATAAATGTATACACTACTATAATGAACTGAACACAGCCGGGGAGAGATGCCAGACTCACTCACACGCTGAGTGATGTCCCTATGACTTCTTCTGGTTATGGAAAAGCCACGACACACAAAGTTAGATGTAACACCCCCCCCCCCCTCCCCCCCCCCCCTTCCGCTTTCTTGCGGGATATGTATTTACGGGAAAGGCTTCGGGATTAAACCCTGAGGAAAAATCTGCATCCTATGCTATTTCTGGTCGTCTCGATAAATATGTTGCCACTGGCCAAAGGTAGCTCAGGACCAGAGAGGGAGGTTGACAAAAGAAGCAGTTGCTTCCTCACTTTAATCCAAATCACCGCGCAAGTCCTCCATTTCAGCTGACACAGCAAGAGATTAGACTATGCACACGGCTGAACAAAGAGAGTGGTCTTCATGACTTGTGATGGACGAACATCATAGACACATCAAGAGATTAGACTGTCCACACGGCTGAACAGAGAGAGTAGTCTTCATCACTTGTGATGAACGAACATCATCATCATATTAAATTAATGATTACCAAAGACCATGGATAAGTATGCTTCCGACAAAACGCTGTAAAATACACGAGAACGATACCTACCAAACAGCCACCCTTACTGACAACGGAGACTACACAATACAAACAACAAAACCATATAGTACATAAATATGACAGATACAAGAAGACATGCACTCCAAAATCAAGATACTTAGCTAATGATAAGCACAGTATATCCGCTGAGTGGATACATGCAAGTACTGATGGATCTACATCTAGCGCCATAATTGAAGCAAGCTGCTTGTGGGGAGGTTATTTTTAACTATGAAACTGAAAACACTGCACTTAAAGTCATCTTGTACCATCTAAGATTAATGTTGGATACCTTTCCCTAACAGAGGCAAAACATTGTTATTTTTATAGACGATGTCCATCCTTCAATCATTAGAAGATGGTGGACATTATAGACTTGATTTTATCCCCCAAAAATGTTGACCACATGTTCACATTTCATGTCGTTAAAATAGATTTGCAGATGATCTCTGGAGAATCAAAACACATGTGGCAATGAAAAGACAGACAGCCTAGCAAAGAAGGGATCAAGACAAGAACAGCCACACCTCGCCGTAACGCTACAAACAGCTAAATAGCTCATAAAAACAGAAAACAAAGAAACTGCTCAATACACGTACCATCGGAGACAAGAGAAGGAGGTATACAAACATAAGATAAGCCCCTATTCAAATGACAGAATGAATCAACTCACAAGGAAGCATCAGAACACCATCTTCCGGCTGAGAACCCGACACATACCACTTAACAAGAACCTGCACAGAATCAAACTACAACATACTCATTAGGCCAGCTGTTCGCACTCATGCGACACCTTTGATCATCATCTCTTTGAGTGCTGGACGCTAAACTATGTTAGGCTAGGCACATGCTTCTTTCTTCAAAGCCAGATAAATGGAACCCTTTGTTTGCCACTAAACAGTATCTAACAAATACGTGCATATACACATACGTACCACTGGGCTGAAAGGGGGGAGACCGGATTGCTACTGGATCCGTAACAACAACATATGCTCATATGAGTTGTGTATGTGCTCATCTCTACTCTTATTGCATATTAGTTATTCTTACTTTTATTGTCTGATGTCCGCAATGAAGACTTGTTGATTTAACGTATATTCCGTACTTGTTTCTGTTCCAGTGTGGTATATGTACCATGCATATCCAAGTGTCTGTTCCAGTGTGGTATATGTACCATGCATATCCAAGTGTCTGTTCCAGTGTGGTATATGTACCATGCATATCCAAGTGTTTGTTCCAGCGCCTCATCTGAACCATTATTTGTCCCTATGCTTTTGTCAGCTTAAATAAAAAGAAATCGGAGGTGATGGTAGTGACGAAGAAACCAGACTCTCCAAAATGATGCATCAAAGCGAAAGAGACGAAATTGAGACGTTAACTCGTTTAAATACCATGGAACGAATATAATATCAGATGGAAGATGCAATTACGAAATAAAATGTAGAATAGCCCAAGCAAAATACGGGGTTTCAGACCATAATGTGCAACAACATCTTGTCACTGAAACTGAGAAAAAGAGTCTCTGAATGCTGCATGGAACCAGTACCGACATGGGGCAGTGAATCATTGAAAATCAACAAGCAAGGGCTTAGATCTTTGGGAGCAACAGAGATGTGGGTTTACAGAAGAATGCTGCGGGTGCCATGGACTGGAGTACTTGAGGTGGCACAAACACAAGGACAACTTATTACGAAGATCGTTTTTTTATGTTATTGGTGGGCGTGTGTGGGGGGGGGGGGGGGGGCACGGGAAAGATAGCCGGAAAGAGACATAGGAAAGCCGAGAGAGAAGATGTTGGACAGCCTGAGAGAATAGCATTAGCGACAATCAACAACAGAGTTGGTAAACGATACACGTGATAGATGCGGATGGATGTCCATGATCGTCAACGCCAACTGGCTGGGCACCTGATGATGATGATAAAGCCAGTTACGTCATTATCTAAAACACATAGCTGCAAAAACCAATACTGCAAAACAGCACATAATTGCTCTGAAACATACTTCCTGTAAGGGGTCCAAATGTAATGATCACCTATTATTTTGTTGTGAGCAATGGAACGATGATAGTTGGTATAACGAAAATATTAATACAGATCGTTATAAAACATACTAAAATATATGCTTTAGAGTCTCTCACGAATGGTTTTGTACATGACAAAGACGGGAATAATAGCACTGTTATACTGAATAAATGTCGTAAGAGAAGACAGCAGCGTCCATTAACAATAAGGTACATCGAGCTGATAGATGGATTACGCCTGGTCAGTGGCAAAAGAAGCGCTTCGAAGACTTCTTCAACACACCTCTGACGCTCTCCAACATCGATGTGAACTTATGTTTGTGTCTGGCACAGGATCGCCTGGCATGGCGTAAAACTATAATCAGAGGGTTCTCTATTGCTTAGGACCGCTGGATCTACGAGGCGCGGAGTAAGCGTACTGTACAAAAAGGCAAAACAACTGACACTCACATATCCAACTCTGACCTTAAATTATGTATATGTGGTAGGTGTGTCCACGCCATAATTGGACTACACAGACGCATGCGGACTCACCGGTGAGGTGTAACACACCATGTATGACTACACAGACGCATGCGGACTCACCGGTGAGGTGTAACACAACATGTATGACTGCACAGCCGCATGCGGACTCACCGGTGAGGTGTAACAAAACATGTATGACGTCATCATCGCCTGCCGGGGACGACCATTATTATAGAGAAATCTCCTACACATTGAATATAGTACACGATCATTAACTTATACTAAGATCCCAACAAAATCCGGGCCGTGTTCATGGCTGGTACGACAGCTCCGCCAGTTGACCCAGCTGTAAATGGATGCCTGCCATGAGTTGGGGGTAATAAAAGAACAGCAAGGAAGAAAACTTACCATTGCATTACATAGTCTGCGGCTTAGTACGTGAAGAGTTATCTTCATACCCGACGGCAGTTGTTGCCATGGGACTAACCCCTACATTTACTAGTGGTACATGTTGAAATTCTTTCTTATTTTGCAGTGACAATTCCACCCAAAATGATCAAGCAAAGTCCAATCGACATTTTCTACAAGAAAGGGGAAACGGTCAAGATGGAGTGTGTAGCCAGCGGAGAACCAACGCCTAGGTAGCGACTTTTCATTTGTTGACACATTTACAGTTTTAAACACACGGCTGCTAATCTAATTCACTCCACAGAGCGATATATCGCCTCACCAACTTTCTTACAATGCCCGTACAGCTAGTATATCGGGCTTAGCCAATTGTCATACATGTTTGCTACAGTTGTTCAACAGCAACTATTCCGCAATTTATAAATATTTATGTACTTCTTAGTGCAGGAATGAATGTTTTCAGAGTCCCAAAATCATTCTGGACTGAATGAGTTATATTTGAATTTGTGTTGTTCCAACAGTGAACCAATCTTCTTCAAATAATTTAGGTTAAAAGTTAAGTTAAGTTATTTAAAGTTAAGATATATACAAAAATTACCTTGTGCTGCTTCAACTAGAAGAAATTCAGGACACAGAAGAACACTGTAAACATAAACAATATATGGAACAAGACTTGTGGAAAACTTCTGAGGAAAGGTTAACGCTAACACAAATCATAGGTAACGACATAAAGTAGGGTAGATGTTAAGGAAATAATAATTAAGAAGGCAGATGTTAACATCTCTGTCAATGCTGGACACAAGTCCGAATGAGTAAAAAGGAGGGTTGGATGTAGGATTAATTTCCCCACCCCATGAAATCATTTTGCTACAATAACATTCACCAACATATCTAATGAGATGTAGAAGGACACTACGACAGTCTATAAGACGTACTATCCAAAGCCGCGAGGATGCTATTTGACCCTCCTCCTTTCAATCAACAAGGAAGACGTCCAGAACGTATACCCAGAGTCTGAGAACTACGTGGGAGACGGGTAATTCAGGACACATGGCAATTCGGGGAAATCAGCACACGTGGCAATGGAGAGGAAGAAACGTAACAGCTGCATCCTTGGGCTTAGGGATATACGATGGACATAACCAGAAAAAAGTACAGCTATTATCAGGTACATTCAGGTCCTGAAGAAGAGAATTGGCCGGACAGTCAAGGGTAGAACTTATTCTAGCACTAGAAGTAGAGAGTGCTCTTTTTCAGTAGTATGCAGCTAGATCACGACTGAATGTAGCATCCTTTTGAATAACATATTCAGTTCCGGAAACAACAGGTCGCAGTGTATTTGGCGAAATGTCACAGCCAAACGTAACGATGACATAAATAGACTACATAGAAGAGATCAAAGTCTCATCTTTCAGTTCCCAACAGAACATACCAGAGTCAATAGCCACTTGAGCCGCATCAATGTCCAGCACCTGCCGTTGCGCAGACATTGCTCTAATCCTGATGAAACAGTTGGACATCTACTCGTTGTATGCATGGTTCTTGCGGACATGAGGAAAATATTCTTACAAGCACTGCCGACAATTACCAACACACTGTATGGAGCGGTGACACAACTGAAGAAACATGTACATATATTAAAATGACATTGGGCTGCCAAGAGCAGGCTTGCTCGGCAGCTATGGAATAATAATAACAATACAACATTCAGTTCAGTTCAGTGGAAGTACCATTTCCGCATCCAAGGTCGGCTGCAATGTATCTCCAGTGTACTCTATTTCTTGCCGTAATGGTGCAATCTGAGGGGCTTTCCCAGTCCATCTCCTGTTGTTATTCATCCACTTAAAACGTTGTCTGTCTGTTGAACGAATGCTTTCCACCCTGCCCTCCAGTATAATATTCAACAAGGAGGAATTTATTTTTATATGAACAAAATAACGTAATATTATTGATTTCGGTCAGCAATTCTCTTTTCACCCCAACTTTTCCAATACCTCGAAATGTATTTTCTTCTCTTTCCAAGAAATGCGACCAAATCGTCTATATACTCCCATTTCGAAGGCTTCAATAATCGTTTGCAACTTGGTATGTATTGTCCATGTTTATGCGCAACAAAGAAGTGACGAGTATACAGAACACCTGACAATTCTCATTTTCAAATTATAATTGATCTATTTGGATGTCAGCATGTGTCGCATGTTGCCGAATACCATCTTGGCCATATCTTTTATCTTTCTGATTTCTTATTCACAACTACCTTCTTCCGTTATTACATGACATAGGAGGGAGAAACTCTGTACCTGTTCCAGTAGTTCTATATCTATCTTCATGCATGGTTTCTTGTCACTTTACCCAATTATCAAAGTCTTTGTTTCCTTTACGTTTAGGTCTAATCCAAACTGCTGACTTATTTTGTATATTGTTGTCTCAAGCTCCTGTGATTCTTGATCACATCTTGCTCACATTTTTCCACCAAACTGAATCATTCACGTATTTTAGATTGTGTATTGCCACTCCTCCAAGTCATGGCATCCCATCTATCTGTTTGAATATTTGTTCTATGTAGACATTAAAAAGACAAGGGGATAATACACATTCCTGTCTCATTTCTCTTTTTACATCGTACTTGGAGAGCATATTAGAAAGATCAAATTAAAAGTTATAGTGAAGTAGCTATTTTCAGTTAAGACTGACTAAAGGATGATATGACTTGGAGAGACCAAAAAAAATATCCTTAGCTGTGAAACTGGAAGGCCGATCTATGCCAGAAGCTTAGGCATTTTTATATGAGAACAAATTACTGCTCGTGCAGCTGGTACCCCTCTCCACAGATCTAATTAATCCAGAGGACCAGCATTAGCTGACACAGCCTGGAATCAGTGACGTCGCAGGATTGGCTAGAATAGCCATGGAACCACCACTAGACTGCGTTAGGAACACCAGGTACGGATTTCTCTTCACAGTTTATGCCCGAAGCCTTTTCCGTGAACAAGTACCTCACAAGGCAATGGGTGAACCGTTTTTGTGATAACAGTTTGTTAGTCAATGAATTGTTATACACTAACGAAACAGAAGGATCAACTAAAGAAAGAGAGTAGATCATTCTGTCAAAATATTTTGGAGCAGACAAATACTCGAGAATTGCAGAAGTATTTGAAGACTTTAACTGATTCACTCGATGGAGCCGATACATCGACACGCAAACTCTCTTACAACGACATAGAGCTGATACATCGGCACGCAAACTCTCTTACAACGACATAGAGCTGATACATCGGCACGCAAACTGTCTTGCAACGACATAGAACTGATATATCGGCACGCAAACTCTCTTACAACGACATAGAGCTGATACATCGGCACGCAAACTCTCTTACAACGACATAGAGCTGATACATCGCACGCAAACTCTCTTACAACGTCATAGAGCTGATTTAAAATTAGCTGGAATAGTTGGTAGTCGTACTTAAACAATATCAAGTATTACTAGATGTATAAATATACCTTACTCTTTGGGTGGTCCGCAAGGGTCTTTGTGTATGACAAAGACAAGAATAGCACCACTGCCCTACAGAGAACATATCGTAAGAGGCAACTAACTGTATGGCATGGCAAAACACCGGTCAAGATTAGGGTGCTTGTTAAGATCAGCATAGATGGCGCCTCATAGGCTGCGGGTCTAATTTGCTCTTGTGTTTGAGTCAATTAAAATGGATTCCCACATAGGTTATCCACCCTCCACGACACTTGTCCCAATGAAGCGGAGTAATATGCTGCTCAAGCCTAGCCCGCTAAGTAGGCAATCCTCCTCCTGGCTACATCCAGCACATGCAAGAGCCGTGACCTGCACAGGTGCACTCGTGCGTGTAGAAGCACAGGTCTACCAAGTCTAAGAATAGGACCTTTACTTCCTAGTGTCCATTTTACGTTCCAAGAATTAATGTCTTCAGAGGGCCAAAGTCTCCCGATGTGAATGAGGTAATGCTAAAATAGAGAGATAAATAAAGATTATGGGCAAAAATAGTCTTTGAATTATTATCTATGTGCTTATTTTCCTCCCAGTCTAACTATCTGTCTATCTAACTCACAATTCATCTGCCAGTCCATCTTAACTTTATAATATTTTTAAAAAGGTAATCACTACATATTGTTGACTTCACATTAAGTTACTTTTGGAAGCGTGCAGAAGTGAGCTTCTCTCCTGAAGGAAACGACGAGAGAATTGTGATACAGAAGGATGTTGGGACCCTGATCATCAATAGCCCCGAGGATAAGGATGAGGGCATATACCAATGTTTTGCCACTAACAGTCAAGGAACGTAAGTGTTTCCACGCGCTTACATAAGTACACACCTTTCTACATACATACATACATACATACATACATACATACATACACACATACTTACATACATACATACATACATACATACATACATACAAATATACATACACACATACACACACACACATACACACACACATACATATATATATTATAGATCCCGCTATTGTTTTTCGCTCTGGTGACGATTACTATCAAAGGTAACTTTGTCAATCCAATCAAGGACTTCATCTTCCTGTGCAGGAGACAGGCGTCTGGTGCATGTAGAAACCCAGACATCACTAAGAGGATTAGCCATGGCCAACTGTAATAGAACAGACGGCCATGGATTAACCTTTGCAGCGCTATGCTTGAATTCCTTGCACAGCGCCTGGACCCAGCAAAGGTGCCCTCTGTAAACCAATATATGCTTCTACAAGGCGGTTAAAGAATAAAGGCGATGGCTCGACTTCATCGCCTCGGGCTCCCCTATATGGCTCAGTCTCTCTCAGCAGAAGGGTATCCCCACACAAAGCGCGAACTCCGTAGCTCCAGCGATGAACCCAGGGATCTCCAGAAAAATTGACAACATGAACCGACCGTCGCAGCTCGAATTCAAACCCTGACCGTTTGAAGACGAAGCAAACGGATTGACCACTTCGCCACAGAGACCCCGTGTCAGTGTTAATCCAATAGTTTTGTTTGGATCAGAAACCTGGGAGGTTTTGCCGAGAGATCAGACGTAGCTTGAGGCCTTCATCGTACGCAAACAACGATGCATCATAGGAGCCCGCTGGCAGGACCAAGTCACCAAAACCAAGGTCGCCCTACGGACATTGCTCGAGAGCCTTTCTTCAATGCTGGAACGGTATCACGCTCTCTTTCTTTGGCTACTGCCTCGTCTTCTTCCGGACATTCTGGTCCGTCAGTATCTTCATTTGTTCATGAAAATTAGGGATGCAAAAAACCAGCAGCTCTAATGGAGTTGTAAGCCAGTGCTGCTCGTGCAACACCTTGGCTGAGACACATCAGATGCACTCCATCTGCCCTAGATGATGTCTGAGACTGCTACCAACCGTAACCATGGACAATGAGCAGCAGAGGTCCTGGTTATCTAGAATAACATGACCTATTCCATATTAAAGACATTTTTTCCAGTCCGAATAATGTTAACTACTTCCTTGTTCTGTCTTTCTCTCTAAACATGCAAACACAAATACATATAGACGAGGACACTGTTTCTATACGTGTAAAAGACGACAATAAATATTAAGGGAAAAAAGAAATGAAAAAAAATATTAAAGTTTATTAAAGTTAGGTTTAATCAAAGTTTTAAAATGTGTATGGTCAGATACCACACCGAGACGAGAACACAAACAAAATCCACGTTACGACCAATAGGCCTTCATCAGGGACAACAAATAAAAACAATACTGAACTAGCAAATCAACATATAAGGAAAAAATGGTCTACTTATCTGATAGTAGAGTCTGTCTAAGCGACTGATTGGGTCTGAAGCTAAAAAATTGTGAGCAATCTCACCTTGTTGCAACAATTGTTGAAAATCATTCGGTAAATGACGAATCAATTCAACCAAATTGACGTCTTTGCAATGAAAGTTGGCAGCAATGGATTTCCAACATTCTCTGTCTGTCACCCTGGTGTAATCACGAACAGACTGCTATTCGTCTGTCGTTTAATATTATCCTCACTGCAAGAATAATGACCAGTCTAACAGACTCCAGGTGAGAACTCCAAGCCATCTCAAGCACCAAACAGGATAGACTCTCACATGACATTTTTTTTTTATGTATCGGATTGCTCCCCCCCCCCCGCCCCCCCCCCCCCCCCCCCCAATAAACTAGATCTAGTACTACAAGGGATTCAGGCACACTGTAGGATCCTTGGAAACGAGCAAACTTATGAGATAGCAAAGATAGAAAGTGGAGACACCCAGACTCGCCATCCACATAGCTATAAAGAAGCAAAGACATTCATCAAATGATCCATGAGTACGGAAGGGAGAGACCAGCACAAAGAATACGAGCCAGAAAATGACAGTATAGCCAAATTTGGCAGAGATGGGCAGACAAAGATCTTCAGACTCAGAATGGGACATTGCAGACTCAAGGCCCACTCCACAGAATGGGTTTCAGCGACACCATCACATGTCAATTTGGAGCACCCAAGCAAAGACCAGAACATATTCTGCAGGACTGCCCTACTTATTCAGTCCATAAAGAGGCAGTCTGGCCTGGTAGAGCGACCATGCTCGGAAAGCTGTGCGAGACCTTCAAAAACCTGAAACGCACAGTCTCCTTCGTGAACCTCACTGGCAAGTATTTTAACATCAGCTGATCGAAGAAGAAGAATAAGAACAAGGTGCTATCCTTCCACTGGTAGTACTGCCTACCTTGTGCTTGACTTTGTTCATCCTTTTTGTCTCGTATAGTTTTTACAAGAGTGTCGTGTTTAAAAAAAAATGTTGCCAAAATATATGATTTATCAGCTTTTTATGCATTTCAACATTTCTTTCACCCCTAGTTTTTTCGTGACTTCTACATTTCTTTGGCAGCCCTTCTACATTTGTTTGCTTTTCTTTCATTGAAATGCGACCAGTTCACATGTACATCCACACCTCCAGCTACTCTATTCCCGCCTCCAACTGCTTGTTCATTGTCGTACCCACACCTTACAGCAAACTGGATTCAGACTATACAAAAACAAACTTTCGAGAAAATCCAAAAAGAAGTTGCACAACCTATGATTTAACACATGTAGCAGCGAATTGAGTTAGACGCGTTAATGCATCCTTTGCAAGTGTACATCTTACAGAATTAAACGTATTTAAGGATTATGTTCACCTCACTCTACGCCATAACTATTAGTTGATATCCCTATATGCAAATTCCACCACTTTCATAATTCGCAGTCAACACTCAATATTTAATTTGACTAACTTCATAATCTGCAATGATACGCACATATTCAAGCTCTACCAATTTCATATTTTGTAGTGAAACCCCCATTTTCAAGTTCTATCAATTTATTTTTTCTGTGATAACTCCATTATCAAGTTTTATCTTCTTTCATAATTGGCAGTCATCATTTTATTTTTAATTGTACTAGTTTCGTAATCTGCAGTGATACGCCCATAATCAAGTTCTACCAATTCCAGATTTTGCAGTGATGTCCCCATTTTCAGATTCTACCTATTTCCGATTTTGCAGTGATATCCCCATTTTCAGATTCTAACTATTTCAGATTTTGCAGTGATATCCCCATTTTCAAATGTATTTCCAGAGGTGGTAGAAAATATACCAGGTATTGCAAACAAAAACTGCCAGACTGAAAAAGAAAGGAGAGACACTACCCTAAGCTTCATAACGAAAAGCTACCCAAGCATGGACTGGACCCATGCATACACCGACGGTTCTGTAACAAACACTAAACAGAACGGAGGGGCAGGAGCATTCCTGAACCTACCAAATGGCAGAAAAATAACACTGTCATTCGCTACTGGTAAGTACACAAGCAATTTCAGAGCGGAGGCAGAGGCACTGAGGGTGGCAGTGGAAGAAATGGTGACACACAGTGAAAATGAGAGCCATATAGTCCTGCTGACAGATGCTCTCGACGTAGTCACAGCGCTAAAAAGCCAGAAAAACACTGAGCTTAATGACTTAAGAGCAGCACTCTGCAAACTGTGCCAGCAGTCCGCACCAAAAAGGGTAGTGGTACAGTGGGTTCCGTCACACTGCAACATCCAAGGCAACGAGGAGGCAGACAGACTGGCAAAAGAAGGTGCAAGACTACCACAAACAGATACTAGTATGACGTACGAAGAGTCAAAACAGCTTATCAAAGCCAGATACCTGACCAAATGGGAAACCGAACATACTGGTTACACCAAAAACGATGCCTATTACCAGTTGAACCGAAGAGAGCAGGTCGTTGTCTTCAGACTTCGCACTGGCCACAACAGACTGAGGTACCACCTATTCAACAAATTGAAGATAGGGTGTACCGACGAATGCCCGTGCGGTACTGGTAAAATGACCACTGAACATCTGCTGCAGAACTGCCCGACATACGAGGATCAGAGAGAGCAGATGTGGCCATTACCAGTGGAACTGCAAGACAAGCTCTATGGCAGTGGCGAGAGCCTCAGGATGACCGCCGCTTTTTTCGAAAAAATAATGGTTACTGTCTGACTGTGTACGCAGAAGAAGAAGAAGAAGATTCTACCTATTCCAGATTTTGCAGTGATATCACCATTTTCAGGTTCTACCTATTCCAGATTTTGCAGTGATATCACGATTTTCAGATTCTAACTATTCCAGATTTTGCAGTGATATCACCATTTTCACATTCTACCTATTCCAGATTTTGCAGTGATATCCCAATTTTCAGATTCTACCTATTCACGATTTTGCAGTTAAATCCCCATTTTCAGATTCTAACTATTTCAGATTTTGCAGTGATATCCCCATTTTCAAATTCTACCTATTTCAGATTTTGCAGTGATATCCCCATTTTTAGATTCTACCTATTTCAGATTTTGCAGTGATATCCCCATTTTCAGATTCTACCTATTCCAGATTTTGCAGTGATATCACCATTTTCATGTTCGAGTATCATAATTTGCAACGATCACTCCATATTTAAATTTACTAATTTCATAATCTGCAGTGACACCCCTTATTTAAAGTTCTACCAGTTTCAGATCTTGATATGACTTGACTTTGTTCGTTCTCAATCTCCCGCTACCAAACCATAAAAGGGCTTAAGTAGCAGAATGTAGTCCAGAGAACGGAATGCGTTGTCTCATAGTTTACAGCTTGACTACGATATTTGCACCTATCGGTCCAACATATCCGATTTCAGCAAGCATTGTTTGAGTACCGGGTAGGCATTCCCCTTTCGATCCCTTCTCCTTAGCCAGTCTGCTCTGTTGCAGCCTGTTATCCAGGATCACCGCATGGAGGTGTAGAAGGGTCTTGGCAGATCTGGGTTGCTGACCACTGCAGCTCATGCGCTGCTCAGCGTCTTGATCCCAGATCTTGATATGTCTCTCCATTTTTAAGTTATACAAACTTAATAGTTTATGGTGTTGTCTTCGCATTCAAGCCGTATTGACATCTTCATTTATACATGGTTTTTACAACAAAGGCATATAGCTTCAATTTGTATTATTGCATGATAAGCAGTACGACAATGGCTGTTCATTTGAGCTGACTTATACCTTTTTTATAGTCAATGCTGTGGATGTATGAGTAAAAGTGCAAAATAATCAGTTGAATATCTTCATATTGAAGTTCAACCAATGTTCTAATCTCCAGGGCCGCTACCAAAAAGTACAACTTAAAGATGGCCAAGCTGGACGAGTTCAGCACAACAAGCCCCATTAGACACAATCCACAGCTTGGCAGATCTCTGACACTGAACTGTCAGTCTCCTAACAGCGTTCCAGACGCTGATATCTACTGGGTTTTCGGGGACGGAGGCAATATGCAGCCTGTGTTCTGGGACAATCGAATAACCATGGATTATGAAGGTTCGCATTATCCTCATTTCATTTGTTTGTTTTGTCGCCATTCTTCGTCGTCGTCTTCTCCTTATCCGTTTTCAGAATATTTCTGTTGACCATCGGAGTGGCAGAGCTGTCGAAATGTGTGTCTCTTATTTCAAAAAGCACTGGAAGGATCCCTGTATCTATATGATATGCATTTTAACCGATCCCAGGAGCGTAGTCCAAGCCATCTCAAGTCACAAAGAAGACATACTCTGACATGATAAATAATGTAACATTGGGTTGTTGTTCCAAAAGAAACAGTTTAGTACTTCATGTGGATTCTGGCCCACTGTGGGACCCTTGGAAACGAGAAGGTAGATGAGCTGGTAAAAGCCGGAAGTTACGACACACAAACTCGCCATCCACAGAGCTATATAGAAATAAAGACACTCATAAAACCATTCATGAGGACGGAATCGAGAGACCAGCACAAAGAATACGAGCTAGGAAATGGCAACATAGACAAACTTGACAGAGTTGGACAGAAAAAGATCTTCGGTGTCAGAACGGGACATTGCAGACTCAAGGTCCTCCTCCCCAGAGTGGGTCTTAGAGAACCACCACATGCCATTGCCGTGCACACAAGCAAACACCAGAAGATATCCTACAGGACTGCCTTAGTTTACTTGACCAAAGAGAGATAGTCTGGTCCGAGTAAGAAGAAGATGCAATATACTCTGCATAGCTGTAGATTGATACATGATTTATCGATTGGAAAGGGGGGGGGGGGGGGAGACATACGTTCTGCAACATATACGGATCGGACAAGTTGGCCAAGACCCCCACCTGACTGCCACGGAAGCCTCACTGAGAACGGACTGTTTTCACGGCAGCCTGGCAAACGAGATGGGAGACTGACGTAATCTCGGTAGTAGTGAGCGACACGCAGATTATGTCAAGCATAGTTAAACCGCCTGGATGACCGGTCATTGTAGGCATTCATCAACATCAAGGACAAGAGAGATTAGGTAGACAGAGCAGCAGAGAAGTGAACTGGTAAATTCATCTCAACCAAGTCTTAAACACTTCCCCCAAGGACTGCTGCAGCGAATTGTGTATCGTCCTTTTTATGATATGCTAACTGGATGAACCAATCATGGATTAATTGTCTGTGACAGGTTCCTGTACCTTCTGTGGGTGTAACTGTTCTATTGTAATTGCTTGCTCATTCGGTAGTTACTATTCTTTCCACGTATGTCGTTGAGCGCCGAGCGGAACTTAAGTCGCCTGTTCTGTGCTGCAGCGGTTGTTGTGAACCCGTATCGTTGCGCAATCAGCGTAATGTCATCTATCCGCCTGCCTCGCGATGCCATTTATCCTGCAGCCAGCTCTACCAGCGTTATAAACCTACAGTGGAAGCTGATGTAGGCGCTTACGCATGAGTTGACAGAACCAGCGTATGTTCAGCATGTAAATGTGTTGTTCACAAGATGTAGAGGTAATCATACTTCGCACGTCGTCATTTTGCAGTCCGGCATTCCTGGAAACCCCAATGACCTTCCTCAAACACTTCATTTCGCACGTCGAAACTCTGCTCTTACGCGCCTTAGGCAGGAAACATGTTTGGCACTTTTAGCACATAATCTGCAGAAATATATTGCTTATAAACCGTTGCTTTATTGCCAAACTAATGCTCGGGTGTTTAAGCAGTAGCGACAACTGATAAGTCACAGGAGATGATTTCTAACATTCAGTCTCGAGTTCCATGTAGAGCCTATACTCTATTACCTTCTTTATTACTGACACATTCTACGTTTTTTTTTCCCAAAAAATGTTTCGTATTGTCCATGTTTGATCTGGCCTGTTGTTACAAAGGTCAGAAAAGAGAGACTAAACAATAGTAACAATGTAGCCAGTCAGAACTGCGGTGATAGCGGACTGAGAGGGCGTGGGGATGGTGCTTCAACTTGTAGAAACTTGAAGATGAAAAAAGACAAATAAAGACAGACTTCGACATCACTTGATGTTGTTGTTGATGGTGTTGTTGTTGTTGTTGATGTGAATGAGTAGGTTTACTCTTTTGTGAGCCTTGAAAAGGACGTTTAGTGACGGGTTGCTGTATATTTCCTCACATCCCGTGCGTACTGATGAAGGTGGACCAGGGTCCTACATGCGGCTGTGCTGTGCTTGGCTTCATATGTGGGCTGCTCACTACTACGGGGATCACGTTGATCACGTTGATCTCCCCCGCCCCTTCCCTCTCGTTAGCCAGACTGCAAGAAGAACAGGTCATTTCCAAGGAGGACTACGTGGAAGTCGTGGTGGCGGTCTCGGATAGCATATGTTGTCAGAATCTGACTAACATGCGTGACCAGCATTCTGTGCCTGACCAGACATTAGTCTTCTTCCCTATATCTCTTGATAAGAGAGTGACTAATAGACAAAAATTGAAGAGAAAATAAGAGAGGGAGATAGAGAGAAGAAGAAGAAGAAGAAGAAGAAGAAGAAGAAGAAGAAGAAGAAGAAGAAGAAGAAGAAGAAGAAGAAGAAGAAGAAGAAGAAGAAGAAGAAGAAGAACGAAGCGAATAATCTTCAACATTCCATTCAAAATTAGATAAAAGTATGGATCAAGATGCTGAGCAGCGCATGAGCTGCAGTGGTCAGCGACCCAGAGCTGACTGCTAGCGTCAGAGCCAGCGAACCATAGCTGCCATGACCCTTCTACACCTCCACGCGGTGATCCTGGATAACAGGCTGCATCAGGGCAGACTGGCTAAGAAGAAGGGATCGAAGAGGGAATGCTAACCCGGTACTCAAAAAATGCTTGCTGAAGTCGGATGTGTTGAACCGAAATGTGCAAATATCGCAGCCAAGCTGTAAACTATGACACAACGCATTCCGTTCTCTGGACTACATTCTGCGAATTAAGCCCTTTCAGTGTTTGGTAGTGGGAGATTGAGAACGAACGAAGAAGAAGAAATAAGAAGAAGAAAGAAGAAGTAGAAAGAAGAAGAAGAAAGAGGAAGATAAAAGTTAAAACGTTTTGAGTCTTCCTTTACTGAAGAGGAATGGGAAAACTGCCCATGCGTGTCATGAAAGGAGGTGTCAAAACAGTTATTCGTGGATCTAGCTACCATCAATGTCTTAAAACATAACAATACCACTGTAAAAACACAAATGTGCGTTGAGGCAGGCTTCCTGTAAGGTGCCATACAGTGGGACGCCCGTATGCTCCATATAAGGTGAATTATAATAAGAAAGAAGGGAATGAGAAGAGGAAGCAAAAGTAGTAGATGAAAGGAAGGAAGAGGTGGAGGAGAAGAAGAAGGAGAAGAAGTATGAGGAGCGGTAGGGCTGCCGAAGACGGATGTGTCGGACCAAAAGGTGCAAACATCGCAGCCAAGCTGTAAACTAGTGACACAGCACATTCCTTTTTTCGGACTATATCCAACTACTTGGAAGGCTTAGTAGCAGGAGATTGAGAAACGGACGCAGAAGGAGAAGAAGAAAGAGCAGTAGGATATTGATGAAAAAGAAAAGAGTAAAAGAAAGAAGAAGGAGATGAAGAAAATTAAGAGGAAACAAGAAAAGTAAGAAGATAGGGAAGAAAATGAAGAAGAATAAGATTATTATTAGGATAAAGATCAGAAGGAGAAGAGAAAGAAGAAGAAACCAATGAAAAATAAGAATAATACAATAAAAATTAAACTGAAGAAGAGGAAGAAGAAAAAGACGAAAAAAAAGACAACGACGAAGAAGAAGAAGAAGAAAATGAATATTGTAAATTTTCAAAAGCCACGTTCGTTTGCTTATTAGTCGAGGTTTTTATCACTAGATTAAAGTCCAAACCAAAATTGTAATATAACTATTATTTCATATTTGATCCAGATCGCCTCTATTTTACCTACGTGTCCTCTGAAGACTACCAAGGTGGAAAGCCGTACCATTGCGTGGCTTACAACAGCATTATGAGGATGAATGTGATTGGGCCACCCCAGTACATCACTCCACAAGGAAGTATGTGGTATTCTACACTTGACAGAAATTGTATTTTACAAGTAACATTAAATTAGTATCAGGTCAGGTCAGGTTATGCCGTAACCGGTGAGGTCGTTGAGACACGCATGAAGACACCCCCAATCACCACACCACCCCTCTCTGTCAGCGGCCGCCGGCTGTTGTTGGAGATTGATACATTTTTTAATCTTGTCCTCCCACTTCTTGTTTTTTTGGGACATCCTCTTTTTCGTCTGCCTTGTTCCACTCCGTGCAGGATCGTGATTGCAGGACCATTTGATTTCGATATGTGCCTGTATGAAGAGAGTTTCCAAATTTTGACCTAAGCCAAGAGGTCTTCAAAAGGCCCTATTGATGTTATATTTCTTTCTCGTTTATCCCCAATTGTAACTGGGTCTTTGTATGTGACGTTGTGTATATGAAACAACATATTTTTAATTTTTTGAGTTCACCTTATTTCTCTAACCCCCAAGGCGGTATGCGTTGCACTGTGGTTTTAATTTTGCGCCTGTAGACTCAGTGCATCCGACTTCAGCATGCATTTTATGTAACGGTCTGCTACCTCCTGCATTTTCTAAGAGTTTGCTTCCCCGGGGTAACAGCCGGTGCTGTGATGGGGATCGAACCCAGCACCTTCGGATTATGAGCCGTGTCATTTATCCACAATCCCACGCAGTCCGCAAACAACATATAATATAAGTATATACTCTGGTCATGTCGAGAGACACGATAGCCTGCTGAAGATTGTATTGAAGAAAAGAGTGGAGGAAAAGAGAGCCATAGGTACAGATGGACAGACAACATCAAGATGTAATCGGGACACAGCTTGACTGAGTGTACTGACCTATCACAGGACACAGTCTGACTGAATGTACTGACCTATCACGGGACAGAGACAGCTGGAGATCCATTACCGTCAACCTCCGATGCGGAGACGACACTTGATGATGGTGATGATGATGATGGTAATAAACATCTTTAATCTATAGACTAGACATTTCTTCTTCAGGTGCCTAGTCTGGAGCAGACATTGGAAATCATGACCTTCCAATCGTCTGTCTGTTGATAGTCTAAAGAGGTTGTTGTTGCTCATGCCGTTGTTTGTTGTCCAAATGTTTTCACCTTGCACGTCCATCTTTTTCTGCCGTTACCCCAGCTCTCCTCCTGGTATTTTCCCACTTATCATCAATTCATCCACGCCTTTTTGTTTCTATTAATACGCCGCCATAAATTTCATTTGTCTTTTCCTTGCAGTATTCTTCATTTTCTTCGTCGTTCTCAATCTCCCGCTACAAAACCCTGAAAGGGCTTAAGTAGCAGAATGTAGTACAGAGAACGGAATGCGTTGTGTCATAGTTTACAGCTTGACTGCGATATTTGTATCTTTCGGTCCAACACATCTGACTTCAGCAAGCATTTTTTTAGTACCGGATAGCATTCCCTCTTCGATCCCTTCTCCTTAGCGAGTCTGCCCTGCGATGAGCGATCTGTTAACACCCGCAGCTATTAGTACCACGTCGGGGACGGCGTGGGCTAGTGGTTAAGTGACACGGCTCACAACCGTAAGGTGCTGGGTTCGATCCTCATCACAGTGCCGTCCGTTACCCCGGGCAATCAAACCCTTAGAAAATTCAGGAGGAAGCAGACCCTTACATAAAATGCATGCCGAATTCGGATACACTGGGCCGACAGGAGCAAAATAAAAACCACAGTGCAACGCACACTGCCTTGGGGAATAGAAATAAGGTGAATTTCAATATTCATCTGAAAAACCCAATTTTCGCAGCAACCAGTTTTCCCCTCATTTGATTGCTCATTGTCCAATATTCGCATCCATATAAAAGAATAGGCTACACGTAGCCATTTTGTTAATTAATTTTTTGTTTATAGTGAAATCCATGTTTTTCTTTGCATTACTAATCCTACTGAATGGTTTCTTTTGACATAAAAATCTTTTCCTTTATCTCTGTACCACATTTGCCGTCTGCTGTCAACGGACACCTAAATATTTAAAGAGATCGACTTGTTTTATTTGTTCCCTTCCGCTTAAACAAAACGCACTGGAATTGTATTTTCTTAGAGACTGTCACACTTACAGTTTTCTGTTTCTGTTTCTAAGAATTGACGTCACTGCACTCCGGGCATACACTTAGGTGCTCAGCCTCTCTCAACAAATGGCGCAGGGTCTTGATTCTGATGGTCCCTGTAGCTCGCTGGTTGTACACTCTCTTGCTCCGTCCTCTCATGTGCTCTAATCCGCTCAAACTTCGTTTAATGTCGAAACTTTAAAGTCTATGGATTGCTGCTTCATCTACTGCAGTGTCCTGATCCAATAGACGGTTGTTGATTGATTTCAAAATGTCACTCTTTCCATCACTAACGTGCCCATGATGGGAGCTTGTGATACCAAGATCTTAGCTCCTTCACTGCCCTGAACCCCAGTATGACTAGGACAGTATATCCATGTCAATCTCTGGAGGTTTGAGGTCTTAACAGCTTCTATCCACTCGTACCCAAGCCATCCCTTCTGTACCTTCTGAAATACGGCTTGCGCGCCTGGTCTGTCACGATGATTGCCCTTATTAAAGAAGTCTCAGATATCCATCTCAGAGCGGACGGAGGTCACTGCTTCCATCTCCATTCTTATACTGGAGGTAGTTGAGCATACAGTTTTGCTCACATCAAAGATAATTCCATCTTTTCGCTCTCTTCCCCAACTTTGTCGATAATGATCTGTAGATATTCCCTGACTCGGGTTGTTATCTCAGGATGTTGATATTTGATCCTCCAACTTTAATTCCCTCAAAGTGTTCTGTGTTTTCAAGTATCGTCTCGGTGTGTATTATTTCGAAAAGAACAGGTGACAGCACACATAAATGACTAGCTCCTGTTTTAATTTCTTAGAATTCACTTAGTTACCCTTCAAATCTGAACGTGGATTCTTGTTCTCATTATATATTACTAACTATCCAAATTTCTGTCGCGTGAATATTTATTTCTTACAGGGTATTAAAACAGGTCTTTATGTTTAACCTTATTAAAAGTCCTAGAGTAATCTATAAAACACATATAAATTCTCTCTGTACCTCAATTCAGCTCAATGTGAGCACTAGTAATTAAAAAAATATATTTCTGGTACCTATATCAGCAGCGAAACCAAATTCAGAATATATATTTTTATGTATGTATATACACACACACACACAGTTATAACGAGTATGATAGATATAAAAGACGTGATAGTTAGATCAGACAAGTATATAGATGGGTCCGGGATCAGCTGGGTAAACCGGAGCACAGAGAGTGGTAGGCAGAAAACTAGATTGACAATCTGAGAGACAGACAGGTAGACATAGGCAGACATATGTAAAGATTAACAGTATAACCGTAATGCGGATAGACATACACAAAGACAGGTGGATAGACAGGCAGTCAGATAGACAGATAGGCAGGCAGGCAGATAGGCAATTAGACAATCGAGTTTGCAGATATAACTTTTGACAGACAGATCGACATGCAGATAGAGATTATCTTATTCAGGTAGCCAAACGGACAGGTTGACAGATAGAGGTGCAGTTTTGCCGGTGACAGGTTGGCAGATAGTTATGTATGCAGATAAAAGGACAAACGACGGATAGGCAGACCGATACAGAGCTTGGAAAATAGACAGTTAAGAAAGCAGGCGGAAAGACACATTTGTATGCAATTGAACGTGGCCAGAATGCTAAACCCCAGTCAATTACGACACAACTAAATGACTGATCTATAGGGAATTAACTATCAATTGATAAACGCTATAGCTCCACCCTAAAACTAAGCTCCGCCTACTTTGTCATTCTAGCCAATCTAATCACATCTGAGATGAAAAAGCTGTGGCCCACTTCCAGGTTTGACGAGCAAGGATTGGTCGGCTCTGAATTCAAAATGAAATGCATCTTTTCTGGGAAGTAAGTGGTCTGTTTTACATCCCTTTATCGTATTATACCGTATGTCTGTCGTACTTTACTGATGTCAATATACTAAGTTGCATGTACTAGCATTTGTTAGATACTATGATAAAGATTGTGATACATGAAACGAAGGGAGTTGTTAATCGTATATTACTTCTAATCCGAAAGAAAAAAGAAAAATATATTTTGCTGTCTTCTGTTAATTGTATGCTATTTGCAACATTATTTCTAGAGCTTTCTTGTCAATGCAGGTATTAAATTAAAGCTTGACAATGTTTTTGGCATGTGTAAAAAAATGAATTCTGTAATGTTAATAAACGTGTAATGTCATAAAAGCATGTAATGTCATAAGCATGGAATGTCATAAAAGCGTGTAATGTCATAAACGTGTAATGTCATAAGCGTGTATTATCATAAGTGTGTAATGTCATAAGCGTGTAATGTCATGAGCGTGTAATGTTATTCACGTGTAATGTCATAAGTGTGTAATGTTATTCACGTGTAATGTCATAAGCGTGTAATGTTATTCACGTGTAATGCCATGAGCGTGTAATGTTATTCACGTGTAATGTCATAAGCGTGTAATGTTATTCACGTGTAATGTCATGAGCCTGTAATGTTATTCACGTGTAATGTCATAAGTGTGTAATGTCATAAGCGTGTAATGTCATGAGCGTGTAATGTTATTCACGTGTAATGTCTTAAGCTGGATAATGGAAAGACTACTGCCTAAAGGGACTTACTTCTAAAATCTAAGTATGCCCTAAAGTAGTCAGTACTTCCTACATGCAATCATTCTTTTATATCTTATGTTTTCGTTTGTTTGTATTCTACGACATTGGTTTAATCGACCCCGCTGTACATGGGTACCTGGCAAACCTTTACTGTGGTCTCCTACAACTTCATTACGGGACAGTAGTGTAACTACTATGGGACAAACCTTTACTAAAGTTTTTAAAAACTTAATTACCGGAAAGTAGTGTAACTACTATGGGACAAAGCTTTACTTTCTTTGTTGCAGCGGTACATGTTCCTTATTCGATATATTGGATTCTGAAATCAATCGGTCACACAAATGTTATTTTTCTTCATTGTTTTTCAAAACTTCAACATCCGTGCACACTTCGAGAAATACCAAAACAAATGCTTACCATTAATTAAAGGCTCTTTTTATAATCAATAAAATAAATATTTAATTGTTTCATAACTTTTCACAAATTTATAACAATAATATGGGTATTGTAAAACATCGCAAGAAACGGTAAAACCACGTGACAATACTGTTAATAATGTTTTGAGTTTCACATGGCCAAGTGGTAATAAGATCGGTTTCTTAATTTGGTATGCTGGATTCGAACTCCCTCTGTTATTCTTGTAAGCCATTCGTACCGACGTAATTTTACTTTTCAGGACATTTCTTCAGTGGCCGGTTACAGTGGCTCTTTTTACATTCTGTACTGTACTTGTGAAAGTGGAGTTTGGTTCATCTGGCCGTAGTGCAATGTGAGGCTCCTCAGTAAATTCATGACTATGGGGATCAGAGTGTCGATCCCCACATCGTAAATCAGACTGCTTTGACACAGCTTTTCTTCCATTAAGGCATATATATTTTTTTGTCGCTAGTGACACGGAACTCTAGCCTGTACACTACTACGGTGCAAAGCCGGTACCGATTCCCTAGTGCTCTACCATCTACCCCAGCCCCCACGGAGTCCCCTGGAAATGTCCTAATCCGTCAACACCCCAATGTTCTCTTTCTGCATTATGACGCCTACCTCGCTTTCCAATTCCTTTTCTGTCGTATTTCCCAAGAACTTTTCAATAGTTTGTTTCTATTGACACCCTAAAACCATTAACAGCCCTACCCCAAACGTGAGATGGAAAAGGAAAGACGGAATGCCATTCAACAGCCGTGTCCTGCAAGGGAACAGCGGTGGACAAGAGCTCGTCATCAAAGACCTTCGTTTTGAAGATGCAGGCACTTACCTGTGTGACGGCACCAGAGAACAGGAGAGCACACCTCTGGAGATGTCCATTAATTTGAACATTAACTGTGAGTACTACAGTAATGCCTGCTTAGAAAAATGTGAAGTTAGAGCAATGTCTGTTCTTGTGCGTTAATTCACCCATTCTGAAATTTTATACCATTCAATGACCACACGGGTTTCCGTACAAAAATAATTATAAGTGTCTAGCTACAGGAGGCCAAAATTATGGGATGTCCTGCAGAATATTGTCGAACGGGTCTAACTGACGGACTTTATTCCGATGTCGCCACAGAAACTCACACATGTAGGAATCTATCATGTGTCTGTGTGTTTCGTTTTGGTTAGGGTTAGGGTTAGGTGCCCCCTAACCATGTGCCAGAACGAACAGGAATGTCTTGCTGACATGTGCGACATCTCTAACGATCTTTGCGAACTGTGGGAGACAAAGTCATAACATGATTCTTAGCACACAGTCGGACAGTGTGTATAATTCGCCTTTCCTGCAAAAACTGCACACACTTTATTTTCTTGCATGTCAAGTGTGACAACTGCAATAAATCCATCTTCCACGTACGGTGTTAGATCCGAGAATGACATGGACATAGGTTTGCCGCGCGAATTGAAGACGCGCGAATAGAAAAGTATGGTGCTTCGTGTGGCTACATTCTAATAAATTTGACCTATTATAATCCGTGAGAAAATTAACGCACAAGTACCGCAATGTCAAGTTAGAGCAGGGCCAAGTTGGAACACTGTCAAGTTAGTACACGGCCAAGTTAAAGCGATCTCGAGATAGAGTAATGTCCCGTTAGAGCAATATCGCGTCAGAGTAAAGCCATTTTAGAGTAGGGTCACGTTGGAGCACTTCTAAGTAATAGCAGGGCCAGGCCAGAGCAATGTCAGACTAGAGCAATGTCAAGCTAGAGCCGTGTCATGCTAGAGCAATTTTCAAGTTAGAGCAATGTCAAGTTAGAGCAATGTCAAGTTAGAACAATGTCAAGTTAGAGCAATGTCAAGTTAGAGCAATGTCAAGTTAGAGCAATGTCAAGTTAGGGCAATGTCAAGTAAGAGCAATGTCAAGTTCGAGCAATGTCAAGTTAGAGAGCAATGTCCAGTTAGAGCAATGTCAAGTCAGAGCAATATCAAGTACTAACTGCTTAAACCGTTCACCGCATTCCAGTAACGATAATTCTTCTTCTTCTTCTTCGTACGCTGTCAAACGTCAACCTTTATTTTTTCGAAGAAAGCAGCGGTCATCCTGAGGCTGTCGACACTGCCATAGAGCTTGTCTAGTTTTGCCACTGGTGATGGCCACATGTGCTTTCTCTGGTCCTCGTATGTCGAGCAGCCTTGCAGCAGATGTTCAGCGATCATTTTCCAGGTACCACAAGTGCATTCGTCAGTGCCACCTATCTTCAGTTTATTGAATAGGTGGTACCTCAATCTGTTGTGGCCTGTGCGGAGTCTGAAGACCACGACCTGCTCAACTGGTAATAGGCATCGTTTTTTGTGTAGCCAGTATGTTCTGTTTCCAATTTGGCCATGTATCTGGACCTTATAAGCCTTTTGGACTCTTCGTAGGTCACACTAGAATCTGGTTGTGGTAGTCATGCACATTCTTTTGCCAGTCTGTCTGCCTCCTCGTTGCCTTGGATGTTACAGTGGGATGGAACCCACTGTACCACTACTATTTTTGGTGCGGACTGCTGGCATAGTTGACAGAGTACTGCTCTTAAATCATTAAGTTCTGCATTTTTCTGGCTTTTTAGTGCTGTAACTACGGTCAGGGCATCTGTAAACAGGACTATCTAGCTTTAATTGCTTTCGCCTGTGAGCATTGCTTCTACTGCAGCCCTCAGTGCCTCTGCCTCCGCTCTGAAATTGCTTGAGAATTTTCCAGTTGCCACTGACAGTGTTATTTTTCTACCATTTGGTAGGCTCAGGAATACCCCTGCCCCTCCGTTCTGTGTTGTGTTTGTTACAGAACCGTCGGTGTATGCATCGGTCCAGTCCATGCTTGGGTAGTTTTTCGTTATGAACCTCAGGGTTACGTTTCTTCTTTCTTTTTCAGTCTGGCTGTTCTTGTTTCCAACACCTGGTGTATTTTCTACCACCTCCGGAATGATATGCTGCTCCCATGTGGGTTTGCGTACAGTAGGGATGGGCTTTGGTATTGTTATGGTGTTGATAGGGTCTTCGCTCATTTTTGCTTTGGCTATTTCTCTGCTTTAGTTTCCCATTTCCAAATCTATTTAGTCTCTGATGCATTGGATGGTCTGTCAGTCTTCTGAGTTTCTCTGCTTGCTGCTGGGCTCTGCAATCTCTTCTATCGGTCATAGATTGCAGATTTGTAATCTTTTCAAGTTCTGCAATTGGCGTTGACTTCATGCCTCCTGTTAAAACTCTCATGGCTTGGTTTTAAAGTTTGCTAATTTTATCAACGTTCGCGTTTGCTGCTGTTGCCCATGCCGCAATGCCATACTCGAGAACTGGTCTCACTCTTCCAGTGTACAGTTTCTTTAGTATTCTTTCGTCTGCTTCCCAGCTTGTGCCAGCAAGTTTCCTCATGATTGCCATTCTTTGTCTGGCTCTCATTCGGTTTCTCTCGATCTGACTTTTCGATGTCATGCGCCGATCAAATGTGACTCCCAAGTGGATTGGGTTGTCGTTTGGCCGCAGGTATTTGCCGTTAAGACTTATGTCGGTGTTCTGGGGTTTATTTGAAAGCGAGAATATCTTACATGTTGTTTTTTCTTCGTTTATTTTGACCAGCAATGAGTCTGCCCCCTCCTCCAGCGATGTTAGGGCCTGCTGTATGCGATTGCTTGCTACGATGAGATATGTTCAGACGTCCACATAGTCAGATCGTCTACAAACATGAAGCTGTGGACTCTTCTTTGTATATTCTCTGTGATGTTGTTTATATACACCAGGAAAAGTGTGGGTGACAGTACCTTCCCCCCCCCCACCCCATCCTCCCTCCTTGAGGTACTCCTTGCCCCAGTGTCACCTTTTTGCTCATCTGCCCTTGTACTTGAACTCTGGCTGTTCTGTTTTCGAGGTAGTGGCTGATCCATATGTACATTTTCTCACATACTTCACTTCTTCGTAGCTTGACTTTAAGTCCCTCTTTCCACACCACTACTGTATGATTTTTCTCTTGGTAATCATCCTCTATTTCCTGTGCTATGAGAGTGATCTGGTCCTCAGTGGATCTGTGTTGTCTGAATCCTGCTTGCTGTGGAATTAATTCTCTGTTTTTCTTCCAGGTGCCACATCAGACTGGTGTTTATCATACGCTTCATCAGTTTGCCTACATAGCTCAGTAGACTGATAGGCCTGTATCCATTTCTATCCTTTTCTTTCTTTTGTACTGGTATAAGTACATCATCTTTCCATGCCTGCGGTACAATTCCCCTTTTCCTGCTTTGGTTCAGGACTGATAGTAACTTCCTCTTTGCTGTTTGGCCCAACCCCATCAGCATTTCGTTTGTTACCCCATCTTTTCCGGTAACGATAATTCAAGACAATAAACAAGTGTTCTAAGCATGCATTAAAGGTGACTAGCGAGTGTCGTGCTTGGGGCTGGCAACCCTACCGTGTAAAACAACATCACAATTATAATCAGCCACTGCAGAACGCTCGTATAAAGACTTCCTGTATGTACTTACAACATAAGCTTTACTTTGGACAGTAAAGGTAACTTAATGCAAATGTTTAGAAACAGGCTTTCTTTAAAAGGGACCATCTTCATTAATAGCGCGGAAATATGAATAAATGCATGAATGAATGAATACGTTCTTACGTTAACCTAACTTAACGTCTTTCTACTGGTTAAGAAGACTCTACATAGTCTGTAAACAGCCATATTCTTGGAGGGTTGTTTTTACCCATCTGGGAGTCCATCTATATAGACCTAAACACTAGAGCTAAGTAGAGCCGCAGCCAGTTAGGCGCCATCTATAACAAACAGCTCAAGGTAAAAATAACTCGAGTAAAGGTACACATAACTTGGGAAAAGGTACAAATATTTTGGGGGAAAGGTACAAATAATTTGGGGGAAAGGTACAAATAACTTGGGGAAAATGTACAAATAACTATGAGAAAGATACAAATAACTTGATGCAAAGTTGAAATAGCTTGGGAAAAGATACAAATAACTTGAGGAAAGGTACAAATCCCCTGGGGAAAGGTACAAATAACTTGAGGAAAGGTACAAATAACTTGAGGAAAGGTACACATAACTTAAATTTTGAATTTTGTCTGATCAGCGGCCGTTAAGCTTACTTTCTTTCGATTTCTAATTGAACACACGCGAGTCCGATTTCACTACCCAGAGAACATGATAATTGTTTACCAGATGATCCACGTGAAAAAAATATCGGTCTCCCCCGTGATTCGAATCTGCGACCTCCGTCACCCGAAGCGCAACCTTATCCCGAAACAACTGATCTGAATTACTGGAACTAATTATTGCTGCAAAAAGAATCAGCAACAAAGCAATCCAAAATCAGCAGCTGGTATTCCTTATAGATGCAATGTCAGTTTTGCAAGTCCCCAAGAATGATAAACAGCCAGAGCTTAAAAACGTTTTAGGTGAACTAAAAACCAAGAGGAGGGTGGGGCTACAGTGGATACCGTCATACTGTGGCATACCAGGAAATGAGACAGCAGACAGGTCCGCGATAGAGGAATCAACATGTGGATTAATCAAACAAACACCCACAAAGAAAAAAAAACCCTTATCAAGGCAAAAGGAAAGACGACCAAACGAGAGACAACTTTTCCTGCCTTGATCGAGAGGGGCAAGTGATCCTGTTCCACTTCAGAAAAGAAATCAACATATTTTTTGTTGTTGATTATTTTTTGTTGCGTTCGCCTTATTTCTCTATTCCCAAAGGCAACGTGCGTTGCACTACGGTTTTTATTTTGCGCCTGGCTGCCCAGTGCATCCGACTTCTACATGAATTATATGTAATGGTCTGCTTCCTGCTGCATTTTTTAAGGGTTTGCTTCCCCAGGGTAACGGCCTGTGCTGTGAGGGGGATCTAACCCAGCTCCTTCGAGTTGTGAGACGTGTCACTTAACCATTAGCCCACGTCGTTCTCACTCAATAGATTAAATGGCAACTTATACAGGCTAAAATTGGCTCTATCACAAACGTATGTGTGGGCAGGCAGCACACACAACCGAAAATTTCCTGCAAGACTGTTATAAGCTTAGCTATTCGCTTACAGGGTACTAGCCCACAGAATTGAACCTCCACACAAAGCAGTAGTGTAACACAAACCTTTACTGAAGTCGCAAACAACGTCATTCCTCGACAATAGTGTAACTACTATGTGACAAACCTTTACTTGAGTCTCCACAAACTTAGGAATATGTGGGCCCCCCACACTCTAGTAGAAAGTTAGTCTCAAAACAATGAAGTATTTCACACTTATCATCCGTCACCGACTGTCTTCAACTATTTATATTTACATTTAATAGTGTCCATATCCGAAAGTGGTACTGATAACCGTTAACAAAATACTGTTTATCACTTTGCGTTTGAGTCAGTGAGTTGTAACTAGTTCAGAAATTCTAGAAATAAACAGACCAGGTTATAATGTGTTGTCATGAGTATATGATTGTCGACTTTATTGAATCCTAGCACCTCCTATATGGAAGATGATGCCAGAGGATGTCAGTATAGGAGAGAACGGGACGGCTCAGTTTGAGTGTTTGGCAGAAGGTGTTCCAAAACCTCAAGTCTTCTGGTACATTGACGGAGTATCACTGGAAAGTGGGTAACATGTACATGTGTTAATTTTGTGTGTGTGTGTGTGTGTATGTGTGCGTGCGTGCGTGTGTGTGTGTGTGTGTCTGTCTGTCTGTGTGTGTGTGTGTGTCTGTGTGTGTATGTGTCTGTGTGTGTGTCTGTGTGTGTGTCTGTGTGTGAGTGTGTGTCTGTCTGTCTGTCTGTTGCAGCAAAGAATGTGCCGTACTCGGCTGCGGGTCTACATTCCTCTGCTGTTTTAGTTCTTTATGGATACCACCAGACCATGGATGTGCCTGTAAGTCACAGTAGTCGACTACTTACCATCTGGGATTTCCCATCTATGTGTCCATTTTGACAAATGGAACAGTGCAATTTTGAATTTGGCTGGGTAAACTCTTAAAGCGGTCATTGTCATAGTATCCAAAAAATGACCATTATTTTAAACTGTAGCTCACGGGCAGGGTTCTAAATTATGCATGAGTGTCTCGAACGGTGATTCCAGTGATTTTCTGGCTTTGGCTCTTGAAAACCGTGGAACTCTGTCACAAATGAATAGTGAACATTTTAGTTGCATATCGCATCTTCAGACATACAACGGATATGTCTATGTTGGTCAGAACTAGATTCAGCAGACCAGTTGATACAGAGCAAATTAGTCTGTTCGAAAATCCAAAGAGCAAGTGAAACAGAGGTGAACAACAAAAAAACAAGCACATATGGAGAAGAAATTTCTAGGCAATACATAAATGACACAAAGAAGACATGGATGTAGCTAGAATGGATGGCACATGACAAAAAAAAAGTTGTATTTACAGAAGACTTTTATTCAACTCGAAGGTGGATGATTTTAATGAATCGATTGATTGTGTGATTGATTGATTGATTGACTGGTATCAAGTAGTCCGTCTCTAACCCTGTTGTTTTTCTTTACACTCACCAGGTGCCCTAAAGAACGACAGACGCCTTGACTACCGATTCCAACACCTGAAAGAGGACTTAATCGTTCTGCAGAGGGTCACAAAACTCGACACTATGGTCTTCCAGTGCAACATAACCAACATTCACGGTTACCTATGGGGAGAGGCTTTCCTCAATGTTCTGTGTATGTCTGAGACGTGCAGAACGTCATATTGTATTCGTTGTGTTGAGTCAACCAGAGTTCTTGTTCTTGTCAGACTGAAGACACTGATCATCATCATCATCATGTAGCATGTCCTTGGCAGAACGTCATATTGTATTCGTTGTGTTGAGTCAACCAGAGTTCTTGTTCTTGTTAGACTGAAGACACTGATCATCATCATCATCGTGTAGCATGTCCTTGGCAGAACTTCGCTCTCATCACAGCCATTCGATAGGAATCTGGATCAGCAGTCATTATACCCTCCTGCTACAGGTTCATATTCAGGGTGTCCTTGATGTCTTGTTGTCCATCTACACCTTAGCCGGCTTCTCACATGTCTCTCTATAAAATGCCTTCCTCCCCCCAGAACTACATTTTCAGAAAGACATACAAAATCGTTACGCAATTTCTCCAAATATGTTTCTGAATGTGTTATCCCTTGCAAGTCATTTGATAATAACACTGATCCACCTGTGAGTGTACCGAGAATTCAGTTCCAATTTCTAATGGGTGGTATTCATGACTAAATCTATTATACCATTTGCTCTTTCAGTCTGTTCAGAAGATAGAAAGTTGTGCTTCGTTAAAATGGAATACAACTACAGTCCATTACGGTAACGAATGGTACTCGTTAGACGAATCCGAGCAGAGAAGCCTCCTCATCAGGGTTATTTGCGGCATTGCTTGGTGTAGTGTGTCTTCTCCAACGCTGAGCCTTTAGCCTATCCGTAATCAGTATCTTATTTTTATGTATTTCATGCATAATCTTACCCTTTCGTGCAAAACGATATACAGCGTCATGTTCCCATAATTCCATATCGAAGCCTGCATCATTCATATCCAGCTTGCATACATCCAAGAACCGAAGTAGAGGCCGGCCATGAGACCTTTTCTCCAACTGTATAGAGGAGATCCTTTAGTATTCCGCCATCCTCCATCCTCCGAGTATGTTCCAGCCATCGAAGCCTTCGAAGACTTAGCAGGCAAAAGACCCTCATAGTGTCTATTCTCTCCAATATATCTGCTTCGGGGATCTTCTTCAGCTACCCAACTCCCAGGATTCTGATAATACTACTAATAATAGTAATAATAACAAAAACAACAATAATGTTAATAATAATAATAAGTTCGCTTAAGCGTCTGAGACGTTTGTGTCATTTATGCTCAACTGCTGCGGCATGGCTCCAGGCCTCATTCGGAGCGAAGGGGTAGGCCGCTATCTGCTGAAGCCATGTCGTGCAAGGAATTGCCTATTCTTTGCCTCCAGCCAGTCGAGGGACGTTCTTTGGCACTGAGAAATGACTTGTGAAGGAACTTGTGGGCCGGGGTTTCTTGGTCTATCCAAATGACAGGACCGAACAAAGAAACTCAGCGATTGTCCAGTGCTTCCGTGGAGCAATGTTCTAGCAGAAACCTCCACGTTGTGGATGTAGTCATGCCAACGGATTCCCAGGATACGCAGATGGCTGCGCTTATGGAAGCATCTATTTATGGAAGACATCTATTTATGGAAGCATCTATTTATGGAAGTCATCTATTTATGGAAGGCATCTATTTATGGAAGCATCTATTTATGGAAGACATCTATTTAGGGAAGCATCTATTTATGGAAGGCATCTAGTCTTGACATGTCTTGTGTGAGTAATGTCCCGTATTAGGGTGGGGACCACGCAAGAGTAGTGCATGCGGATTTTATTGTTTGGTGAAATCCTATGTTACTCCAAACTCGTAGGGGGTTATGTATCACAGATGCAGTTTAGAGACGGCGTGGACTAGTGGCTAAGTGACGCGGCTCACAAACGGAAGGTGCTGGATTCGATCCCTAACACAGCACCGGCCGTTACCCCGGGGAAGCAAACCCTTATAAAATGCAGAAGTAAGCAGACCCTTACATAAATGCATGCTGAAATCGGATGCACTTGGCCGACAGGCGCAAAATAAAAACTACACTGCAACGCACACGACCTTAGGGATTTGAGAAATAAGGCGAATGCAAAAATTAAAAAAAATAAAATTAAAAAAAACAAACAAAAACCAGCTAATACGATCCGTCCTGGCATATCGGGTCCATCAGAAAATTGTGTTCTTGATATATATAAACGATTTGGACAATGATATGGGATCCTTTATTTGTAAAATTCGGAGATGACAGAAAGCAATGTCAAAGTGTCTCATCTAAAACAGATATGGATATATTGAGGTAAATGAATTCTAATGTAGATAAAAATATACAGTCATCCACATGGGAAAATCCAATATGAAACAAAATTCCAGAATATGAGATAAAATTATTAGAAAGATATGAAAGGATGACCTAGGGGCTATAATAGATCACATAAGTAGGGTGAGTGAGTGAGTCCATGTAGCAGTAAAAAAAAAAAAAGTTAAGTACGATAAAAGGAAATCTTAAACTTGGTAGCAAAAAAGTGATAGTCAAACTGTATAAAGCGTTAGTTAGATCTAAATTGAAGGACTGTGTTCAGGTGTGGAATTCTTATTGTAGAGAGGATATAAACATGCTGGAAAGGATGCGAAGAATATGGGACAATGATAATGGAATTCCGAATTTATAGTTATTATTTTTAATTTTTTTAAAATTCATAACAACCTGCCTACAGTGTCTAGAAAAGAGAAGAATTTTAGGTGATTTAATGCAAGTTTGAAAGACAATCAGCTGAAAGGATGAATAAGACTATAACAAGTTTGTTTTTTCAAGTATAACCGGCTACAAGAACAAAAGGGCACAGTTATAAATGAATTAAAGAAATGTTAAAATTAGATATTAGGATATATCGTTTTTATCAGAGAGTGGTGAATGCTTGGAACGCAGTGTGCGAGATCAGTTAATGCATTCAAACATAGACTGAATGGACATTCATTATTTTTAGATCAAATTGAGTAGAACAAACTGGTTTTATACATACTCTGTAGAGTCTTCTAAACCATTAAAAATAAGATCAAACTGACTTTCTCTACAGCTGAGGCACCAACTATCACGGAACTTCCTAGAGATTCTAAAGTCGCTGAAGGTCAGCCTTTTGAAATGACCTGCAAAGTCACCGGCAAACCAGACCCAATCATCACGTGGTATAGAAATGGCCAGCACGTGACAGGAGGTCGATATCTCATCAGTGAATCGGGCAGTCTTTACGTTGAGGTTTGTTATTCGTTTGTTTTAACGACAGCAACAACAATGTTGGCTTAGGCATAAGTGGCCTGTTGCGTCAATCGACCACTGTCATGGTCATGTGATGATGTTCATCCATCACCAGTGATGAAGACCACTCTCTTTGTTCGTCCATCACAAGTGATGAATCCCACTCCCTTTGTTCAGCTGTGTGGACAGTCTTTTCGCTTGCTGTGGCCGCTGAAATGGGTGACCTGCGCTGTAATTTGAATTAAAGTGAGCAATAAACTGGTCTATTTGTCAACCTCACTCTCTGGTCCTGAGCTACTTCTGGCCGGTGGCAAGATATTTATGGAAACGACCGGAGATAGCATAAGGTGCATATTTTTTCTCAGGGTTTGCTCCCGAAGCTTTTCCCGTAAACCGGTATCCCTCAAGGCAGCGTAGGGGGGATGACATCGAACGGTGTGTGTCTTGCCTTTTACATTACTACAAGAGGTCGTAGGGACATCGCTCAGCGTGTGAGTGAGTCTGGCATCTCTCCACGGTTGTGCTCAGTTCATTATAGTAGTGTCTACATTTCTCACACGCCAATTTCGTGATGTTCAGTCGTGTGAACTAGGCCGTGAAATACGACACAGGTTTAAACGTAGTGCCATTCATATAGCCGATGATTAAGTGGGACGGCTCACAACCCGGAGGTGCTGGATTCACAGCACCGGCCGTTACTCCGGGGAAGCAAACCCTTAGAAAATGCAGGAGGAAGCAGGCCCTTAGATAAATGCATGCTGAAGTCGGATGCAATGGGCCGACAGGCGCAAAATAAAAACCACAGTGCAACGCACACCGCTTTTGGGATTTGAGAAATGAGGCGAACGCAAAACAAAAACAACAAAAATATAGCCGATGTCCAGATCAGGATAATCGGACGGAAGAAATCATAAAAAACGAACGACGAATTAACCAGCGCAAACGGAAAACAACACCACGTTTCCGTGAGCACAAGTGTAAGTTGCCGACTAGTGTGAATTCCAGGCGAATCAGTGGTCTGCGGCATCACAATGAACCAAAACAGCGGAGCAATGTAGACCGGCATCTAGTTGCGACGCCATTTTTGTTGTGTTCAATTCAATTCTCATTGAACTTCCAATATCATGGGATGGGACTCTGGCGCCTTGTTATTTCATGGTAAGTATGTCGAACGAGGTCCCTGCAAACTCATTGAAGGGAGCCGAGTACTCCACTTCCGTGGGACGAAGGACGGGAGGATTAACGCCATCCCTCAACGTGTCAGCGATGTTTCTTGGGTGTGTTGCTAATCGGGCAGGGTCAAATCTCTCCTGGTCAATGTGTTAGTTCAATATTTGTCCATTTATAAAAAAAAAAAAGAAAAACCCAGCACTTTCGGCAAACAGGGCGAAGGGCGCCATCCCCTTGAAGTTGAACCATGTGCACTAGACCGTAGACATACTACACAGGGAAGCCGAAATACTATTTCAAACAACACTTGACCAATTCAGGATAATCGGACACGAAAATACAACAAAATGAATGGACTCAATGGAAAACGACAACACGTTTTCATACGCACAAGTTCGAGCCGTCGAATTGTGTGAATGTCAGTCAAATTTCTGGCCTGCGGCATTCATAATGGGCCAAATAACGAGAGCAAAGTTAGACCCGCGATCTGTTAGGCGCAAAATGGCTTTATTTGATTTGTTCTCTGTCCAAGTTATTTGCAACGTGCTTCTATAACACTTCATTTTGAAAGATGACATTTTTCTAGCGATGGTTTTATTGAATGTCATTGTGTCGCTTCCATGTTTCTACGGGTGAGAACACATGTTGGAATCAGGTCAATCTTCATCCTCATGCTGATGTTCTGCTGATGTCCTACTGGTGTCCTGCTGATGTCCTACTGGTGTCCTGCTGATGTCCTACTGATGTCCTACTGATGTCCTGCTGATGTCCTACTGGTGTCCTGCTGATGTCCTACTGATGTCCTACTGATGTTCTGCTGATGTCCTACTGGTGTCCTGCTGATGTCCTACTGATGTTCTGCTGATGTCCTACTGGTGTCCTGCTGATGTCCTACTGGTGTCCTGCTGATGTCCTACTGATGTCCTGCTGATGTCCTACTGGTGTCCTGCTGATGTCCTACTGATGTCCTACTGATGTTCTGCTGATGTCCTACTGGTGTCCTGCTGATGTCCTACTGATGTTCTGCTGATGTCCTACTGGTGTCCTGCAACGCATTGTTCATCTGCATTATTTGCGTTCGGCATTTGGTTCATTTCTGCCTTGGTCTCCAGAATTTGCTATAGTGAATCCTCAATTCTCAAAGTTTTTCACATCCTCTATTTCTGCATAATATAACATAGCAAAATAAAACATAACTTACAGGCGAAACATAACATGCAGGTTAAACATAACATTCAGGTTAAACATAACATATATGTTATTAAACATAACAAAAACTTTACACATAACATGCACGTGAAACATGACATACAGGTGAAACATTGCATACAGGTGAAGCATAACATACAAGTGAGGCATAACATAAAGATGAAACATAACATGCAAGTGAAACATAACCTACAGGTGAAACATAACATACAGGTGAAACATAATATACAGATGAAGCATAACCTATAAGTGAAACATAACCTATAGGGGAAACATAACATACAGATGAAGCATAACCTACAGGTGAAAAATAATATACAGGTAAAGCATACCCTACAGGTAAATCATAACATGCAGGTGAAACATAACATACATGTGAAACATTACCTACAGGTGAAACATAACATACAGGTGAAACATTGCATACAGGTGAAGCATAACCTAAAGGTGAAACATAACCTACAGGTGAAGCATAATCTACAGGTGAAACATTCCCAGAGAATGATCCCTTGTACACTTTTGTCCTATAACAGGCTGCCGTCCTGTCTGACGCTGGCGAGTTCAGGTGTCATGCACGCAACGCCTTTGGCAGCGAGCAATCATTCGCGAACCTGATCGTTAGAAGAAAAACTGTCATTCAATGGATGCCCATGGACCTGGAAGTAAGTCGAATTGACCTAAAAACCACGCATGGCATAGGGACTGAGTTAAGCCACTGTATTTTGCTAGCTTGACACAATTTCATTCTGTGTTTACTAAATTAAATTAACTTTTAAAGTTTAGCAGATTTTTTGACTAGCAGATATTTTTTGTTTCCTTCTATCTATATATGTGGTTAGATCCCTTGAGAGTTAACATTTTAGTGAGTATTTCATTTGTATAAATGTTATTTTATTTGCATTGGAAGTGCTTGTTTTACATTAGTACTTCAATTCATCCTTTTCTTGATCTTCCTCTTGCTGTGAACCACTTCTTCTTCTTCTTTGATCAACTGATGCTGTGCTGCTAGCCAGGTGATGCTCACGAAGGAGACTGCGCTTCAGGTGTTCGTCGGTCCCCCACAGCTTCTCTAGCATGGTCTCTTCCCTGGGCCAGACTGCCTTTTTTGGTTTGCCTAAGTGGGGCAGTCTAGCTGGATATGTTCTGATGTTTGATTGAGTGCTCCACAATAGCACGCTGTGGTGTCTCTAAGAAAAATTCTGTGGAGGTGGGCCTTGAATCTGAAACACCCGTTCTGAGACTGAAGATCTGTTTCTGCCTATTTCTGCCATGTTTGTTTATGCTGTCATTTTCTGGCTTGTATTCTTTGTGCTAGTCTCTTCATTCAGTCCTCATATATCATTTGATAAATGTTTTTGCTTCTTAATAGCTATGTGGATGACGAGTCTGTATGCCACAACTTCCGGATTTTGCTAGCGAATCTGTCTTCTGCTATGAATCAGTGTTGTTTGTAGGTTTGTAGTTATACATTATAAGACGCACCAGGAGTGTGTACAACTATCAAAATAAAGGAGCTATCACTATATGAACTACTCCCCATTTATTTGGACGTACTGAACACCTATGGGTCTTCCAGGAGTGTAATGCCGTCGATTCTTAACAGAGTATATTTTCGAATTACAATATATCGCATCACAGAAACAGTTGAAATGTATTGTATCACAAAATGTACAGTTCACAAATCAGAAACCTTAATAAAATCGCACAACGACGTCAAAAATATGGTGAGAAATGGGTGAAGATCAAAGAATAATTTCCAACAGTGCATAATATGCCAAACTCCTATTATGAAGAGACCTGAACAGATGGACACGAGAGTGTCCAGGTGTAGATTAAACTTGAAAAAATGCAAGGTTACAACAACCAGATTATAGTGTGACCTATGAAGAGTCCAAAAGGTTTATTAGGGCCAGATACATGGCCAAATGGGAAACAGAGCTACACAAAATATGATGCCTATTACCAGTTGAACAGAAGAGAGCAGGTCGTGGTCTTCAGACTCCGCACAGGCCACAACAGGCTGAGGTACCATCTATTCAATAAACTGAAGATAGGTGGTACTAACGAATGCACCTGTGGTACAGGGAAAATGACCACTGAACATCTGCAACAAAATTGCCCGACATACGAGGATCAGAGAAAGCAGATGTGGCCACCACCAGTGGCAACACTAGACACGCTCTATGGCAGTGTCAACAGCCTCAGGATGACTGCTGCTGTCTTCGAGCAAATTCAAGTTGACGTCTGACAGCGTACGAAGAAGAAGAAGAAGAAGAAGAAACTTGAAAAAATTGGGAAATACGGACGATAATGTCTGCAAATGTGGTGCCAACCAAGTCCCCGGACATCTGTATAACCGCCCAAGACTACAAGAACCGTGTACTTTGGTGGATCTCATGACAGGAAATGAAAGAGCAAGAGCATTCGGGGCAGTTGAGTTTTGTTCCATTACTTTGTGAGGTTGCCGAACATGGAAAGTGGGTCCAGAACGTAGTCTCCCTCACAGCAGCTAGAAACATATCACGATATTCGGCAGGACGACCCGCTTCACACACGGACATCTTCAAACTGTCAGTAATTTCTAGATACCATCTTCTTCTGGGTATACCTATTCTTCTTGTCACAGTCCCCGTGTCTTCCAATATATGCCTCTCCAAATAATTGTATTTTTCCATATGACAGAAATAAGCTTACATGATGTGATTGATAAGCCAGTTTTCTTGTTTACCAACTTATTGTAAATCTTCATCTTTTTTCTGGTTCACTGCAGTGCATTTTTACCATTAGTTTGCGTATAACAATTGCAATCCTTCGATTGATTCCTACCGAACAGTCCCTATCGTGTTTTATAGTACATTCACATGTATGTTTGAAATCGAGCGATTGCTAAACTTTTTATTTTGATAGATCTTAAAACAGAATCCACAAAGAAAGACCATTCCTCATTAGACACGAACAGGAGTACATCTTTAACCACTTTCACACTAAGCCATGAAACAGGAAATATAAATCGCTAAGAGCAGACATATACCTCTTTGCATCACTCATAGACTAATTGCTTAAAAATGATATTTAAATAGTGTTCTATCTATCTATCTTCAGTCCACTTGTGTTGTTAGACGTCGTGGGGAGGTGTGACCTCCTTTCTTTCATATTTTTTTGGCAGGCTAAAACGTAAAACTCGCTGGTGATTTGCCAGGTAAAATCCAGTGTATGTTACCAACCTAACGGTTGGTAGCCACTGCAATACGATTTAATATTTTTGGGAGTTGTGGTGGTGGAAGCGGAAATTAGAGCCTGGTACATGGCCAATTCACATTTTAAATTTTATGTTACATTCATTCAGAATTGACTTCACCGCACTCTGTGTACACCCATTTATGCGCAGTCTATCACATAAAAAGTGAAGTGAACATTATATATGTATATATACTGATGGTTTTATAGCTATATGGCTGTACACACTCTTATTCCATAATATTAGACAGTGCGCTTTGCTCGACCCATATCAAATATCAAATTCGTGCAATCTGCTGAATACCAGTGTATCAGTTGCAGTCTGAGCTCTAATGTAGAAGAAACGCAGAAGAAGAAAAACCAATTAGGTCTTCTAGTCAAACATTGCTTCAGATTATCGCCTCAAAACCAAAGTCGTGAATCTCACATGTACAAAGAACAATAATCAACTCTATTGTTCAGATGAAAATGTCACATTTTTACCCTGTAAATTAAGCGAATTTGGGGATAATGTTTATGAAATTCTCACCCGAATCACTCTGGCCTCCGATCAAATAACCAATATCTGGAAATCGAAGACAGTTAAAGTCATCGCAGTTCAAACACATGACTGATAGTTTTATAATTTCTAAGACGTGGCTAAGCTTCATTCATTCCCAATCTCCCACTACCAAACACTGAAAGGACTTAAGTAGCAGAATGTAATCCAGAGAACGAAATGCGTTGTGTCGTAGTTTACAGCTTGACTGCGATATTTGCACCTTTCGGTCTAACACATCCGACTTCAGCAAGCATTTGTTTAGTACCAGGTTAGCATCCCCTCTTCGATCCCTTCTCCTTAGCCAGTCTGCTCTGAAGCAGCCTGTTATCCAGGATCACAGCGTGGAGGTGTAGAAGGGTCTTGGTAGCGTTGTTTCGCTGACCCTGATACTAGCAGTCCGCTATGAGTCGCTAACCACTGGAGCTCATGCGCTGCTCAGCATCTTGATCCCATTTCTAAGACTTGTTAAGAGGTTGAATGTCATCTTCTAGAATTGGTTGAGAAGAATTCCTGACTAACGTGCAAATATGACTACGGTCATTTATTAACCAAAATTATTTGTCATTTGAAATCAAGATTAAAACGATGGTCGTACACATGACTTGTTATGCGGATGATCAGTAAAGTAATATACTCTCATTACAGGCAATTATGTGGAAACTAAGCAGCAAAAAAAAAGGTCAACAGAGACTCTTTGTAGAACAATCAGCAGTAAGAGTGCAATCATGGGACTAGGGCGAATTAAAGATAATGGCGCTGGACCGATGGGACATTATAATTCAGAGTTCAGACTTATGCGCCGTTTTTGACGCTGAATGGCGTAGAAACAGACACACAGACACAGAGAGATAGATAGATAGATAGACATATAGATAGAGAGAGAGAGAGAGAGAGAGAGAGAGAGAGAGGGACAGAGTTGTTGTTTGCGAATGCTTACAATGAGTAGGTTACTCTTTTGTACTCCCCGAATATGACGTTAAGTGGCAGGTTGCAGTAGCTTTCGTCACATCCCGAGCGTGCTGATGAAGGTGAAGCGTGGTCCTCCAGAAGGTTGTGATATGCCTGGCTTCCCCTGTGTTTCTCACTACTATAGGGATCACATCGATCCCTTACCATGTTAGCCAGGCTGGCATCAAAACTTCCCATTTCCAGGGAGGACTGGTGGGAAGTCAAGGTGAGGGTTTTGGTCAGTATATTTTGCCTGACCTTGACTAACATGTCTGCTCAGTATATTTTGCCTGACCTTGACTAACATATCTGCTCAGTTTATTTTGCCTTGCTCAGTTTATTTTGCCTGACCCTGACTAACATGTCTGCTCAGTATATGTTGCGTGACCAGACATTAGTCTTCCTTCCCAGAGAGAGAGAGAGAGAGAGAGAGAGAGAGAGAGAGAGAGAGAGAGAAAGAGAAAGAGAAAGAGAGAGATCGTTAAATGGGTTAGTCATTTCAAAACCTACACGTCGCACGAGTCTATAACATCAGACATCAGGGTTGCACAGGAAGAGGACGATCAACAAAACGATAGACCGGTAGTGTTAAAAAAACACTTCCGTGGCTTGGATGGAAATTACTAAGGCAACGATAAAAGTGAACATCTGATCTGACATAATGAGTTATTGAGTTATGTTCAGTTGCAAGAAAAGTTGGTAAGCATCAAAGGTGAGTTTGTAAGAGAAACATTGATTAAATAAAGACACAATAGAACATTTTCTCCAGTCCCTTTGGCTGCATGAAAAGAGTTTAATAACTACATGGCACTCCCCAGCCAAATTAAAGGATAAATTATATGTGACAGCTATGACAGAATGTCAAGTTTATGAGAGAAATAGATTGTTTTATTTGAGAACGTTGTGTGAAGAAGAGAACGAAGATAAAGATATATTCGAATGTGTCATAAAAATAATAGTTGTGTAAAAGTTGATAAATGCCACCGGAGGATAGCCCTAGCTTCTCGGAGGATAGCCCTAGCTTCTATTCAAGAACATGGTATACCACCTCGACTCCAGATTTGGCCTTCTCCACACAGGACATACACCATAAAAATAGACCGCCAGGTGCTAAACCAACTGACAGGTAGCGACCACAGGCCGATCAGGCTAACCATTGACATGGAAGTAGGCCCACAGGAAACAAAACCGCTACCACGTTGGAATTACAAACGAGCCGACTGGGACAGATTTGCAATCCTGACAGATGGGCTGTGTGAAACCATCAACACACGAAACAACAAAATGAAGCCCATGGTGGAAAGCCTAAGCAAGGCAATAATGCAAGCCGCCACTGAAACCATCCCAAGAGGAGCTAGGAAAAACTATAAGCCCTACTTGAATGATGAGTTTCAGAAAGCGGAAGATGCAGTAACAAATGCTAGGAACATGGCAGAGCGAGAACAATCCATGGAGGCAAACATCGCCCTCAAAGCCGCCACGGCGAAATACAAACACACTCTCAAACAAACATCAAGAGAAAGCTTGAAAAATAAAACGGAAAGCCTAAACCTGGACAAAGACGGGAACAAGCTATGGAAGCTAGTCAGAGCCATGAACGACGAAACCCCGTCAAACAAACAAATTACCATCAAGCAGGGCGAACACTTGCTCACAGGTAAGAAAGCCGCAAACGCTTTTGTCGATCACTATGCCAGAGCAAACCACATCGAGGTCCCTGCAGATAAGCATACAGACATTAGCGAAGAGCTAAAGGGGCACGACAACATGAATACGGCACCTGAAGAGCACATGATGGCCAAATTAACAATGCGCGAAATGGAAGAGGCTATGAGAACATTAAAGAAAAGGAAATCTCCCGGAAAAGACGGGATAACAAACGAAATGCTGATGGGGCTGGGCCAAACAGCGAAGAGGAAACTGCTATCGGTCCTGAACCAAAGCTGGAAAAGGGGAATTGTACCCCAAGCATGGAAAGACGCAATATTGGTACCAGTACCAAAAACAGGAAAGGACAAAATGAATCCAAATGGATACAGGCCCATAAGCCTACTGAGCTGTGTCGGCAAGCTGATGGAACGGATGATAAACACCAGACTGATGTGGCATCTGGAAGAAAAACGAATACTAATTCCACAGCAAGCCGGCTTTAGACAGCACAGATCCACTGAGGACCAGGTCATCCTCATAGCCCAGGAGATAGAAGATGCCTACCAGGCACAGAAACACACAGTAGCTGTTTGGGTGGATCTGGAAAAGGCATTTGACAAAGTCTGGAAAGACGGACTTAAAGTCAAGCTAATAAGAAGTGATGTTTGTGGGAAAATGTTCAAGTGGATCAACCACTACCTCAAACAAAGAACGGCCAGAGTCCAAGTACAAGGGCAGATGAGCAAAAAAGGTGACACTCAAGCAGGGAGTACCCCAAGGGGGAGTACTGTCACCCACACTCTTCCTGGTATATATAAACGACATTACAGAGAATATACCAAGGAGAGTCCATAGCTCAATGTTTGCAGACGATCTGGCTATGTGGACCTCTGAAAAGAATCTCACCATAGCAAGAAATCGGATGCAGACGGCCCTAACATCGCTGGAAGAGTGGGCGAACTCATGGCTGGTCAAAATAAGCGAGTAGAAAACCACATGCACAATATTCTCGCTCTCATTAAAACCCCAAAATACCAAATTCAGTCTAAATGGCAAATTCCTGCAGCCAAACGACAACCCAACCTATCTGGGAGTCACGTTTGATCGGCGCATGACATGGAAAAGTCAGATCGAGAGAAACCGAATGAGAGCCAGAAAAAGAATGGCAATCATGAGGAAACTTGCTGGCACAAGCTGGGGAGCAGACGTAGGCATAATAAAGAAACTGTACTCTGGAAGAGTGAGAATAGTGCTCGAGTATGGCATTGCGGCATGGACAACAGCAGCAAAGGCGAACTTCGATAAAGTTAGCAAACTTCAAAACCAAGCCATGATAATTATAACAGGAGGCATGAAGTCAACTCCAATTGTAGAACTTGAAAAGATTACAAAACTGCAATCCATGACCGATAGAAGAGACTGCAGAGCCCAGCTGCAGTCAGAGAAACTCCGAAGACTGACTGACCATCCAATGCACCAGAGACTAAACAATTTGGGAAATGGGAAACTAAAGCGGAGAAACTTTGCAGAAATAGCCAAAGCAAAGATGCACGAAGATCCCATAAACGCACTAACAACACCAAAACCCATCACTACTGTACGAAAACCTACCTGGAGGCAGGATATATTTCCAGAGGTGGTAGAAAATATAACAGGTATTGGAAACAAAAACTGCCAGACTGAAAAAGAAAGGAGAGATACTACCCTAAGCTTCATATCGAAAAGCTAGCCAAGCATGGACTGGACCCATGCATACACCGACGGTTCTGTAACAAACACTACACAGAACGGAGGGGCAGGAGCATTCCTGAACCTACCAAATGGCAGAAAAATAACACTGTCATTCGCTACTGGTAAGTACACAAGCAATTTCAGAGCGGAGGCAGAGGCACTGAGGGCGGCAGTGGAAGAAATGGTGACACACAATGAAAATGAAAACCATATAGTCCTGCTTACAGATGCTCTCGCCGTAGTCACAGCGCTAAAAAACCAGAAAATACTGAGCTTAATGACTTAAGAGCAGCACTCTGCAAACTGTGCCAGCAGTCCGCACCAAAAAGGGTAGTGGTACAGTGGGTCCCATCACACTGCAACATCCAAGGCAACGAGGAGGCAGATAGACTGGCAAACGAAGGTGCAAGACTACCACAAACAGATACTAGTATGACGTACGAAGAGTCAAAACGGCTTATCAAAGCCAGATACATGACCAAATGGGAAACCGAACATACTGGTTTCACCAAAAACGATGCCTATTACCAGTTGAACCGAAGAGAGCAGGTCGTTGTCTTCAGACTTCGCACTGGCCACAATAGACTGAGGTACCACCTATTCAACAAATTGAAGATAGGTGGTACCGACGAATGCCCGTGTGGTACTGGTAAAATGACCGCTGAACATCTGCTGCAGAACTGCCCGACATACGAGGATCAGAGAGAGCAGATGTGGCCATCACCAGTGGAACTGCAAGACAAGCACTATGGCAGTGGCGACAGCCTCAGGATGACTGCCGCTTTTTTCGAAAAAATAATGGTTACTGTCTGACTGCGTACGAAGATGAAGAAGAAGAAGATAAATGCCACAGCAGAAATCGAATATGTCGGGTAGACTCAGATATCGCAGCTTCGCTGTAAATTACAACATAACCTCACGACCTGTTTTTAAAGACAAACTCCGAATAAGAAGAAGAAAAAGTAGAAGCAGTAGAAAAAGAAGACGAAGAATAAGTAAAAGAAAAAGAAGACGAAGAAGAAGAAGTAGAAGACGAAGAAGAAGAAGAAGAAGATAAAGAGGAAGATCGCCATTATACAGGAAGCTTAAACGGATTTGAGGATATCAAGAAGACTGAAACGTAGCTGTATCTAACAAATTGAACTTTTAGTCACGTCTTGAAGAAGAGAAAAGACTACCATCAGGACATGCAAAACATACTGATCAGACATGTTAGTCAAGGTCAGACAAAACATACTGATCAGACATGTTAGTCAAGGTCAGACGAAACATACTGATCAGATATGTTAGTCAAGGTCAGACAAAACATACTGATCGGACATGTCAGTCAAGGTCAACTAAAATATACTTGCCAAAACTACCAACTCGACCATCGAAGTTTTCCTTAGAAAGCACAGCTGCGTGGAGGAATCCGATCCCCCTTTATCAGCACGCTTAGAATGTAAGGAAAGCTACAGCAACCTACCACAAATCATCCTTTTCAAGGCGCACAAAATAGTTAAGAAAAGGAAAGTACTTCAGCAGACTTAACCGCTGGTCAAGAATGAAGTGTTTGAGACTTCAGTATACTAAGCCTCAGTATATGAGGTGGGGTTGCCTGTTCCCTTCCTCGCCGCCTTTCCCATTCCTAACCATAAGTCAGAAATCTAAGTACAGCTGACTTTGCTGGAGATGCAGGTAGTGGGAGTTTAACCTCGCACTTTTGCCATGAAAAACGAATGATCTACATATGTATTGATAAGCCGCTACGAAAGAGTAGACGTATTCATTGTCTGTTGTTCGCCCATCACGAGTGCTGAGGACCGTTTCTTGTTTCCTCTAGCCAGTCCTTCCAGTCGAGTATTCTGTCATTCCGGGTTGTGGATGGGTACGGAGATGGCTGACTAGTCCGATTTTGGATCTGCATAACCACAGGCAGTAAAAGCATGGAAAGTTCGCTTTGCGAGACGGTGATCATGATTGTCAGTAAATCCATGTATCTCATCCGCTTTATTGCTCAGCCAAGAGTCCCGCAGCTGATTCAGCTTTTTGACTGTAGTTTAGCTTGTCAGCGGACTTACGCTCTCCTCTCGTCTGTCGTCACAGGACTCGACTGTGTAAGTACTGGATAAATGAAAAGAGAATGACTTGCGCGATGAATTAGATTTAAGTGAGGGAAGGTTGCGCAGTTCGTCGACTTCACTCTCTCGCCCGAGTCCAACTTTAACTAGTGGCAAGACAAGTCAGGACTATTGGATATGGACTCGGGTGCAGTGGATGACAACGGCCTTTTAAGTCCCTCGCCGTGTTCTGTGCGGTCTTCACCGCTCAGCACATTTGCTGTCGTGGTAGCCTGATGACGAATTTCCTGCTTAGCTGGATGGGCTTGAACAGGGCAGGGGGAATCTAAAAAAGCTTTCCCTGTTTTTGGCTTCCTACTTACTCATTGTAAACATTCAACAACAACAACAATAATCACAGTTCAACAATAACATCTACTTTCCCCAAACAGGTCCAGCGTGGTGTGAACGCCAAATTCACATGTTCAGGAACAACAGATCCAGAAGAAACCACTCAAATGACCACCACGTGGCTGAAGGATGGAGACCCTGTAGATCTAGGCACAAGAATGTTCTTAAATACGCAGGTACTGATTGTATTCATGTTTATAGCTGACCTTCAACGAAGGATACAGGCCTTGGAGATGAGATGTTTCCAAAGACTTTTAAACGTCACGTACACAGATCGAGTTACAAATGAGTAAATTCGAGATAGAAGTACAACAGCAATAGGACGTTTTGAGGACCTCTTGGCAACTGTCAAAACACGGAAGCTCGTTCAGTACGGTCACATATCGAGATCAAATAGTGTGGCAAATACAATCCTCCACGGAAAGGTGAAAGGCAGATGACGAAGAGGCCATCCCAAAAAGAGGTGGGAGGACAACATAAAAGAATGGACCAATCTCGTAACAAAAGAGGCACAGGCAGAGGCCGCTGTTAGAGATGGATGGCGTGGGGTTGTTAGAACGTCTTCATGTGTGTCCCAATGACCTCATTGGTTATGTGATGACCTGACCTGACCTGTCCTGAAACGTACTATAACCGTACGCCAACTTAGTTCACATGCCATTAGGAAGAACTGTATAGACAAGTAGGCAACTACATTAGGGTGAGGGGAGGGGGATACAAAACTACATAGAGATTTACACAACTACATAAGGCATTACACAACTATACAGAGCCTTATACAACTACACAGAGCCTTTCACAACTACACAT